>JAGTTD010000002.1:13026939-13626939 GCA_018398585.1 Simmondsia chinensis
TCTTTGTATTGGCTCATCATGATTATGCTCTCCTTCAGTTTCAACCATTTCATCCTTTGTTTCAACTCTAACTTCCGTCCTTAACATTTGAACCTTGATCCTTATTGTATCTTGAAGTGGACATTGAATATTAATGGGTACTATCACATTTTGAGTAGACGGTGGGATTTCATTAAGTGGACTTTGTTGCAAATTTGGGGGATTATTGACGGAATGACTCAACCTTTTCCCGTGAGCCACCCATTCGGTATACTCGGATAAGAAACCATTCCATATAATAGGTTCCCGAATAATATCTTTAGGCCAAAGCTTACGATAATCAAGTCCACATTTCCGACAAGGACATTCTATATCTCGGACACCAAGCGCATTAGTTTCGGCAAATTGAATAAATTGTTCAATTTCATCTAAGTACTCCTTACTCATACGAGGTTTTTGTATCCAGCCTTTATCCATTTCAAATGGATTTGAAGTTCCGCAACTCACCTATTAAAAATTATAAATCACATTATTATTAAGCATTAACAAAATTGATTATACTTAGTGCTCACTAGTCAAGTTAAATCATTTTTTATTCATTTTGATTACAGTAAAGTAATAAAATGTATTTATATACAATCAACCCTAATAATTAAATAATTTCATTCATTTGCTAAAAAAATTACAGCTACAATACTATTAATTAACTATTCAAATGCAACGTACACAGCAACAAATTTCATGCACATGCCAGCAATCAATTTATCACAACCATTAAAGGACCATGTCAAAAATTTATAATATTCATATATAGACATACTAGACATAACATCATCAGGATTATTTAATTTCTAAGTTAACCTTTAAACTAAAAGCAAAAAATAATCAAACAGTTAAATTTTGTTCACCTTTATCGGGAAAATTATTGTTTAAACTGAATGATTTCAACCAAATATACAAAATTCTTACTGCAACTCACCCACTGCAATAGAGAAATTTAGCATTAGTGAGGCTTGATATTTGTTGCAAATAAGATGCTTAATAGAAAATAAGTAAAAATCGAAATATTACCAGGTTACCACTGATTTAGGGCGAAATTATACCGTGACTCTGTAGAACATCGTCCGGGCTGGTGGGTGACGAAAAAATTGACTCCAAGCGGCAAAATCGACTGAAAAGGAGAGAGATTTTGAGAGGGAGACACTGAGCGCGAAGGAGAAGAGGGAGGCGGTGAAAGTGTGAAGCGAGAGAGTAAGTGAGAGAGACACAAATGGTGAGAGAGGGAGGAAAAGAATCGAAAAATGGTGAGTGAGGAAGGGAGGGAGGGAGGGAGATGAAGTGTACCGTTAGGGTGAGAGAGAGAAATAGGGGCGAGCGAAAGAAAGGGGTAGGATTCGAGTTTGGAATTTATTTAATTTTTTTTTTTCATATTCCCAGCGCTTTTAAGCGCCGGTAAATTCTGACGCTTTAAAGCGCCAGGAAATGCAAACTAGGCGTGAAAATTTCTGGCACATTTTAAATGGGCCATAAAAATAGCGCCATTAACCGCGCCTTTTTTGTAGTGATATCAAACATCTTTGCAGGACAACGAAACATGCATTTGAAGTGGAGAAGGTGCAAAATAAAGGTTAATTTTGAATATTTAGAGCACCCATAATAAAGTTTTTCATTAGCTGCGTCTAGTAGTTTTTAATAAGGATTTTCTCTACTAGAAGACATTTGTGGTTGGTTTTCCTGCATTGGCTCATCATGAATATGCTCTCCTTCTGTTTCAACCATTTCATCCTCTATTTCAACTCTAACTTCAGTCCTTAATATTTGAACCTTGATCCCTATTGTATCTTGAAGTGGACCGTGAATAACAATTGGCACTATCACAATTTGAATAGACGGTGGGACTTCAATAAGTGCACATTGTTGCAAATTTGGGGGATTATTGACGGAATGACCCAACCTTTTCCCGTGAGCCACCCATTCGGTATACTCGGATAAGAAACCATTCCATATAAAATGTTCCCGAATAATATCTTTAGGCCAAAGCTTACGATATTCAAGTCCACATTTCCGACAAGGACATTCTATATCTCGGACACCGGGCGCATTAATTTCGGCAAATGGAATAAATTGTTCAATTCCATCTAATTACTCCTTACTCATATGAGGTTTTTGTATCCAAGTTTTATCCATTTCAAATGGATTTGAAGTTCTGCAACTCACCTATTAAAAATTATAAATCACATTATTATTAAGCATTAACGAAATTGATTATACTTAATGCTCACTAGTCAAGTTAAATTATTTTTTATTCATTTTGATTACAGTAAAGTAATAAAATGTATTTATATACAATCAACCCTAATAATTAAAGAATTTCATTCATTTGCTAAAAAAAATACAGATATTACACTATTAATTAACTATTCAAATGCAACCTACCCAGCAACAAATTTCATGCGCATGCCAACAATCAATTTATCACAACCATTGAAGGACAGTGTCAAAAATGTATAATATTCATATATAGACATACTAGACATAACATCATCAAGATTATTTAATTTCTATATTAATCTTTAAACTAAAAGGAAAAAAATAATCAAACAGTTAAATTTTTTCACCTTTATCGGGAAGATTATTGTTTAAACTGAATGACTTTAACCAAACATACAAAATTCTTGCTACTACTCACCCGCTGCAATAGAGAAATTTAGCATTAGTGAGGCTTGATATTTGTTTCAAATATGAAGCTTAATAGAAAAAAAGTAAAAATCAAAATATTACCAGGTTACCTCTAATTTAGGGTGAAATTATACCGTGACTCCGTAGAACTTCGTACGGGCTGGTGGGTGACGTCAAAATCGACTCCAACCAGAAAAATCGACTCAAAAGGATAGAGATTTTGAGAGGGAGACACTTAGCTCGAAGGAGAAGAGGGAGGCGGTGAAAGTGAGAATTAAGAGAGTAAGTGAGAGAGACACAAATTGTGAGAGAGGGAGGAAAAGATTCGAAAAATAGTATGGGAGGGAGGGAAGGAGATGAAGTGTACCGTGAGGGTGAGAGGGGGAAATGGGTGGAGGGGGGGAGCGAAAGAAATGGGTGGGATTCGGGTTGGGTATTTATTTATTTTTTTTAACATATTTTCGGCGCTTTTAAGCGTCGGTAAATTCTGACTCTTTAAAGCGCCGGAAAATGCAAACTAGGCGCGAAAATTTCCGGCACATTTTAAAAGCGCCAGAAAAATTGCGCCATTAACCACGCTTTTTTTTTTTGTAGTGATATCAAACATCTTTGCAGGACAACCAAATATGCATTTCAAGTGGAGAAGGTGCAAAATAAAGGATAATTTTAAATATTTAGAGCACCAATAATAATGTTCTTTATTAGTTGCCTCTAGTACTTTTTGATAAGGATTTTCTCCACTAGAAGGCATTTGTGGTTGGTTTTCATGCAATGGCTCATCATGATTTTGCTCTCCTTCAGTTTTAACCATTTCATCCTCTGTTTCAACTCTAACTTCAGTCTTTAACATTTGAACCTTGATCCCTATTGTATCTTGAAATAGACCTTGAATATCAATTGGCACTATCACATTTTGAGTAGATGGTGGGACTTCATTAAGTGGACTTTGTTGCAAATTTGGGGGATTATTGACGGAATGACTCGACCTTTCCCCGTGAGCCACCCATTCGGTATACTTGGTTAAGAAACCAATCCATATAATATTTTCCCGAATAATATCTTTAGGCCAACGCTTACGATAATCAAGTCCACATTTCCGACAAGGACATTCTATATCTCGGACACCGGGCGCTTTAGTTTCGGCAAATTGAATAAATTGTTCAATTCCTTCTAAGTACTCCTTACTCATACGAGGTTTTTGTTTCCAACTTTTATCCATTTCAAATGGATTTGAAGTTCTACAACTCACCGATTAAAAATTATAAATCACATTATTTTTAAGCATTAAAAAAATTGATTATACTTAGTGCTCACTAGTCAAGTTAAATCACTTTTTATTCATTTTGATAACAGTAAAGTAATAAAATGCATTTATTCACAACAACCCTAATAATTGAAGAATTTCATTAATTTGCAAAAAAAAAAATTACAGCTATAACACTATTAATTAACTATTCAAATGCAACCTACACAGCAACAAATTTCATGCACATACCAACAATCATAAATATAAACATTCCCTACTTGCTTCATGAAGTGCAAGTATTTCAACATGATTTGAAGAAGTTGCTGCTGTTGTTTGCTTGGTAGAACGCCCAGATATAGCAGTGTCACCATAGGTCAATAGATACCCTGTTTGTGAATGGCCTTTATGTGGATCAGACAAATATCCTGCATCTGTGTATCCAACCATTTTCGGATTTGATTGTCTCTAATTGTATAATCACAGATCAGATGTACCACGAAGATAACGAAATATATGTTTAATTAGCAAGATACATCTGTGCACCTATTGCACTTAAATATGGCACTTCAGGGCCAAAAATTTCTTCATCATCCCCTCGAGGTAGAAAAGGGTCCTTATTTATATCAAGGGATCGAACGACTATCAGGGTGCTCAATGGATGTGCCTTATCCATATAAAAATGTTTAAGCACATTTTCTGTATAAATAGATTGATGGATTAAAATTCCACCAGATAAGTACTTTATTTGAAGGCCAAGACAATATATTGTCTTTCCGAGATCTTTCATTTCAAATTCTTTATTTAGATATGCAACAGCTTGTTTAATCACTTTAGACATTCCTATGATGTTTAAATCATCAACGTAGACAGTAATTATAGCAAATTCAAAATTAGATTTCTTAACAAAAACACATGGGCTAACAGGATTTCACATATCCTTTTTCCAGAAGATATGTACTAAAACGATTGTACCACATTCGCCCTGATTGTTTTAATCCATGTAATGATCTTTGTAATTTGATTAAACACAGCTCTCAAGATTTCAAGCTATATGCTTTTGGCATTTGTAGGCCTTCAGAGACTTTCACATAAGCCGTTTCCTCATTAAGGACTGAAAAAGCCTTTATTTTTTTTATCAAGGAATTAAACAAAATTGAGGCAGTAAACAACATAATTAAACACTTAAGTGCCGAACTCGCAAAGTTGACCCATAGAATAATACAATATCATATTTATGCTCAATTTACAGGTCGAGACAAAATCTTTCCTTTTTCTGAGATCCTCAATCTCGAGTTCTCAGTTTAGGCTTATAACAGCTTCTTTTAAACTCTTCAAGAGGTCACGATGATATTAACATATCTCTTTTTAGTATATATGTACCGCGGTTTTGAACTATATGCTTCTGGCATATTTGGTCCTTCAGGGACTTTCATATGAATATCATCGTACGTAATAAATACAAACAAGCTATTATTACATCCATAAGACGCATACAGAGACCACCAGATTAATTGCATTCATTTCTTATAAATGTACTACAACAACAACAACAACAACAACAACAACCACAACAACAACAAACCCAGTGCCTATAAGGGCTCCCCTAAAAGCAGGTTCTGGGGGGGTAGATATACGGCGGCTACTTTAAAGAGAGGCTCATTTCTTATAAATGTATGTCCCATTTATTTCTTGTCTCTATAATGAACCTTTTGGCTACAAATTGTGCTTTTCACCACCTCATTATTTTTGCAACAACATGCATATGTAGCCCACAGGTTCTACCCTTTAGGCATTTGGAATTTAGGCCCAAAAACTGTACATGGCTAATTCAGCCTAAATTGTGTCATTCTATCCAAGCCAATCATTCTATTCTACGTCTCGGAAACCGTGCACATTAGTTTCGGCAAATTGAATAAATTGTTCAATTCCATCTAAGTACTCCTTACTCATACGAGGTTTTTGTATCCAAGTTTTATCCATTTCAAATTGATTTGAAGTTCTGCAACTCACCTATTAAAAATTATAAATCACATTATTATTAAGCATTATAATATTCATATATAGACATACTAGACATAACATCATCAAGATTATTTAATTTCTAAATTAAACTTTACAATAAAAGGAAAAAAATAATCAAACAGTTAAATTTTGTTCACCTTTATCGGGAAGATTATTGTTTAAACTGAATGACTTCAACCAAATATAAAAAATTCTTGCTGCTACTCACCCACTGCGATAGAGAAATTTAGCATTAGTGAGGCTCGATATTTGTTTCAAATATGAAGCTTAATTGAAAATAAGTAAAAATCAAAATATTACTATGTTACCTCTGATTTAGGGCGAAATTATGCCGTGACTCTGTAGAACTTCGTCCGGGCTGGTGGGTGACGTCGAATCGACTCCAAGCGGGAAAATCGACTCAAAAGGAGAGAGATTTTGGGAGGGAGCCACCGAGCGCGAAGGAGAAGAGGGAGCCCGAGAAAGTGTGAAGTAATAGAGTAAGTGAGAGAGACACAAATGGTGAGAGAGGGAGGAAAAGAATCGAAAAATGGTGAGTGAGTGAGGGAGGGAGGGAGGGAGGGAGATGAATTGTATCGTGAGGGTGAGAGGGAAATGGGGGCGGGCAAATGAAGGGGGCGGGATTAGGTTTGGGTTTTTCTTTTTCTTTCTTTTTTTACATATTCCCGGCGCTTTTAAGCGCCGATAAATTCTCCTGGAAATGCAAACTCGGTGCCAAAATTTCCGGCACATTTTAAAAGCACTAGAAAAATAGCGCCATTAACCACGCCTTTTTTTGTAGTGATATCAAACATCTTTGCAGGACAACCAAACATGCATTTCAAGTGTAGAAGGTGCAAAACAAAGGATAATTTTGAACATTTAGAGCACCCGTAATAAAGTTCTTCATTAGATTCCTCCAGTAGTTTTTGATAAGGATTGTCTCTACGAGAAGACATTTGTGGTTGGTTTTCACGCATTGGATCATCATGATTATGCTCTCCTTCAGTTTCAACCATTTCATCCTCTGTTTCAACTCTAACTTCAGCCCGTAACATTTGATCCTTGATCCCTATTGTATCTTGAAGTAGACCTTGAATATCAATTGGCACTATCACATTTTGAGTAGACGGTGGGACTTCATTAAGTGGACTTTGTTGTGAATTTGGGGGATTATTGACAGAATGACTCAACCTTTCCCCGTGAGCCACACATTCGGTATACTCGGACAAGAAACCATTCCATATAATATGTTCCCGAATAATATCTTTAGGCCAAAGCTTACTATAATCAAGTCCACATTTCCGACAAGGACATTCTCTATCTCGGAAACTGTGAGCATTTGTTTCGGCAAATTGAATAAATTGTTCAATTCCATCTAAGCACTCCTTACTCATACGAGGTTTTTGTATCCAACTTTTATTCATTTCAAATGGATTTGAAGTTCTGCAATTCACCTATTAAAAATTATAAATCACATTATTATTAAGCATTAAAATATTTAATTATACTTAGTGCTAACAAGTCAAGTTAAATAATTTCTTATTCATTTTGATTATAGTAATGTAATAAAATGTATTTATATACAATCAACCCTAATAATTAAAGAATTTCTTTCATTTGCTAAAAAAATTACATGTACAACACTCTTAATTAACTATTCAAATGCAACGTACACAGCAACAAATTTCATGCACATGCCACCAATCAATTTATCACAACCATTAAAGGATCATGTCAAAAATATATAATATTCATATATAGACATACTAGACATAACATCATCAAGATTATTTAATTTCTAAATTAAACTTTAAACCAAATGAAAAAAATAATCAAACAGTTAAATTTTGTTCACCATTATCGGGAAGATTATTGTTTAAACTGAATGAGTTCAACCAATTATACAAAATTCTTGCTGCTACTCACCCACTGCAATAGAAAAATTTAGCATTAGTGAGACTTGATAATTGTTGCAAATATGAAGCTTAATAGAAAATAAGTTAAAATCACAATATTACCAGGTTACCTCTAATTTAGGGCGAAATTATACCGAGACTCTGTAGAACTTCGTACGGGCTGGTGGGTGACGTCAAAATCTACCCCAAGCTGGAAAATCGACTCAAAAGGAGAGAGATTTTGAGAGGGAGACATCGAGCGCAAAGGAGAAGAGGGAGGCGGTGAAAGTGTGAAGTAAGAGAGTAAGTGAGAGAGACACAAATGGTGAGAGAGGGAGGAAAAGAATCGAAAGATGGTGAGTGAGGGAGGGAGGGAGGGAGGGAGATGAAGTGTAACGTGAGGGTGAGAGGGAAATGGGGGCGGGCAAATGAAAGGGGCGGGATTAGGTTTGGGTTTTTCCTTTTTTTTTTTTTTTACATATTCCCGGTGCTTTTAAGCGCAGATAAATTCTGGCGCTTTAAATCGCCGGGAAATGCAAACTAGGTGCTAAAATTTCCGGCACATTTTAAAACCGTCAGAAAAATAGCGCCATCAACCGCGCCTTTTTTTGTAGTGATATCAAACATCTTTGCAGGACAACCAAACATGCATTTCAAGTGGAGAAGATGCAAAATAAAGTATAATTTTGAATATTTAGAGCACTCATAATAAAGTTCTTCATTAGCTGCCTCTAGTAGTTTTTTATAAGGATTTAATACACTAGAAGACATTTGTGGTTGGTTTTCACGCAATGGCCCATCACGATTATGCTCTCCTTCAGTTTCAACCATTTCACCCTCTGTTTCAACTCTAACTTAAGTCGTTAACATTTGATCCTTGATCCCTAGTGCATCTTGAAGTGGACCTTGAATATCAATTGGCACTATCACATTTTGAGTAGACAGTGGGACTTCATTAAGTGGACTTTGTTGCAAATTTGTGGGATTATTGACGGATTGACTCAAACTTTCCCCGTGAGCCACCTATTCGGTATACTTGGATAAGAAACCAATCCATATAATATGTTCCCGAATAATATTTTTAGGCCAAAGCTTACGATAATCAAGTCCACATTTCCGACAAGGACATTCTATATCTCGGAAACCGGGCGCATTAGTTTCGGGAAATTGAATAAATTGTTCAATTCCATCTAAGTACTCCTTACTCATACGAGGTTTTTGTATCCAACTTTTATCCATTTCAAATGAATTTGAATTTCTGCAACTCACATATTAAAAATTATAAATCACATTATTATTAAGCATTAACAAAATTGATTATACTTAGTGCTCGCTAGTCAAGTTAAATCATTTTTTATTCATTTTGATTACAGTAAAGTAATAAAATGTATTTATATACAATCAACCCTAATAATTAAAGAATTTCATTCATTTTCTAAAAAAAGTACAGCTATAACACTATTAATTAACTATTCAAATTCAACGTACACAACAACAAATTTCATGCACATGCCAACAATCAATTTATCACACCCATTAAAGGACCATGTCAAAAATATATAATATTCATTTATAGACACACTAGACATAACATCATCAAGATTATTTAATTTCTAAACTAAACTTTAAACTAAAAGGAAAAAATAATCAAACAGTTAAATTTTGTTCCCCTTTCTCGGGAAGATTATTGTTTAAATTTAATGACTTCAACCAAATATACAAAATTCTTGCTGCTACTCACCCACTGCAATTGAGAAATTTAGCATTAGTGAGGCTTGATATTTGTTGCAAATATGAACCTTAACAGAAAATAAGTAAAAATCATAATATTACCAGGTTACCTCTGATTTAGGGTGAAATTATACCGTGGCTTTGTAGAACTTCGTCCGGGCTGGTGGGTGACGTCAAAATCGACTCCAAGTGGGAAAATCGACTCAAAAGGAGAGAGATTTAGTGAGAGAGACACCGAGCGCAAAGGCGAAGAGGGTAGCGGTGAAAGCGAGAAGTAAGAGAGTAAGTGAGAGAGACACAAATGGCGAGAGAGGGAGGAAAAGAATCGAAAAATGGTGAGGGAGGGAGATGAAGTGTACCGTGAGGGTGAGAGGGGGAAATGGGGGCGGGATTAGGGTTGGGTATTTCTTTTTTCTTTTTTTTTTAACATATTCCGGGCGCTTTTAAGCGCCGGTAAATTCTGGCGCTTTAAAGAGCTGGGAAATGCAAACTAGGCGCGAAAATTTCAGGCACATTTTAAATGAGCCATTAATCCCACCTTTATTTGTAGTGATAGCAAACATCTTTACAGGACAACCAAACATGCATTTCGAGTAGAGAAGGTGCAAACTAAAGAATAATTTTGAATATTTAAAGCACCCATAATAAAGTTCTTCATTAGCTGCCTCTAGTAGTTTTCGATAAGGATTTTCTCCACTAGAAGACATTTGTGGTTGGTTTTTATGCAATGGCTCATCATGATTATGCTCTCCTTCTGTTTCAACCATTTCATCATCTATTTCAACTCTAACTTCAGTCCTTAACATTTGATATTTGATCCCTATTGTATCTTGAAGTAGACCTTGAATATCAACTGGCACTCTCACATTTTGAGTAGACGGCGGGACTTCATTAAGTGGACTTTGTTGCAAATTTGAGGGATTACTGACGGAATGACTCAACCTTTCCCTGTGAGCCACCCATTCGGTATACTCGGATAAGAAAAAAATCCATATAATTTGTTCCCAAATAATATCTTTAGGCCAACGCTTACGATAATCAAGTCCACATTTCCGACAAGGACATTCTATATCTCGGAAATAGGGCGCATTAGTTTGGGCAAATTGAATAAATTGTTCAATTCCATCTAAGTACTCCTTACGCATATGAGGTTTTTGTATCCAATGTTTATCCATTTCAAATGGATTTGAAGTTCTGCAAGTCAGCTATTAAAAATTATAAATCACATTATTATTAAGCATTAACAAAATTGATTATACTTAGTGCTCACTAGTCAAGTTAAATCATTTTTTTTTTCATTTTGATTACAGTAAAGTAATAAAATGTATTTATATACAATCAACCCTAATAATTAAAGAATTTCATTCATTTGCTAAAAAAATTACAGCTATAACACTCTTAATTGACTATTCAAATGCAACCTACACAGCAAAAAATTTCATGCACATGCCAACAATCAATTTATCACAACCCTTAAAGGACCATGTCAAAAATATATAATATTCATATATAGACATACTTGACATAACATCATCATGATTATTTAATTTCTAAATTAAACTTTAAACTAAAAGGAAAAAATAATCAAACAGTTAAATTTTATTCGCCTTTATCGGGAAGATTATTGTTTAAACTAAATGACTTGAACCAAACATACAAAATTCTTGCTGCTACTCACCCACTGCAACAGAGAAATTTAGCATTAGTGAGGCTTGATATTTGTTGCAAATACGAAGCTTAATAAAAAATAAGTAAAAAAATTTTGTAAAAATCAAAATATTACTAGGTTACCTCTGATTTGGGGGGAAATTAAATCGTGGCTCTGTAGAATTTCGTCCGGGCTGGTGGGTGACGTCAAAATCGACTCCAAGCGGGCAAATTGACTCAAAAGGAGAGAGATTTTGAGAGGGAGACACCGAGCGCAAAGGAGAAGAGGGAGGCGGTGAAAGAGAGAAGTAAGAGAGTAAGTGAGAGAGACACAAATGGTGAGAGAGGGAGGAAAAGAATCGAAAAATGGTGAGGGAGGGAGATGAAGCGTACCGTGAGGGTGAGAGGGAGGAATGGGGGCGGGCGAAAGAAAGGGGTGGGATTAGGGTTGGGTATTTCTTTCTTTGTTTTTTTTTTTAAAGTGTTCCCGGCGCTTAAAAGCGCCGGTAAATTCTGGCGCTTTAAAGCGCCGGGAATTGCAAACTAGGCTCGGAAATTTCCGGCACATTTTAAAAGCTTCAAAAAAAAGCGCCATTAACTGCGCCTTTTTTTTAGTGATATCAAACATCTTTGCAGTACAACCAAACATGCATTTCAAGTGGAGAATGTGCAAAATAAAGGATAATTTTGAATATTTAGAGCACCCAGAATAAAGTTCTTCATTAGCTGCCACTACTAGTTTTTGATAAGGATTTTCACCACTAGAAGACATTTGTGGTTGGTTTTCATGCAATGGCTCATCATGATTATGCTCTCATTCAGTTTCAACCATTTCATCCTCTGTTTCAACTCTAACTTCAGTCCTTAATGTTTGATCCTTGATCCGTATTGTATCTTGAAGTAGACCTTGAATATCAATTGACACTATCACATTTTGAGTAGACGGTGGAACTTCATTAAGAGGACTTTGTTGCAAATTTGGGGGATTATTGATGGAATGACTCAACCTTTCCCTGTGAGCCACCCATTCGGTATACTCGGATAAGAAACCATTCCATATAATACATTCCCGAATAATATCTTTAGGCCAACGCTTACGATAATCAAGCCCACATTTCCGACAAAGACATTCTATATCTCGGATATCGGGTGCATTAGTTTCTGCAAATTGAATAAATTGTTCAATTCCATCTAAGTACTCCTTACTCATACGAGGCTTTTGTATCCAACTTTTATCCATTTCAATGGATTTGAAGTTCTGCAACTCACCTATTAAAAATTATAAATCACATTATTATTAAGCATTAACAAAATTTATTATGCTTAGTGCTCACTCGTCAAGTTAAATTATTTTTTATTCATTTTGATTACAGTAAAGTAATAAAATGTATTTATATACAATCAAACCCAATAATTAAAGAATTTCATTCATTTGCTAAAAAAATTACAGCTATAACACTATTAATTAGCTATTCAAATGCAACCTACACCGCAACAAATTTCTTGCACACGCCAACAATCAATTTATCACAATCAGTAAAGGACCATGTCAAAAATATATAATATTCATATATTGACATACTAAACATAACATCATCAAGATTATTTAATTTCTAAATTAAACTTTAAACTAAAAGGAAAAAATAATCAAACAGTTAAATTTTGTTCACCTTTGTCGGGAAGATTATTGTTTAAACTGAATGAGTTCAACCAAATATACAAAATTCTTGCTGCTACTTACCCACTGTAATAGAGAAATTTAGCATTAGTGAGGCTTGATATTTGCTGCAAATATAAAGCTTAATAGAAAATAAGTAAAAGAAATTTGTAAAAATCAAAATATTACCAGGTTACCTCTGATTTAGGGCGAAATTATACCGTGACTCTGTAGAACCTCGTCCGGGCTCGTGGGCGACGTCAAAATCGACTCCAAGAGGGAAAATCGACTCAAAAGGAGAGAGATTTTGAGAGGGTGACACCGAGCGCACAAGAGAAGAGGGCGACGGTGAAAGAGAGAAGTAAGAGAGTAAGTGAGAGAGACACAAATGGTGAGAGAGGGAGGAAAAGAATCGAAAAATGGTGGGGGAGGGGGGCAGGGAGGGTGATGAAGTGTACCGTGAGGGTGAGAGGGAGAAATGAGGACGGGCGAATGAAAGGGATGGGATTAGGGTTGGATTCTTTTTTTTTATACTTATTCCCAGCGCTTAAAATCGTCGGTAAATTCTGTCGCTTTAAAGCGCCGGGAAATGCAAACTAGGAGCGAAAATTTCGGCACATTTTAATAGTGCTAGAAAAAAAGCGCCATTAACCGCGCCTTTTTTTGTAGTGACGGTATCCAAATAGATATTTTATAATTTTTTTATTTTTAAATGACACTTTATTGTTTTCCTTTTTATCAAAGGTAAGGTTAGACTTATAGCCTTACAAATACCTAATTTGTATATATTCTGTATCTAATATTCATAACTAAAAAATTATTTTAACTATGCTCAAAAAAAAAAAAATATTTTAACACTATTTTTCATAAACATAATAAAATTTTTTATATTATAAAAGATACAAATTAAATATTTTACTTTGTAGATTTTGATTGATTAACCACGGTCTACTTCTCCATTTTCCTTATTTTCCAATTTCAAATTTAGCCCCTCCCAGTATTGCTTATATGTTGTCAATAGGGGTGTAAATGAACCGAACATTCAATGAACTACTTGGGTTTGAAATCGATTATGGATCGTTTGTGTTCATAATTATCGAGCCGAGTTCGAGCAGGCTCGATAAGCTTAACGAGCCGAGTTCGAACAAGGGGGTGCATGGTTCGTTAATGTTCGTGAACAGTTATATAAGAGCTCGTTAAGGGCTCGTTAAAAGCTCATTAAAAACTCGTTAAGAGCTCGTTAAAGATTCCTTAGCAGTTAATATTAACTCCAAAATAGTTCGATAATGACTCGATAGTAACTAGAATAATTCGGCTCGATAGGGAGCTCGACTCAATAATAAGCTCGTGTTTGTTATGAGCTTGATTTCATTCTGTAATGAACTCGACTCGGCTTGATAAGGAGCTCGAATTGGTTCAATTAGCTTAACGAGCCGAGCCGAGCCGAGCTTCGAGCACAACAAAACCTTAACGAACTGAGCTTGAACAAGGGGTTGGAAAGCTCGATAAGAGCTCGGCTCGAACTCGAGCTCGATAAATCTTAATGAACCGAGTTTGAATAAGGGGATGCTCGGCTCGGCTCGGCTCGTTTACACCCCTAGTCGTCAATAAATGAAAGAAAAATATCATCAATGTTATATAACTAGGAACACATTAAACTCTATAGGAAGAGAATAAAAATACAAATCCAAATAAGGTTAAAGAAAAATAACAAGTATTTTATATAAGAACTGAAGAATCGGAAAATAACTTTCTCAATATTTTATTAATATTATAATTCTCAAACTAACACACTTTTACTCTAACTGCAACTTATTCTATGATTTTCAAGGCTGCCTTGGCATTCTCGATGTGCACATATATATAGGTAATACAGAGGAGGTAGAAATTTTCTTAACCGTGAAGTAAATAAATATATATACACTTATTATATGTATATATATGTATACAAAGGTCTTTTACATAATTATTAATTTTCTACGATATTTAATAATATCCAAACTCGAACCTCAAAATTGTACCCAAAAAAATCCAATATTTATCTGAAAGGACAAAATAAAGGATGAATTCCACTTTCACTTAAAAGAAGCATGCTATAAAAACTGCTCAACTTTTTATAAGGATGAGTCTTAGGTTCAAATACCCATGGATTCGCCGTTTGCTTACTGGCCTCATATAATTCAGAAAACACTAGTTTCCCCCTTTGGATATTTTTCGTTATAACGGGACATGACACTCTTGAAAGTGTATAGTGTCCAAGCTAAATACGCCTGCCTCGATAAAAACCTTCCCAGGAAAACCTAGTGGAAAAAAACCATAGCGAAAGGACAAATAGTACAGCTCATATTTAACTCTCCCTCATGTGAACATATTCGTAAGGGGCGTTTCTGAGTCGACGCATACCAATCTGATGAACTAACTTTTCAAAAATTGTTTATTGGCAATGCCTTCGTGAATAGATTTGCTAGGTTCTCACTTGAACGAACTTGATGAACATCGATTTCACCCATCTCCCGAAGCTCGTGTGTAAAGATAAACTTCAGTAAGATATGTTTAGCTCTGTCACCTTTAATATATCCATCTTTGATCTGAGCAATACATGCATCATTATATTCATACAGTATCGCTGGACTCCCCCTTATCTTTGGAAGACAGCATTCCTCTTGAACATGTTGAATAAGGGATCTCAACCATAAACATTCCTTACTTGCTTCATGAAGTGCAAGTATTTCAACATGATTTGAAGAAGTTGATGCTGTTGTTTGCTTGGTAGAACGCCAAGATATAGCAGTGTCACCATAGGTCAATAGATACCCTGTCGGTGAATGGTCTTTATGTGGATCGGACAAATATCCTGCATCTGCATATCCAACAATTTTCGGATTTGATTGTCTCTAATAGTGTAATCACATATCAGATGTACCACGAAGATATCGAAATATATGTATAATTAGCAAGATACATCAGTGCACCTATTGCACTTAAATATGGCACTTCAGGGCCAAAAATTTCTTCATCATCCCCTCGAGGTAGAAAAGGGTCCTTATTTATATCAAGGGATCGAACGACTATCAGGGTGCTCAATGGATGTGCCTTATCCATATAAAAATGTTTAAGCACTTTTCCGTATAAACAGATTGATGGATTAAAATTCCACCAAATAAGTGCTTTATTTGTAGGCCAAGACAATATATTGTCTTTCCGAGATCTTTCATTTCAAATTCTTTATTTAGATATGCAACAGCTTGTTTAATCACTTTAGACATTCCTATGATGTTTAAATCATCAACGTAGACAACAATTATAGCAAATTCAAAATTAGATTTCTTAACAAAAACACATGAGCTAACAGGATTTCACATATCCTTTTTCCAAATGTACTAAAACGATTATACCACATTTGCCCTGATTGTTTTAATCCATATAACGATCTTTGTAATTTGATTGAACACAGCTCTCGAGATTTCGAGCTATATGCTTTTGGCATTTGTAGGCCTTCAGAGACTTTCACATAAGCCGTTTCCTCATTGAGGACTGAAAAAGCCTTTATTTTTTTTATCCAGGAATTAAACAAAATTGAGGCACTAAACAACATAATTAAACACTTAAGTGCCGTACTCGTAAAGTTGACCAATAGAGTAATACAATATCATATTAATGCTCGATCTACAGGTCGAGACAAAATCTTTCCTTTTTCTGAGATCCTCAATCTCGAGTTCTCAGTTTAGGCTTATAACAGCTTCTTTTAAACTCTTCAAGAGGTCCTGTTGATATTAACATATCTCTTTTTTAGTATATATGTACCGCGGTTTTGAACTATATGCTTCTGGCATATTTGGTCCTCATAGACTTTCATATAAATATCATCGTACGTAATAAATACAAACAAGCTGTTATTACATCCATAAGACGCATACAGAGACCACCAGATTAATTGCATCCATTTCTTATAAATGTACAACAACAACAACAGCAACAACCACCACAACAACAACAAACCCAGTGCCTGCAAGGGCTCCCGCAAAAGCAAGGTATGGAGGGGTAGATGTACGCAGCCTTCCCCCTTCAGGGGGCTGCCCTAAAGAGAGGCTCATTTCTTATAAATGTATGTCCCATTTATTTCTTGCTTCTATAATGAACCTTTTGGCTACAAATTGTGCTTTTCACCACCTCATTATTTTTGCACCAATATGCATATGTAGCCTACAGGTTTTACTCTTTAGGCATTTGGACTTGAGGTCCAAAAATTGCACATGGCTAATTCAGCCTAAACTGTGTCATTCTATTATAGCCAATCATTTCTTTATTGGCATTCTTGAACAAACACTAGTTCAAGATTTTCAATTTCTTTGATCAAATCAATAGCTATTGTATATACAAATATTTGATCAATTTTCATTTCGGTTTGATCATATCCCGTATTTTATAGAGATCTTTTTATCATAATTTCAATAATTTGACTATCTGAATTGTCTCGGTAGCTTCAGGTACCTGAAAATCTTGAAGAACTTCATATTATTATATCTGCAGAGTTTTTCTCCTCAAGAGTTTCATAATAGAGGGACCAATCTTTTTTTATTGCTCCTTTCTCTTTCTCATATTCAAATCTTGGGACCGATACATCTACCACGCTTCTGGTGTGTAATGGATGCATTTTTCAATACATTAAAATATTGCTCGATCGAGATATTAATTCAAGCAGGAGTATATATAGTGGGGACATATTATTTGGTCACCCTCTTTTCATTATTGAGTACATATATGAATTGGCTTGTAATAATTTACAAGTGAACAAGTCCTTGAACTTTTGGTCCAATGATGCATTCCACATAAATTCTCATTGTCTAACTTTTATTTTTCTCCCCCTGATTCTGAAAATCTTGTTTCATCAAATTTAAAATTAGCAAACCATGCAGTAAAATATTTCAAGTTAATATGTCCAGATCAATTCAAAATCCCCTTATCTAGGCCCATCTTTCCTCATTAAGGTGGAGTATTTGGGACATATGTTATACAACCAAAATTCATAGATGGGATATGTATATGGATCTTGTCAAAGACAAGTTATAATGGAGAGATCTATAATTAGTGTTGCAACATGTGTCATAACATATACCCATGTAAAAGTAGGTAATAGTAATGGTCTTGCCATTCGCTGCAGGCGTTCAACAAGACCATTTTGTATTTATACGCGGGCTATATGGCAATCCCAAGCAATAGTCATTAAGTTCTTGGGATATAACTTCTCCTGCATTATCATATAATCCATAACTTGAGCTCATAGTTGGATCATTTATGCAAGGAGTATCACAAATGCCACCTCATAAGTGTATTGTCCATACTCATGGGACCAACGGGTAGAGGTATCGGTTAATATTATAACATACGGAATTGGTCCACGAGGTAAAATAATTAGCCCAATTACGTCCCATTTAGTTTTCCTTCAAATATGTGGGACTCAAACTCAATTTCAATTGAGTATATTGCTTTTCCTTAAGCACCACATAATGTTTTATCCTATATAAGAATCTTCTGGTTCTTTAATGGGTGCTCAAGAGAATTTCCAATGATTCTCTTAATCATCTTTATACCCGAATGACTCAAATAGTAATGTTATAAAATAAAAGCCTTTTGGGTCTGTTAATTTTTGCTTAATCATCCCAACGGGGATATCGGAATTAAATATTATTTCTTCAAGAAACATGATATGTGCTCTTCTGGAGCCTTTAATTAGGTATCGAATAGGTTGGCTGAGAAATATAACCATATGAATAACTGATAATAAGGAGGCAGCATAGTTGACCATATGGATAACAGATAATAAGTAGGCAGCATCGCCGACCATATTAATTACTAATAAAAAGTAGGCAGCATAGCCAACCATATTAATGAATGAGTAATAAAAGTAGGTGGTTTAACCAGCCATAAATACGCAAAGTAGAAAATACGAAAAAAACTAATGTTTTTCTCTTTCCTTCATCTCCTCGTCATTAGTGGACTTCTAAATTTTGGTCCATTCAGGGTATCATAATGTCAGTTATTATGACCGCGACTATAACCTCATTTATGACCTTGACCTTGTCCACGACTACGATCACTTTTACGACCTCGACCACGTCCATGATGGTTGAATGTCGAAACATTCACTTCAGGGAATGGCTCGAATTCAGTTGGTCGTATCTGATGATTTTTCATCAACAATTCATTGCTTTGTCCAACAACGATGAGAGGTAATATCAAATATCGTAGAGTTATACTACTGAATGCTTTCTTTAAATTATAGTTCTCGATATTGCTACTACAAGAACATATTTGAGACATGAAAAGTAGAGAATGCATTCTCTAACATATCCTCCTCGGTAATATTTTCAGTTGAGAGGTAATACCTAATATCGTAGAGTTATACTCGCTTACAACTTTAAAGTTTTGCAGTTGCAGGTAAATCCATTCATAGCGAGCTTTAGGGGGGATCATAGACATTTGATGATCAAACTTCTCCTTTAAATTCAACCAAAAGACATACGGGCCTTTTATAGTAATAACCTCAGCTTTCATTCCTTCAGGGATATGATACCTAAGAAATCTTATTGCTTTTGCGCGGTCCTGCTGGGATGCGTTATTTACCCTTTTTAATTGTCCGAAATTCACAGTATCAGGGTGGATATCAACATCAAGGGTCCAAGGCAAATAATTTTTGCCAGATATATCAAGAGCGGTAAACTCAAGATTAGTAATATTATAAATCACAAAGATTAGGGAAGGAAAACTTACCTCGAGTATAGAACAATTATCTGCTGGCTAGAGACTCGTGTTGATAACGTGTTATATAACTAGGGACAAATTAAACTCTATAGAAAGAGAATAAAAAGACAAATCCAAATAAGCTTAAAGAAAAATATTAAGTATTTTCTTTAAAAACTGGAAAACCGGAAAATAACCTTCTCAATATTTTATTAATATTATAACTCTCAAACTAACCCACTTTTACTGCAACTTTATGATTTTCAAAGCTGCTTCTGCATCGTCGCTGTGCAGATATATATAGGTAATACAGTGGCGGTGGAAACTTTCTTAATCGTGAAGTAAATAGATATGTATATATACACATATTATATATACATATGTAAAGATCTTTTACATAATTATTAATTTTTTACTATATTTAATAATATTCAAACTTAAATCCCAAAATTTTCAAAAAATATCCAATATTTATAATAATCAATAAAAACTTGAGCTCTTTTTCCATGTTCTAAAGGTGGAAATATTAATTGGGAAGTAGAGAAAATAAAAGGACTCTAGTTAAATAGTTGATAATCCAAACTACTAAGAAAAATATTTTATTTATATACTTGATGATATAGTTAAGAATTTATAATAGAATTAACATCAAAATGATTATTTTTTTCTAAACTAATGTCTTTTAGCTATGAACATTAGATACTTACTGTTGATAGAAAATAATACCATGTATGTGTGTATATACATTAAATATCTTTTTATATATCCACTAATATTATTTTATATTAATTAATAATTTTTATAATTTTTATAACTTATATATGTATACCTATTTATTCTAATCTCCCCTCTCGGTAGGGTTCCTCCGAGGCGCTGCCGTGCTTGTCCCCTTCCTCGACGGGTTTTGTCTTCTCTCTGCTCTTTTATCTCTATTTCCTCGTCTCTTCCGTGATATTGTTTTTGGTCTATCTCATCTTGGCTTCTAAAGGCAAGCAGGTTGTTGAAGAGGGAATTGATTTGTCGAAGGAACTCATGAAACTACAGCTCGAAGAAGATGAACATATTACTAGTACCTTGAAGGATTGTGCTCTTATTGGAAAGGTAATCTCGGATAGGACTTTATCGATAGGAACGGTCTGTGCTGTTTTATGGAAAGCTTGGGAGCTGGGGCATCGAATTCAGATACAAGAGGTCGGTGAGAATGTATTTATTTTTCTGTTTCAAGATGCCCTTGATAAACAGAAAATTTTAGATGATTCTCCGTGGTCTGTGGTCTTAAGGACTGGGCTGGGTCGGATTCCATTCAGGAGGTTGATTTCTCTACATCAGTGTTTTGGGTCCAAGTTCATGGCTTACCCTTGAACTTCGTGACTAAGAAGAACGTTGTTAAAATTGCGGGTACATTTTTAGGTTTTATAAAACTGGATGATAGCTTAACAAAGTCTTCCTCGTCTTGTAAGTTTGTTAGAATGTGGGTATTAATTGAGGTACGGAAGCCACTACGGAAAGGTTTCTGGCTTGAGAGGACTGGTAAGAAGGATATGTGGATTACGTTTAGGTACGAACGAGCGACTACCTGATTTCTGTTATATATGTGGATGTTTGCGTCATATTCTTCTAGATGCCCAAAACGTAGCACTTGTAGTGGAAAGGAGAGTTTTGACAGTATGTTACGAGCTGTGGTCTCCAGAAGTGCCTTAGTTTCTATTGCTCGTGATTCCTCAACTGATGACTCCCGGACAACTGAAGCCTTGCAAGGTTTGACCAGCCACCCTGTGCCACTAGCTTTTTGAGTTGATTCTGATAGGGTTGCTAACCACTTGTGAAGAACCTGAGGTTAAGCAGCGGACTGATACAAGGATGATGGATGACATGTCCGGTGGTCCCATTATTGCTTCTGCTCCCATCATACAAACTGAGTGGGTAAGCTCCACAGCTGGGGAGTCTAGCACTACGGGCTTGATCAAGCAAGGGACAAAGCTGGCTGCTTTGGTGTTGGACTGCTATGGTACAAAGAAGTGGATATTGATTGTCAGCCAAGATGTTGTCAGGTCTGTTCCATTTACTGAGACCCAATTCCTTTTGAATGCTAATGATGCTTGGGTTATGGATATGAGTGGAGCTGATAGTCTAGATAGGGGTGGACCGCTGTGTGTTTCTGAGATTGGGTCTGTGGTTGGTGACCGTGTATCTGTTCGGAGGAACCGGGGTTTCATTCGCAGATTCACTAGCTTGAAGAGGGCTGCTCGTGCGGGGGTGGATGCTCTTTTGGTTCAGAGTGGCCTATTTTCAGAGGTACTAGATTCTTCCCATGCTGATACTTCTTCTATGGCGATTGATGATGCTAATATGGTAGTTTCGAGTTCACAATACGAGTTTGTGGGGGTTGTCCCGGAACAACTGCCTCGCCAAAAATGAGTATACTATGGTGGAATTGTCAGGGTGTGGCCAGGCTCGGACAGTTCGTTCTCTTAAAGAGCTTGTTAGGCTCTATGGGCTGAGTGTAGTTTTTCTTATGGAGACTAGGCAAAAGGATGATCATATGGAAAATTTAGCTCGTGTTCTTCGTTTTGAGCATTTTTTTTTTAGTTAGTCCCATTGATATAGGAGGAGGTTTGGCTCTTATGTGGACATATAATTTTAAACTGAGTATATTTGGTTCTTCTAATAGATTCATCTCTGCGTGGGTTGAAGATGTAGGGGCCGGTGGTTCCAAATGTTTGTCTATGAGGAACCGGTAGGGTGCCGAAGAAGAAGGTTCTGGGATGGTTTGAGTGACCTAGTTCGGAAAGATCCGGATCCTTGTGCTATTGCGGGGGATTTTAATGTTTTTGCATATCTGGCCGATAAGTTCAGTCATCGCCCCCTTTAGTGGCTAATACTGGTATTCTTCATGATTTTTATGATTCAAATGGTATGGTTGAGGTTTAGTCATCTGGTTGCCGTTTTTCTTGGCCTAATAAACAGGAAGGGACTCGTCATGTTAAAGAGAAGCTAGATAAACTTGTGGAGAATGCTAGTTGGCTGGCGATTTTTGAACATTACAGTGTAAAGCTACTCCCGACCATTGCGTCGGATCATTCCCCTCTTCTCATTCATCTTTTCGGAATGACAAAAAAGCCGAAATTTCGGTTCAGATTTGAGGCTAAATAGTTGTTAAGAGAGAAGTGTGTGACTATAGTTCAGAGCGATTGAAATTCGAATGGTCCGAAGTTAGGTTCGAGTGCCCTAGTTACTAAAATGAACAGGTGCCATTGTTCGCTGTCAGAGTGGAATAAGAGAGTGTGGCAGGAGGTAGTGGGTGATACCCGGCGCATCACCGAAAGGCTTTATGTTATTCAGAGTGCTCCCTTGGTTCCAAATACCTATGTTGAAGAATGTCCTCTTCAATCCCAACTTGAAAAAGTTTGGAAGGAATAGGAATTGTTTTGGAAGCAGCATTCCAGGATTGACTGGTTACAGGCAATAGATAGAAATACCAGATTCTTTCATTGCTCTACTCTGGTTCGAAGGTCTCAGAATCGGGTTTGGAGGCTGAAGAATGAGGCGGGGCATTGGGTTGAGGATGACCATGAGATTGAACGTTTATTCCTGCGCTATTTCACCAGCTTGTTTACTGCACGTGAGAGTCGGGGGCTCAATTTGGTATTGGCCGCTGTACCGACCAAGTTCTCGATAGACCATATCGTGAGTTTGGATTCTCAGGTCTCGGAATTGGAGATTAAATTTGCTGTTGATCAGCTTGGTAGCCTTAAAGCTCCGGGTCCCGACTGTTTTCCAAGTATTTTTTATAAGGAGCTTTGGTGTACGATATCTGGTGATGTGTGTGCTATGGTTCAGTCTTTTTTTTTTTACCTCGGGAGTTCTCCCTAATAACCTTAATGCTACTGATTTAACGCTCATCCCGAAAGTCCCTAATCCGGAGAGCGCGTCTCAATTCCGCCCCATTAGTCTTTGTAATTTCTCCTATAAAATCATTTCAAAAATCCTGGCCAATCGGTTAAATCCTTTTCTACCGAACGTTATTTCTGCAGTCCAAATCGCTTTTGTGAAGGGTAGACGAATTCTGGATAATATTCATTGCCGGTGAAATTTTTAACGCCTTTAAGCAGAAAAAGCTGAGTTGGAGATCCTATATGGCTTTGAAAATAGATCAAGGCCTATGATCAGGTTAACTGGAATATTCTCAAGGGGGTTATGCTTAAACTTGGGATAGGTGAATCACTTGTTAAGTGTGTCATGGCTTGTGTGAGGTCGGTCTCAGTTAGCCTTGTTGTTAATGGTACTCGCTTGTCTTCGATCAAACTAGGGAGGGGTTTGAGGCAGGGTGACCCGCTTTCGCCATATCTGCTTATTTTGGTTATGGAGGTGCTTTTGATTCTTATAGATAGAGCTGTTATTAGTTCTGGTTGGCGTTCGTTCACACTTCTCCACACTTCCCCCATATTTCTCACATGTTCTTGGCCGATGATTGCTAATTCGTGTGTGAGGCAAACCTTGATTTGGTTAGGGAGGTAAAGGGGAATATTGATGTTTTTTGTGGGGCTTTAGGACAAAGTGTTAACTTTGATAAATGGAGTGCTTTCTTTTCTAGCAATACCCCTCGTGATTTGCGTCGTGCCGGTATGGACTTTCTTGGGGTCAAGCCTCTTGATCTGGGTGAAAAATATCTGGGTTTACGTTTGTTATGGGGGAGGAATAAGAATAGCGTTGTGAGCTTTTCGATCGATAAAATTAAAAAGAAGGTTCAAGCCTGGAAGTCGTCTCTACTATCTCGTGCTGGTAGAGAGGTTCTTATTAAATCAGTGCTAAGTGCCATTCCACAATACATTTTTCACTGCTTCAAAATCCCTGTTTCTACGTGCAAGAAGATTAATGGCTTAATTGCAAAATCTTAGTGGAGAGGCCGGGTTGATGATGGGAAACACATTCACTGGGTGGGTTGGAACCGCTTGGCTCGGCCAAAGGGTTGTGGTGGGATGGGGTTTTGTGATCTAGCGAATCAGGTCTGGTGTATGTTAGAAAGTTCGAATGCCTTTTGGGTTAAGGTTGTCAGAGACATCTATTTCCCGGATGGTGACTTGATGGGTGCTAAGTTAGGGTGGCGACCCTCTTGGTGCTGGCGTAGTTGTTTGATTCGGCGTATTTTTTGGCTAAGGGTATGCAATGGAAAATTAATAATAGTCAGTCTGTTCTAACCTGGGATAATATATGGGTTCCGGATGGCATTTCGGGTCCCTCCCAAAGTGAAGCTCTGCGCTAGGGTCTCATTCGAGTTGCCAACCTCACTGTCCCGGAGAGGCAGACCTAGAATTTTGAGGCATTATCTCGTCTGTTCGGGTGTGATCCTTATGCCATTAAGGGTATCCGACTTTCTAGACCTACCATTCTAGATAAGCTTGTATGGGCATGGAATAAGAAGGGGGTATACAATGTCAAGCAAAGGTATACGAGATGGGCTCTTGATACAGACTCGGATATTATGTGGGCTCGGGCATCTTCCTCGGGGGTGTCTGACTGGAGAGCCCTAAGTTGTATTTGGCAGGCTCCAGTTATTCCAAAGGTCTGGGTTTTCTTGTGGAGAGTCTTAAATGGTGCTTTGGCTTGTAATGTGAATCTTGTGAAACAAGGGGTCGGTCCCTTCATCGGACTTATGTCCTCGGTGTGGGTCTCAGCCCAAGACTATTGATCATATTGTTTTCTTATGCCCATTTGCAAAAGTGGTTTGGTTTGGTTCAAAAGTTGGGTATAATTATAATTTTGTTTGTTTTCCGGGGTTTCCCACATGGTGGTCATCTTTTGTGGGATCTTTTGTACATAATGTGGATTTTGTTTCCTAAGTTATCTTTATTTGCAGGTGGTTATAGAAGTCCAGATGCAGGTATGTTTTTCAGGGTCTTGATGACCACCCAATGTGGGTTGCTCATCGGGCGTCGCTGGAGACAAGCATGTTATCTCAGTGCTCTTCTTCCCCTCACCAGGTTTTGGCGGCTCCTGTTATTCGGTGGATTCCTCCTCCTTGTGGTGTTTTTAAGCTAAATGTTGATGCTAGCTAGATCTGTGCTCATAGGCCCGCATCTCTTGCTGTGGTCACGCGTGATTCTTTAGGGGTGGTGCGGTTCATCGTTTGCTTCCTCTACTTTGATTGCTGAATGTTGTGCCTTAAGAGCTGCTGTTATCATGGCACATTGTCAGGGTCTTTCTTCAGTTATTTTTGAGCCAGATTCTCTTGAAGTTATTCATGTGGTTAAGTCTCTTGTGGTGCCTCTGTGGGAGATTGTGGCTATTATTGCTGACATTTTATCTTTATGTCCTATTTTCGTTTCCATTTTGTTTTCTTGGGTCCCTCGAGGAGCTAACGGTGTAGCTCATGAGGTGGTTTATTTCATAGGTCAGGTTATTATACTCATGACTAGGTTTTTTTCATCCTCTCCCTCTATTTTGAGGGCCATTTCTTTTGATAATAATGAATAGCCTTAGCCATCGGGCTTTTTATGATTAAAAAAAAAAAAAAATAGAGAGAAGGGTATTTTGTCCTATAAAAACCAAATGAGCTTTTCGCCCTGACATAGTAAACGTTGCCCTAAAATTATCAAGAGCCTTTAGTTTTTTGAGTTTCTATTCAATTACAAAAAAATGAAAATAAAAGCAATCATGTATAAATATGATATGTTGTAAATATTGGATATTTTTCAGGTATAATTTTATAGTCGAGTTTGGATATTATAGAAAATTAGAAATTATGTAAAATGCCTTTGTATACATATATACATATACACACATATATATATATATATATGTGTGTGTGTGTGTGTGTATATATATATATACCCGTTTTCTTCGCAGTTCAGAAATCCTCACCGCTTAACATTTGTATAAATACCGGTGCATTGAGGAATAAGCAGAAGCACATAAAATGATAGAAATTGAGAAAGGGGGTCTGAAATTGAGAATTGAAAGAGAGAGCAACGAGATTGGAGAATATTTTAAATAATAAAGTATTAAGAGAATTATTTGAATAGAAGAAAAACTTCTCTCGTTCTTCAGTTCTGATATAAAATACTTGCTATTTTTCTTCGAGTGTGATAGGTCACTAGTTTTATAACATATTATCAACACGAGTCTCTAGCTAGGTGAGGATCGTTAAAAACACGACGTAAGTTTCATTCCCTAATCTTTGTGATTTTCATAAATTTTTTGATCTTGGTATTACTGACAAAAATTATTTGCCTTGGACCCTTGATGTCGAGATTCACCTTGATATTATGAATCTCGAAGATACAATTAAAAGAGGCCATAGCGTATCCCTACAAGATCGTGCTAAAGTAATGATATTTCTCAGACATCATGTCCCTGAAGGATTGAAAGCTGAGTATATTACTGTAAAGGACCCGTATGTCCTTTGGCTAAATTTAAAGGACATGTTTGATCATCAAAATTCTATGATCCTCCCTGAAGCTTGCTATTAATGGATTCACCTGTGGTTGCAAGATTTTAAAATTGTCAGCGAGTATAACTCTACAGTGTTTAGTATTACCTCTCGACTGTAATTATGTGCAGAAAATATTACTAAAGAGGATATATTAGAGAAAACGCTCTCTACTTTCTATGTCTCAAATATGCTCCCACAGTAGCAATATCAAGAACGAGGATTTAAAAAATACTCAGAGTTAATATTATGTCTCCTCGTTGTTGAACAAAACAATGAACTGTTGATGAAAAATCATCAGTTATGACCAACTCGGTCAAAATCACTCCCTAAAGTGAATGCTTCGACATATGACCATCATGGATATGATTAAGGTCGTAAAAGTGGACGTGGTCAGGGCCGTGGACGAGACTATAGTCGCAGTCATAATAACTGACACTATGGTATCCTGAATGGATTAAAATTCAAGAAGTCCACTAATGAGGAGGAGATGGAGGAAAGAGAAAAATTTTAGTTTTTCATATTTTCTATTGTATATTCATGGTTGGTTAAACCGCCTACTTATTATTAGTTATTCATATGAACAGCTATGTTACCTGCTTATTATCAGTTATTTATATGCCTATTTTTTCGTTAATGATTATATGTATTTTATGTTTGAATATGAATGGTGAAAATTTATATCTCGAAGATAGTATAACAACGTTGTGTGCTTAAAACTTATTAAAGGCTCCAAAAGAGCACATATCATGTTTCCTGAAGAAACAATATTTACTTCCGAGATACCCCTTGGGATGGTTAACCAGAAGTTAACAAACCCAAAGGCTTTTATTTTATGAAATGTCTATTTGAGTTATTCAAGTATAAAGGTGATTAAGAGAATTGTTGAAAATTCTCACGCCCAATAAAGAACCAGAAGATTCTTGTATCAGATTAAACATCATGTGCTGCTTATGGCAAAGCGATTACTATACACTCAATTGAAATTGAGTTTGAGTCCCATATATTTGAAAGAATACAAATGGGACATATTTGGGCCAATTATTTTATCATGTGGACCAATTTGGTATGTTATAATCTTAACGGAGGCCTCTACCTGTTGGTCTGATGAGTATGGACAATACACTTATAACATGGCATTTGTGAAACGCTTTGCATAAATGATTCGATTATGAGCTCAAATTGTAGATTGTATGATAATGCAGGAGAATTTACATCTCAAGAATTTAATGATTATTTTATGGGATGAATTGCCATATAGCCCACGTACAAACATATAATGGCCTTGCAGATTTTTTTGATTGAACGCCTGCAGCGAATGGCTAGACCATTATTATTACCAACTTTAACATGGGTACACGTTATGATACAAGTTGCATTAGACTAACTTATTATTATGGATCTCCCCAGTATAACTTGTCTCTGACAAGGGCCAGATACATATCCCATTTATGAATTTTAGTTATATATTGTATGTCCAAAATTACTCTATCTCAATATTGAAAGATGGGTCCAATATGGGGACTTGGAATTTATATCGAGTTTGAATTCACATTAAGTATAAAATATATGAAAATATTAATTGAAAACATTTTATAGCATGGTTTGCTGATTGTAAATTGACAAAATAGGGTTTCCATAATTAAGGGGAGAAAAACGAAAGTTCGAAAATGAGAATTTATGTGAAATGCATCATTAAACCAGAAGTTCAAGGAATTATTCACTTGTAAATTATTACAAGCCAATTCACAGATGTATTCATTAATGAAAAGAGGGTGACCAAATAATATGTCTCCACTATAGATGCTCCTAGTCGATTTAATATCACGATCGAGCAATATTCTAATATATTAAAAAATGCACCCATTGCACGCCAGAAGAGTGGTAGATGTATCGGTTCTAAAGAACCGAATCTGAGAAAGAAAATGGAGCAATAGAAAAGATTGGTCCCTCCATTATGAAACTTTTGAGGAGAAAAACTTTGTAGAGATAATAGTACAAGAAGAATGTATAAATGAAATTCCTTAAGATTATCAGGTACCTGAGACTACTGAAATAGTCAAACTATTGAAATTATGTTGATAAAAGAGATCTCTATGAAATATGGGATATAATGGAATCGAAATGACAATTGATCAAATGTTTATATATACAATAGCCACTTATTTGATCAAAGAAATTAAAATCTCGAACATGAGTTTGTTCAAGAGTATCAACAAAGAAATGATTGGCTCAAATATAAAGACGCAATTCAGGTTGAATTAGCCATGTTCAATTTTTGGACCTGTAGTCCAAATGCCTAAAAAATAAAACATGTATACAACATGTGAGTATTGGTGCGAAAAATAATGAGGTGGTAAAAAGCATAATTTGTAGCCCAAGGTTCGTCATAGAGACCAGAAATTGATAGGACATACATACATGGATGCAATTAATCTGGTGGTCTCTGTATGCATCTTACGGATGTGATAACAGCTTGTTTGTATTTATTATTTACGATGATATGAAAGTCCCTGAAGGACCAAATATGCCAGAAGCATATAGTTCAAAATCGCGGTACATATCTATTGAAAGAGGGATATGTTAATATCATCACTACTCCTGAGGAGTTTAAAGAAACTATTATACACCTAAACTGAGAACTTGAGATTGAGGATCTCAAAAAAGGAAAGATTTTGTCTTGACCTGCAGATCAAGCGCTAGTATGATAGAGTGTTACTCTATTGGTCAACTTATGCCACTACGGTACTTAAATATTTCAATATGTTGTTTAGTGCCTCAATTAAAAACCGATTTCGTCTTGAATGAGATAGTGGTCTCAATAAGATAACAATGAATTTTTGGTCTTAAAGTGTAATTATTGCATTAATGTAACTAGTACAAGACCAGGTATAAGCCTCCTTCGATTAATTTGTCACTAGTATATGATATGACACAATTATAAAGGTATGAAAATGTGGTTAAATGTTTAATGGAACAACTAATATAACACTGCTCTATTATGCCAAACTTGTAATTAATTTTGTATGCAAGTACAGGTTATTTAGTTAACCGGCATCATATAAGTAACGAGAATGCTATTTCGTTATGTAGCTATAATGCTATGTTTTTGGCAGTCTACCAATAATTGCAGCTATTACTAAGACATTTGCGTTTTATAAGCAAATAGAGAATGGGTAACGTCAAGGCCCTTGATCCAATATATTTTGTAAGTTTCCAACGATCAAGGGGAGTCCGACAGTACCATATGAAGATAAGTCTGCATTGCTCAAGTTAAAGAGAATTCATAGAACCAAGTGTGCTTCAAGAAGCTCTTTTCACTCTCAAGTTTCTGAAGAAAGATGAAGTAAATGTTTGCTCAAGAATCTGGAAAAGTTACTTGTGAAAACATTGCTTACAACAAACTTTTGACAAACCGGAACAAGATTGGCATTCGCAAACTCCGAGACATCCCTGTCTAATGTACACCCATGAGGGGGATACACACTTTACTTTTTTAAATACACACTGTATTCTTTTTCCCTTTGCTATGAAATTTCCCAATGGGTTTTTTTTCCCGGCAAAGGTTTTTAATGAGGCAGTTTAAGAAGCTTATATAACTTGGACACTATACACTTTCAAGAGTGTTATGTCCCACAATATTGTAAAGGAAAATATTCAAAGGAGAGTATTGTAAATATTAGATATTTTTCGGATACAGTTTTATAGTCGAGTTTGGATTTTATAGAAAATTAGAAATTATGTAAAAGACCTTTGTATACATAAATACATATACACATATAATATATTTATATATACCCGTTTTCTTCACAGTTAAGAAATCCTCACCGCTTAACATTTGTATAATTACCGGTGCACAGAGGAATAAGCAGAAGCACATAAAATGATAGAAATTGAGAAAGGGGGTCTGAGATTGAGAATTGAAAGAGAGAGTAATGAGATTTGAGAATATTTTAAATAATAAAGTATTAAAAGAATTATTTGAATAAAGCAAAACTTCTCTCGTTCTTCAGTTCTGATTTAAAGTACTTGCTATTTTTCTTCGAGTATAATAGGTCCCTAGATTTATGACATGATATTTAATTTCTAAAAGAACTTAAAAAAAAGCACCACTACCAAGTAGATCATACAATTGGGTTGAGTTCGGGTCGGGTTAATGTCAACTTAGGTCTATTTCAAGTCGACAAAGTCGTGTTGTGTTTGGCTCGGGTCGAGTCATCCTAAGGTTCGGCTCAACCTCAGGTCGGATCAGTCTTGGATTGGGTTGGCCATGGGTCACGTTAGCTTCGGGTCCGGCCATCCTCAAGTTAGGCCGGATTTCAAGTTGACCATCAGTTTTTTTGACAGTATATTTATTCGACCTTCAGAATAATAACTAAAACTACACAATGAAATGACTGTAATTAGCATCTGATTTTGATTATGTGATATATTGGATTCATTTTGAGTTAAAGGATGGGTTTGACGTGGGTCTCAGGCCAACACAGGTGGGGTCAAAGTTGGGTTGAGTCTAAATAGGGTCGGGTCATTTCAGGTTTCGGGTCAATTAGGGTTGGGTCGAATTCAAGTCAATTTAGTTTTGGGTATGGGTCCCAATAAATTTTAAATTTTTTTGTTGAAGGTCGAGTCAGGTAATAGGTCAAATGGGTCGGGTCAGATTCTACCAGATCTACTATGTCCCTTATTTTGCTTGCTCAAATACCTATCAATACTTGGGGGAAAGTCAAATGTGAACAAAATGTGATTAAAATTAACCAGTCACTTCTTAGTAGTGTTTATGTTTTTGGAGAATCTGGCTGTAATATGCAACTTTTACTAGGATTTAGCCGACGCTCCATTTAAGGAGGTTGTATTTTTATGGATTTTTATATTTATGCATTATGTTAAAAGTGAACCGAACTTAAGTTGTATTTGGGTGGTGAAGCACAGCCCACAGATATTTTACCTCAAATGGTTAAATACTAAGAATTAGGGTGGAGATAAACTTAAGAGATAAAAATCCTGTCTTGAGCTAGAGTCAACATGTCTACACTGGAAATCCTTGATTCAACTTGTTTGGTATCAAGTATCCTTGATTAAACTTGTTCGAGAGGAAGCATAGCAAGATTTAGATGGAGCAAGCTATTTTTGGGTCTCCAACCTAGGCTAATGCTATCAAACTTGAGGCTTGGCCATCAAAGTCCTATATCTAATAGCTCAAACCTAAATTAACTTGTCTCACCAAGTTATATCACTAACGTAAGACCAACTCTATCAAGTTCAATGTTCGGCCGTTTAAGCCTTAGAATAATGACGCAAACCTACAACACCTAAAGGTATGCAGACATAAAATACGTCAGAAGGGGCTTAGCATCTCGAACACCGCCGCTAATGCCTTGTTGTATTTCTAAGAGCGAACATAAATATAACTACGCCTATTTCCTATTTAAAAAAAAAAAGGCACAAGTATGCAGCATAAAAGTCGAAGATTTCTTGTGTTGGTGTAGGGGCCGTATGCTAGATTTCATGTTCCCTTACTTATAATCCAAGGAAAATAATTGATGCCCTTATAATTGTATCATTTACTCTTAATGTTGTTTCCTGGAACTTTCGTTCTTTGCTAGGGAAGGATTAGTCACAAAAACCACTTGTTACATCAATATTCTTCCCTCTCCACGGCCATCAACTTCTCCATGGAAATCCTTGAGGCCTACGCCTTCTTTTTTTCGTTTAAAGAAAACATCTTGAGTTGGGAATTCCCTTTCTCGTAGCACACCTGATAATAACTTCGAGCTTAAGACTTTGATTCTTAGTACTATCCTTGATAATTGCATTGAAAGTGTGGCTCCTCTAAGTTAGTTCTTATCTCATGACATGTTTTTATCTGAAATGGCATTGTTTGCAATGCCTCGCGGGTAATAGAAAAAAGGCATAGCTATTCTTAAATGGCAAGCACGCGCTTCATTAATTTGAAAGTGTCATTCCTAGAACCTTGAGTTTACTGGATAAACAAATACTCCTTTATATCTTTTTGATAAAATTCAATTATACAACAGATAAAGGCTAATTTGACAACTAAAGGCTATAGGCCACTCCAAGAGGCGCATCGATGATAACTCACCCCCTTTCCGAGGTTCTATAAATATCCCATCCTTTTCAATGAAGGCTTTTATTCTTATTACTTCTTCGAATCCTCTCTTTCCTTGGTGCTTAGTTCATTTTCTCCGAACTCTGGCACTTGCTGCATCTTCAATTCTTGCTATAATTTTCTTATATTCACTCGAAATAATATCTATACATTAGATAAAAATTAGATCAAATTGCTCACTTTGTTTTCATCCGTTCTACCTGGAATGACAACTCAGTTGAGCAATTCACATGCCTGATTAATGCTGATTATAACACCATCGTGCACCAATTGCACCAAACGATAACCCAGTTGGTAAACTCCCATCGAGGGGGATTCCTTTGCTAAAGAAGATGGGGATTCCTATAAAGATGTCACGCAGGATTATGCCCTCGTGAAGATGTTGTTCCGTTGAAAGGCAGGATGTAACTAAATGTAATCTATACACAATGGTTTGAATGCTTTCAACTTAAGCTCAAGGATCTTCAAGGCCATCAAGATCACAACCTATCATATGAGGTATGATTACCCAGTGATAAAACATTTTCTAAGCAATTAAGGTGGTGGAGATGAGGATGTTGCGGTGGATATGTGGACACATAAGAAACGATATGCTCATAAATGATAATATAAGGAGAAAATTGGGTGTGGCTCCAATTGAGAATAAGTTGAGGGAGCAATGCTTGCGGTGATTTAGGCATTTTAAGAGGAGATCGATCACTGCCCTTGTCATAAGATACAAATAACTCCGTACTACATATGGGAGGAGAGGGAGAGGCAGGCCTAGGAAGAGCTCGATTGGGATCATACAACATGACCTCATTCACCTAAACCTAATTGAGGAGATTGCCTTGGATAAAGTTGAGTGGAAGGTTAACAGTTTAGAATAGGGGAGCACAACTAAGCTAATCCTAGCAACCTTAGGCTTATATGTATGCATGTTTGCTTATACTTGCTATTGCCGCGTGCTAGTGGATCTTTGTTGCTTGCTGCTTGCTGCTCGTGTGGTTATGTGCTTTGTGGCTTCTTGTTTGTTGTTTTATTGCCCTATTACTTATTGCTGCTTTATTATCTCTCCGTGCTATTATTTTTTATGATTGTCAGGTTGGGGGTCCTCGAACACAATCTTATTTTAGGGTAGCGCCCTGAAGGGATAAGGCTGTATACATCTCACCAACACCCCCCCGGGACCCTGCATTGGCTAGAGCCCTTAGGCACAAGGTTTGTTATTGTTGTTGTATTAGTTAAAATATGCAGACCTCACTATATGAGAAGTGACCAGAACAAGATTAAAGAAGAAGAGAGATTTTTCTGCTTACAAGAGGTTGGTTGTTCTATCATTAAGGATAAGATTATCAAAGGATGAGTGAAGATATTGTGATGTTTTGTCACATCCCATTTAAATGGTGTAACCCACAAAAGTTATATATTAATATTTTAATATTCCAAGATTTAATGTCCTTTTTACTAACTTCACAAATGGAGTTCTAAACAGATACTTTGCTAGACAACCATCCTGGTGGGGCACAACACTATGGTCACAGTCAGTACTGAATAAGTTGTGGGATGCAAGTGTAGATCTTATTGCTTTTCAGAATTATGTTGGTTTTCAAGCCTTTGATGCTAAGAATTACTATCTTCGCATCCAGGCAAGTTTTTATTGACAATGATCTGAGTACATAATTTTGTGCCAAAAAGGTCTAATGCACCGTATAAAACACAACATTAAAAATGATGGTCATATTAGCGATTGTCTCAAGGGCAATGGTTAGGAAATAATAAATAAAATATTCACATAAATTTTGAAAAGTTAACACATATATTAAAATTTTAAGCATACAATCAAATATAATAGTAATAGTGCACTTGTAGAGATTGATATTATATTTATCTTAAAAATGAATTAACCATTTCAAAAAATATAACGTGAACAGATATTTAGATCCGCACTTGTCCTGTACTCGGTTACAATTTTATTATTTGACGGTTTTTCCCCCTCTCATTCGAGAATTTTCGGGTAAATCTGTGTCACTATTTGTATTTTCTCTTCTCTTCCTATTTTCATTTAGATATAATTTTGGCTTCTAAATCAATCCCATTTTTTGGTGAGATTGGTGAGATTGGAAGTGGAGACAATGCCGAACAACCTATGGCAGAAAATACGAGAGAGTTAGTGGATGTTGCAGAAGGGCTATTGGATGAGAAAGTCAAACGTTGGGACCCAGACTATGTTAAGTTCCATGAAATTGCTGAGGCTGACACCAATAGTCTTTCCTTGATTTGTACTTTTTGCCCTTTCTTGACATACATTTCGGTGTGTACAAGACCGATCAAAGCTTTTGGCATTTCCCTTTTCAAATTTGGATTGATAAGTACTATTAGTAGTATGTGTTTTGAGCTAATATCGTGTCAATGAATATTGGTTAGCCATATATTTTAAATCATTGTTACCATATGTTTACATTTTGATTTTATATTGAGCAGCAGAAGCAGCTTTTGGTGATTTAAGTTAATAAAATGAGCCAAGTCAAAAATAACCAAAGCTTTGGATTACATAATGTGGCCAAAATACGATGGCAAGTACCTCCACAAAATGTTAAAAGAATAATTGGGGGATAAAACTCTCAGCAACACTCTCACCGATCTCATTATCCCTGCCTTGGACATCAAAATGCAAAAGTCTGTAATTTTTTTTATATTTAAGATTTCTATCTTATCTTCCTATCCTTTTCTGTGTTTTTGATTTTTATCCCCAGATTTGGTGCTATATCAATTATCTTCCAGTCGTTGTTTATGGATGACATCATTCATTATCATGTTGTCATGTCATCCATGAGTGCAAATCCTAGCCAAATAGAATGTTACAGTTTTATTGTCTCGAGAGTTATTTTCAATGTTCAATAAGTCAAACGAAGCCAATATTGGGAAAATTGTGATTAAGCCACCCTAGCCCTTTTTGAGATAATGTGTTTGTGGCTTGGATCTGTTGAATCTTCCATGATGAGAGGATGAGTTTAATGCTCTTAATGACATCCACAACCTATTATGGGATTTTGGATTGCTTGGTGTTCAAAAGCATGATAGTCCAAGAAGATAGGATTGGGTAAAAATTAACAAGGATGACACTTGAGGAGAAAACATCAATGTTGAAGGAGAAGGTAGACATAGAGCAACATGTGGTTGGGGCCAAGTTGTAGGGAGAAACTGGCGAGAGAGAAGAGATGATAGAGTGCAGATGGTAGTCTTGGTGAACAAAACTACAAAAAAAAGTGACCATTGCTGACAGCAGAATTATTGTTGGCAATAGTGATTTTTCTATTGGGAAATACTTTACCAACAGAAATTGGTCTGTTGGTAAGCTGTTGGCATAGCCTCTGTTGGTAAAAGCTTTACCAACAGAAATTCGAAGTTATTGGTATTAACTCCTTAATAGCAACAGTTGTTTATTATTGGTAAAAGTTATGGCAATAAAATTTTTCTGTTGGTAAAAGGTATTACCAACAACAAATCCTCTGTTGGTAACAAGTATACCAACAATAAATTCTATGTTGGTAAAGTTATACCAACAAAAATTATACGTTGGTAAAAGGTATTGCCAATACAAGTTTTATGTCGGTAAACGGTTTACCAACAAGAAGTTCTCTATTGGCAAATGGTTTACCAATAAAAACTCTATTGGTCAAGGGCATTGCCAACAAAAAAATTTCTATTGATAGAGATTATACTAACAAACACCATATGACGGTAAAAGATATACCAACAAAGACTTTGTGAATACCAACAACAAATTTACATTGACAAAGGAGTTACCAACAACAATTTCATTTAGCTACTCTCTTGATTAATACAAAACAAAACAAATCAACCAACAAAACAAATCTATCATAGCATCCAAAATACAACTTCAATATTCATGTCTATTTAAATCTTCAAGAAAAGAAAACCATTCAAAACAAATCCTAAAAGTTGAAATAGCTAAAAGGACAAATTAATCATCTCCCCAAAAGTTCTTAAGTAATATGTCCACAACAAATTTAACCAAAATCATACATTTTCCTACAAATCATATCTATCTAAGAGTTCCTCATCTTCATGTTCCTCATTAAACTCACCATCCAACAATGCGCCATTTTCCCGTGGCAATGATTAGCAGAGACGTTAGATTTATAACTTAAGCTCAATCTCAATCTTTTAGCATATAGGTAAGTTATAAATAATTAAAATATTGCATAGAGTTCTAAAAAATGTAATAGTTATGAGCAATCAGATACTGGAATTACGTTGTTTGGAACAAGAACATTATTAAAAAGAACAAGAACATATGATATGGTAAAAGACAGCAAGTGGGTACAGCTAGTTTACTAGAATTAACATTATAAAAAATTACCTACTAGTATTGAACTACTACTGCATCAATAGAGACACGACCATGCACAAACAGAAAAGGTGCCCACATGGTCCACATAATTAAAAAAATAAAATGAAAGATTCAAACTTGTGTCCCATAAATTAGTAAGTTTCTCTTTACTATATCGATTAGTGCATAACTTACATGGATACGGTATCAACCCATTTTTACTTCAACATTAAAAGCATATGAAACAAATGCTTGAAGTCCATTATCAAATTCGCTTGAAGTTCTTGGGAACTTCACCCAATCCTACACTCGGCAATATTCACAAAACTACAAAAGGTGCTAAAATATTGAAGGGTCTAATGTCAAATCAACTCGTACCATATACTCGCAATTCCTAAGCTAGTTTGAGAACCAATGACACATCCAATTACAAGGCCAATAGTGTAACAAGTATCCAAAATGATTGTTATTGTAGATATGCTTAGGGTTTGAAGAACATATACTTGTGTCTTAAACGCTTATGGTTTGGAAGAAGAAGCTTCAGTGAATAATCCTTAGGTAAGCAGAGCAAAAACAATGACATAACACATAGGCTCCATTTAAGTACATGTTAGAGCTCTAAATCATTTGAGGCCATAATCCATAACCTAGGGCTCTAAATTTGAAATTGAATCAGACATTATCTAGAGCTCCAAATCACTAAAGAGCACAAATTCCTATAAATCAAATAGTAAATTTAGCTGGAGATAACCTAATAACTTCATCTTACACATAATTAAAAGAAAAACCGGTCAATCGAAAGAATATCAACAACCAATTTACCAACAACACCATCATTAACTCAACAAAAAAGAAGAGACACGCCAGGTTCGAAAAGCGAAGTGAAAGCGAGCTCAAATTGGGGTCGGAGAGAGCGTAAGATAATGATGGAAGATGGAGCAGCAGAGTCAGAGTTGGAGTTAAAGTTGCAGAGGAACGAGCTTTGGGTACTGCGAGTGTCGATTGTTTGGGTTAGGGATGACGAGTAGCAGATGGTGGGTATCGATGTGACGGTACAGCGGTAGTGAGCGTCGCGCCACAGTGGAGTAGCGGGGGGATTCCATTCGGCTGTTTTCGACCTCTGTAGCAGAGTTTCGATCTCTGGCGGATAGGGTATGGCGATTAGATTTAAAGCCCCAATATATCATGCCCCTAGAACATTTATTCGTATGATTGATATTTAAAATTTTGAGTCCAAGCAAGAAAGGTTCAACAAATTTTTCACTAACCAAAATTTTCATCCCAAAAAGGACACTGCAATGTTCATACAACCATATAGCAATATGACAATCTCTGGAGATCTGACATGTGCAAATATCATGAAATGCATTAATGTAACCAACTAATAGACATTGCACCATAGGCCTAAATTGCATCACAATGACAATAAATAAAAGCATCAGCCAAGCTCCTTGTAACTAACAAACTTCAGAACCTACCTACACAATTAAAAGATATCACAACATCACTCATCGAAAAAAGAGTTCTAATTAACATGTAATGTCATCAAGCTTAACTGTAAAAAGCATATTTGAATTACAACAAGAGAGGCTAGGGACGTGCCTAGATGAACGAAACTCACCTAACAATTGCAACAAATCTTGGCCTTGAAATTCTACATGAGAATGCCTACATTCGTAAACTATATATGACAAGTAATGAATTAATTACAAAGAACAATCTTTCAAGAAAATGAAACAAGATATGACAATAATACTGTGAATCAAGGGAAAAAAAGAAAGATAATATGTGAATCTTAAGCCTATATATGTGAACCATTGGTAAACTCACATGTCCCACTTCTTTTCTCCATGGAGCTGTACAAAACAAAGCTTTTTCTATGGCTATTCTCTTCCAATTGCTTCAAGACTTTGTTCATCATGGGTCAAACAATTATGCGATGTCATTTATTACCTAATGAAGCTCGAGTCTCTAATTCATGTTGAAAAAATTGTAGATGAACAATCATTCATGTTACATCGTTCAGTTAAAAGTTTCTAAGAAAGAATATACTTGGCAAGTCGAACTTGAAATAAGCTAGCTTAACTCATTTGCTCCCCTAATGTGCATAAGAGTTAAGTTTCATTTAGCTGAGTTTTAAGCCTATATGAGCCCCAATGAACTAAGTCTTGCTCATAGCTCCCTAAGCCAAGTAAAAGCCCTTAATAAACCAAGCTCAAGCCTAAGTAAGACAAACATTAAGGCATGGATATCTCAATGGCCCAATCTAACCATGACACGAGGGGCTTCCTCTAGGCCTCCCATTAAGATGAACACAAATATCTGTACTCGCCCCAAATTTCACATCACCATCCACCACAATCACCAATCTCGTTTCCTAGATTTCACTCTCATTTGCCTCATGCATCCCAATACAATAATCAATAGAATGGTTACAGATATATCAACATGTATTCACACAGAAAGTTCGGGGGAAAAGACTAAGGGCGTTCCAAACCAACCACACATCACTTACAGGTGTTATAACATTCAACCACACCGCATAACCGAACTTACACACATATGAAAAGGCACCATACTTAGTCCTGTATAATATACGTAATAAAATAATGGCTAGTTATGAAACAGATAATAAGAGTAACTTATAGCTGGTATTTGCAGAGTCTATGCAGAGCATAAACTCCCAAAAGAATAAAATTTTTCCATTTAAATCTCCATAAGCTTGCAATAGTGTATCCAAGTTAGTGCTTTAGTTCTATTTGTTTAAATGTGCAAACACTTCCAATTAGATTGAACAGCAAATACAAAAATCCAGGGTGAAGTTCAGGACAACCGTATATAATGCCTAGATTGCAAAGCTTCATTCCTCATCTAGTCATCTTTCCTTTAGCTTTTACATTGTAGAGACCTACAGGAGGAAAAAGAAAAAAATGGCATTCAATTGTGTGCTCCTACAGTCAATGGTGGTGGTTGCTTCTGCCAATTAATATTACAGCCACAACCCTGGCCCATAATACAAGAGCCCAGTGTAAGAAAATTACTTAGAGCAAATACTAAAAAAATGAAAGGATTAAGCTTTGTACTATTGGTTTTTATATTTTGTTATGATTCTGGAGAACGTGGCTTATGGAATTAAGTACTAATAATTCATGGGCTTGTAATATACTAATATAAGTCCTTAGTCTAGCATAATTAGCCTCTTTAGCTCACTTGTACAAGTCAAGGTTAGTCTAGTGATAGTTGTGAAGGTCAAGATTAGCGGCTAAGTGGTTTAAGCCGGTTAGATGGGCGGTCCAAGTACAACGTATTTGCAATTCATAGGCTTAGTATAAATAGTTCGATTCTCATGTAATTGCATTCATGGAATGATAATGAAAATATCTTCTTCTTTCTGTACTCAAATTCTCTCAAATTCTCATCTTATTTTCTCTATTTTCTCATCTAATTCTCACTTCTTTCTCATCTCTTATTCTCTTTCTTATGTTGTGATCCAAAATTGATCTTAAATCATAACATATTTCCCAATAAGTCTATTTTGACAAAGGAAACCAGAAGCCAAACAAGACTCCTCCTTCCCCTTTCTCTATCAAGTGCATGAAACCTAGACTTCTCTAATCATAAATTCAATACAACACTTCAAAAGATATGTTGTGAAGCAAGAATCGCAAGTAGAATTGATATTTGAAAGTTGATATATAGGCCAACCATATTAAGAAGTTACTACGAACCTCTAGCCATTGATGCAATACAACTGTCACTTTAAAAATAATTTGCTTATGTCATATTTGGGCCAACTATACTCAAATGTAATCTTCACTTTTGTTGATTATTATTAGTGGGTTGTTCGAAGAGAGGAAAAGAATTAAATGAACAACAAAATATCTATTCACTAACAAAGGAGCAACGAGATAGTAGTTTGTAAGATATCATGAACTTAACATGCTACTAAATAGGATTTGTATGTTAAACCAACTAAAATAATGAAATCAATTACTTTGGGCTTATCTTTACAGAATACAACTCAGTAATTTTGAAAAAAAGAAGAAATCAGCTGATTATAGAAGCTCAAAATCATGTGAGGGTTTAATTTGAGACATAATTAGCAAGGATATGCAAAATCAACAAAAATTAACGAGAGAACTACCAAAGATGAAGGCAAGATATGAGCGAGACAGGCACGAAACATAAACTAAAATAGGGTTGAGGGTTCGATTTTGACCTCAAAACAGTGTCTAGGGTTCAATTTTTAGAGATAGCTAGCAAGAATATGAAAAATCAACAAAAATCAAAGAAAAAACCTTACAGAAAATGAACGAAAAATGAAAGAGAGAGGTACGAACAGAGAGAGGAGTCGTGGACCAGCAGTTACGAGCGGGAACCGACGATTGGCGACTGTGGACGAGCAGCGACCGGCGACGTTAGAGTCGGGGGGAGAGGAGGGGTGAGATTAGCTGGAGAGAGAGAAAGCAGGGAGGAGCAAAAATTTAGGTCATGTGTTTGTATGAACAGTCCATGTGTTTTGGAACCCTAATGTCTAAGGTGGGAGTTAGCAAAAATTTTAGCAGGAAGTGAATAATTTGTGGTAAACTAAATTTTTTAATAAAAATTTGGTAATTTACATATTCATATTTTAAAATTTCGTGAGTGTATTAACTTTTCGGTCTATAAATTTTATTAAATATTATTTTATTCTAAAGCAAAATATATTTAATAAAATCATCTAAATGATGGTATATAAGAAGGTAAAAAAGTTTTATTAATGGTGACACAATATTACAGCTTGTGTGTGTGATGAGGGCAATAGCAAGAGGATTGTAAGATTACTAATGAATAACAAACTTTTGTATGCTTAAATATCGTAATTTTGATTGTTTGGTTTAAAAAAAAATATTTCATAAACTCTAGGGGCTATAAAATTAATATATCAAAACTTCATGGTCTTAGTGTTTTAATTACTCTAACAAAAATGTCCATAAGTTTTAATTTCACCAACAAATTTGTCTATTGGAAAATACATATGTGGGTTTATCTATTGGTATTCATCTAGTCGATACCAACATCATTTAGTTCTATTGGTATTGATCATACCAACAACATTTAATTCTGTTGGTATTGATCTGGTCAATACCAACAACATTATGTTCGGTTGGTATTGATCTGGACGATACCAACAACATTTAGTTTGGTTGGTATTGATTTGGTCGATACCAACAACATTTAGTTCTGTTGGTATTGATCTGGACAATACCAACAATATTTAGTTTTATTGGTATTGATCTGGTCAATACAAACAATATTTATTTCTGTTGGTATTGACTTCATCAATACCAACAGAAATTAAGTTTTGTTGGGATTAGGTCTTTCTTATTTTCACTTTTTATCCCTTTTGAGTCATTAGCAACATTAAAAGTTTGTTGTTGGTAATGTATAATCATTACCAACAGAACTTGAAATGCTACTGTTGGTAAAGAGCACTTTTTTTTGTAATTAACGTAAGTAATCATTTTCTATAATACAACTATGGTGAACATTGGGCTTTTTTGTCCTGCAACTCCTACGAGCATGTTTCCTTCTGTGAATTATTAGGAATATTTGGCACACCAGACTAGAGTGCCATGCAATGTACTTATAGAGATAAAATTACATGATAGGATAAAACTAACCCAATCACGATTGAGCAAGATCCAAACAACCACAAAAAAAATACAAAATATGAGATAGAGTAGATCTAGATTTGAATAGCCTAAGATTATCTCCTAATATACCTCCTCAAGGAGGAGGGGTGGCGGTGTGTGCAGAAGCGATCCATGGAAAGATCTTTGGTAAAGATGTCAGCTTCCTGTCTGGTTGTTGGAGTGTATCCAACCTGGAGATCACCCTTGAGCACCTTCTTTGACATAATGATAGTGAACACAAACATGTTCACTATGATCATTGGAGATTGCTTTAGCTATAAGATAAGTATCAGAGACATTATCACAATATAATAAAATTGGTTCAGTGAGGCGTAAGCCAAGATCCGACAGAAGATAACGTATCTAGTCCCTTTCAGCAACAGCATGAGCCACAGCTCGATATTCAGACTCAGTTATAGATTTGGCAACAGTAGGTTGTTTCTTCACATGCCATGTGATCAGATAAGGTCCAAAGAATAACACATATCCAGTGGTAGAGCGCCTGGTATCAGGACAGCCACCCCAATCAGCATATGCAAATTCAGTAATAGTGGTATAGGAGCCAGGTTGGATGGTTAGCCCGTGGTAATGCATGAGATTTAGGTACTGTAGTATCTGCTTTACCATTTTCAAATGAGAGGACACGGAAGCATGCATAAACCGGGAAACATGGTTAATAATATAAGAAATATTAGGACTAGTCTTAGTAAAATACTAAAGGGCCCATACCACAATACAATACTTGGTAGGGTTAGCAAGTAAGCCCCCTTCAATCAATGAAAGTCAAGCTCAAGTAGGAATCGGTGTTTGAACAGGTTTAGATTCAAGCATATCATGTTTAATTAAAAGATCAAGGGTATATTTATGTTCTATGGGGAAAAATTCTTTTTCACTACGCTTGGCTTCAATACCAAAGAAGTAGTGTAAGGGTCCTAAATCTTTCATTGCAAACTGTTGGGATAGTGCTTGAATAAGGAGGTAAGAAGCGAGGAGTTATAACCAGTTAAGATAATATCATCAACGTAAAGTAGTAGGCAAAGTAAGCTCGTAGAGGTTCAAAGAATAAATAGAGAAGGATCTACACAATTATAATGGAACCCATGACTTTATGGGAATGTATTAAACCTATGAAACCAAGCTCGAGGTGCCTACTTAATGCCATATAGAGCTTTTCGGAGGCGGCACACAGGACTCGGGAATTTAGGGTGAACAAAGCCTTGTGGTTGTTTCATATAGACTTTCTCGTTGAGGTAGCCATGAAAGAACACACTTTTGACATTTATTTGACAAATAGGCCACTTATGGGTGATAGCTAGGGCCAGAATTAACCTAATAGTTATGGGTTTAACCACAGGGCTAAACGTCTCAAAATAGCCAATTCCTTCACGATGGTGAAAGCCGTAAGCTAATAGTCTTGCCTTGAAACATTCTATAGACCCATCTGCTTTGTATTTAACTTTATATTTCTCGGTGCTACCAACGACATTCTGATTAGGGTGAGGAGGTATAAGATCCGAAGTCTGATTTTGTAGGAGTGCATTAAACTCCTCAACCATGGCCTCTTGCCATTGTGGATTTTTGATAGCTTGAGAAAAATAAGTTGGTTCTTGAACAACTGTTATTGTTAAGGATAAAATATGCTTAGACTTGCGAATGCCATCTTTTGACCTAGTATGCATAGGATGTGCGTTAGTTGTGTGAGAAGCTGGGAAGTAGGTGGCAAGTGTATTGGGCTTGTTATGGGGTTCATGAGATGTTGAGTTGTCGGTAACAATAGGAGCATCAACAGGGGCATCACACGAAGGTGGTGCATCAACTGTAACCGGTGAAGAGTTACGTGGTAAAAAATGAGCCAATGGTGCCTCGGCTAGTGGACTCATTGATGAGTCAAAAGTTGGTGCGTGTGCTAGAGGTGTAGTGGTAGTGGTGATAGGGCTGTGTGAGGGTTCATGTGACATCGGGGAGGGATATGTAACCGTAAGTGGGACCTCAAACGACACAGGTGAAGGACAGGCATCTACGTTAAGTGAAACTAGGGACATATATGTAAAAATTGTTTCAGCAAAATTAACATTACGACTAATGTGAGTATGTCTTGTTTTAGGGACATAACATCGATATCCTTTATATCATGTAGAATAGCCAATAAATATGCATGGAATGGCCCGTGGGGCCAATTATGAGCAACACGAAGTGTGATGTTAGGGTAGTATGCATTCCCAAAGACACAAAAAAATTGTAATCAGGCAATTTGTGAAACAACTTTTCAAATGGTGAAACATTTTGCAATGTAGGTGTAGTTAATCAATTAATAATGAAACCGGCTGCATCAACCCAAAATTAAGCAGGGAGTTGAGCTTGAAAAAGTAGCGTCCGTGCTATTTCATTAATATGATGATGCTTACGCTCCACCACCCCATTTTGTTGTGGGGTGTCAAGACAGGAAAGACGAAAATAAATACCATCAGTACAACACAGGGCAGCCATTTTCCTGTTGTCAAACTCACGATCACCATCGCTTTTAAAGCATTTTATTTTGAGATCAAATTGATTTTACACAAGAGTTTCAAAATATGAAAATAAGTTATATACTTTATCTTTCCTCTGCATCGGATATAGCAAAGTAAATTTAGAAAAATCATCGATAAACATAACATTATATTTGAAAGAAGAATTTGAGGGGAGGGGGGATTGCCACACATCAGAGTGATTAAATTGTAAAGGACAAGTGGTAGTATGAATAGCACGAGTAAAAGGTAATCGATGTAATTTTCCTGAAAAACAAGGAGGACAATGTTCAATAGAAGCATAATGAACATTAATTAAACATTGTTTATATAAAGCATCCAAACTATTAGTCCCTAAATGACCTAAATGCCTATGCCAGATACCTACAAATATGGAGTGCGAGACCAATCCTATGTGATAGGGAGAGAAGCAATAGAGTGATTTACTGTTGTGCATCCGAAGTAGAGGGGTCCCCGTAGCCTTGTCCTTGACATAAAGAATTAGAGTCAAATTCTATAGTGCAATTATTACCATGATAGAATTGTTTAACACATGATAAATTGTGCGTGATATTAGGCACTAGAAAGACATTACGCAAGCATAAGGGACGAGACATAGTAAGAATCATGGAAGAACCAATACCTGCGACAGGAAGTAGTGAACCGTTACCAACTAAAATAGATAGTGTGCCAAAACAGGGATGAGAATCACTTAATATACTTCAGTTTGTGGTCATATGGTTAGAGAGTCACGAATCAGGGTACCACATATAAACTACAGGCTCTGTGATTGACATGGCTGAGAAGGAAGGAAAGAGAATTGTTTAAGAGTACTTATGTAGGCATTGGATGGCGGTATGACCCAACTATTGGCAAATTTGAAAAACACTAGGTCCAGGGCTGAATATACTATCACCAGACTGGCGAGAATTGTTACTTGCATGATGTACCTGAGACATGAAGTGAGGGTAGGGCAGTCTAGCACTTGTATGACACATGTTGACCTATGGGTGATCACCTAGTGATGTTGGGTGCTGTGAATCGTGACTAGGTGCACGAGTGCTAGATCCTCCATGGCCTTGGTTGTTGCCTCCACTACAACCACTGCAGCTACGGCCTTCACCGCCATAACCTCCACTTGCATTATCTTCAAATTGTTCATGAGCGGCTAGAGCATGAGCAGGGTCGGTTGAGGCACATCCAGTCAGGCGAACTTGAGCAGCTTCTTCATTAAGGAGGGACATCTTTAGTTCTTTAAAGGTGAGATTACGCATAAAGTTGCGCATGAATGTCCTATAGGCTCCATACTCAGGAGGGGGTCCAAACAAGGCATAGTGAATGAGTTCCCTATTGGAAACGGGGGAATCGATAACAGCAATATCATCAGCTATGGATTTGAGTTCAGAGAGATAGGCATCCATGGTTTTGTTTTCTTCGCGGAGGAGGCCTACTTAGGTTCAAAGATCAAATTTTTTAGCAAGAGGGTGATCCTGAAAGCGTTTGTTTAATGCATCCCACATATTTTTCGAAGTTGGTTGCCGAATAACATCATTAAGGACAGATCAGGCTTGGGTAGCAGCAATGCATGAATGTATACTTGGATCAGTACAAGTCGATGCCATCCACTTGAGGGATGTGTAAGGGGGGACAAGGGAGAGGGTACCATCACCAAATCCCATGAGTTGGTGAGCCCAAAGGATCATGGAGATTTATTCACACCATGTGGAGTAATTAGTAGGATTTTTTTAGTTTGATGATCAGGATGCTAGTAAAGGTGGACTGAGATGGACTGTGGAAGTGGTGTGGCGTAGGATAGGGACGACACCAGACCAATGGATACTAGTGGATTTAATGTTGAGAGTTGAGGTATAGAGAAATTAGTGTTTGGTCCTTGTATAATTGGAGTTGGGGCAAGAGAAGACATATTTGAGATATGAGGAAGAGAACTAGGTAACATACCTAGGTTAGGAAGGCTCATTAGAGATATGCCCCCTAGCACTGAGCTATAGGAAATATGAGGGTGGGAGGGCAGAGAAGAGGAGAACGAAAGAGGTGTAGCAGTGTGGTCAGAGGTTCGGCGAGGAGAGACAATTAGGTGAGGAGGAGAAGAACCTGATGATTTTGTCTGCCATGAAACCCTAATGAAAGGTTGAAATACGTTGTTTTGTGGTGGAGAACAAGACTAGAAGGGAGCGGTTGAGGGTAGGGTTCTGCCGCTACCTTGGACTGAAACGGTGGGGATGGGGGTTGGAGAGAAGAGAGACACAGAGAGAGAGAGAATATTTTAATTTTAGGGTTTTAAATTCGCTCTAATACCATGTGAATTATTAGGAATATTTAGCATGCCAGACTAGGATTCCATGCGTTGTATTTATAGAGATAAAAGTACATGATAAGATAAGGTTAACCCAATCATGATTGAGCCAGATCTAAAACAACCAAAAATACAAGATATGAGATATAGTAGATCTAGAGATTATCTCCTAACACCTTCCATATAGCCTACTTCATTTCCTTTTCATCTACTTTGTTTGTTGCCTTTTTTTTTTTTTTTTTTTTGGCCCCGGGGTGGGGGGGAATTTAGAAATTTTGCAATTACATGTGTGTTTATGCATTAAGGTGCTATAAATAGTGGTGATGCTCATTAGGGTTTCGGTTGAAACACATCATTTTTGATGTTGCATTTTTTGATGTCTTTTCAAAATATGTAAAGAGTAATGTGTTAAATGTTTCTTAAATATGTATATAAATTTGTTTGAGATTGTCCCGATACTTATTTAAGTGTTTAAATCTTGTTATAGGTGTGTGTCGACACATGGGCCATGTGTGTTGACACACAATTCAATAGAACTGTAGGGAAACAGCTGTGTGCCGACACACATGGTCTGGCTGTCGACACACAGCCTTTTACAGAAGTGCACGGAGGTAATTTGTGTGTTGACACACAGGTCTATAGTAACCTGTGTGTTGATGTGTGTGTCGATAGACAGCTTCGACACACAGGTCAATTTTGACAGTTTTTTGCGTAGTTGTTTCTGGTTTTTTGTGGTTCTTTTTGGGATGTTTTTGGTTGTCTTTCTTCATATAAGTGTACATATATTCCCCCCATTTTGGATCACTTGAATTAGATTAAAAAGAAAGAGAGAAAAAAGTTTGCAAAAGAACTTTGTGTTTTTGTTCTTGTGTTATTGAATTCAAGTGAAGTTCGTTAAACATCAATCTCTCTATATCTCATTCAATCTCTCCCCTTATACACTCTCACTTCATCATTTGGTTGTTGTTGTGTCCTTGGGGATATTTCGTATGCTAAAATAAACCTTAAGGAAAGTGATTACATGGCCTCAACACTTGAGATCTTGTGGCTACCCGGTTGCAAGGATTTTGCAAGTATTTGAAGATTTGTTCCAACAATCTTAAGGTTTATTTTCTGATTGGGATGTGGCTTCATCACTGAGGAAACTGAAATCCAATTTCGTGAAGTAAGATAGGTTTGATGACGGTAATTTTGGCCGATGGTAGAGGAAGGTGCACTTCCTTATTACAACTTTGAATGTGGTGTGTGTGTTGAATACACCATTCCCATCCCCTGCTTTTGAGGACAAGGAGACTTTGGCCAAGCAGAGGGCCATATTGAAGTGGGAGAACGATGAGTACATCTGCAGAGGGCACATATTGAATGGCACGTCTGATGCCCTGTTTGACATTTACTCAAACGTGCCAACCACGAAGGAACTGTGGGACGCTCTTGAGGCATGCTAAATGGCCGAGGATGCAACGAGTAAAAACTTCCTGGTTAGTCAATTTAATAATTATAAAATAGTAGATGATCGTCCTGTTATGGAGCAATTCCATGAAATCGAACGAATATTAAATAATTTCAAACAACATAACATGAACATGGAGATACAATGGTTGTTTCATCCTTGATTGATAAACTTCCTCCTTCTTGGAGAGACGTTAAAAAAAATCTCAAATATAAGAAGGAAAATATGTCAATGGAGGAATTGGCTAACCATCTGCATATTGAGGAAGGCTACAGGGTACAGGATGATAACAAAGACTGTCCCGGTAATGTTGGGAAAATCAACATCACAAAAGAAGGCCAGTTGAGTAAAGGAACTAAGAGAACCGAACACTTCCAAAAGAAGAAACTTGTCAAGAGGCCGAAAATAATCTGTTGTGAGTATCATAAGCCAGTCACCTACATAAGGACTGTTACCGCCATAAAAATAAGAAAGGCAAGGGGCTTGATCATTGCACCAAAATTTCAAACGATAGGTTCGTGGTGATGATATTAGAAGTCAACCTAGTCGAGACGATAACTCTTGGTGGGTTGACTCGGGGGCCACGAAACATGTGTGTAAGGACAAGGGTTCTTCACAACTTTTGAACCCATGGATAACAGAACTGTGTTGTTCATGGGCAATGGGGCGACTATACCGGTTAAAGGAAAGAGTAGATTTTCTTTTTGAAAAACCCTTTCTTTAACCAATGTATGTTATGCTCCAGATGTGAAGAAGAATCTCGTTTCCGGTGGCCTATTAAATCGATTTGGGTTCAAGTTGGTCTTCGAGGCCGACAAATTTGAACTGTTGAAAGGAGGGGTCTTTGTTGGCAAAGGTTATCTGTGTAATGGAATATTAAAGACGAACGTTTATAATAAAATTGATAATTCTGCTTATATGCTTGACTCGTCATTTTTGTGGCATTAAAGATTAGGTCATGTAAATTTTCGTAGATTGCATGAAATGGTTAATTCTTCGTTTATATCTCACATAGACAAGATTGATGATAAATGCAAAACGTGCATGTTAACAAAAATAACGAGATTGCCATTTTCTTTAGTGCAAAGAGAGACAAATTTACTTGATCTGGTATATAGTGATTTATGTGATTTCAAGAACACACTGAGTTTAGGTGGAAAGTGATATTTTATAAAATTTTTTGATGATTGCTCGAGATTTTGTCATGTGTATCTCATAAATCCCAAAGATGACTCCCTAGATAGCTTTAAAGCATATAAAGCAGAAACCGAACTTCATTGTGAGACCTTCTTTAAGGGCCTTAGGTCAGACCGTGGTGGAGAATACTATGATCTCAAGTATTTCGAAACCACCGAAATTGTACATGAGATTACAGCTCCGTATACGCTGCAACAAAATGGCGTGGCTGAGAGGAAAATCAGACTCTAACTAAAATGGTTAACTCAATGTTATCCTATTCCGATCTCAGCGATGGATTTTAGGGTGAGGCAATGTCAAAGGCATGTCATATTTTCTCCAAAAATTGTCAAAGAAATTAAAAAAAAATAATTGCAAAAAACAAATTTGCAGAAAAAAAAAAAAGAAAACTTCCGAAAAAAAGGAAAATAAGAAAAATTTCAAGAAAAAGGTAATTCTAAACTCGGGAAAGCTTAAGTCTTACCTACTTAAGACTAGTGTTGAATCACAAGCGCTAATTGCAACCAACTTTTCTTTTTCTTTTTTGCTTTTGATGACTAAGTTATGAGGAAAATGCTCATATTTATAGATGTTGTTTTGTTAAATTGCATTTGTAATCTAAGTATAACTCTTAAATTTTTATTAAAAAGAGAAAAGAAAAACAAAATTTAAAATTTTGAACCGTATGAGCCTTGCCTTACAATCATTTCCTTTTTTTTTTCAAATAAAAATTTATTTTTTTTCCTTTCTTATGTACTTATTAAGAAGGAGAAAAATAAAATTGAACCTTTTTTTTAAACGACAAATAATAAATCAAAAAACTATAGAACAAAATTTTTTTTTTCTACTTTAGGTATACGACTCCAAGTACTTAAAATGTGTCCGTCTTGACTTGAAGTGGGGGCAATTTATAGATAATTAAATTTTGTCTTTTTAAAATTTTAACTAGTTCAATAAATTATATTGAGTCGACTAGATCCAATTTGACCTAAAAATAGAGAAAGGAATAAAAAAAAATAGGGAAATACATAAAAAATCCCTATTGTTTTGGAATAATTTTCTCTATAAATAAAGCATCCCTTCTTTATTTGAAGGATTCAAAATAAAAGATAGAAATAAGGATTTTAAATCTTCTTAAATTATCTCAACCAAAACTTCAAAAATTCAAGAAAACCTTTCTTTAAATTAGAGATCAAACCCTCAGCCTCCTACATTGAAGAAGAAATTTCTTGATTGAGATCAAGTCTCGTGCCCTCATTCAAATTTTCAGACCATGTGTCCTCTACTTTGAAGAAAAATTACTTGAAGGATATCAAGCCATGTGCCCTCTTTCATACTTTGATTAACAAATCTCTTGATTGAGATCAAGCCTCAAGCCTTTGTCAAGAAGTCAAATATATTGTCGGTGTTCAAAGGTGCAAAGTTTAAGGAGATCGAATTAGAGGATTTTTTGTATAATTGTACTTGATATATGCACATAGATTATACCCATTATTTTATGAAAAAATACAAAAAAATTATTTTGTAGTATAATTTTCGCTTGATTCGAATTTTGTGTTTACAGTCCCATTCCAATTTTTTTTAATTAGTAGTAGTCAATGTTTTAGTGGGATTCAAATGATTGGCCAAACAGTTGATAATTGAAAAACTAGAGAAATCGAAGAAACAACAAAACCATGCTAGGACAAACCGGATGGTGGGTTTGTAAATAAATAACAGCAAGTTTGACACTTTTTTACACCGATATTTAGATTATTTTATTAAATGTATATAATTTTTTGGACTAAAAAATTATTTCATAAATTTGTGTGCAAAAAAAATATTACATCAAATCGAGAGTACGAATATAGAATTTACCGTATATATTTTTTTTTTTCAGACAAAAAGCTTTGACATTAATTTCCTTTTGTTTGCATGCATAGGAAAATCTACTATCGGTATCGAAATCATTTCGTGTATGCCTTGGGAAACTGATAACTATCGACAAAACACTCAGCTCGAGATGCACCTATGGGAGGCGACTTGGGAGCTCTAAACATCCGACTAAGAAGAAATGAACGCATCTTGATAACAGAATACATTCTGGACCACGAATATTCTTGTAGTGACATCTCAAGGCAAAGCGCATCTCGGACCTGGGAAGGCATCACGGCCCGAGATGTCGACTCCTCTGAGGACCAGCCGACAACGACTACCCGCTACCTTGATTTGGGCAGATGATAGCCTGAAGCCGAGGGTCCAAAGACCAGGGGCATCTCGCCCCTCATCGAGTACTGGGTCAAATACACCCCCACCGAAGTATGGCTTTCTAGCCACCTCTTGAGGAAAAAGCTATAAATATGGTCCAGGGCCCTAGAGGAAGGCAGATTACTGCTCCTCTTCTAAAACAATTGGAGAAACCCGAGAGCGGAATCATCATTCAGTCCTTTCATTTCTCCTGTACTCAATCAAATACTCCTGTATCAAATTCATTAGTCAATAAAAATCTAAGGTTTGAGTTTGACCTTCTATTAAAATAACCTGTATCAAAAACAGTTGGTGCCGTCTGTGAGAAATGGAAAATTTTTCCCATAACAAATTCGTGGAATCTCCCTCCTCACCTAGAAAGTTAAGAGATCAATATGTTACTCAAAGTCAGCTCCATGAGCTCCACACACCAATAATGCAACTCGCTGGTCATAACCACTTAAGCAAGACCCCTTCGCATCCCCCGAAGCCAAATCCGGATGTGGTTGTCGAGTCCTTTGCTTCCACGGAGCACGGAAGCAAGCGAAGCTAGCAAAAGATGGAGGGAAACAAGACACATTGCCACCCCTACAAGCTGGGAACACACCAGCTAGGGTCCCTCCCCTACTCAAGGCTGACACCGACACCAATTCTGAAAGAGTGGCATACGAGATCTTAGGAAGGATTCTCGTCACTCACTTGCCCTTCACGCCTCGGATACTCACTACCCCTATGGGGAAAGTGAAAATGCCAAGCTTGGAGTCATTTAACGAGACACAAGACCCAGACGACCACATCTTGGGATTCGTGGCACGAATGTACATACAAGACACATATGAGGACGTATGATGCAAATGTTTCTCGGCCACCTTGAAGGGCATGACCCAGGCCTGGTTCGCCTCTCTCCCCAACGGATCCTTACAAAGCTTTAAGGAACTATCGGAAAAATTTACCCGCCACTTTCTTAGCAACAAACAAAGGAAAAGATCGCCACCCAACTAATCTTGCTCAAACAAGCCGACGATGAGTCCTTAAGAGTGTTTGTTCAATGATTCTCCAAAGCGATGACTAGCATCGCAAACCTAGTGGACGAGACAGCCATCACCGCCTTCATCAATGGGCTCCGGAATAGTGACTTCATGCCCTCGCTAAGGCTCTCCCCACAACCGTAGACGTGCTCTGGACAAAAGCCGAAAAATATATCATCGCTTAAGACGTGATGACCAAAATGGAGTAACCGAGGCTCGAGTACAGGAAGTATAGGATGCATGCCCCCAGTCCCAGTTCGAAGTATAGCATACATGCCCCCAGTCCCAGTTCGAAGGCTAAAAGAACGGTAAGAGATGTAAGGAGGGCTTGCAATCCCACTTCGAAGGCTACTCTTGGAGGTTAAAAAACCTGAGGCAGGAAGGGACCGCACTCTCGCGGACCCCATGGCCAGGACAAACCAGGATGGGTGGTGCGAATACCACGAGGTGCCAGGACATGATACCAAAGATTGTCGGGCACTCAGATACCGGATGGACAAATTGGAAAAGAAAGGCGATCTCGGGAAATTCATGGATATGAAGAAAATCAAACCCAGAACCTTCAAATCCACCCGTGAAGGACAAAACATTACAACAAGCACTACAAAACATGTGATTGGAATGAGAAAGCAAAAAAGGGGATGGTGCAAGCCTCAATATGCCAGGGAAGGGTGAAAGTAAAGTCTAAAAACGTCGACCCTGGACCTTTACGCTGGATGATCATAAGAATGTCGTAACCCCGCACGAAGATCCATGGTCATTGCCGTGGACATCGGTAACTACTCCAACAGGAGAGTTTTGGTGGAACAAGGAAGTTCAGTCAACATCCTTTTCCTCCATTGCTTCGAACAAATGGGAATACCACTAGACAAATTGCTCCCCACGACCGAGACCCTCGTAGGATTCTCTAGCGAAGTGGTTAATCCACTAGGCACCATAAGCCTTAATATCCTCCTGAGAGACGAGAAATAGGGACACACACTTAATGCTAAATTTTACGTTATAACAGCCGGCTTGGCATTCAACGCCATCTTAGGATGCCCGGCACTAAAATTTTTAGGAGCGGTGGTGTCGACTTGGCACCTTGCCATGAAATTCGAAACAGACAAAGGGAGCATCATGACCGTAAGAAGCTATTACCAAAAGGCTCACAGTTGCTGCTACACCTAAGACACAGCCGAAACAGGGTAGATTGAAGGTGGGGGGAAAAAAGGCCAAGGCCCGGAGGAAACCGTCAAAGTCGAACTGGAGCCAGGAAAGTCGGTCCGAAATTGGGACACAGCTAGGCGCGGACGTACGGGACCAAATCCAGCAAGTACTCCGACAATATCAGGAGGTTTTCGCATATTCAACAGACAAGATGCTGGGGATAGATAGTTGAATCATCTGTCATCGCCTGAATGTCTCACCCAAAAAAGGCCATGAAACAGAAAAAACGCAACTTCTACGCCAAACGGAATAAGGTTATAAGTGAAGAAGTGTGACAGCTCCTGAAGGCTATTTTCATATGAGAAGTTCTATTCCCAGATTGGCTGGCGAATATAGTTCTGGTGAAGAAGCCAAACGAAAGCTGGCAGATGTTTGTAGATTTTACTGATCGGAATAAAGCTTTCCCAAAAGACTCAGTCCCCCTCTCCAAGATAGACCAACTAGTCGACTCCACGGCGGGAAACGCACCGTTCAGCTTCTTAGATGCCTTCTCTGGATATCACCAGATTGCAATGGAGCCAAAAGACGAGGAAAAAACGTCATTCATCACCCACGAGGCTGCATACTAGTTCCGAGTCATGCCGTTCAGATTGAAAAACGCCAGAGCCACATACTAGCGCCTAGTCAACCTTGTCTTCCAGCAGCAGATAAGGAAAAACTTAGAGGTGTGCGTCGACGATATGATAATAAAAAGCAAGAAGCCTCCGATCATGTAGGCAACTTGAGGGAAACTTTGGAAATGCTTAAAGCTCACGGAATGCGCCTAAACCCAGACAAATGCACGTTCGCCGATCCGGAAGGAAAATATTTGGGCTTCATTGTAGGCGCGAGAGGGATAGAGGCCAACCCCGCCAAGATAGACACTATACTGAGGTTGTAAATCCCGAAAACACCAAGGGATATCCAAAAGCTAACCAACTGCCTGGCGGCGCTGAACATATTTTTCAATCAGTTGGCGGATCGATCCCTCCCCTTTTTTACGATACTGCGAAGAAGATAGGTTTTCAATTGGGACGCGATCTGTGAACAAGCCCTCCAAGAACTCAAAGAGCATTTGGTAAAGCTCCCGATCATGTCAAAACCCATCTCGGGAGAAGACCTGACCCTCTACGTTTCATCATCAGATGACATGATAAGCACTGTGTTAATATCCGAAAAGAGAGCCTTCAATTGCTTATCTACTTTTTAAGTCAAATATTGAGGGACGTCGAGACACGGTACCCCTGCATCAAGAAGCTTGCCTACACCGTCGTCATGGCTGCACGAAGACTCCAACACACACATGTACAATAAATAAAATAAAACTAAAATACATAAAAAAATATAATAATAATAAAAATAAAGCAAAATAAATAAGACAATATTAAAATAGCAAAAGACGAAGCATGTTGGGCCAAGATGCATCTCGGTTCGAGATGTGCCCGCGACGAGACATATATTTAACAAATCCGAACCAAAAATCAAAGCAACTGGATTCCTTCACGACAAAGGCGAAAGACACGACCAGCCAAGACAGCCTAAAATATCAAGAATGACAAAGATAGAAGTGCAAAAAGAGACATCACGTTCATTAAAGATGGAAACATAATCACTGTTATATTAGTACGCCCCGGACGACCTTATATACATCCCAACATTAGGGTTCAGAAAAAGCAATACAATACAAACTGCCAAAGTACAGAAAGAAAACTACAAAAGACTAGCACCACGCCCTAAAATGGAAAGATGGGGCCCGACAACTCAGGATAAAGAGTCCCCACATACGAGAATAGAGAAAGCAGACCCCGATATGAATACTGTCAGGAGGAGAAGTCGCTACGATCATGTAGTAACCACACTCCGAAGAGGATACTGCAAAGCAAGACTAGACACAAAGAGGTGCCAAAAGTCAAAGGACTATCCCAATGGAATATGCTTGCGTCATCAATCTGTGCGATATCCCGTTGGACCCCTGACAGAAAAATAGAAACTCCGCTGCATTCGAGACCGTGTTCCAACTAACGGCATAAGTACGAGAAAAGGGAGACTGGTCCGAAATGTAAGGACCCCAGTCCGACATTGGAAAAATCATGTCATCAACATAGGCGGGAATGGAAGAGTAGATTCCGCCCCTGGGCGTAAAGCTTGCCCTTGTAGACCCATTCGTCTTCCTAGGCAAACACTTTTTGAGTGTTTGTCCATTCCCCTCCATTGGACTCCGAGGTGTGATCATAAACCAACAAATGAACAAGGAAGTCGAACGACTCAGTTGGACCCCAACACCCGAGGATGGCCGTTATAAGATATTGAATGAATGGAGCAAGGAAACCCTCGGTGAAGGAACCCAGCGAAAAGTGAAAATGAGTAGTAGGGTTAAAAATTGAGAGGCGAGGCGAACCAACTGAGTTGAACTCCCTACATAGAACCAACCCCCCGTGACACCTCAGAATCCTCCGATGGCTAGAGAGAAACTCCACCGAAGACTGGGGGATGACCCTCACAGTCGTAGGCGTACTAGGGAAGACAGTAATGTCATCCACGTCCATGTAATAGCGAGACTGGGGGAGCACACCATTGATATAACGGTTTAAGGAACAAGATGCTTGAGCATTTATGAAACCCCGCGTGCTTATAAGGCGAGAATGAGAGTGAGACAAGTGCGAAATTGTAAAAGCGACTTCGCCGGGAGATAGGAGAAAATCTCAAAGGTCACATCCTCCGAGTCAGCCATCGCTTGACCAGACAAGTTAAAAAAGGGGCGAGATAATTTGAGATTCCAGAACAAAATGGAGCATCCCTATAAAAACAATCAACACATGCATATGTACATAAGCAAAGCACGCAAACCAAGCTGCAAACAAGAAACATTTACGAAATGGTGGGGGACTAATTGATAACTATCGACAAAACAGTACCCAAATAAAGAACATGCGACCTCCGGGACCAAAGTGCATCTCGGCCTGAGATGAAACTACTGGTGGCAACTTCGGAGCTCTAAACATTCAATTGATAAGAAAGGAACGCATCTTGCTAACGTAATACATTCTGGACCACGGATAGTCTCGTATTGACACCTCAAGGCAACGTGCATCTCGGACCTGGGAAGGCATCACGCCTTGAGCCGACAGCGACTACTTGCTCCTTGATTTGGGCAGACCATAGCCCAAAGCCGAGGGTCCAAAGACCGAGGGCATCTTGCCTCCCATCGAATACTGGGCGAAATATATCCCCATTGAAGCCCGGCTTTCCAGCTACCTCTTGAAGAAAAAAAAAACTATAAATATGGCCCAGGGCCCTAGAGAAAGGCAGATCACTGCTCCCTCTCCTAAAAACAGTTGGAGAAACCCAAGAGCGGAATCATCATTCACTCCTTTCATTTCTCTTGTACTCAATCAAATACTCTTGTATCAAATTCATTAGTCAATAAAATCTAAGGTTTGAGTTTGACCTTCCATTAAAAGAACCTGTACCAAACCAGAAACATAATCCAATCATTGCATGTATATATATGCATAGAGGTGGCAAAGGTAACCGGACCTTTAAAATTGACCTGAAAAATCAATGACTTGACCTGATTTGACCTGAAGATCTGATGTAAATAACTTGACCCGAACTTAGAATGACACGACCTAAGACTAACCCGACCTAGTCTTAATCCAACCAAAAAAGGCCCGATATAAATATTGACCAAATTCGATCCCCCGATGACTCGATGTAACCCGACCCAAAATGACCCAAACTCAGGTAAACCCGAACCCATCTAAGCCCGAGCCCAAACCCAATCTAATCTGCAACCCGAGTTATTAAACTTGAAAATTATTGTTATTATTGTGGAGAATTATGATTAAAGAGTTATTGTTTTGACCTGAATTAAATGGTTATTATTTTGACACAACACACCAACAAATATTGAAGCAATGTTTCACCTGAAAAATAGTAAGGCTATGTTTGGTTCAAAAGTAATTCTTTATATAGAATACTTTTCATAAATATTTTCAATCAATTTCATTTTTTTAGTTTCTCTAAGTAAAGAAAATTATGTCATTCTATAGATTTACATGGAGTTCACGCTTAATTAAGTTGAGATTGAAATGCAATATATATATGCAGCCCGTACATAGCTTAGCAGGTACATAGTTGGGATATGAGACGCGGGCTGAAGATTATATGCAACTAATGTAGAGCTTGATTTTGATTAGGATTTAGTCTTCTTTTTTAGATTTAAATTTTGAATTATCTCTTAGAATTTTACTCTAAGTCAATTGGCTCCTCTATTTAAGGTAGAGGAAATCTAGGGTTTATTCATTTATAATTTTTTTCAGATTTCATTTCTATTTTAGAGCCTCTTTTCTTAGGTTGTGAGAGTTGAGTTTAATTTCCCCTTTATTTTATTGATTTAGTAATAAAATTAAAGGGAAGGCTGTCGAACCCTTCCTGTTTTCCCTAAAATCTACTTACGTGTTGCATCAGTTGACATCAGAGCACATAACAATTTCTGATATGGCTCGTGGGCGACAGAGATTCGCTGCCGTCGAGGACGTTTATGAGCTTTGCCATCAACGGCAAACCGATACGGGGCCAGAGCACTTGGAGGAGAAATTCCGACGAATCGAGCGTTGCTTGATTCAATTAGGGGCAAATCTTAACCTAGATCCAGGAAACCAGCCGCGACACCCCGATGACACCGGGTGATGATGATGCAGATGAAAGCTTCCAAAATCCTTTCCCGGATGTTGAGCTACCAAACTGATGGCGGAGGAGAGCTCGACCTAATACGGGTGACATCAATGATTTTGATGATAGAAGGAAGGAATTCGGTCTCCGGATTAATATTCTGGAGATTAATGGAGGAGGACGCCCAAGGGATATCTGGGGTTGGCTTGTTGCCGTGGAGGAGGTTCTTGAGTACAAGGAGGTGCCATAGAGGAAGCAGGTGTCTTTAGTTGCTACCCGGCTTTGGGGTAAGGCAGCCGCCTGGTGGTAGCAATTAAAGCATACACGGCTTCATCAAGGGAAGTCAAAGATAGAGTTATGGGAGAAGATGAAGAAGCATATGAGAGGCACCTTCCTACCTCACAATCATGCCAAGATGATGTACCAACGACTGTAAGGGTTGCGCCACGGCTCTAGATCTGTGGAGTACACGGCAGAGTTCTACTCGTTAGTCGCCATGAATGACTTGGCGGAAACTGGGGAATAGCTGGCGGATCATTATATTGGCGGGTTGAAGGATCCATACAAGGGGTGTTGAACATGTTCGACATCTTTTCCAATTTAAGAGCAAGTCAACGAGTCGTGAACATTAAGCGACAGCAGAGGCGACGCTAGGTCGGCAGGTTCTCAGGAGTACAAGTTGGTGGCAGAGACCAAGTTAGAGCACCACCAACTTAGAACACGCAAAGCAGACCACTAGCTACCAATACTGGTAAGTTGAATACTCAAGACTTGGTGAGTAAGTTAAGGACTCGTTGCTTCAAGTGTGGAGAGGTAGGACATCGTGCTGCAGAGTGCCATAAGGGGTATAGGCCTGGAAATGGTCTTTACATCAAGGAATTCCATGGAGAAGATGTCGAGTTCATTGATGAAGAGGCCCAAGATGACTTGGCCCCACTTGAAGAGGATGATGTGGTGGGTGATGAAGGACATCTCATGGTGGTTAGGCGTGCGCTCTTTGAGCCAAGAAAGGAACAAGGAGAAGCTTGGCTAAAGAACAACATCTTCCAGACCACGTGCACCATGGGCAGTAGGGTGTGCTGCATGGTGATAGAATCTAGAAGTTGTAAGAACGACATCTCTAAAGAGGTAGTTGCCAAGTTGAAGTTGAAGATGGAGGCCCATCCAAATACCTACAAGTTGTCATGGCTTAAGAAGGGAAATCAAGTAACTGTTTCTAAGCATTGCTTGGTTAACTTTTCGATTAGGACAAAGTACAAGGACGGGGTTTGGTGTGACATCATCACTATGGACGCTTGTCATCTATTATTGGGGCTCTCACGACAATATGATAGGAGTGCCATTCATGACGGAAGGAAAAACACCTATAGCTTCATCTTTGAGGGGACCACGATCATCTTGTTCCCTAAGAAGGAGGAGGCACCGTGAGTTTTAGAAGCTCAACACCCGACATACAAGGACCAACCATGTTCGCCAAGGAGGTTCGGTACCAAGATCGTTTTTCTGTTGATTGGGAAGGAGAGCAAAGTGAGTCTTGGGAAGTACCGAGTGAGATTACTGCCTTGTTGAAGGAGTACGATAACGTATTCCTGGAGGAGTTACTGGATGCACTACTGCCATTACGAGACATTTAGCATCGTATTGATCTGGTGCCGGGTGCTTCATTACTAAACAGGCCTCATTACCGGATGAGTCCATCAGAGCATGAGGAGTTGAGACACCAAGTTGAGGAGCTACTTTTCAATGGCTTTTTCAGGGAAAGCTTGAGTGCTTGCGTAGTGCTAGCTCTGTTGACGCCGAAGAAGGATGGAAGTTGGCGGACGTGTGTTAATAGTAGGGCAATCAACAAGATCATGGTATGTTATCGATTCCCTATACCAAGATTGGACGATTTACTTGACCAACTTTAGAACTCGACGATATGTACGAAGCTAGATATCAAGAGTGGATACCATCAGATTAGGATCTCACTAGGAGATGAGTGGAAAACCGCCTACAGGACATGGGAGGGGCTTTACGAGTTCCTGGTCATGCAGTTCAAATTGTCTAATGCGCCAAGCATCTTGATGAGATTTATGAATTAGGTTCTGCATTCTTTCATTGGGAAGTTTGTTGTTTATTTTGATGAAATCTTGATATATAGCCGGGATTGAGCTAAACAAATCCGGCATCTCGAGGAAGGGTTGAGTACCTTGAGAGGGCATAGTCTATTCGCCGCCTTGAAGAAGTGCAAATTTATGAGGGACGAGGTAAGCTTCCTTGGATTCATTGTATCTAAGGACGGTATATCAGCTGATGAGGAAGATAGCATCCATACGTGACTAGCCTCAGCCGAGAACAATTGGCGAAGTCCGGAGCTTCCATGGGTTGGCATCATTCTATAGGCATTTTGTTCCAAATTTCAGCTCCATAATGGTGCCTATAACTGACTTTTTGAAGAAGGGTTCATTCCTTTGGACTCCTCAAGCAATTGCCGCCTTCAATGATATCAAGGAGAAATTGACCACGACACCGGCGTTAACCCTTCCGGATTTCAAGAGGACATTTAAGTTGCACACGGATGCCTCCAAGACTGGAATTAGCACTGTGCCTAGCCAAGATGGAAGGCCTATTGCATACTTCAGTGAGACGCACTGCAGGATTAGTTTGAACTACTTAACTTATTATCTGGAATTCTACACGTTGGTTAGAGCATTAAGGCATTGGAAGTCGTACTTGGTGAATCGGGCCCTCAAGTACAACAATAGCTAGGACAAACTCTCGGACCGACATGCCAAATGGGCTAGCTACATATAGCTCTTCCACTTCGTCATCAAGCACAAGTCAGGCGTAGTGAACAAGGTCATGGATGCCCTGAGTAGGCATAGTCTCCTTCTTTCTCAGCACAGGGTTATCATAAGTGGATTTGATCAGCTGGCGGGTTAGTATCACAACAATCCCACTTTCGGCAAGATATGGTGGGAGGCACAGTCGAGGTCTATTCTCGGCCACTCCATTCATGATGGGTTCCTATTCAAAGGAAATCAATTTTTGCATTCCGAATTCAAGCTGGTGGCTCAAGTTCATTGAGGAGAAACACGACGAGGGGCATATGGGTAGATATAAAACACTACAGATCATTCGCTAATTACTTCTAACCAACTATATGCAAGGAGGTTGAGAGGCATGTCAAGCACTACCGTGTTTGTCAAGTATCCGCGCGGGGGGGGGGGGGGGGGGGGGGGGGGGGGGGGGGGGTTAGGGTGACCAATGCAGGCCTTTATATGCCACTTCCAGATCCGAGTCAACCATGGGCTGATGTAGGTATGGATTTTGTGCTAGGCTTACCAAGAACAACAGGCGGCATTGATTCCATCTTCGTCGTCGTGGATCGCTCCTCCTAGATGGCTCACTTCATCAGATGTAAGAAGGCTGATGACGCCATACATGTGGTGGGTCTATACTTCTGAAAGGTGTACAAGTTGCACGGATTACTAGCTAGCATCGTCTTTGATAGGGATGTCAGGTTTGTGAACTACTTCTGGAAGACGTTGTGGAAAATGGAGAATACATCTCCCTCTTTTAGTACCGTCCATCCTCCTCAAACGGATGGGAAAGCTGAGGTCACTAACCATTCATTAGGCAACCTTCTCCAATGCCTTGTTGCTGATAACATCAAGGGGTGGGAGTCGAAGCTACACCAAGCTGAGTTCGCCTATAACAGCTCCGTCAATAAAAATACATGGTTTGCACCATTCAAGGTCGTTTAAGGCTTTGCTCCATGACCTCCGATTGACTTGGCGCCTGTTCCGGATCTAACATGTCCTCATGGAAAGGCAGAGGACTTTATCTCTTCCCTTAAGGACATCCATGAGCAAACCAGAGCTCGGTTGTTGGAAGCCACCACCAAGTACAAGATGGCAAGTGATAAGAGATGTAGAGCCGTTCAATTCTAGGTAGGCGACAAAGTTTGGGCGATCTTGACACAGGAACACTTCCCATCATGGGAGTATAACAAGCTAACAGCATGCAAGATAGGACCATTGGCGGTACTTGAGAAGATCAACGACAACGCCTACCATTTGCAGCTTCCACCTTGTATGAGGACTTCTTATGTGTTCAATGTCAAGCACCTTGTTCTCTACTTTGGAGACAATGATCATGCTGATCTTCAGGCGAATTCTCTCCAATCCCGGAAGGATGATGCAGCCTATACATAGCTTGGCGGGTACATAGTTGACGGATACGGGACGTGGGCTGAAGATTATACGAGGCTGATGTATTTTGATTAGTATTTAGTCTTATTTTTCAGATTTAAATTTTGAATTCTCTTAGAATTTTACTCTAAGTCAATTAGCTCCTCTATTTAAGCTGGAGGAAATCTAGGGTTTATTCATTCATTATTTTTTCATATTTTATTTCTATTTTAGAGCCTCTTTTCTTAGGTTGTGAGAATTGAGCTTAATTTCGCCCTTGTTTTATTGATTCATTAATAAAATTAAAGGGAAGGCTATCGAACTCTTCCCGTTTCCTCTAAATTCCACTTACGCGCTGCATCATAATGAAGGACAAATGTTCGGGAGAATATGAAGAATATTGATATCATCAACTACGAAAGGGGTTAAATGTACATAACATACCTGATATCTATATTCTCCGCTTGTGGATGAAAACAAAAATAAGAAATATTGTATTTAATAATATAGTAGAGATTCAAAAAAAATGTTAAAAAAAGAAAGAAAATACAGATAAAATTATAATTCATAAAATATATATATTAAGAGTAGATTAGTGCGGAGAGTGACTTGTAGTTTAAGATTCTTAGGCAGGCATAACCTCAAATAAAGCACTTATAGGCTAGTTTGTTCTCTAATCATGCTTCTTCCTCTTCTTCTTCTTCTTCTTCTTCTTTTTTTCCTCAAAATTCATTGGTAACTAATTGGTGGTTTATTTGCAGGCACTGAATTACTTCAGGTTAGGGGTCCTCGGAAACAACCTCCTTTCCACTTGGAAGGGGTAAGGCTGCGTACATCACTCCTCCCGGACCTTGCTCTCTGCGGGAGCCGCGAGGCACTGAGACTGCTGCTGTTGTTGTTGTTGTGAAAATATATATATTAAGAGAAAGTGGGCGACCCAATGGGTAAATAATTACCTGAGACCCATATAACTCGATCTAAAATTGACCCATACTCGAGATGACCTGAAATTAAGTTGACCCAGACCCGAAATAACTTGAACCAGACCTAACCCGACCCGAGCATAGTCGAAAGTCAAAGATGACCTGAGCCGGATTGGGTTGACCTGAGCCCGACCCGACTTGAGTTCATTGGAAACCCGAGACGACCCAAACCCGAATGGGTTCACCCGAACCCGACCCAATTGACCCAATTGCCACCTCTATATATGGATGCATATATTTTATGAACATCTCCGAATATTGTGTATATGATTTGCTAGTAAAATTTCAAATGCATGCCGATTAATAACAACAAAAAATTAGGTCATTGTATCTATTAATAGTGGCTGATAGCACGTGTAGAATTAATTAATGATCATGATAGAGATTGTAACAATTAAAAGGAAGTATTAGTAATCAGAATGTATCATTTACTTTCATGATTGTGGATTTGTTGAGTTTCACCTGCGATTAAGTATGAGACACACTTTCTCTTCAGGATGGGTGAGAGTAGTACCAGAATGGGTGACTTCCTGGGAAGTCCTCACCCTCAGGTTAGGGGCATTAGGAAATAGCCTTTCTTCAGGTTAACACCCTGAAAGTGGAAGGCTGCGTATATCCGCCCCCTCCCCACCCCCCCCCCCCCCCCCCCCCCCCCCCGACCCTGCTTAGGCGGGAGCCCTTGAGGCACTGGGTATGTTCCTATGTTCCACACACTTCCACTTCCATTATGATAATTGATATATATTTTTTTTTGGTAATTATCGGCAAAGCCGAAGTACATATCGGCTCTCGCCGCAGCGAGACCTAAACCATCCCGTAAACGGCGAAGAGAGAAGAGAGAAGAGAGAAGATGAGAGAACTCTCCGTAATCTATTTTGGGTTATATTTAGAGAAGAATGATTAATATCATTACGGGGAGGAGGAGACCTCTTATATACACAAAGAGTTCAGTCTACTTATCACAGTCTCATATATTATAAATGGGCCAACATCCTCCCACCTGATTATTTATTATCAAACTCTACCTATGTTTCAAAGAGGATAATATAGTCGCTCTTGATTTTTGCAGTGTCAGATACAACTAATATTCATGTGAATATAAATGATGAAGTTATTAATTTGTGATATTTGATAATTAATTGTTTTATATCATATATTTGTTAGTACGAGATTTGTTTTACGAGGCATGCTTTGTTAATAATCTTTATCAATTTTCCCCCTTTATGTCGTAGATTTTTAGATAAATTGGGTTGAAGATTTAAACTTAAGGCTTTTGTTTCCTGTAGTCTTAACCTTGTTAGTATTTTACCATTAAATTAAGACCTTTCTGGCATATGTTTTTGTTTAAAATCTTTATAATATACTACAATTAGTAGCTTGATTAAATCAATTTTAAATATAGTTATTATAAGTAATGTGTGATGTAGTGTAAATAAGGATTATTTATATTTTAGTAACATGATATATGTAGAAATAATAAAAAAACCCCTAATTTTTTGATTTATTTTTTTAGTATTTTAGAATTTTATTATATTAATTAGGTGAGTGATATCATATTCTGGGGAAAAAAAGAACCTAATATAATAGGTCATTTTAAATACCCAGTAAGTATATTGATGAAAATAGACCTTGGAACTCCTTGAGGCTTTTAACTGAATCACAAAAGAATTCCATTTTGTGATTCATTTAAGTAAATGAAGCTAAAAGGACAAAAAAAAGTTCACACCATACATGCCATCCACAAACCCAACCCTGCATTGTGCTCAGTGCAAAACAATGAAAGTAAATACAAGCAATGAAATGAAAGAGACGACCTAAGGTATGGCAAATTCAGTTATGCATGGTGAGCAAATCCAAAAAGGGAAGACAAAAATAGCAAGATGCAATCGAAGACATAGAAAAGATTAATCATGACGCCAAACTTCAGTGTTAAGTTTTGGAGGGACAGTTTGACCTTGGGAACAAAAGATTAATCATGACGCCAAACTTCAGTGTCAAGTCTTGGAGAGACAGTTTCATCTGTAGAATGTACCATTAGAAAAGATCATATTTGTTAATAGGAAAAAAATGGAAAATACTAAAAAAATTCAAAAAGTTGGAATTTTTTTTTTATTACTTTCATGACCGTCGCAATATTAAAAAAATAAATAACCCTATAATTAAACTTCTGAATCGGATATTAGGGAACTTACCTTTTATACAAGACAGCAATAAGCTAGACATTTCGAGGCAAGAGAAAGGAATCAAGATCATCATGTATAAAGACAAGGGAGGGGACGCCCCACTAATCCCTTTAGCAAACACATTGATCTAGGCCCCCACATCTCCTGGCCCTTTGTTCACTACATGTTTCAGACATGTCTTGTTCACCCAATCCCTTTACATTGACTGGTGAACAAGATAAGGCAACAACGATGACATTATCATCCTTTGGTCATGACTTGTCAATTATGGTAAGGATTCGATGCATCTATTTTTAACAGATGAAGAGGGGGTTTTTTTTTTCTTTTTATTAATTAACTTTTTACTTAGTATTGCAAAATGCAGGTAACAAATGCATCGGATCCTTGCCATGTTAATTAGCCCAACCTCCTTCCTAGTGCAAAAAAGGTACTTATTTGTTGGTCTGAGGCAGCCGCCAACTCATTATTAGCGGGTCAATATAGGCAGGTTCAACGGGAGAATGCAGCTGTGTGGTCAAGGATGGTGAGTGTCATGGTGGGAGGCATTTGTAAGGAACTGGCCTTGGCAGGGTTGGCGGTTAGCGGGAAGGAGAAGCATGGGCAACCGTGATGCTTCATTCTAGGTGGAATCCAAGGTTGGCATTAGAGACGAAGGTGAAGGTGGGGCAACCGGGATGCATGGCGGGATAGCCGGGACAACTGGGATTCATGGCAGGAATGACGGGATCTTTAATTCAATTGTGGATTTTCTCTATGTAGAGGGGGACGAACTAGGGTTAGTGCCAGTTGATTTTCAGAATTAAAATTATATTTTGATTCTCTTTTCTCGGGTTGTGAGAAAATGAGTTATCTTTTCCTCTTTGTTTTATTACGTGATTAACAAAATCAAAGGGAAGGCCGTTGAACCTTCCCATACCCCTATTTTTTCTACTATCATGCAGCATCAATTGGTATCAAAGCTCAGAACGTTTTCTGAGATAGCCAGTGGATGTCAAAGGAACTCCGTCGTCGAAAACGTTATTGACCATGACTGTCAACAACAAGCCGAGAGGAAGATAGAGGACTCGGAGGAGCAATTTTGACCAATCGGGCGTTGCTTGATTCAATTGGGGGCAAATCCCAATCTTACACCGGGAGCCTGGCCCCACCGCCCATCAACATCGGGCACAATAGGAGAGGAGGAGGATGAAGGCATCCAAAATCCAATCCTGGATGAAGAACTACCGGATCTTAGGCCTAGGCGGCAATGCATCAATATAGGCTACGTTGATGACCGGGCTGATCGGAGTTAGGCGTTCGGTCTCCGAGTTGTAATACCGAAGTTTGATGGCAGGAGAAACCCGAACGAGGTGTGGGACTGGTTGGCAGTAGTAGAGGAGATCCTCAAGTTTAACGGGGTTCCGGAGAAGAAATAGGTTCCGCTAGTCGCTACACAGTTTCGGGGAAGGGCTGCCACCTAGTGGCAACAATTGAAGCACTCGCGGTTACGACAAGGAAAGGCGATAATCGAAACATGGGAGAAGATGAGGAAGCACCTGAGAGGCGTCTTCTTGCCTCACAACCACGCCAAGATCATGTATCGCAGGAAGGGTTGGCGGACAGGTACATTGGTGGGTTAAAAGAGTCAATACAAGAGGTGTTAAACATGTTTGACATCTTTACCGTATCAGAAGTAAGTCAGTGGGCAATGGCCGTGGAGAAGCAACAGAGGCATCGCCACGTTGGCAGAACTTAAAACGTCGAAAAGAGTAGGTATGACCAGGTACAACTATCACCCAACTCAGATACACAGGGTAAGCTAGTTACTGTCAACACTAGGAAAGACTCGGCGAGTAGCTCCCGAACCTGTTGCTTTAAGTGTGGAGAGGTGGGACACCGTGCTGCTGAGTGTCGTAAGGATGACAGACCAGGCAAGGATCTTTAAATCGAGGAACTGCATGAAGAAATTGGCGGGACCGTTGAGGAAGAGGTTGGTGATGAGTTGGCGCCACTAGACGAGGAAGCCGTTGTAGGGGACGAGGGCCATTTACTTGTGGTGAGGCGAACTTGCTTTGCGCCAAGAGCAGAACAGGGAGATGACTAGCTCAGGAGTAGCATATTTCAAACAACGTGCATTGTTGGCGGAAGAGTATGCCGCCTAGTGATCTACTTGGGGAGCTGTAAGAACGTTACCTCCAAGGAGGCTGTGTAGAAAATTGGGCTGAAGACGGAGGACCATCCAAATTGGTATAAGTTTCTTTGCTCAAGAAGAGAAACTAGGTAACCATCTCAAAACGATGTCTGGTTCACTTTTCAATTGGTGCGAAGTACAAGGACGAGGTGTGGTGTGACGTGGTAACTATGGACGCCTGTCATATGCTATTGGGATGACCATGGAAATTTGATAGGGGCGCAACCCATGATGGATGACGGAACACCTATAGCTTTGTGTTTGGGAATATAAGGACAGTCTTGTTACCCAAGAGGGACGGAGTGCCACAACCAGATGAAGAGAAGAACCTAAAGGCGACGGCTAAAGCATTATTGGCTAGTGACATTGACGGAAGCAGGGAAATAGCCGTACGTCAAGACTACAAAGGTGAAGAATCGGAAGAGGTGCCGAGAGTTGAATTGGCGATGAGGGCAACCCCATGGTGGAAGAGTAATATACCGAGGAAGGAGTTGTCAGAAAGGCTCCAACACTAGGTAGGCCTTGAGATGTTGACGGGTTATAGGCCTCCAAGGCTCACGATGTTATTATTACCTAATGAAGATGAGGCATGGTGGTAGGAGAATGTCGACAGCAGATCCAACATTGTGGGGTTCGGAATCTCCCGGACATTGACAAGGAAGGGTCAAGCACTGTAGTGGCCAATTCAAGGACGAATTGTTCCCAATCCGGGGGGGGATGATGCAATCCCCACCCTGGCGGGACAAACCAAAATACTGAAAACCATCACCCCTTGGAGGAATGAGCTGCAGCCCCGAGATTGGCGAGCGAGGTCAACATGCTTGGCAATTGATTAAAGGAAACTCCACGTGGCAAGAGTACCCAAGAAGATCCCACGGAGAATTTGAAGACGAATTCTCTCCAACCCGGAGAGAATGATGCAGCCGCCATCCAATTATTGGTAGGTCAACACACGCAGTTTTGACGAGAGAATGCAGCCGTGTGATCAAGGCCAGCGGGTGTCATGGTGGGAATAATTTGTAAGGAACTGGCCTTTGTAGGGTTGGTGGTTAGCGGGAAGGAGAAGCATGGACAACCATGATGCTTCATTCTAGGAGCCATCCAAGGTTGGCGGTATTATAGACAAAGGTGAAGGCGGGGTAGACGGGATGCATGGCAAGACAGCAAGGACAACCGGGATTCAGGGTGGGAATGACAGGATCTTTAATTTAGTTGTGATTTCTTTCTGTTTCAGATTTTATTTCTTTCCTTTTTTTCTCTAATTTTGATTTCTTTCCTTAATTTTGTCATCTTCCAACCTCCTCTATATAAAGGGGGACGAACTAGGGTTAGAGCTAGTTGATTTTCAGAATTTAAATTATATTTTGATTCTCTTTTTTCGGGTTGTGAGAAAACGAGTTATCTTTTCCTCTTAGTTTTATTACGTGATTAATAAAATCAAAGGAAAGATCATTGAACCTTCCCGTACCCCTATTTTTTTCACTTTTGCACTGCATCATGGTCCATTTGTTGTCACCTAAATAAGAAAAAATAAAAAAAGGTTTCTTTTTACTCTTTTTCCAGAGCCTTGTGGATAAATGAAAAGAAAGAGCTAGTTTTTTTCTAGATAAGGCAGGTATCCAGTGCATCATATATTTTGTAATATAATTATTTAACTTTTGAACAATATATGTTGTAAAATGTGTGATGCATTTGTTAAAACGAATGCACAGTATCCCTAATATGAAAAAAATGCACGTTGCGTTTTGTTTATGATGAATTTCTTAGTGTGCTTGAGGGATTTGGCATGATAAGAGTTGAACTCAAACTCTCTTATAGATTTGACTTGGTATTTTCTGAAAGATGAGTGAACAGTTATGAAGGCCCAAAAGGGTAATCTAAGAGGGAGAAGAACTAAATTCTTTTGCGATAAAACTAAAATTTAAATTTTAAGAACCAAAGATAAAATTGAAGAATGCGAAATATAAAAAGTAAAGGCTAGAAGAAAGCAATGCACAACGATTTTATAATGGTTCACTTCTAATTCCGGAAGCTAATTCACTTCTCAAGTGATTTTTCTTTGTCACTTGAGCCTTTCACTAAGCTTGATGATTCTTTTTAAAAACTAGGCTCAGGATCCAACTTTTACAACCGGTCTTTTTGTATGTAGGTTCAAGACCAACCTTTTACAATTGATCCTTTTATAAAGATAGGCTTAAGATGGAACCTTTTACAATTAACCTTTTTGTAATAGTAGGTTCACGATCCAACCTTTACAAAAAAACGAATTAAAGCAATGAAATTCTCATTTTTCAAGAGTAAATTGACAATAAATCAAGCTTTGCCAAAGATAATATGCCAATTAAGCTCAAATACTCAATAGAAAAGAGAATAGTGATATTCAAGAAATCTTCAAGAAAAAACAACAAATTAAAATGTTAAAGCAAAAGTTGAACACAAGAACTTTTTGATCAATGATGACTTGAAGAATTTGATAACAAAAATCAAAGCATTCAAACTCTATTTATAGGCAAATGAAGGTTAAAGCGACGTTGGAGCGCTATTTGAAAAATAAGGAGAGAAATCAAATAAAAAAGTAGCCGTTTGAAGCAATCGAAGGGCTGTGTGTTGACGCACAACAACTTAGGCTGGCTATTGTATGTCTATGTATCGACACCTCCCTTTTGTGTGTTGATACTCAGTATGTCTGATTGGTTTTTGAAGTTTTTGACCGTTGGCTTCATTAATTTACCATATTTGGCTTATTTTTTGAATGAATAATGTTCTAACCAAACTAAAATATCACCCAAATAAAATTTTTTTGATCACGTAATTTTGGGCATGATTCCAATAATGCCAATTTATAAAATATTTTTACTGAAAAATTTAATTGGCTTGGATTTGAATTGAGTGTTTTTTAAGCAAGATGTGGAAAACAAGTTTCAAAATAAATGTTTTTGTTAGAGCATCACAAACCGATATTGAGGTTTTGACTCACTCGATATATCCCAATCCTAAGCCCTAAATAATAAAAGAAAACGATTTGAAGCGCTTGGACTGTAATCTTGTTCTCTTGATTTTGGATCAATCTCCTCTTCATCTTTGTCATTTTCCTCCTAATCAATTGTCCGAGAAAGCTTGGTATCAAGGTGATCATTCATGATTTTTGCTAGCTTTCTTATGAGTCAATTTCAAACCAGATTATAATAATAAAGCGTTGGAAAAAACAACAAAACAGCAATATCACCGTGTAAATAACAGCTAAATTATAGTAAAATACTTTTGTAAAATTTTAGTAAAACTATAGTAAACAATTGCAGTAAAAAATTAAGAGAAATTGTAGAAAAAAAGTAGCGGCGAAATTGCAATGAAAAATATTGAAAGCTGCAAAAAAGAAAATAGCAGTAAAAGTGAGCGGAAACTGCATTTAAAATCAACAGAACAATGTGCAATGCAAAAATACCTAAACACAACAATCAAATAATACCGAAATTGTGGAGAAATTGATAGAATATCGAAGATACCACGCTGTGGCAAATAACCATTGTCCTAAAAGATGATTCACCGCTGCTCCGGTGCAAACAGTTATATCAGCGGCTGTCCTCCAGGATTAACACGGTCTGATTGTTAACTTGCACTCATTAATCGTCGGGTAAGAGAGCCCAAACACTTTGCCCAATTATTTGTAGAAGACAAAGAGGAGTATGAACTGAAAATTGGGGAAGGAAAAAAGATGAGAATATTGCAAGTTTTATGATGTGCCTTACCAATGGAGAAGAGTATGCTACTTGTGCAAACGCAAGGCTAATAGATACAAACAGTCAGAAGATCAACAGCTATAAACGGTTATTGGAATTAAGATCCATTACAACAGCTATAAATGGCTATTGGTGCACTAAAAAGAATTCCAACAGCCATATTTTGATTAAATATGCAATCGGCTGCAGTAAATAGGGGTTTTGAAAATTTTTTCTATAAAATAAATATACCTGTTAAGAAAAAGTTCGCCCACACCCTTGCCCATGGCCACACCCAAGCACGGCACAGCTGGCGGCGTGCGTGTCTGGCTCCTACCATGCTTTCACCCTTAACTTAGTTCAAAGGGTTGAGTGGCATGTCTATATTTAAACTCAACCAAACTCCCTTGTTTTTCCTATGTGGGATACTAACTTTGCGGTTACAATTTTTTTTTTTTTTTAATTTTGCTTGTATCTTTTTCTAACATAAAGCTCACTGACTTATTAAATGATTATTATCATGAAAATTACAATGTAAGTAGCCTTGAGGGCCAACAATCTCCCTCTTTTTGATAATGATAAACATTTAGTGTTTTCTGTTAAAAATATGAAAGTTGAAGTATTAAATTCACCATAAAATAATTAACCAATGAAAACATACAAATGTCCAATGTATATCAAGTCATAGAGTAATATATAGCATGTTAAAGTTCAAACTAAATTGTCTCCCTCTATGTTGGCGAACATTGGAAATGAAGCATTCAAGAGCTTACCATCATCATCATTTTTTCCATAACTCAATCAAGCACAAACTTCATAATGTGGTTGATGCGTTTTAGGAGTTAAATATTCAATAACTTACACTAATAATCACTTTCACTACATGAATCAAATAAACACCAACTTTTCTCCTCCCTTTGTCATCAACAAAAAACACAAGAAAAGGGATAGAGAAATTAACAACTCCCCTTATCAAAAGCAGTAGTAGCATACACAAATAAAAGGAATGGTGCACATTCTCAAAGAGTCATAACATTTCAATTAATTCAAGCAAAATGACGTACAATAAATAAAAAGTGTAGCTCCAAATTTTTTTTTAAGAAAAAAAAAATCTAATGAGTTGGGGTTCTTTGCCTATAAGAAAAAAGTCCAAAATCTTTTGAAACGTTGAACGTGTCTCAGTACTGAACTCTTCAAAATTTGAGTGTACGGAAGACACTTGTCTTCTAAGGAAGCAAGTTGGTCACTTACACTGATGTTCTTCCATATCAATCTTATTTCCTTCTTCATCAAAATTTTCCTCTTCCCCGTCTCTCTTTTCATCTATCTCTACTATTCTCCTAACTCCTTTTGCATCCTTTACCCATTCATTGTTTTGAAAAGGAAAACCCATCTTTTTCAAAGATGTCTCAATAGAGTCATCTTGTTATGGAGTGGGGTTTGAAAGAGATTATCCATTTAAAGTACATTTAAAAATAAGGGTAAGAAGTATGCCAAAAGCGGGATTAGTTTTTCGGGAATGGATATGAAACATAAATTTTAAGACTAATTCCCCAAGATTAATTTTTTTAGCCATTTAGGAGCTGAGATAAAAGAGAGTATACCGCAGCAAAATGGTATTGCAAATAAAAGGAACAAGGATGGTCTTTTCTATTGTTTTTGATTAAAAAGGTTTTTGTAAATATAATGCAAAATACTTAGAGAATGATTTTGCAAGTAAACTGCAAAAACAAAAACAAAATAGTATTATAAGAATTAAAAGAAAATGACACTAATTTTGAACAGGTAGACACAACTCAAGACATAGTGGATGCATTAGATGCACCTACTGATAGGAACCCGAATGTTCCAGGTACACGAGAGCTTAGATGTGGTGGGAGGATTATCAGGACACCTGATAGGTTCATAGCAGGAACTTTAGTGGTTGACCGTGGCATAAAATCTGATCCTTTTAGTCACAATTAAGCAACTAAGTCTTATAGTTTTGAGCAATTGGTTGAACGAATCATGCGTGTACAAACGACATTAAGAGAAAGCAGTGACTTTCTTGGTATTGTATGTCAACAATATACTATTCATTAGGAATTATGTGGGGGTGTCATTACCAGTAAAATCTTGGTTGTCATGATAGCTCAATATGAAGGACATAGTACAAGTAAGCTCTACTCTTAGAACTAAGCTTATGCGACGTCATAAGAGTAGGATATTGGGTCTTTCTCTAGCCACTTATATTGACAAATTAATGTCAAGGTATTGCATGGAAAACTCTAAGAAAGGTTTTTTACCTTTCAGGCATGGAGTCCATTTTTCTCTTTAGAGCAGTATTCTATGACACCTCAAGAAGAGGAACACTTGAGGAATATTCAATATGCTTCGGCAGTGAGAGCCTCGTGTATGCCATGATATGCACGAGACCATATATTTGCTATGCTGTGGTATAGTAAGCAAGTGTCAGTCTAACTCGAGTCCGATGCACTAGGAGGTAATGAAGCATTTTCTCTAGTACTTAAGAAGGACTAGAGATTATATGCTGATCTTTCAAAGTGACGAGCTGGTTCCAGTTGGATATATTATTCTAAGACTTTCGGTCAAATATATATGCTAGACGTTCGACGTCTGGGCATGACTTTATCCTTGGAGTAGGAGCCTGTTGGGAAAAGACCTATGAATTTTGTTGAAATTAAACTCTGATGCCGACTATTGGGTTCACAGTTCTCAACTATGGTCACAACAATAGGAACCTATTAGAGCACTTAGAGTACGAGACTCTTCTCTCTACCTAAGCCCCCGGTTGGAGAGCCACGCTTCGTGACACCTCACGTGCGAGAGTGCCCGGGAATAGGTTTATCTCTATAAACCCTTTGCCCTAATACCGATTGTTGGGATGAATTTCAAAAAATCTCCCTCAAGTTTATAAAGTTAACGCAGTGGAACAGGTTTAGAATTCATAACTCTAAACCGAGGGTTAATTTAAAATTCCTAATTTTAAATGTACTGACTTAAATTCATAATTTAAATCAACAGATCTAAATTCTTAATTTACATCTACAAGCCTTTTACTCAAATACATTCATAACAATACATAAACTTATACAGACATAATAATGAATACTATAAATAAATAGAAAAGCGAAACTAAAAGAAGAAGGAAAGAAGAACATACCTGGAATTGCTCCAATAAAAGAAAAACCAGAAAAACAATAATATTCTTCAAAATCGAGACCCCGAGACCTTCTACGCAATGACCTCGAATTGCCCAGATGGTGGGCTCTGAAAAATATTAAACTGAGGAAAGAAAAATTTCAACGAAGATTTTTCTCTCCAATTAGATCTCCAAAACAATTTTAGAAACCCTAAATAAATATTTCAACTCCAATGCCAAACCTCGGAATAAGCCCTTCTATTTATAGAATATACCGGAGCGAAAAAATCTAATTATAATCGAAAAAGGATTCGCCAGTTAGATCTCCGAAATAATTTTAGAAACCCTAAATAAGTATTTCAACTCCAATGCCAAACCTCGGAATAAGCCCTTCTATTTATAGAAATATACCGGAGCGAAAAAATCTCATTATAATCAAAAAAGGATTCGCCAGTTAACTTCAAAACGCAGCGTACCATCAAAAAAATTACTCAAAATGCCGCGTTTCATTAACCAAAAAACGCGCCTGTTATTTTAATTCAAAACCCGTGACACGTGTCATCGCGTGATTCATCCCCACGTGGGGACGCGGATAGCCCTGGTGGGCGTCCCAGCGTGCGACACGTGCCGCGCGCTGATTCGTTGGATCCGAAGCACACGGATCGCAAGCCTGTGCGATTTTCATTCCTTTTTTTTTGCTTTGTTTCACACATGTAAAAATTCATCTTATGAATTTTATTTTTTTTAAAATTATTTAATTTTATAATTTTGAACTTTTATTCATCTCATGAATAATGTTTGGCAAAATTAATTTTACCCATCTTATGGATAAATAATTCATCTCATGAATTCGTTAATAGTTTTTCAATGACAATAAATACAGAGGCTTGCACAAGGACCTCATGGACAATTTAAATCTAGCTCCAAATGAGTTAAATTAAATCATCTCATGATATTAATTTAATTTTCATTTAATGAGACTTAATTCCACTAAATAAAGCTCACTGCCTTTCAAACTTAAATTATTTATTCGATAACTCCCAAATAGACTGCATTGATAACAATAACCCCTCCACTAGATGTCCATGACAAAGCATAAATATAAACACTATCATTATCCTTCTCACAGCTTCTCCATTAGTTACCGACTCGCCCTTCACTGAATAATTCATTTATACTTGAACATATTCACAGTATAAATTCCAAATGTCAAACACTTAGAATACTTTGGCCAAAGATTCCGAACTATTCAAATATTTACGAATCAACTAAGGGGATATCTGTATCTCATAAGAGACTGCATATTCCCTGTTGAATACCTTATCCTTATCACACTTCATGCCGCTACCCAGTGTATATGGGATTTCAGTCATTCGTTTTGACCTTACTTATAGTACACTAAAGTAACTAACGCTCCATGCACAAGTCCAGAATACGCTCAGGATTTAGAGTCGTAGTTCAAACAGTACAACATGAATCACTCATCTCCGATAGTAGTATAGAAATAAGTAACTCACATAGTCCAACTCAGTGTGTCAATCTTATTGAACACACTAACTTAACACTTTTGGATCTCCTTCCACATGACCAAGATAAGTCATCTAAAGTGTCACGGTACAATCTTAACATACAAGTGGTCCAAACTTGTTTTCGACTACGAGTCTTTCAAACAACAATCCATACCATTAGTTCCAAGTCTATTTGTGGCGTAGTCTCTTAAACCACTTAGAACAAACATGTAAATTGCAGTCTGAGGACTACACCCATCTCATGGATGTCTCCCAAAAGAAAATCACATGCAGTATAAATGCTCACATATACAAATTTAACTAGGAAACGACTGAAACTTCAATTTTATTTATTAATTAAAATAATATATCCGGAATAAATCTGGATTTCAGGAAACTGTTCCTAACAAGCTCCCACTTATCCAAAATCCAATTTATGACAAAGTCCATACTCACCCATTTTAAGTTTGAACCAAAAATCTACTGAGCCTAACCCTTAGTGAGCACAATTACTCTATTGTGAAGTCAGCAATACAATACTGCTTGACATTCCCCTCACTAATGGCTCCCACTCCAAGGGTAAGGACAAACTCAGACGTCGAACATCTATTATATGAATCTGACTGGAAGTCTTAAATCAGTATAACCAATTAGAACCAACTTGTCACCTTGAAAGATTAGCATAGGATCTCTAGTTCTTTTCAAGAACTAGAGAAAACACTTCACTGCCACCTAGTCCATTGGACCCAGATTAGACCAACACCTGCATACTATCCCATAGCATGGAAGACATCAAGTCTCGTGCACAACATGGCATACCTGAGGCTCCCATTGCCAAAGCATATGGAATATTCCTCAATTGCTCCTCTTCTTGAGGTGTCTTAGAACACTACTCAAAAAAGAGAGGGACTCCATGCTATACCTTGACGACATCTTGTCAATATAAGTGGCTAAAGAAAGACCCAACATCCTACTCTTACGACCTTGCAGAAGCTTAATCCTAAGAGTAGAGCTGCCTTTTCCTATGCCTTTCATATTGAGCTATCATGACAACCAAGTCTTTACAGCTAATGACACCCCTACATCATTTTCAATGAGTAGTATATCGTTTGACATACAATACTAAGAAAGTCACTACTTTCTCTTAATGTGATTTGTACACGCATGGTTCGTTTAACCAATCGCTTTAAAACTATAAGACTTAATTGTTTTATGGTGGCTAAAAGGATCAGATTCAATGCCACGATCGACCACTAAGGCTCCCGCTATGAACCTGTCAGGTTTCCTGACAATCCTCCCACCACACCTAAGTTTTGGTATACCTGGAACATTCTCGTTCCTATTAGTGGGTGCATCTAATGCATCCATTATGTCTTGAGTTGTGTCTACCTGTTTAGAATTAGTGTCATTTTCCTTTAATACTATTTTATTTTTGTTTTGTAGCTTACTTGCAAAATCCTTCTCCAAGTATTTCACATTGTTCACATATGTAAGGAAAAACAACATGAATAAATCATAAACACACGTTCCTTAGTAAATAAAAATTTTATTTCTTGTAATAAAGGTTCACAACCATATTAAAAAAAAATGAATGACAATTATTCTTCAAACCACATAAGTCAAATACCTGTCCAATGCAGGTATAAGTAAACAAAACCTTTTAAAACAAAACTCTAACACTAAAGACTAAGCTAACCCTTCCTACTACTAAGGCTGCCACTCTTGTACCGCCTTTAGCTCCCATCATGTAGCCTCCTGGTTGGCCTAAGCCCCTGTAACATATTACAAACTTGGTTAGTTGAACATGAGTCCACATACCAGGAATCTGGTGAACTCACAACTATACAAGACTCAAATCAGTGAGATATCAACATACCTTCACCAGATGGTTTAGCAATCTTTACAGGAAGAGTTGCCAAGTACTTTACGCACTTTCTCTTCCAATGGCCCATCTTTCGGCAAAAGTGACACTTTCCTTTTGCTGGCCTTTTGTTAGGATTAGTCGCTACACTAGCCACCTTGTCTTTGCCTTTCTTTCCAGTCAGTCCCTTATTCTGCTTGCTCCCACTAGTCCTCGATACCTGAGTCAAGTGGACACTCCCCTTTGCTTGCTTAACACCCTCTGCTACCTGTAGCTCTTTCATCGGCTCAGGTAATGAATAATCCTTAGTATTCATTGTGTAGTTTAGCCTGAACTGAGTAAAAGAGCTGGACAGAGAGCTGAGGATAATGTCCTGTTGAGACTGACTATCAATCTTAGTACCCAGAATCTCCAACTCAGACAAGCACACCATCATTTTCATGACATGCTCCTGAACTGGGGACCCTTCTGACATCCTCATGTTCAAGAGCTTCCTCATCAGCTCTTGCCTAGCTGCCCTATCTTGACCACCAAACATTTCCTTTAAATGTTTGATCATCTCAGCTGCTGTTTCCATCTGAAGCATCTAATGCTTGAGTACATTGGTCACAGAGGCCAAACTGTAACATCTGGCTAACTCATTAGCCTTATTCCAGCGTTCATAACGCTCTTTAACAGCAACTGCAGAATTATTAGCGGGCACCGTAGGTCGAGCTTCAGTGAGAACAAACTTATGACCCTCATGTATTAACACTATGTCCAGGTTCATTTTTCAGGTGAAGTAATTCGGTCCAGTTGAAGCATTATCTTTCAAAATTGAGTGAAGTGCACCAGTCGCAGCCATTTCATAAACACTGTAAATGCAAACAATCGTGTAACTACCGTATATGAGTCATGTATTATGCAGTGATATATATTCTTTCAATTTAGCATACACAATAAGTCAGATATCCACCAAACTGTACTATCAAGCATACAATGATGACCCAAACACACCACTCCTTACTCCTCGGCAGCGAGATCGTACTAAGCTAGTTCAGGTGAGAACTATTCTCAATTAACTTGTTTTTCTTGTAACTCTTACTAAACATGATTAATTCACCACTTTACCTTAGTCTCTAACATGACACAACAGAGCTCCTCAGGGAGGCTAATGCATCACACTAGTCAAGTGTAAACCATTACCTAAACCTCCATACAAATACACGAAATACTCCACGGCAGCATGGTCGCATCGCTTCTTTGCACTTTGGTTTATCCTAAAGAAGTTTAACCCTTTAATCTGCAAACCGACATCCTCCGCAGGGAGGTCGATCGATTTACTATACTGCTAGACCGGTAATGGAGATCGTGAGGTTACAACAATTGAAAACTAGCTCCCACTTGATTTTTATAACTAGTAGTTTTTAATTAGCTTGCATTTACAACCTGGATTATCTCATAATCCCTTTTAGAATCTCATTCTAAAATTAACAAAAATTAATTAACTAATTTAATCAAAATATTATCGTTTTACAGTATATATTATCTCAGAATCTTACATTAGAATCTCATTCTAAAAGCCAATCAATAAAATTAATTAATTAATTGTAATTAAACAATATCAACATTTAATTTAGATTATCACATAATCTACTTTTCAAAATCTAATTCCAAAATTAAATTAAAAATAATTTTATTTAAAAACAATAGCGATTTTATGCTTAGACTATCTCATAGTCTATTTTTCAGAATCTTATTCTAAAATCAAACAAGCTTAGACTATCCAATAGTCTAGTTTAGAATCTTATTCTAAAATTTAATTAACAAAATTTAACTTTTCTTTTAAAAATAAAGTTAACTTAGACTATCTTATAGTCTGCTTCAGAATCTTCTTCTAAAATAATTTTAAATAACTTTTATTTAAAATAACACTGATTTACAATTTAAATTATCTCTCATTCCAAAAAGGAAATTAGTTAATAAAATAATTAATTTAATTATTATGTAAATTAGTATTGATGTCTACACATCCAAATAACAATAAAATAAAATAAACATTTTTTTTTAATTTAGACATGATGATGTCAGCGTCGGGCTAACGTTGACGTCGTCAGAAATTTTTTTTTTTAAATTAAAATATTTAAGTTTAAAATAAATTGAATTTAATCTAATTAAATCAATTTTATCCGATTTTGTATAAGATAATTGAATCTAATCTCATTAGATCAACTTTATCCATTATTAAAAAAAATCATTTAAATCTAATCTTATTAGATCAATTTTGTCTGATTTGGTAAATCATGACTGAGAACGTACAATCTTATCATACGAACAACTTAATCACACATTTATGGGTTTTTCTGAATTAACGATTAATTCGTTAACGATTTAAACAATTTAAATCATCACCATAAACAACCTAGTTAACTATTAACTCTTTTGACCAATTTAAACAATTTAAATCGTTACTTTAAAATAATCTAATTAACAATTAATTACTTTAATGATTCAACCAATTTTAAATCACAAAAACAAACAATCATCAGAATTTAATCATTGATTTAAACAATTTAAATCGAATCGTCAAATTAAACTAACTTTCCTTCTTAATAAAATCTCTATTTTATTAAATTGCAAATCTATTTATTTCGATCTTATTATACCTAGTCATGTATATTATGAATGTAATAAGAGACTGGCTCTGATTGGGAAAAGTCATATGAATTTTGTTGAAAATAATCTCTAATGCCGAGAATTGGGTTCACAATTCTCAACTATGGTCATAACAATAGGCACCTACTAGAGCACTTAGAGTAGGAGACTCTTCTCTCTACCTAAGCCCCCGGTCGGAGAGTCACGCTTCGTGACACCTCACGTGCGAGAGTTCCCGGGAATAGGTTTATCTCTATAAATCCTTTGCCTGAATACCGGTTGTTGGGATTAATTTCAAAAAATTTTCCTAAAGTTTATAAAGTTAACGCAGCGGAACAGGTTTAGAATTCATAACTCTAAACCGAGGGTTGATTTAAAATTCCTAATTTTAAATCTACTGACTTAAATTCATAATTTAAATCAACAGATCTAAATTCTTAATTTAGATTTACAGACTTTTTACTCTAATACATTCATAACAATACATACTATAAATAAATAGAAAAGTGAAATTAAAAGAAGAAGGAAAGAAGAGCATACCTTGAATTGCTCAAATAAAAGAAGAACTGGAAAGACAATAATATTCTTCAAAATCAAGACCCCGAGACCTTCTACGCAATGACCTCTAATTGTCCGGAGGGTGGGCTTCGAAAAATATTAAACTGAAGAAAGAAAATTTTCAACAGAAATTTTTCTCTCCAATTGGATCTCCGAAACAATTTTAGAAACCCTAAATAAATATTTCAACTCAAATGGCAAACCTCGAAATAAGCCCTTCTATTTATAGAAATATAACGGAGCGAAAAAATCTAATTATAATTGAAAAAGGATTCGCCAGTTAACATCAAAAAGCAGCGTACCATCTACAAAATTATTCAAAACGCCGCTTTTCATTAACCAAAAAACGCGCTTGTTATTTTAATTCAAAACTTGTGACACGTGTCGCCGCGTGGGGATGCGGATAGCCCTAGTGGGCGTCCCAGTGCACGACACGTGTTGGGTGCTGATTCTTTGGATCCGAAGCACCCGGATCGCAAGCCTGTGCGATTTTCGTCCCTTTTTTTTTTCTTTGTTTTACACATGTAAAAATTCATCTTATGAATTTTAATTTTTTTAAAATTATTTTATTTTATAATTTTTAACTTTTATTCATCTCATGAAAACTGTTTGGCAAAATTAATTTTACCTATCTTATGGATAAATAATTCATCTCATGAATTCTTTAATATTTTTTTAATTGCAATAAATACAGAGGCTTGCGCATAGACCTCAGGGACAATTTAAATCTTGCTCCAAATGGGTAAAATTAAATCATCTCATGATATTAATTTAATTTTCATTTAATGAGACTTAATTCCACTAAATAAATCTCACTGCACTCCAGACTTAAATTATTTATTCGATATCTCCCTAATAGACTGCATTGATGACAACAACCCCTCCACTAGATGTCTATGACAAAGGATAAATATTACCACTATCATTATCCTTCTCACAACTTCTCTATTAGTTACCGACTCGCCCTTCACTGAATAATTCATTTATACTTGAACATATTCACAGTATAAATTCCAAATGTCAAACACTTAGAATACTTTGGCCAAAGATTCCGAACTATTCAAATATTTGCGAATCAACTAAGGGGACATCTGTATCTCATAAGAGACTGTAGATTCTCTATTAAATACCTGATCTTTGTCACACTTCACGCCGCTACCCAGTGTACGTGGGATTTTAGTCATTCGTTTAGACCTTACTTATATACACCAAAGTAACTAACGCTCCATACACAAGTCCAGAATACTCTCAGGATTTAGAGTCGTCGTTCAAACAGTACAACATGTATCACTCATCTTCGATAGTAGTATAGAAATAAGTAACCCACATGGTCCAACTCAGTGTGTCAATCTTATTGAACCCACTAACTTAACACTTTTGGATCTCCATCCACATGACCAAGACAAGCCATCTAAAGTGTCACGTTATAGTCTTAACACACAAGTGGTCCAAACTTGTCTTCGACTACGAGTCTTTCAAACAACAATCCATACCCTTTGTTCCAAGTCTATTTGTGGCGTAGTCTCATAAACCACTTAGAACAAACATGTAAATTGCAGTCTGAGGACTACACCCATCTCATAGATGTCTCCCAAAAGAAAATCACATGCAGTATAAATACTCACATACACAAATTTAACTAGGAAATGACTGTAACTTCAATTTTATTTATTAATTAAAATAATATATTCAGAATAAATCTGGATTTCATGACACTTTTCCTAACAGAGCCATTAGTGGGAGGAATGTCAAGCAGTATTGTATTGCTAATTTTACCATAAAGGCTAAACACATTGTAGCTTTAGAAGCTGCATAGAGGGTATGTTGATTCAGATAGAATAATTGACTTAGTAGACTTTTAGTTCCTACACAAAAGAGATGGGTATAAAGCTTGTTATAAACTGGATTTAGGACAAGTGGGAGGTTATTGGAAATAGCGTCCTAAAATCCAGATTTATTTTGTCAATATTATTATATTATTGAATAAAATTGAAGTTCGAGCCGTTTTCTTGTTAAATTTGTGTAGGTGAGCATTTATACTGCACGCGATTTTCTTTTTGGAAGCATGCATGATATGGGTGTAGTCCTCAAACTACAATTTACATGTTTGTTCTAAGTGGTTTATGAGATTAACCCACAGATAGACTTGGAACAAAAGGTATGGATTGTTGTTTGAAAGACTCGTAGTCGAAGACAAGTTTGTACCATTTGTATGCTAAGACTATAACGTGATACTTTAGATTACTTATCTTGGTCATGTGGATAGTGATCCAAAAGTGTTATGTTAGTGTGCTTAATAAGACTGATATACGAAGTTGGACCATGTGAGTTGCTTATTTCTAGACTACTATAAGAGATGAGTGATTCATGTTTTACTGTTTGGGCGACGACTCTAAATGCTAAGAGTATTCTAGACTTGTGCATGGAGCGTTAGTTACTTTGGTGTACTATAAGTAAGGTCTAAATGCACAACTGAATTCCCACGTACACTGGTTAGCGGGGTGAAATGTGACAAGGATCAGGTATTCAATAGGGAATCTACAATCTCTTATGAGATAAAGACGTCCCCTTAGTTGATTCGCAAATATTTGAATAGTTCGGAATCTATGGCCAAAGTATTTCAAGTGTCTGGCATTTGGAATTTATACTATGGATATATTCAAATATAAATGAATTATTCGATGAAGGGCGAGTTAGTAACTAATGGAAAAACTGTGAGAAGGATAATGGTAGTAGTTATATTTATCCTTTGTCATGGACATATAGCGGAGGGGTTATTGTCGTCAATACAGTCTATTAGAAAAATATAGATTAAATGGCTTAAGTCTGGAGTGCGGTGAGATTTATTTAGTGGAATTAAGTCTCATTAAATGGTAATTAAATTATTTCATGAGATGATTAATTTAACCAATTTGGAGTTAGATTTAAATTATCCCTGAGGTCTCTACACAAGCCTCTGTATTTATTGCCATTGAAAAAATATTAAAGAATTCATGAGATATACTATTCATCAATGAGATGGGTAAATTAATTTTGCCAAATATTATTAATGAGATGAATAAAAAAATTATAAAATTATAAAATAAAATAACTTTTTGAAAATTAAAATTTATAAGATGAATTTTTTACATGTGGGAAACAAAGCAAAAAAAAAAATAAAATAATAATAAAAAACACTTATGAACTGCCCCAATCCATGCGTTCTAAATTGGATGAAGCAGCGCGCGACCGCTTTGGCAATCTGTGCCTTCTAGCACGGACCAACCAGAGCATGCCACATGGCACGCTCTTGTAACACAAATGATGGGGTCATCCACGTGCGCGTCACTCGGCCAGTTGTTGGCTGAAACGTGTCGCGTGTTATGAATTAAAATAACTAGTTTTTGAGCGGTTCGTAAAACGCGTTATTTTCTATTTTATTTACATGAAATGCTGTGTTTTTTTTTTTTGAAATAGCAGGGCTGTTTCAGCGAATTCCACATCGGTTTTTTGTTATTTTTCCACTGCGGTACACTACTATAAATAGAGGTATCTATTTAGAGGTTTGGAATGCAATTGAAATTAAATTTTTGGGTTTCTGAAAATTATTTCGGAGACCTTATTGGAGGGAAAAATTTCTGTTGAAATTTTTCTTTCCTCAGTTTAATGTTTTTTTGGAGCTCACCCTCCGGGCAGTTTGAGGTCATTGCGTAGAAGATCGCAGAGTCTCGATTTTCTTGGTATTCTTTATTATTGGAGCAATTCCAGGTTTGTTCTTCTTTCCTTCTTCTTTTAGTTTTCATTTTTCTATTTATTTACAGTATTCGTTAATATGCCTATTTAAGTTTATATATTGTTATGAATGTATTAGAGTAAAAGGCCTATAGATATAAATTAAGAATTTAGATCTGTATATTTAAATTATGAATTTAAATATGTAGATTTAAAATTAGAAATTTTAAATCGATCTTAGGTTTATAATTATGAATTCTAAACCCCTTCCGCTGCATAAAATTTAGGGAGAATATTTGAAATTCATCCCAACAACCGGTATTAGAGCAAATGGATTTATAGAGATAACCCTATTCCCGGGAGCTCTCACATGTGAGGTGTCACAAAAGCGTGACTCTCCGACGGGGGGCTTGGGTAGAGAGAAGAGTTTCCTACTCTAAGTGTTTTAATAAGTGCCTTTTGTGGCGACCATAGTTGGGATCTGCAAACCCAACAGTCAATATCAGAGTTACTTTTTCCCTGCAGGAAGTCCGTAAAACAATTATTATCATGCACAAATCAAAGAGTAAATTTGCTCCAAATTGAGACAGTTTGGGAGGTCTACACAAATAGGACCTACGAAATCTTGATTTTGAGGGTGTTTGTGTTCGCCCTATCAAAAGTTGATATTTGAACTGCCGCTACCCTATAAATCTCCCAAATCCCACCAATTGTGCAGGATGTGGTTAGATTGCCAAAACAACCCACCGGGCATGCGGTAGTTCAAAAAATGGCACTCCTAGCTCACACGTGTATAAACTATGAATTCCTAAATCATTGAGATCCCACTAACGCTATAGGGCATGGTTAAACTACTGAAACGTGCTATAAAGTCTAAGCTAGTTAACAAAAAGACACTCCTAGCCTGCATGAGTATAAACCGTGAATAAATTAATCATCTAAATTCCACTAATGGTGTACCACATGGTTAAATTGTTGAAACAGCCTATCAACTCTAAGGTGGTTAATAATAGGACAATCTTAGTCCACAAGAGTATAAATGGGTAGCACTTAATTCACCCCGAACCCCACTAGTTGTGTAGTATGCGCTAAAAATATGAAGATAAAATGGAAACAAAGAAAAGAATATATATTCATTCAAGTAAAGTTTTCCATGAAAATGGAAAAAGAGAATAAAAATATTACTAGAAGAAGGTACATGTGTTCGTGCGAGTGAGTTTATCAAATAGTAAAGGAACGCCTAGAAAAGAAGATGCCAAAGAAAAAGCAATAAAAACAATAAAAGAGGTGTTGTCCACCTCGAGGGGTTCAATGAGCCTAACATTGTCCTTACACGCTTCTTGAAAGTCTCCAACTCCTCGGCTTCTTTGGCGGACATGAGTAGGATAACCTCCAATTTCCTTATCTTTTTTACCGTAGAGTTGAAAATCTTTGCAGCGAGCTTTGAAACATTGTTGTTGTTTTTTTTTTATTTTTTTATTTTTAGGCAAAGGAGTCCCTTAGTCTTGCCATAATTTTTTTTTTTTTTTGGTGGTGTGTTGAAGTTCTTCTTTAGCATGATGAATATCTTCTTTGGTGGTGGAAAGCTTCTACACATCAGCATCTTTTACATCATTGTGCCGCGTTAAATCAATTTTATCTCTTGGAGTTTCTGGATCTTAAGGATATCTCTCTTTTCAAGATGTCTGTATTCTTCTATCAAGTGCCTAATAATTTATAACATTACATGTGTTTGAAGCCATCCAACCATCAAGGCCCCCCTTTAAATTCTTAATATTCATAATGATCATACTCAGTTATTTATATAATTTATGTACTATAGGAAAGGACGCAATGTATTAGCTACAGGTAGCATTTACTCATCTCTCATACAACTTAGGCAAGATTGTGCTCAGTTGGTGTTTAAAATGCACTATTGTCGAAGTAGGACCTTTAATACATTGAGAAGCAACTTGTAGCTCAGCATTCTAGACGTGAACATCTTCCAACAAATGTATGGCTTCAACAGTAGGAGGCACAGTGCGTAAGTCAAAAATTGGGGGAGGCAGGAAGGTTCAATGGCCTTTCCTTAACTTCTTATTACTACAATAATAAGAATAGAGGGGAAAAATAAGCTACTCAATTTCTCACAATATAAGAAAGAGAGAAAACCCTAGAAATTCTCACAACACAGCCTTTCCTTAACGTCTCTCTGTTTGCCAACTCTCCTATTCGCCAAGCCGTACCTGCCAAGTATTGTACTAAAGTAAGGAACAAGATGTTTGACGTTGAATACGTTGGAAGTCCTCATGTCGGTTGGTAACTGAAGACAGTATGCGTTGTCATTGATTTTCTTAAAGGCTATTAAGGGGCCTATCTTTTGAGCCGTCAGCTTGTTGTACTCCCACACTGGAAATTGCTCCCTTGTCAATATGGCTCATACTTTGTCGCCTACCTGAAATTGGACCACTCGGTGTCTCTTATCACTTGCCGTCTTGTACTTGGCGGTAGCTTTCAGCAGCCAAGCTCTTGTTTGCCCATGGATCTCCTCAAGGTTGGAGATGAAGTCTTTTGCCTTTTCGTGAGGGCGTGTCAGATTTGGAACAGGCACCAAGTCTATCGGAGACCATGGCATAAAGCCATAAACAATTTGGAATGGCATGAAACCCATACTCTGATTAACAGAGCTGTTGTAGGCAAACTCAGCCTAGTGTACATTGCCTAATGAGCTGTTGGTGACCTTGGTTTGTCCATCCATTTGGGATGATGGACTATGCTGAAGGCGAGAGAACAGTTCCCCATCTTTCATAATGTCTTCTAGAAATAATTGACGAACTGGACATCCTTATCGGAGACGATGCTAGCCGATGACCCGTGTAGCTTGCACACCTCTCGAAAGTATAGTCCTGCCACATGTATGGCGTCAGCAACCATCTTGCACCCAATGAAGTGCGCCATCTTTGAGAACCAATCCACCACAATGAATATTGAATCGATGCCTCCCCATATTTGTGGTAGTCTATATGAAGTCCATATTGACATCCATCCAAGGCTGATTCAGAACTAGTAAGGGAAGGTATAGAATGGCGTTGGTTACTCTGTCTTTCGAGACTTGACAAATACGGCAATGCCTGACAAATCTTTCTACTTTTTCTGCAATGAAGGCCAGTAATAGTTGGCTCTAACGAGCTGTAGCATCTTATTGCGTCCCATATGCCCCTCGTTGTGTTTCTTTATAATAATCTACAGTTGTAGACTTGAATCTAGGATACAAAGTTGGTTCCCTTTGAAAAGAAACCCATCGTGAATGGAATATCCGAGAAAAGAGCCGGATTGGGCATCCTGCCATATGTCACCAAAGGTCAGATCACCTTCATACTATCCCACCAACTGCTCAAATCCGGTTATCATCACTCTGCTCTGCAATAAGATAAGGCTCCGCCTACTCAGTGCAATCGCCATATTGTTTAATGCGCCAGACTTATGCTTAATTATGAAGTGAAAAACCTGAATGTAGCTTGCCCACTTGGCGTGTCGATCTGATAGCTTATCTTGGCTGTTTATGTACTTCAATGCAACGTTTTCAGAGTACATTACGAACTCTTTGTTGGTGAGGTAGGACTTCCAATGCCTCAGGACCCTAACCACCGCGTAGAACTCAATGTCATAAGTAGAGTAATTTAACTTGCTTCCATCAAGCTTCTCCCTAAAGTATGCTATTGGCCTCCCCTCTTGGCAGAGCACGGCGCCAATTCTAATTTTGGAGGTGTCTATGTGAAGCTCGAAGTCTTCTAGAGGTTAGGTAAAGATAATACCAGTGCCGTGGTAAGCCACATCTTTATTTTTTCAAAGGCATCACATACCTCTGGAGTCCAAGCAAAGGAACTCCCCTTCATGTAATCCGTGATTTCGCCATCACCGAGCAAAAGTTAGGCACGAACCACCTATAGAAAGACACCCGTGAAAGCTCTTAACATCGCTAATGGTCTTTGGCGGTGGCCAATCCCGTATTGTCGTGATCTTGCCCACGTTAGCTAATGTACCATGCTTGGACACAACAAACCCAAGGTCACCATGTCTGTCATGAACTCACACTTCTATAAGGTGGCCAACAGATATTGCTCCCGTAAGGTACTTAAGACGTCTCAAAGATGCGGCAAATGCTCATCCCTGCTTTGGCTGTAGATCAAGTTGTTGTCGAAGTAGACAATGGCCAGCTTCCCGATGAATGGGCGAAGTACCTGGTTTATAAATCGCATGAAGGTACTTGGCATGTTTGACAACCAGAATGGAATGACAAGCCATTCATACACTTCTTTATGAGTCTTGAAAGCAGTTTTCCACTCATCCCCAGGAGAGATGCGGATCTGATGATACCCGCTCTTTAGGACTAGCTTGGTGAACACCTTCGCGTTTTGTAGTTGATCAAGTAGGTCATCCAATCTCGGAATAGGAAATCGGTAGTGCACTGTGATCTTGTTGATTGCTCTGCTATCCACAGACATCTGCCAACTATCATCCTTCTCTGGCGTCAATAGAGCCAGCACTGCGCAAGGACTCAAACTCACCCTGATAAACCCCTTAGCGAGAAGCTCCTCCACTTGGCGCCTCAACTCCTCATGCTCAAATGGACTCATATAGTTGTGAGGCCTATTCAGAGGTAGCTCCCGGTATCAGATTAATGCGGTGTTTTATGTCTCATAATGGCGAAAATGTATCTGGTAATGCCTCCGGAAAGACATCAGTGAACTCACTCAGCAAGGTGGCAAACTCAATCGGTATCTCTGCTAGTTTCACCTTACTCTCCTTTACAATCAACATGAAGATGATCTTGGTGTCACCAACCTCCTTGGCGAACATAGCTCATCCGTTGAGCTATTAAAGTTCGCGGTGCCCCATCCTTCTTCATCCCCTCGAAGATGAAGCTATATGTGTTCTTACGTCTGTCATAGATGGCACTCATATCGTATTTCCATAGGCGTCTCAACAGTAGATGGCAAGCGTCCATATCACACCAAACCCCATCCTAATACTTTGACCCAATAGAAAAATTGACTAAGCATCATTAAGACACAAAGACTTGGTTTCCCTTCTTGAGCCATGAGAGCTTGTATGGACTCGAATGTGCTTCTATCTTCCACCCTAGCTTGGCGACTGCCTCTTCAGAAATCATATTTTCACAACTCCCCGAGTCTATCACCATGCGGCATACCCTACAGTCAATGGTGCAGGTGGTCTGGAAGATATTATTCCTCAGCCATCCATCTCCCTGTTCTTCTCTTGGCACAAAGAGAGCACCTGTAACCACAACTAGGCGTTCTTCATCACCTGGCACGACATTCTCTTCTAATGGCATCAACTCAGTCTGGGCTTCTTCCTCACTAACCCGCCATCTTCTCCGTGGACTTCCTCGATGAAAAGACCCTTGCCGGGTCTATCATCCTTATGGCATTTAGCAGCATGGTGCCCCATGTGTCTACACTTGAAGCAGCCGTTTCTTGAAGTACTCACCAAGTCCTGAGTAGTAGGTTTGCCGGTGTTGGTGACTACTAACGACTAATGAATAGAACTCCGCCGTGTTCTCCTCCACAGATCTAGTGCCCTGACGCAAACCTTGCAGTCTTTGGTACTTCACCTTAGCATGATTTTGAGGCAAGAAGGCGCCTCTCATATGCTTCATCTTCTCCCACGACTCTATCTTCGCCTTCCCCTAGCGAAGCCATGTGTGTTTCAGCTGTTGCCACTAGGCGGCTGCTTTACCCAGTAACTGGTAGCAACAAATGGTGCCTACTTCCTCTTTGGCACCTCCTTGAACTAAAGAACCTCCTCCACCGCAGCAAGCCAATCCCAAAAATCCTCTGGGCATCCACCTTAGTTAAACTTCAGGATCTCAATTCGGAGACCTGATTCCCACCTCTAATCATCAAAATAAGCGATTTTTCTAGTATGCAAGCGATGCCTCCTCAGCCTCCAATCCCGTAACTTAGTGTCTAGGAACGGGTTTTGGAAGCTCTCATCCGTGTTGTTCTCGCCACCCTTTATCGGTGGGTTTTGATGTTGCTTGTCCAGGTCTTGATCTGGGTTTGCACGCAATTGGATCAAGCACCCTTTGATGTGCTGGAATCTCTTTTCCATCTCCTCAATTTTTGTTCTTATTCTGCCGTTATACGTCTCGCTCGTAAATGTCTTAGACGGTGACGTACCTCTGTCGCCTGCGGACCATCTCAGAAGTCGTTCTGACCTCTGACACCATCTAATGTAGAGCGTAAGTGGAAACTTACGGAAAATAAGCTATTCAATTTCTCACAACCCGTGAAAGAGAGAAAACCCTATAAATTCTTCAAATTAAATCTGAAAATTATGAAAGCTAAAAAACCCTAGATTTCCTCTTTATTAAATAGAGGAGTTAGTTGACTTAGAATAAAAGACTAAAAATGATAACTAGAAATAAAATCGAAAAATTAAAGCTAATTTTATTAGAAACCAAACTCTAATCAAATCTCCTTAGCCCACGTCCACATGTCTCTGTTCGCCAACTCTCCTATCCTCCAAGTCGTACCTGCCAGGTATCCACCTCGACATTAATCAGGACAAGCCATTAACGGGCTGCATAACATAGTGTATCCTAAGGCTATGTTAATCCATTGATGGGTTGGAACTCTGACTAGAACTTAATTTTAATTTTAAATCTCATAGTTGTCTCAATGTCGCTAGGGCCATCAAGCTCTTCATGATTAAGTGTGGTTGTCTCCTTTATATCATGGCAATTGCATCCTCATGTATGGAAATCATCCCATTCCTCCCCCCCCCCCCCCCCCCCCCCCCCCCCCAAAAATAAAACTGTTAAAAGACATGGGAAAAGGCTATAAAGTAAAGTAGGGAAAAATTCAAAAAAAAATTTGTGCAGGGCAAGTATGTCCCTGGTCAAGGTTAGAGGTTAAATTGGAGAAACCAGGGACTTTTGAAAAAAAATCGTCCTTAAGATCATGTGTAGTAATTTCTAAGATTCTGGTTTCTATGTTCATTGCCTTCTTATTCATCGTCTTCTTCCCTTTTTGTAGTGGTTGTAGTCACTAGGTTTGAGTCTTTCTCATTGCTTTCATCTAAGCGTCTCTTTAACAAACAAATTCAAAGGCATGAGTTTGGTTTGGTCTTGTATCTCTTGGCTATCTCGATGCATTCTAGAAAGTCCTTTCTTATTTTCATTGAAGAGAGTGCGACCCCATGAGACATTAGCCACAAAAGGTGCTCAAGTTAGAATAAATATAGACTTGTATTAGAAAGGGTGAACTCATTTAACTGACTTGTACTGTTGTGTGGCTTCTTAACAGTGAAGGCATTGGTATTCAACACAAGTGTGCGGAAATAAACAATACTCCCAGTATACAATCGAATCAAATACCACGACAAATCGAGAAATAAATGGACTAAAAGAGAAACGAAACAATCGACACAATGATTTACGTGGAAACCCCTTTACAATCGAAAGGGGAGAAAACCACGGGCGAAGATTGGAGCTTTTATTATTGAATCAAAAGAAGAATTACAATATTCTCTCACACTCCAATTTATTTGTGGCGGTGCCGCTGGGAAAACCTCACTTTGGAATTTTGGATAAATAATGACGTAACCCTACGTCCATTGCCGATCGATCGGTTCTTCACCGATCGATCAGCCTGCTCTCTGGAGGCGTCCTTCTTTTATGTAACTTTGCCAATCGATCGAGCTCCACCTCGATCGATCGACCTCCTCTCGGCCCTTCTCCTTAATATGCCAAGTAATTTTAAGACATTTTCCAAACAAATCTTCACCTTGGCTCAAAATTAACATCAACAATAAAACAACTCCACATTCTCCACAAACGCCCCCTCAACCGGGGCTAACATACATCAAACTGAAAGGCCCACCAAATTTGAGCAATGCTCGAATTTGCTTCCTGGTAGAACCTTTGTGAACATGTCAGCTGGATTGTCCTCACTCCCAGTCTTCCCCAACTCTACCTTCCGCTTGTCAATCAGATCTCTAATAAAGTGATGCTTCACATCTATATGCTCCGTTAGGTCATGATGTGACATCTAATATTTTGCTAGGTGAATGGCAGACTGACTATCACAGTAGACTCTAACTGTACCCAGCTCAACACTGATTTCACTGATCAAACCTCTCAACCAGAGGGCTTCTTTGAATGCTTCTGTAACTGCCATATACTCGGCCCTTGGTAGTAGACTGTGCTGTAACAGGCTATAAACACGCTCTCCAACTGATAGCTGTGTCATCTAAACAAAACACATACCCTGATGTGGACTTCCTCTTATCGAGGTCTCCACCATAATCAGAATTTACATACCCAACCAAACAGCACTTACTTTTCCCATATTCCAAACACAAATCAGAAGTTCCATAAAGATACCTGAGAATCCACTTCACAGCATGCCAATATTCTTTACCCGGATTCGCCATGTAACTACTAACTCTGCTCACTGCAAAAGTAATATCTGGACGCGTATAAACCATCGCATACATAATACTGCCCACTGCACTAGAATAGGGAATCTGAGACATGTACCTGACATTCTCCTCAGTCTGAGGCGAATTTAATGCTGAGAGTCTGAAGTGAGCTACTAAGGGTGTGCTAACTGGATCAGCATCCTTCATATAAAACCTGTCTAACACCTTCTTAATATATTTCTCTTGAGACAAGTATAATTTTCCAGCTTCTCGGTCTCTACAAATTTCTATGCCTAAGATCTTCTTAGCTGCTCCAAGATCTTTCATCTCAAACTCACTTTTCAACATAGATTTCAAATCATCAACATCTTTCATGTCTCGTGCTGCAATCAACATATCATCAACATAGAAAAGCAAATAAACGAAGCATGAATCAGTCTTTCTGAAGTATACACAATTGTTGTACTTACTCCTGATGTGCCCATGACCTATCATGAACTGATCAAATCTCCTATACCACTGCCAAGGAGATTGCTTCAAACCATATAAAGACTTTTTAAGCAAATACACATGTTCTTCTTTTCCTTCTACAACATAACCCTTGGGCTGATGCATAAAGATACTTTCTTCTAGTTCACCATGCAAAAATGCAGTTTTTACATCTAACTGCTCAGGCTCTAAGTCATGCATAGCAACCAAAGACAACAGTGCACGAATCGAAGTATGTCTAACTACAGGTGAGAATATATCATGAAAATCAACACCTTGTAGCTGACTGTAGCCTTTAGCTACCAAACGTGCCTTGTATCTCGCATCTTCAACTCCAGGAATGCCCTCTTTTCTTTTGAAGATCCATTTGCATCCAATCAGTCTTTTACCTGTTTGAGGCTTCACCAGTTCCCAAGCCTGATTCTTATGAAGAGACTACATCTCTTCATTCATAGCAACGAGCCACTTCTCAGCATCTAATCTCGATACAGCCTCTGAATATGAAGTCGGCTCACTGTCATCTAAAGACTTAGCAATAGTAAGGGCATAAGCAATCATCTCCTCAAACCCATATCTCTCTGGAGGCCTGATCTGTCGCCTCGGTCTACCACCAGCTATAGTGTAATTCTCCACCTGCTGACCTGTTTTTGCATTATCAGTAACAACATCAGAAACCCGTACCTGAGGTGCCGGAATACTTTCTAGCTGAACAACCTGCTAATCTGACTGTATCTCTGTAACATCAGGTGTCTCAACCTAAACTGTATCATTGTTAATATAGGGTGTGTGTGGCGGATGTAGTAGAGCAGACTCATCAAAGGTAACGTCTCTACTAGTCCGAAACTTCTGAGCACTGGGATCCCACAGTCTATATCCCGTCACACCTGACGAATAACCAAGAAAGATGCATTTCTTGGCCCTAGGCTCCAGCTTTCCATCATTAACATATGCATATGCAGGACAACCAAAAACTTTAATCTGAGAATAATCAGAAGTAAAACCAGACCATACCTCCTCAGGTGTCTTCATTTGCAATGAAGACACCGTGTCTTGTTCACAAGATAGCAAGCCATGCTAACTGCTTCTGCCCACCATTCTCTTTTTAAACCTACATTTGAAAGCATACATCGAGCCTTCTCAAGTAACGTCATGTTTAACCTTTCAGCCACTTCATTTTGTTGAGGTCGACCTGTACATGTCCTGTGTCGGACTATACCCTGATCTTCACAAAATCTAGTGAAGTCACCTTCAACGAACTCAAGACCATTATCAGTCATCAACCTCTTGATCGGCTTCCCTGTTTGTTTTTCAAGCAGAATCTTCCATTTCTTGAAGACATCATACACTTCAATTTTCTGCTTCAGAAAATAGACCCAAACTTTATGTGAGTAATCATCAGTAAACGTTAGAAGATACCTGGACCCGCCGTTAGAAGCCACTCTAGAAGGTCCCCACAGATCAGAATGTACGTAATCTAACGTTCCCTTTGTCTGATGCACTGTTGACTTGAAACTGACTCTCTTCTGCTACCCATAAATTTAGTGCTCACAGAATTTCATCAGTCCTGTCGACTGACCACAAAGCAGTCCCCTCTTACTCAGCTCAAACAACGCCTTATCACTAATGTGACCCATTCTTATGTGCCACAGTCTTGTGATCTCTGCATCTGTCATAGCAGATGTGGAAGCAACTGATCCTGTCACAGTAGTACCTGCAAGCTCATACAAAGTACCAACCCTATTTCCCTTCATCATAACTAAAGCATCCTTACTGACCCGCATGACTCCACCTTCAGCAGTGTAATGTACCCACTAGACTCAAGGGTACCTAGAAAAATCAAGTTCTTCTTTAAGTCTGGGACATGACATACATCACTCAAGGTTCTAATAGTCCTATCAAACATTCTCACACGGACTGTTCCAATCCCCACTACCTTACAAGCAGCATCGTTACCCATCAAGACAACTCCATCCTGTATAGACTTATACGTGAAAAACCAGTCTCTATTTGGAGTAACGTGATATGAACAACCCGGATCCATGACCCACTTATCCTTGGGCCTGGACTGAGAATCAACAACTAATAGAAACTCCCCTTCACTATCCTTCTCTATGACACTAGCCTCAGCGGACTTGTCTTTGCTCTTGTCACCCCTGTTAGTATTTGTAACAGTCTTTCTTTATGTGCCCTTTCTTGTGACAATAATGACACGACAGGTTCTTATGTATAGATTTAGACCTAGACTTTTTCCCACCATTGGATCCCCTATGTTCTGGTCTACCTCTCACATGCAAACCACTACCTGAGTCATTCATCGAGTCAGATAACTCCCTATCTACCCGTTCTTTACTCACGAGGTTTCTTTTCACCTCATCAACAGCAATGGTTGGCCTACCCTCGTATATCATGCTTTCTACGAAGCCCTTATACGAATTAGAGAGAGAACATAGTAATATCATAGCTTGATCCTCGTCCTTAGGGACATCATCCAGTTCCTTTAATTCTTGTATAATAGAGGTAAACTCGCTAAGATGGTTTTTAAGAGATGTACCTTCTTTCATACGGAAAGTGAACAACCGACGCTTCACTGCGAGTTTGTTGGAGACTGATTTGTGGCAAAACATGTCTAACAATTTCTCCCACAACTCCTTTGTGGTTTTCATCTCTAAAACCTCTGACAGAACATCATCTGCCAAACACATCTGTATTGCCGTGAGAGCCTTATCATCCATCTCTTCCCATTGTGCCTCGGTCATAGTCTCAGGTTTCTTCTCTTTCCCCTCCAGTGCTTTCTTTAAGCCGTTCTGAGTCAGGAGTCCTTTTACACGGACTTGCCATAAGCTGAAGCTTCCCTGACCATTGAACTTCTCTACCTCGGTTTTAATACCTGATGCCATTGTACCAATTCGAAGAACCAGGCCCTGATACCAATTTGTGCTGAAATAAACAATACTCCCGATATACAATGGAATCAAATACCATGACAAATCGAGAAATAAATGGACTAAAAGAGAAACGAAACAATCGACCCAATGATTTACGTGGAAACCCCTTTACAATCGAAGGGGAGAAAACCACGGGCGAAGATTGGAGCTTTTATTATTGAATCAAAAGAAGAATTACAATATTCTCTCACACTCGAATTTATTTGTGGCAACGCTGCTGGGAAAACCTCACTTTGGAATTTTGGATAAATAATGACGTAATCCTACGTCCATATTTATAGGCGCGTAGGAAAAGCGGTTCCCGATCAATGGGGGGTCCCGATCGATTGGCCTGCTCTCTGGAGGCGTCCTTCTTTTACGTAACTTTTCCAATCGATCGAGCTCCACCTCGATCGATCGACCTCCTCGTGGCCCTTCTCCTTAATATGCCAAGTAATTTTGAGACATTTTCCTAACAATAAGAATATCCACATTCATGTTGAGATCCTTGACTGTGAACTTGCTTCAGCCATCGCAAGCTTAAAAGTATTGTTGGGAGCATCTCGTGACTCTGGAGGCAAAGTTAGCACACCTATTAACCCCCATACAATAACCAAGTTAGTGTAGTCATTTATCTAATATGTGCATCCTTTTAACATAACTGGTGACAATAGAGGTTACTAGATGGATACTTCTACTTGCATCACATGGAAGTGCAAAGATCGAGCTAGCATGAAATGAATGTCACTAGGTGGGTTGCACCCATGCTATCAATTGACGTCCCCAAAATGTCTTAATCTTTAAAACATTCCATGGGTAAGTGTTCATGAAATGTTTGATAATCACCACTTAGATGACGATTCAAGCACTTGTTTGGGTTTTGTTTCTATCAATGAATATTGTTGTAGACATCCTAACTATAATATAGAGGTTATTCATGCCGTGGCACAGAGCTAGGCTAATGAGTCTTGTTCCTTCTATAAATGATAATATGTTAAGGTTCAAGAACAATCTTGAATCTTAATCTTATGGATAGAGAGTTCGAGATGAGAAAAGAAGTGAAAGCAGATGAGAAATAGAGAGAGAGAGTTAGATGGGAGAGAGAATCAAGATATTTCTTGTAATTTCATTGAATGAATCAATACAAGATGAATCAAGCTTATTTATAAGCTCTCTAAAGCGGCTAAGATACATTGGAACAAGACTCAAATCAACCGACTTAACTAACCCTAGCTGCGACACTTGACTTTGCCAATTGACCCTTAACTGCCTCAACCACCATTCAAAATAAGGCACCAACCACTTAACTAAGAATGAAGACTACTGATGACAATGCAACACTACAATGCTAATTCAAAGCTTATTACAATTAACATGATAACAAGATATAAGATGGAATTGTTTAAGGCTACGATTCTTGCATCCTATGATGGACCTAGGAACAGAGGTAATAGCTCCCATCAGCAATAGAAGGGATCAATTAGGCCCAAAACTGGTCTTTCTGCTAAAAAGAAGGTCCAAAAGCTGTGTTTTAGATATAATCAGCCTTATTTCTTGGGACACAAATGTAATCCTAAGTTCCTCATGTCAGCTAGAGGGACTGGTGCAATTGATGATTATGAGGAGGAGAAAAAGAAAGCTGAAATGGATAGCTCAAGACAAGATTCACAAGAGGACTCACTCGAGGATGAAGTGGAAATCTCTGTAAAGGCTTTGACAAGAAATCGATCTCATAATACTATCCGAATTAAGGGGCAAGCAAGGAAGAAGGCTATTGTTATTTTGATTAATAGCGGCAGCACTTATAGTTTCATTGATCCTAAAGTGGTCAGGAAGGTTGGGCATGAAATGATTAAGACTCAGCCACTGGTAGTGATAGCGGCAGATGGGAATTCTATCCTTACTCAGACCAAGTGCCAGGGATTCAGTTGGTCAATGTAGAGTCACAAATTTGTGTATGATTTCAGGATCTTGCCATTGGGAGGTTGTGACATGGTTCTTAGTGTGGATTGGATGAGATCTTTCAGCCCAATTATCTTTGATTTGGCTCAGCTGACAGTTTCATTTGAGAGGCAAGGAACCACTGCCAAGTTGCAAGGGATGGCTGAACATGCTCAAGTTCAATTGCTTACAAGCAAAGGGTTGCAAGATGGAATCATGAAAGGATCTTATCTGTGGGTTGGCTAGCTATTTGCAATTGAATCTTCTAAATTTGGGAAGTTATCTCATCCTGAAGTTCCTTCTTTGATGGAGGAGTTCAAGGACTTGTTTGAGCAACCAGATTCATTACCTCCTAAGAGAAGTTTGGATCATGCCATACCTAGCAAGCCAAATTCAAAACCAGTGAAGCTGAGGCCTTATAAGTATCCACACTCTTAGAAGATTGAGAGAGAAAGACAGGTAGAGGAACTGCTTAAGACTTGTTTCATTCGACAGAGTCACAGTCCATTTACTTCTCCGGTCATATTAGTTAAGAAGAAGGATGGCACGGCTAGGACGTGCATTAACTACAGGCAGCTGAAATCGCTTATATTCAAGGATAAGTTTCCTATTCCAGTTATTGATGATCTTCTAGATGAGCTTCTTGGTGCACACTTCTTTTCTAAATTAGATCTGAGGTAGGGGTACTATCAGATTAGGGTTATGGAGTAACATGTGCACAAGACTGCGTTTAGAACTCACCATAGTCATTACGAGTTTGTGGTAATGCCCATTGGTTTAACCAATGCTCTGGCTACCTTTCAAGTAGTCATGAATGATGTGCTCAAACAGTTCTTGAGGAGGTTTGTGTTGGTGTTCTTTGATGACATTATGACTTACAGTGCTTCATTGGAGGAACATTTGGAGCAACTGAGGGAGGTATTCATGGTGATGTGTAGCCACAAACTTTATTCCAAGTTGTCTAAGTGTTCATTTGCTCAGTCATAAGTTGAGTACTTAGGACATGTGATCGCATATGAAGGAGTTTCCACAGATCCTTCTAAAGTTCAATCCATGAAAGAATGGCTAGTTCCTGTCACACTCAAGCACTTGAGAGGATTTTTGGTGTTGACTAGTTATTACATGAAATTTGCGGTTGGGTATGGAGCAATTGCTAAGCCATTAACTATTCTCTTAAAGAAGGATGCCTTCAAGTGGTCAGATGAAGCTCAAGATGCGTTTGAAGCTTTGAAGGCAGCTATGTGTGCAGCTCCAGTCTTGGCAATGCCTGATTTCAAGGTGGAGTTTGTGCTAGAAACTGATGCTTGTGGAAGAGGTATTGGGGCTGTATTATCTCAAAAAGGGAGGCCTGTAGCCTACCTTAACCAAGCATTAAGTCTTAAGCACATGGAGTTTTCTACTTATGAGAAAGAATACCTTGCTATCTCTTAGCTATGGAGAAATGGAGACACTACTTACAGGGCCATCATTTTGTCATTATAACTGATCATCAAAGCTTAAAACAATTGCCTGAGTAGAGGATTGTGACTAGAATTCAGAAGAAAGGCTTGATGAAGATGCTTGGGTTAGATTATGCAATTGAGTATCTGAAAGGAAAAGAAAACCAAGTAGCTGATGCATTGTCCCAATGATTGGAAGAAGCTGAGTATGGTTTTTGTGGAGCTGCATTTGTTGTATTTCCAGCTTGGATTAAAGAGGTTTATAAGTCCTATGAGAATGACAGCTTTGCCCAGGATTGTGTGACTGCTTTCAGCATTAACAGGACCAGTTCTACTACATCTGATGCTGAAGTATCTGTTATCAAAGGTATCATCAGGCTGAAGGGAAGGCTGTACATTCGATCCTCCACTGATTTGAGACAGAATATTATTAGTGCCTCTCATGATTCTGCTTAGGAGGTCATTCTGGCGTTGAGGGTACATATCAAAGAATCAAAGGACACTTCAGTTGGACTGGATTAAAGAAAGATGTAAAGGAATTTGTGCAGGCTTGTGAGGTTTGTCCGCAAACCAAGACTGGTGACAGTAAGTATTAAGGTCTTCCCCAACCTCTTCCAATTCCACATTGTGCTTGACAACACATAAGTATGGATTTCATCAAAGGCTTGCCTATATTACAAGGCAAGGAGGTTATTTGGGCGGTTGTGGATCGTTTCACCAAGTTTAGCCACTTTGTTGCCTTAGTAAGACCAATAACAGCTGAAAGACTTGCAAAGGTGCTCTTTTATAACATATATAAGCTTCATGGATTACCCCAATCCATAATTTATGATCGAGACAAGCTTTTCACCAGTCACTTTTGGAGGGAATTGTTTATTCTTATGGGTATTACATTGGCATTGAGCTCTTCTTACCATCCCCAACCAGATGGCCAAACAGAACGTGTAAATTAATTCATTGAGCAATATTTGAGGAGCATGGTTTTCAGTCAACCTAAAGCATGGGGCAGATGGCTATCTTTATCAGAGTATTGGTACAATACTCACTTTCATTCCTCTATTGGCACTACTCCCTTCAAGGCTCTGTATTGGTATGATCCTCCCCCACCCTAGGTTTTGCAAAGAATTGCTTCATCAGTTGTAGAAGTGTCTGATCTTTTGCTGCAAAGAAGACAGTTGGTACAACTTCTCAAGGATAATTTACCGCAGGCTCAAGCGAGGATGAAGTATTATGCTGATATGAAGAGAGCTGATAAGTCCTTTGATGTGGGTGACTTGGTTTACTTGAAGCTTTGGCCATACAGACAAGCATCTGTGGTAGTGCGCAAGAACACCAAGCTTTGTGCTCGATATTTTAAACCTTACAAAGTTATTGAAAAGCTGGGGAAGATGGCTTATAGGATGGAATTTCCCCCTGATTTTTATGTTCACCCATTTTTTCATGTTTCTCTTTTGAAAAAGCAAGTCAAGAAAGGCAAATCAAGTTATGTTCGTCCACCAGAAGTTGATACCAGTGGAGGATTGTTGCAAGCTCCAGCAGCAATTTTGAATTCTAGAATGTTGTAGCTCTCTGGGAAATCAGTGGAAGAAGTGTTGGTCCATTGGGCTAACATAGAAGAGGAAGATGCTACTTGGGAAAGAATGACATTCTTAAAGAGCTAATTTCCATCCTTCTATTCTTGAGACAATAATGCTTTCAAGGGGAGGGAATTGTTACGAGTCCAACTTATATCTTGTATTCATGTTAATTGTAATAAGCTTTGAATTAGCATTGTAGTGTTGTATTGTCATTGGTAGCCTTCATTCTTAGTTAAGTGGTCGCCGCCTTATTTTGAATGGTGGTTGAGGCGGTTAAGAGTCAATTGGCAAAGTCAAGTGTGGCTGCTGCGGTTAGTTAAGTCGGTTGATTTTAGTCTTGTTCCAATGTATTTTAGCCAGTTTAGAGAGCTTAAAAATAAGCTTGGTTAATCTTGTATTGATTCATTCAATGAAATTACAAGAAATATCTTGATTCTCTCTCTCATCTAACTCTCTCTCTATTTCTCATCTCCTTTCACTTCTTTTCTCATCTCCAACTCTCTATCCACAAGGTTAAGATTCAAGATTGTTCTTGAACCTTAACATAATAATTGACAAAGAAGATGTTGCATGGCACATGTGTAAGCTCGCCTCCCCCATGGTGATGACCAACTAATTGTTCGAAGGAGGTCCTTCAAACTCTTGAAGAAAATAAGGTGAAAAAAATGCTCAAGTAAAATCCTAGAGTCAGGAAAAATGGATCCACATATAGAAAGAGAAAGGAAGGGAGAATGCACAAAGCCATGAGCTGGATATTTGGATTTTCGTGTCCTTCTAGCAGGCATAAGCCATATGGAAAAGACCGAAGTCAATCTTGTTGTTCCCCCTACCAAGCTGCCATCTCTAAGTGTCCCTGTCCTTTAGCGAGCCGTAAGTTAGGAAGCACAGATTAAAGTCACATGTGTTATTCCCCATACCGAGACATTGTCTTTGGATCTTTACGTTCTCCAGCAAACCGTAAGGCAAGGGGCGCATACCGAAGTAAAAAGTTTGTTCCCCCTACCAAGCAAACACCACTGATTCTTCCTGTCCTCCACCTAGCCGTAAGAGAAAGGGAGTGGATTGAAGCTGAATGGCTTAGAAATATGATGGGAGACATGCATTATGCGGGAATCTAATGCATCAAATCTCAACAGATAATGACTCATGAATAGTAATTAGAAAAGCAAAAAAGTTGAGGTGTATAATAGAAAGGGAAGGTATATTCACCTTAGACATGGTATCATGAGTCACTTGATAAAGAATAGTGTAATCTCACTTGAGTTTGGAAGGGGTGATAAGAATCCAGTGGATCCTTACGATAGGCCTTTCTAAGAAAGTTGTATACGTATTACAAAAAGAATCGGGCTTAAGCATGTCTCCATGTTCTGATTTTGATGGGTACACATCTTAAAAGTAATTCTTGAGTTTAATGGGTCAAATGAGTCAAGGGTTGTGAAATTAATGTTTGCAACCTAATCCATTATGAGAAACTTATTCCTGTTGATTATATATGTCTGGCATACGTCATAATGTTGAGGCTAAGCTTAATGCTCTTAATGAGGCTGCAGCCTAATGTGTCAATGTGGGAAAAAACACACTTTAGGGACTCACCTACTAAAATGACGAGGTAGTAATCATCCTCTATTGAGATTATTGGCATAACTCTTTTGAGTATTCACAAGTACCTAGTATTGGGTTGTTTTAAGGGACTTCATATGTCATTTCCATAGAATACACTTTAATCTCGAGATCACATAAGTGTGTGTTCTCCTCACAATGACCATTCAAGTTCGGGGCTTCTTGTACCTTTGTGGTTATGGGACATGCATACTTATTAGTATTGATTCAATTATAAAGGACATTGGCATCATCGAGTGTGACCTTATATGTATTGATCTCTCTTACTTGGTAATTCTTTTTTCTCTGTTTTAAAAAATGTATCATGTGGAGGAATGTAGGAAATGGTGTTCTTCAATTTTACTTATGGAACCTTGTCCTACATGAAAAGAGTGTTAGAGTGGAGAAAGTCACTTTTTATGCTCTCCTCTCACTCAGCTTAATAAAGTCTTGAGGACCAAGACTAGGCCTTTGTGGCCACATGCATGAACAATCCCCTAGATTTGCTACCCCGAGTCATGCCTACTAGCATGTCATGGTGTGGTGTGCCGATAACTCCTGACCCCAAAATTTTTGTTTTGAGCATTCTTTACACATTATAGTAAATGCAGGAAAAATCAAAAAGTTAGAAATCCTTTTCTTGTCTAAAAATCCAAGCTCACGATTGACTGCCACAATATCTAACCACTTCGCTTTATTTGTACTCCCGCTCCATAGCAGAACTAAAATTTTTCCATTTCCTTGAGTACCTGGTTACTCCTAACATTATATTCTTGGTGATGTGGCCTGCATTTTGGTGGGATGGATTATGACCTGAGTGTTGGTGAGTCGGGTCAATAATCCACGTCTAGGCAATCTTGGTGAGTTAGAGCTTGACGAGATAGAAGCCGAGCATGCGAGGACCTAACTTAGCGAGAATGACACAGATGATCCGTTGGCGAATTCGAGGATGAATTCTCTCCACCTTGAGGAGAATAATGCCGCCACGCCTTAGCTTTTGGTGGCTTACGGACGGATGAATCTTGGCAGGTCGGCATTGGCGGGATGGGAGAGAGAAATGAAAAGGAGTGAACTGGCTCTAGAAATTAACATCAATTAGGAATCTTAGTTCAGATTAATAGATTTTATTATTTATCTCTTTTAGTTTAGTGTTTTATTCTAGGTGAATTGGCTCTCCTATTTAAGGAAGAGGAAGACAAGGGTTTTATTCATTCATCCATTCATTCAATTTCAAAGATTTTATATTTATTTTTAGTGTTTTCTCTTATTCTTGGGTTGTGAAAACCAAGATTAGACTACTTCCCTTTGTTTTCTTAATTATTTTAGCAACAAGAATCCAAAAGAAGGCTGTTGAACCTTCTGTTTTCCTAAATTTCCTTATTAGGAGTGCATGAGTTTATATCAGAGCTCAGAACGATTTCTGAGATGGCCCATGGGTGATAGAGGTACGCCACTACTAGTGACATTTATGAGTGAGATCTGCAATGCCAGTGCGTAAGGAGATTCGAGGAGATGGAAGAGAAATTTTGGTGGATCGAGCTATGTTTGGTGGAATTGGGTGCCAAATGACTATTGCTCAGCCTCAACAACCACCGGAGGTGGGAGGAAAGGATGAAACTGAGAAGGACCACCTATTAATGGCGAAGTGAGATGACTTCATGCCTAAGTATGCAAAAGGAGATGACTGGCTTTGAGATAACATCTTCCAGACGACATATACGATCAGCAGAAGGGTATGTCGCCTTGTCATTGATTCAAGAAGTATTAAGAACGTCATCTCTAAGGAAGTAATCTAGAACCTAGGTTTAAAGACAGAGGAGCATTCAAAGCCTTGCAAGATGTCATGGCTCGAGAAAGGAAACTAGGTAACCATATCAAATGTTGTCTAGTTAACTTTTCAATTGGGGCAAAATACCCAGAGGGGGTATGGTGTGATGCGGTTACTATGGATGCGTGCCACTTGTTGCTTAGTCAACCATGGCAATTCGACAGGGGCGCTACCCATGATGGGAGGCGGAACACCTACAGCTTTGTATTTGGGGGAACAAAGTTAGTCTTATTACCTAAGAAGGACGAAGCACCACATAACTGAAAACCCGAATCCCTGGACTAGAGCCATTCTCACTAAGGAAGTTGGTGAGAACAAGATGGGCAAGGAGTGTCAAGAGAAACAAGGAAAAACGCCAGAAGAGGTGGAAAATTTGTCGAAGGAAGTCTGCCCAGAAAGGTTGCCTAGTTCTTTACGGTCATCAAGAGGCATTCAACATTGCGTTGACCGCATGCCATGAGTTGCCTTACCATCAAGACCATATTGCCAAATTAGCCTTTCACAGCGTGAAGATCTCAGGCACCAAGTTTGGAAGCTGCTGAGGTTTTCATTCAAGAGTGCCAGTAAGGCAGATTAGCTATCTTGACACTAAGGATGGGACTTGGTGGAAATGCCTTGACAGTAGGACCCTTTGTAAGGTCACGGTAAGCTATCAATTACCCATTTCGAGATTGAATAACTTCCTATGCCAATTGTAGAATTAGATAATGTCTAGCAAGTTGGGTCTGAAGAACGGATACTACCAGAGTCGCATTCCTTCATAAGGTGAATGGAAAACTAATTTCAAAACTCGAGATGAATTATATTAGGGGTATGAGTGTGGCATGCCGGCCAACATTGTGTCGATTCGGATATATGCTTTGTGCGCCATTCCTAGAAGCTGTTGTGGAAGATGGCAAGTAATGGAGAGATTGGCAAGAATGATGCAACCTATGACTTGGTGAGAATGATTCGGAAGAATTATTGGCAAATTTGAGGGCGAATTCTTTCTAAGCCAGGGAGGACGATGCAATCTGCCCTCTTGGTAGGACAGGTTACAACCTGCTTCTTGGCGAGTCGAGTCGAGTCAACAGTCCACGTCTGCGCGATCTTGGTGAGTTGGAGTTTTGCAACATGGAGGTCGAGCATGCAGGGACATAAATTAGTCAAGACAAATTTTCTCCAACTAGAAGAAAATGAGGTGGGCCTCAGCGTTTAGCAGGCTACGGGGTTAATGGATCTTGGCGAGTTGGAATTGACAGGATGGGAGAGCAATTAGAAGCTAACATCAATTAGGAAGCTTAGTTTAGATTAGTAGATTTTATTATTTATCTTTATATTCATCTCTTTTAATTTTAGCCTTTTATTCTATGTGAATTAGCTTCTTTATTTAAGGAAGAGGAAGACTAGGGTTTTGTCCATTCATTCATTTAATTTCATAGATTTTATATTTGTTTTTAGAATTTTCTCTTGTTCTCGGGTTGAGAGAACCAAGATAGATATTTTCCTTTATTTTCTTAATTGTTTTAGCAATAAGAATCTAAAACAAGGCTGTTAAACTTTCCATTCCCTTAAATTTTTTTATCTGTGCTACATCACTTGGCTTATAAATTCGTTGCTTCTAGGGCTTGGAAGGGACACGTGAAAAACAAAGTCCGTTTTATTCTTCCCGTTCTCCCCCAGTTTACACATTCTCATTTTCTTAATCTTCTCATGGTACTTTGTTCAATTATTGAGCAGAGTGGAGCGTGTTCTAGTCCTCCTCAAGAGTAAACTTTAGTGTTCAGCATTGGACGAACACTGGGAGTAGGAATGCAGGTTTGTTCCATTATACTAGTGCCGGGCATAAACAATTTAGAACAGTGGTGAACTCCATGGCATGAGTATTCTTCAGTTTGATTATTGGTTTACTAATTTCCAGTTGAAGTACTTACTGTTTAACTATGTTAGTGTTTACTTCCTTTCTCTATTTGAGTTCAAGATAGATATTGCTCTAGTTCACCATTGCCTTTGTTCTTGCTTGAGTTTGATTTGGTTCAAGCTCGAGGTCGATTATGTTCCTATTCAAGTTGATTTTACTTGAGCTCAAGGTTCTCCCTGCTTCAGGTCGAGATTGGTTTAGTTTGAGATCTGCTTTGTTTGAGATTTCGGGGATCGATTTGTTTGTCTCGATTTCCTTTTTTGTAGCTTGAGTTTGATTTTTGCTTACTCATTAGCTTATTTTGTATGTCTCGCGGGTGTTTTCATTCTATTATGCTAACACATATACATTGAGTGTTTAACTTGATAGCAGACTAGAAGTACTGGCATTCCTTATAATAAAAATTTGAATACAACTTAACTAATATTAACGACATCCATATTGTCACCCGAAACTTAAAGTGGGAACCCATTTTGACCCCACCCTTGATTGTACATGGCGTTAACTAACTTGCAGTAGCAGCAATGGTCTTGACAGAGGGATTGTAAGAAAACCAACGCGACCAAAACAGGTAGTGAAAGGAGTTAAGTAAGCTAAGCCCAGCAAGCAACCAGTAGAAAAGATCCAACCTATCCTTGTTGAGATCATTCTCACCTAGCCACCCTCCACTTGACACTGAAGACAAGCTCGTGATCTTGTTCACCAAGGAAACCAACACAGAGCTGAGATAGAACCCAAATGAGTAGGAGCAGTAAGTCAAAGCAGTAAGAAAAGACTGCATCTGCACGCCATTGTTAAGCACTAAGGACTGTTTGTAGAAGAATTCGATGAGCCCAACAGCAGTGAGCATCTCAGACACACCAAAGATCAAGTACTGTGGAGTAAGGAAGAAAACACCGAGAGTTTTTCCCGTGAGAGAGGAGTCATGGCGGTGCTTCTCGACCACCGCAGCGGACACCATGGAGAGGGAGGAGAGGAAGAGCCCTGCAGCGATGCGGTGCAGAGGGGAGATGCCGGAGTCGAGACGGGTGAAGCGGCGGAAGAAGGGGACGAGGAGGTGGTCATATAGGGGGACCAGGAAGAGGAGGAGAAAGTAAGGGAGGGACTGGAGGGATGCAGGGGGGATTGTGATGGTATGGGTCAAGTGAGTGTTCATTTGGGTGGCTTGTTGGACTGAGAAAGTTTGGAGTTGTGCAAGAATGGTATTGAAAATGATGGTGCAGCCGAAGATGGGGAGGACAGAGATTAGAATCTTCACTTGTTGTACTTGGGTCACTGTGCATACCCTCCATTGGCTCGTTTGTGAGTCTGCTTGGTGATCGTCTTCTGTACTGATGCACGCCTTGTCTAAAAACCTGCATTTGTTTGAGCAACATCATGTTAGCATAGACTGATGGAACGCTAATAGATTTATGTTGACGATACTTAAAAAAAGAGTTACAAAGTTTAAGATACTTCAAAAACGTTTCAAAATCTCAGAGTATCGAAAAAGTATATTGTTAAACCTCATGACACATGAACCAAAATTATTCAATGTAATAATAAAAATATGATCAATTTAACTTACAGGATATGAGAACAAAGATTACAGATGACTGAAACATTTTCTGGACTTGGCTTGGCTGACATGTGAGTGCCTATGCGGACTTTGGTATGCTGGTCTAGCATTAGCAAGTAGGATATGGAATAGCCAAGTGTTCTCTTAGGAGAAAGGGATTTTGGAGTATCAAAGATATTGTTGTAAGAACAAACAACTCCTTATTGGAGGGTGGACGAAATTATCTACTAACTCAGTGATGATAATAGTAAAGAGATGACAAATAAGAGTTCCTATATTTTGACAAAGAAACATTGCAACTCATTACTAGAAAGTGTCCACTTGGAAACCTGCTCCAACATGGATAAATGCTTGTGTTGTCATTCTTTGTAAAACGAAGACTTCATCGCATCGAGGTGAAATATAACATACTTTTATTACTTCGAATGTTCCATCCCTGGCTTAACTAGTCTCACCTCATCACCAAAGGCATGTCCATGCCCTTTTGATAGATCATCAAGAATTCTCGATCATCCAACGTAGCCACGTTGTGCACCTCATGCCAATTGGCAATCGGCACATCCAAGAAACCATGAGTGCTATCACTATCACAAAGTGTAGTAAGCACCCTCTTCCCTACAGTTCTCGTTCTACATAAATTGTCTTATATCTAACCTAAATAGCCTTAAAAGTAACTGACCTAGGTATACCTTGTTAATCCTCCGCATGAAAATCATTATTTTTTGTGTTCCCCATATAATGCACTTGAATGTACTAGTAAATTGGATATATACAAGTTATTATCCTTTTCTAAATACAACGACAACAATAACAAATACAATGCTCGAAAGACTCCTACTGAAGTCGGATTTGGGAAAGGTAAAATGTATGCAGTCTTATCTCTACCAGAATGTTACCCTTAAGGAAGGCTATTTCTGAAGAGCCCCCGACCCCAGAAAGTAAAAACGGTACAATATTTATAAAATCAAGTCAAATAGAACAGACTATTGTCCCTTTGTAATTAAAGAACGATATTATATGTACTTAATTTATATATCTAATGTTAAATTTTACTGTACTTTTATGCCCTATCCACATAGTTAGCATAAATAAGATCCACATACAAACTCAAGTGGGATTTCATCCTAAATCCAATTGCTATTAGGTGGAATAATCCACTAGGCTTTTATGTTGATCTATTTTCTCTTACAACTCCAATGTGGGATTCTACATGATATGCTCACATGTGGAGGCCTCAACATCTAACAACAAATTTAAAAATCAAGAAGTTTAGAAAATAAATCAAAATAAAAAGTTTTAGAAAATAAATATAAATAAATTTTGAAATGTATTTGTAAGATTGCTCTAAATTAAATTACCTGAACCTCTGAGTATGTATTAGAGTATCTGCATTGTATTGAGTTCCGTGTAGCATCTTTTCATTAGATGGGCATGCCTCCTTTCTCTTCAAAAATGCAGCCACGAAAACCTAAATCATGTTTCAAATTCTCACTTATCTAAAATTTAACTAAGCTAATTAATAGTAAAACAAAGATAACCCGAAGAGAACACTTCAGTCATTGTTTAATTCAACTTACAATTACTCTAATTTTTAGAGATGCAAGGCTAAGAAAATAAATTCTTAAATTTAGTACATAATTTAACTTATATTTTACAAATATTTATAATATTTTGATTAAAAATTTAAAATTTTACATAGATATGGGCATATGTGCACCTAGGTCATAGTCTAGAGGCGGAATTCTCCGACTGCCAACAGTGTGACATGGGTTCAATCCCCTTAGAGGGAAAATTAATTGGATATTCCAACCCCCCACCCCCACCCCATCCACGGCATTACCATTGTATATACATATATATATATATATATATTTGATGGTATTTTTGATAAATTATTTTTTAAATATTATTTCGAACAACAATTCTAAATCAAGGGAATTATTCAATAAATATTCAACAAATCAAACTTAAGGATAATCAACAAACGCAATATTTGGAGCGTAATACAAATGAAGATATAAGCACTGCTATTGCTGGCACATTTAGTGTATATTTAATTATATGATAAAAAAAATTTATTCATGACAAATATTTAGTTAATAATGAAAATTAGCATATTTAGTTTATATTTAATTATATGATAAAAAAAATTTATTCATGACAAATATTTAGTTAATAATGAAAATTAATATTTGAATTTTAATATTAAATACTATGCTATATATTAATACTATATATAAAAGACGTTTCCAAAAAATATATATTAATAACATATAATAATATAAAAAAGGGAGCAAACAAGGGTTAGAAGACAATCTTTTTGTCTGATGTGGTCTCATTAGGCACAAGGCAACGTTGCTTTCACAGTACAGTTGGACATCAACTTTATTGTGGATAATTGTGTCTTAACATATTGTAGGCCGGAAATCACGAGTATCTCATTTCATACGACTCATTCCTTACTAAAATTTATTTTATATTCATATTAACATGGATAACCCTTTTAGGATAGTTTAGGTCCACTAGAACTCCGCCATTTACTATTTTGTTTTTTTATCATATATTTTATATGTATATTTAAATGAGTCATTGACTTTGGTGTAATTGTTAGATTATCCACCTTTAAAGTATGAACTTTTGGCATTCTTATATTTCTGTGTAATGTATAAAAAATATGTATATTTTACTCGGAGGAGTTTCAATCTCCATATATATATATATGATAGGTTGTAAACTATAGTATCATAATTTGCTTTTATCCAAAATTCATCCTTCTATCTTAGCATAGTATTAAAACTCATAGGAAATCTTTGATTGAATTGCGACCCATTTCCGTAGCCTCCTCCCCATTTAGGTTATCATCACTACCTTTCCAAATAAGGGACATAGCCGAGTGATAGTGAACTCCGGTTGCCACTGGGATGGCCCGAGTTCGAATTCCACAAAATTCACAATGTGGGTTTCTTTATGAGAAGTTTATGGGGCTTATTCCCCCCCACCCCCCTCCCTGTCTTTACCAGCGTAAAAAAAAGGGGCCCCTTTTGTGCCACACTTTACTCGTTGCCTCCATGGCGTTTATTACTAGTGCGTCTACCTCCAGTAACGCCACGCCTCCCACCTTGGTATTTACCCTGCCATCAATCGCTTTGTCCTCCCATGTTTTTAGAAGTCTTCCCTTTCCTTTTCCATTGGCAATTATTGGTTGGTTCGCTTCTCAATTTTTATTACTATACCTACTTTTCTTACTTTTCTCAATTCAATTTGCTTTATCCTCTCCATTTTAAATCTAAACATGTGATGCTCTCAAACAGTTCAAAGCTAACATCAATTCAATTCCACAGTTAAACTTTTGGTTCGACTTTTAGAGCCTGCTATCAAATGATGTGTCCACATACATTGGAACAAAATAAGCTTGCGGACCACAAGAACTAGCATATTAGAAGTGGGAATTATCATTTTCCTTGAGGCTAGTGGTGAGTTTTAGGCGGATTGCATGCTTAATTCCACAGTTATCATTAATTACCCACCCACTCGTGTCTTGGCCAATCATAACATTTTTCAGCTTCTATATCATTGGATGCATGATTATTTCTTTTTCATATCTTTGGCAATGAGCTGCTAACAAAATGGTCCCTAGGTCAACTCTACTTATCTTCCTAAGATATGCTGAACAATACAAAGGGGCATCAATATCTAGATCCACAAACAAACGACATCCACATGAGTTGACATTGCAACTTTAATTGAGGCCTCATTTCCCTATCATCAATTAAAGTGCGCACTCTTTCTTTCCTTCCACTAGGTCAAATGCTCCTATCCCTAGGCCAAGGTCGGGCCCACCAATGTGGTCCTAGTGGCTATTCTCCCTCCTTTGCTTGGTAAATCTCCTACCTAGTTACAATCGCCATCCTTTCCTCAAGAGTCGTAATGCTCGTGCCTCCAGTTCCATCACTTCTTGCGATTGTCACAACTATTGTACTGTTGTTATTAATCATTATACACCTCTATCTCCTTTAGCCTGGGCAACCTCCCCCGTTGTGGGATGACCACGTGGCGCCATTGTGTAGCACCCTTTCATCGTCGACCTCTACGCCACCTACATCCTCTTTAAGAACGCAAGCCTGTATCTATTCTCTCAAAGCTCTTGTCACCTCTAATTCCAAAATGCCTTCCTCTCCCCTATCGCAAGCCCATTGGTGGTATTACCAACTCCTCCTCTGTTTCCCCCCTTTGTTATCCCACACTCTTAGTCAATATTGACAAGAGTTGATATCCTCATTCCCTGTTAACCACACTCGGTTTGTAAGCCAACTTGCTTCTCATAGGAAGATAAGGATCTAAAATGGTATAAGTCATGATAGATGATTTTAATGCCCTAATCTAGACTCAAGCTTGGGAACTTATTCTCTATAACCTATCTGAGAACCTAGTTGGTAGCACCTAGATATAAAGTCAAATATAAGGTCAATGGCTTGGTTGAATTGTACTAGGCTCGTATTATGGCTGTTTCGCCGTATATTTGGCTATAGATTACCATGAGACCCTTATCCATGTCAACAAACCCACCATAATGAGCCTTGTGTTTTCCCTTCCCCTTAACATTTCATGGTCTACCTCACAATTAGATGTTAAGAATGCGTTCCAGCTTAACTTGTTTAATGTGAAAGTCTACGTGCCACAATCTTCCGACTTTATTCACCCAGCCCCCTCAAATCATGAGTGTCATTTGCACATGGAAATTTATTACCCGAAGCAGGTGCCTCGAGCTTGCTTTCATCACTTTATCACTACTTTGCTTCAATTCGGCTTATGATGCTTACCTGTTCACACCTCGCTATCCGCCTATAACATGACATTGGTATTGTGTGGCTCCCCCTCTATGTCGATAGCATTATAATCACAACCGACTTCAACCTTATCTCCACCATTTTAGACACCATTCCCAGACCTTGGTGACTTCATTACTTCATCAGGATTGAGACCCATACGTCTACCATCCTCTTCTTCTCTCAAAATAAATATGTAACTTACTTGCTAACTCAATTTGACATGGCCCATGCCTAACGTGTTAAAATCTCTCCCTCCCCAGATTTGGCAAACCATGATGAAAAAAGTACTCCAGCAAAGTACAGTGGGGATGCTTGAATTTCTCACACTTTATAGGACGGGAAACTATACTTGTTCACATTGTGAGTCAATTCAAGCATTTTACTTGGAATCTCACAGTCAATGGTCAAACAGATCATTTGCTGCGCAAAGGGCACGGTTGATCGTGGCCTCCTATTCGGACCAAGTTACAGACATATGTTGATGTAAATTGGGGGGTGTCCTAACAATAAACACTCAACTTCAAGCTATGTGCATGGTCTTCTTTATGCCGAATTAGATCTCATGAAGAGCCAAGAAGTCCCACGATTTTCAAGTCAACCACACCAGACCTTAGCTTACTCTTTGGTTGAGCCCTATTGGATCTGACATCTTTTACATGACATCAGCTTCTTCCTTCACTGTACCCGTATGACCTCTGTTTCGACAACATTTCCACTAGTTGCTTCTCAATGAATCCTATAACCCATAAGTACACCAAGCACATCGATGTGGATTTTCAGTATGTCTAGAAAAAATAGCTTAAAGGTGATATTCAACTGGATTATATCTTGACTAATAACCAGTAAGTAGACATGTTTATAATGAGCCACTGGATTAAATCTTTATTTTGTTGAAAAACAGGCAGAGCAACAAAAGGGGAGACCATATGCAAAAATTGTACTCCACTTGCTAATTGTTTTTCACTATTTCCGGTACTTTTTAACGATATTATAAAATAAAAACAAGAAAAACAATTTACATTACCATGTTATTAAAAGTGCGGACTAATAGAAATAGAGGGAAAAGAAAACGCAAAGTAGGACACCATCTAGTTACACTAGACACTTTTTTTCCCCTTTTTTACAATTTTTTGATTCAACATAACTTCTACTGTAAATCATTCTAATGTATAAAAAAAAAAAAAAAAATATTTCCCTTGGATACGAATAAATTTTACCTGATATGATAAAAATATATAATCAAAGTTAACAAAAAAAAAATCTTTTACAAATTAAGTTTAAAAATTAGAAATACAAATCAATGCTGAGCTGGCCATGGACATGAGGTTAGGCTTTATAACATTTGATATTAAACTTGTTCACGATATGATCTAACATGATGTATTAGTCAAATACTCTTTATAATATTCTTCTTTCCTGAAAAAAATTAATATCAAACTCAAATGAGAAGAGTCAGATGTGGGTGGGCCTGCAAGGGTAGAGTTGGAATAGACGCACTCTCTCTTCTTGACTATTGGCCATTTAGTTTGACCACATTCGTTGGATTGGAACAGTTCTGACATTTTTAGAGTCTGAAATTAATTTTTTTAAATAGATCATTTATGTATAATAATATTCTTTATTAAATGTAAACATTCATATAATAAATTTAAAATTATTAATCACAAAACTAATTAATATTACTAACCTATAATTTAAACATTGATACAATACAAAACAAGTAAACCTCCATGTAATCTCTTTGGGTTCCCCTACAATTTGGGGATTCCATGCAATTGTTTAGATTGCATGGGGTTATATCCAATGATGTTTTCTGATATGATGAGATTATTTTGAATATTCTGGTTTTGTACTTCAATATATAAGTTAACGCTGTACATACCTGGGCAATAGGGGTCAAGATGCTGCCTTGAGGCCTCTTATTCCTGTAAAGAGGAGTACCAGCAACCAAGCAAAAGAGCCCAACAGCCATGGCAGCAGCAGACATGCCGAACCCAACGTCCATGCCAGAGTGGGTCTGGACCCAAACGAGCACGGTGAGCGCTACAAGCTCACCAAGAGAGAAGGCAAAGTAGGCGGCATTGAAGTAGGTGGAGAGGTGCTTAGAGTGGAGATGGTTGTTGAACTGATCGGCGCCATGGGCAATCATATTGGGCTTCACGCACCCACTCCCCAGCGCCACCAGGTACAGTGCCACGTAAAAGATCGCAGCCTTCACCCCCTTGGCTTCCTCGCAATGGTCCTCTAGCATGTTGCATTTTGGGGGCTTCAGTTGCGGGACATGTGCTTGTACTGATAGCAGTATAAACCCCTGCGCGGTATAGTTTGTTAGATTCATAAATTCAACTATCAGACTAACAGGGTGATTTATTATGATATAAAAGCATATTATTCTCATAGTAATAATAGGGTTCATTACCAGGCACTAATGTATTGGATCTTATTAGAACTCTAAAGTTAAGTGTGCTTGGGCGAGGATAGTACTAGGATGGGTGACTTTCTGAGAAGTCCTTGTATTGCCAACCCTATAAGGTTGAGGGTCTTCGGAAACAGTCTCGCTGCAGGGTTATACCCTGAAGGGTAAGGCTGCATACATCCACCCTCCAGACCTTACTTAGGCCGAAGCCCTTGAGGCACTGGGTCTTTTGTTGTTGTTGTTGTTGTTATTATAGTAATGATGTGTTTTGTAGTAACTAATAAGCCCGAGTTCTAATGGAGTTGTTCTAATACTATTTTAATGTACTTTATTAAATTTGACTTTTTGGATTAATTTATGTGAGATGTATATGATTCAATTGCAACATAGTGAAAAGAGTTACGATGTGACTGATACAAAGAAAAGTTGAAAAAGAATATATTTGTAGAAACTAAATGTTAAAATGCCCTTCGCTATTTCTTTAAATTTTTGTTTTATTTATTTTTTACTTCAGACTGGTACGGTGTGGAGGGAGAATTGTTTTTATTGGATTAAACCCAGGTGGCGTTTTTAGTGTTTTGGAGTTCCTAACTACTAGGCTGCGTTATTAAAGTACTGCTCTTTGTTTAATTATGCTACACAACAACGTAAACAACAACTTAGTGCCTAATAGAAGCCCCCGTCACTCTTTCAGTATGCTATAACTTAGTACTTTTTGTAAGAATACACTATATGGTGGAAAAATTATCACTAAAGTATCGAAGGTTCAGCATTTATCACCTATGTATCATAACATTTCAATATATATAATAAGGTATCATAGGCACTTTATACCAAAGAGGGCACTAACACGCCGTCACCGGATCCCATTAGAACTCCGAAGTTAAGCGTGCTTGGGCGAGAGTAGTACCAGGATGGATGACCTCCTGGGAAGTCCTCACCCTCAGGTTGGGGGCACTGAGAAACAACATCTTTTCAAGTTAACACCCTGAAGGGGGAAGGCTGGGTACATTCGCCCCCCAGACCCCTGCGTAGGCGGGAGCCCTTGAGGCACTTTATCGAAATTCAATGAGTTTTTGTAAGAATTTAACCAATTTTATATAGAAACTACTGATCTATTACATAGTTATGATAATATATAAAGCTAAAGTTAATGTTTTAAATAAAAATTCAGCAAATTACAATAAAAAATGTCACCGAAATTTGATGTCAATTGCCCATATTTTGCCAATATTATGTATCATATCAGCATTTTTGGCAAAAAAAAAAATTAGGTTTTATTGAAAATACTTATATATTGTTAAAATCATCTTCCGCTTTATCATTTTTCAATAAAATTTATCAAATTCCGGCGAAGAGCTATTTGATCAACATCATTTTAGAATTTTAAGTATCTAAGTGATAAAATATTTAAAATTATATTAAGCAATCTTATTATATATATATTAAAATATTAAAAAATATAAGTAATAAATTTTCAAATCTTAGGATAATAGGTGATAATTTTCCTATACGATGAAAGTATCGATACGTCACCAATAAGATGCATATTTATGTTGCCGATAATGGAAAGTGGAAAAGCGTGGACCCTGACCACATACATACGTCAACATTATCGAAGAGTGAGACCTGAATGCAGTGCAAGAGGACGGCATTTTAAATTCCATTCCACTTCCCTCGCGGGTCCGGACTATTATTTAAATTTTATTTTTTATTTTTTATGACGGTAATGCCATGGGGAGGGGGAAGGGGATAAATCCCTTAAAGTCCTCATTAAAGAGAATATCACTTTGAGCTTTGTGGGATTCGATCCCGGGTCACCTCGTTGGCACCCAGCGATCACGACCACTCGACTATGTCCCTAATGCCCCCTAGACCTCTTTTTTTTTTTTTTTTTTTTTTCCATTTTATCATATTTTTATATGATTTAAGAACTTCACATATTCAAATTGTTTGGTCAGTTAAAAAAGTCACACTATCCAGTTTTAAGCATGATGTTTTAGTTACCGAACCTAACCCTTGTCAATGTATTGTTGCACTTTCTTATCAATTTAAAATAATAAAAGAAGTTCACAAGTTCATTTTATATGTAATTTTTTTTATATTGGTATTAAATTTAAAATTTCTACATAGCATCTTAACTTTGGATGACATAGGGTAGGTTTAGCTTCAAACTTCCAAAGTAGTCAAAAAGAGAGAAACCTTTAACTATAGTCAACCTAAAATACGCTGTAATATATAATTTGAGGTAATATAGAACCTTAAAAGTAGTCTATTAGGTGATTATACATTCATATTTATTTTATTATTATTTCCCCTTGAAACTATGTTAAGCATATATGCCAACTTATGGATAATATAAAAAAGCTAGTGTATTGTCAGTATGTTTTTTTGTTAATGTTGAGGCAATTCTAAAGATTTTTGAATGTTTGTTATATTGAAATTGTCTCGTCATTAATAAATATCGTGACACTGCCCTGTATAAAATGTAAAGGAAATTGAAGGGAGGATGAACATACAGAAAGCTCGACAAAGCCAAAGAGAAGCATAGTCCAGAAGCTTCCGAAATAGGAATCCGAGAGATAGCCACCGGCAAGGGAGAGGAGGAAAACGGTGCCGATGAAGTTGGTGACAATGTTGGCTGACTTAGAGAGAGGGAAGTGCATCTCGTTTATCACGTATGTTATGAGGTTGTTCCCTACTGCTGCTATTGCTGTTATCTCCATCGCTTGTAGCCCTACATTTTTAAAATATATACACATTTATGTTCATTCTTCTACATATTAAAATTTCTTTGAGCTCGGATTGTTTTGATTGAAAATATTTTCTGTTTCAATTTTCGTTTTAACTTCGCATAACTTAATATATATATATATATATAGCAATAACTACAAATAACAAAAATATTTTCATCCGTCGAGGTGAAATTGATCCTAACCTCCATGAAGGAGGAAAATAATTTCATTTGTGGAAGGAGAAATGTTTTATATTATGATATATATCTCAATTCAACATTAATTTTATACGACATAAATCTCATACAAATTTATTAATTAAATAAAATTATTTTTAGCTTAAAAGACAAAACAAATTTGTTTTTAACAAAAAAAAAATTTATTTAAAAATATTTGTAAAGAAACATTTTCGGTTTAAACCAAACAAAGTATAAACGGAAATTGCTTATTGGCATATCATTTAAGTATCTAATCAAAGGCTTGTATGATTAATCTGTTTACGGCATATCTTTTTTTCGACTTATCTTTTTCAACAAGATCTATAAGTTTAAAATTTTTGTACTTCCCTAGTATGGTGTTTGGTCCTTTAACGCAAAAATGCCTTTTATTTTTTTGAACACTTATATTATAATGAATTGATTATTTGTTCTATTATAATGGAACAGAAAACTTATATACTATAATGAACGAAGACTTAATAATTACAATATAAACTAATTAGTATAGAGTGGTAGGTGATGGTGGTCAGCCATGTCAGTGGGGCAGCTCATGTTGGAGTTCAGTAACGATGATGCCGCAATAGCAATACTTAATAGTATGTGGTAGTTGTAACTAAGCTACTGTGATCAAATAGAAGTGGTCATAGTGGTAGAAATGAACTATAGTGGTGGTAAGGCATGGTGGTGGGCAATGAAGATGGACCACAAATGATGAGGAGAAATTGAGAAAGGTGGCAAGCCATGATGATGTTCGGCTGCAGTAGTAGGTGGTGGGAGTCTACTATAGGTGATGGTGGCTCATGGTTGTAGATGGTGATAGATATAGACTGATTGCCACACTGATAATCGTTTCATGATGGTTAAAGGTGAATTATGATAATAACTACTTATAATACTGAAAAGTTGTGAGTGTAGTATAATGGTAGAAGAAGAAGTTTGGGGGTGCAGATAGTGGCAGAAGTGATATAATTCTACATCTTTTTAGTTTAGTCATAAAACAAATTCTATATTTTTTTAAAAAATTTAATCTATAAGGAAAAATCGAAAAATTTATCAGCATTAAACACAAATCTTACACTCAAGTTAAATTTGTTTACAACTTTAAGCTATCAAAATATTGAATCAAATACAACGTGACCACCTATTATTAAAAATTAGGAAATGGGGAAGCATTGTTATTAAATAATATTGTTTTTAAACTAATTAGTTTTATTATGTTTTCAATATATTCCAAGGGTGAATTGATACCAACAAGTCTCACTAGCTGTAACGTTGTGCCCAGACCTCAGCTCGGTTGAAGAGCAAACATATTTTAAAAAAATAATAATAATTTCAAATGTGATTCCTTCATAAATTAAATAACAATATAGGTAGATTTGTGGCTTTTACATATATCATATTGAATTATGTTACGTGCTTATTTAGGAGCGCTTTCACCTCGTAATTTTAATTTTTTACAATTGAAATACAAGTTTAAAAAATTAATATTTTAATTTCTACTTCTGTAATTTTAGTTTTCATTCAGGATACGAAAAACATTAAAAAAAGATAATTGTTATTTCTTAAAACCAAAAAAAAAAAAAAAAAAAAAAAAGGACAGTATAGAGGTATCAACACTACTAACATAGGGTCATCATCTAGCATCCCAAAAAGAGAACGAAATATAGGCTTTGTTTGGTTAATCCTGATAAGGCGATTCCCTTTATAATAAAAAAAATTGGAATATCTCATAAATTTTCAATATTTATGTTGTGACAATTTCTTAATAACAACCCGATAGAAGGGAGAAGGGGAGTACCGAGAACGAAAACGGCAGCTTTCATGCCACCATGTTTGGAGAAATCAGAGGGTCTGCCTCTCCAGTCAACCGTGTTGCCTTCTTCATCTTCCATCGCATGATCACCTCCCTGCTTATTCACCTTCTCTACCATTTTCCCTCCTTCCACATCCATTTTTCCTCTTTATTTTTGTCTTATATATGGGTGAAGAATGAACACACGAATAAGGTATGGATGGAGTAATCTGTTAGTGTTTTGTTTGGTTTCGTAGTTTCGTAGTGCTCTCTTTCTGGTGCTTCTTGGTCCCCTTCTTATATAGAGGGCTGGTGAGGGTCCAACATCAGAAAAAAGTATGGTGACTTTATTTTGTGATCTAATTAATAAGCATTCTAAGACAGATTTATTACTAAAGATATCTCATGTAGCCGTGCCTTGACCCGATAATTTTCTAAAATAGCATCTTTTAATATTTTTATTTCAAAAATGGCACGTTAAATTTTAAAAATATTAAAATAGCATGCAAAAATTTAAAATTACCAAAATAATACGTCCAGTCAGAATGTCATGTGCCAACTTGGCACCTAAGCAAAGACATTTATGTCATTTTACCTTTTTCAAAATTAAAAAAAAAAAGGTGGTTTTTTTTTTTTAAAAATTTTTTTATGACTACAATAACTTTTGACAAAAATGTTAAAAAAATGTTGCCTAAAATTTTTTGTGTTGTATTATATAGATATGATTATTCGATATATCAAAATTTATCAAAATTTTACAAATTTTAAAATTTATTGTAAAAAAATATATTTACTATTATTATTATTACTACATATCTAAATTTATATGTTACACAAAAATTTGAGGCAACAATTTTTTTTTTTTTTTTACATTTTGGCGAAAGGTTGTTCCAATAGTAAAAAAAATAAAAGTAAAGCTTTTTTTCTTTTTTTAATTTCAAAAAAAGTGAAATGACAAAAAACGTCTTGCTTAGGTGGCAAGTTGCCACGTAGTATGTTGACTGGGCATGTTGTTTTGGTAATTTTTAATTTTCCCGTGCTATTTTGGTAATTTCAAATTTTCGCGTGCTAATTTGGGAATAAAAATATCAAAATGTGTTATTTTAATAAACACGCACCTTGATGCTCGGTGGGCTACATTGGCGGATGAGTCTTTGTGAGACAGGCAGCTTGGCAGGATGGGAGAAATGTGCAGCGAGGTTGAGCGAGCTTTAGAAGTTATCATCAACTAGGAAAACTTAATACAAATTTGAAGATTTTATTGTTTATATTTTTATTTATCTCTTTTAATTTTAGTCATTTATTTTACGTAAGAAAGCTTCTCTATTTAAAGGGGATGATTATGGTTTTCACATTCAATTTTTCATAGATTTTATTCTTTTATGTGTTTTTTTTCCCTTATTCTCGGGTTGCGAGAATCAAGAACATAACTTTTTTCCGTTTGTTCCTTAATTATTTTAATAATAAGAATTTAAAGGATGATCGTTGAACCTTCCCTTCCCAATTTTTGCCTTTCTGTTAGTATTAGAGCTCAGAATGTTTCCTGTAATGGCCCATGGGAGACAAAAGTACGCGTCATTGGAGAGTTTTACGAACGACACCAGCATTGCCAGATCGATAGGAGATTAGAGGAGATGGAGGAGAGATTCTAACGAATCGAGCTGTATTTGGTGCAATTGAGTGCGAACCCCAACCAACTCAGCCTCAACAACCACTACAGGTGGGAGGAGAGGACGAAACTGAAGAAAGCTTCAACAATACGTTTGATCGGATTGGAAACCAAGAATGGAATATCAGGAGAGATTGATTAAATTCCCGCATTTCCGATTACCCGGAAGATTGAAGGTGGGATTGTTGGAAACATATTTCAAAAATATGAGAAAAACCAATTTAAAATTCTTAATTTTAAACTAAAGCCCTAACCTAATTAAACCTTTTTAATTAGATTTAGATCTTACTCTAATAGATTCATAATACAATAATCGAAAAATATCGAATAAAATAAGTATAAACATAGTATGTAGAATAAGCAAAATAAAAAAAAATTAAATATAAAATATTTAATTAAACATACATAAAGCATAAATCCCAACTCCAACTTGAAGTTCTGAAACTAGAAGAAGGTCTCTTGACACCTCAAGGTCTGCTAGGCAATGACCTCTTTGACACCCAAATTGTGGGCTACAAAAAAATATTTACTAGGAAGACATTCAAAGAGAAATTCGTCCTTTTAATTTTCCGAAAAATTATATTTTTCAAACAATTATTCAATTGCTAAACTAAACCCAAATGGCCCTATTTATAATATGCAAATGGGTAGGAAAAATACTTAAATCTCTACGTGGGACACATAGAAAGCTAAAAAGGCGTTTTTTAAGAACAATGAAAAATGACGTCACATCGCTGAGGAAAATTTGTATACAAGTCAGCTGCATCAAACATGACATGTGTCACAATTGGATTGGCAGGGATAGTTGCACGTGGATGACTAGATACAAGCACTAGCGTGCGACACGTATTCGCTTTGCGCTGTAAACACGGATGACCCGCTCCCGCCACATGCGTTGTGTCATGGTCCTAGGCTTGCCGAGTGTCCGCGACCCCTTGACAAGTCGCAAGGTGAGTTGAGGCCCCTGCTCGCGGTGTCGGGCCAGTGCGCCCGCCCTGCGTACGTCCAGGTCGTGCCCGGGTCGCGCCCCAGTGGGCATCCTAGGGCCAGTGCGAGAGCCCCTACGGGCATCCCAGGGCCTGCGTGCGCGTCCCAGTGCGGGCCCAGGGCTTGCCGCAGGGTCCGTGACCCTGCCGGTTTTTCTTATTTTTGTTTGACTCGATGGGGCGTCTTGCACGTCATCCCCGTGGGTCCAAGGATAGCCTTATGTATATAGTAGCTTAGGAAATTTTTAGTTTCTTTTTATCTTTTGTCCTCCTCAAAAATAGGGGCGTGTGATTGTAGAGACCTCCTTGATGTTTCCTTCTGTCAAGGGTATAGAGTCATGTTTTGTATATATATGGAGGAGAGTCCCCTCAACGTGTAAACCTCATTCCGTTGTATGCTTTGTTAATGAATACAAATTGTCTTTTTTTCAAGCAAAGTGTTCACGTGTGATTTTTTGTCGTGCACTTGAGTGGGAGTTGCAGCGCCACATTTGCACACCCGACGTCCTGGGACCCGGAAGGTCCGAACTTCTTAGACCGTTGTGCGCTCAAAGTGATCTATAGCGTGGGCTTGCGCGTTGTCCCTAGTGAACAACGCGCGCCGCATGGCTCCTAGTTCCTAGGACCGTGGCAGTTGGTATCAGAGCCGTACAAAGGTGAAAATCCGAGAGCCTACAACTACACAAGGGAATGGAGGGACAACAATGAAGTTGCAAAGGCCTACTTAGAGAAGGCCTCCAAAAGAATTAAGAAGTGGGCAGATTAGGGAAGACGACCGATGGAGTTTCAACCAGGGGAATTGGTGTTGGTCAAGATCAACTATGATCAGCAAAGATTTCTCAGGAAAAGGGACAAGCGGCTAGTGCGCAAATATGAAGGCCCAGTTTGTGTGGTTGCCCGCGTGGGACGAGCCTCCTACCGGGTCTAACCCCCAAACTGGATGAAAGTCCATCCGGTGTTTCATGTGAGTTGCCTAAAGCCCTTCCATGCAGAAGAAGAAGATCCCACACGTAATGTGTCCACGAGGGCAGACATCCGCATGCGCCCAACTCCTACACCCGAAGTAGAAGAAATGATTGCTGATCGACAAATTGAAGACCATAAGGGAGACAAGAAGACAGAGTACCTGATACGGTGGAAGGGAAGACCTATTGAAGAAACAAGCTGGATTGCTGAAGAAGACCTCCTTGATAGAGAGAGGGTGAAGACCAAGATGAAGAAAAAGAAGAAGTCGACGAGGGCGTCGACAACTCAAGTGGGGGAGGATGTCATGGTCCTAGGCTTGCCTAGTGTTCGCGACCCCTTGAAAAGTCGCAAGGTGCACTGAGGCCCCTACACGCGGCCCTGGGCTAGTGCGCGCTCCCCTGCCTGAGTCCAGGTCACGCCCGGGTCGGGCCCTAGTGCTCGTCCCAGGGCCCGTGCGCGTGCGTCCCAGTGCGGGCCCAGGGCTTGAGGCAGGGTCCGTGACACTGCCGATTTTTCTTATTTTTGTTTGACTCGATGGGGTGTCTTGCATGTCGTCCCCGTGGATCCTAGGATAGCCTTATGTATATAGTAGCTAAGGAAATTTTTATTTTCTTTTTATCTTTTATCCTCCTTAAAAATAGGGATGTATGATTGTAGAGACCCCCTTGATATTTCTTCCTGTCAGGGGTTTAGAGTCCTGTTTTGTATATATATGGGGGAGAGTTCACTTAACTTGTAAACCTCATATCCGTTGTATGCTTTGTTAATGAATACAAATTGCCTTCTTTTCAAGCTTTGTGTGATTGTTTGTCGTACACTTGAGTGGGAGTTGCAGCGCCACATTCGCACACCCGACGTCCCGGGACCCGGAAGGTCCGAACTTCTTAGACCGCTGTGCGCTCAAAGTGATCTATAGAGCGGGCCTGCGCGTTGTCCTTAGTGAACAACGCGTGCCACACAGCTCCTAGTTCCTAGGACCGTGACACGTTGCATGTGTCAGGCCACTAATTTGATATGCGGCTGATGTGATCTTAGAGATTGTTTTAAAACCGTCTACTCGCATAGCTAAATCGAGTATAAGGGTTGTTATACACAGGGAATTGATGTTAAGTTGGACTTAGTGATTAACGAGCGGCTGAAAATTTTGTTTTTGTTTGGTTTCAATGATTTGTTTCGTAAAACATGTAAAACTAAATATAAATTAAAGGTACCAATTCAATTAAAGTCAGTTTAGGGAGTGAATTCAGGAGAGCTCTACTCCTATTTCGTCACTATATTCTACTTAAGACAATAACTTGAAGGACTTAGGCTACAAGCTCTAAGCCTGGGTTGATATATAAATTAGGGCCTAGGGTAATGAATTAGTCTAAATGCATAACCTATCTTATCACCCAAAGTGTAGCATAAGTTATCTGTAGAAAAAGAACAACGAAAACAACAACTAAGCATTATTAAATCATTTCTCACCTATTAATGACAAGGAAGCTTGCATTTAGAAATGCTTCCCACCATGAAACACAATCATAACGAGAAACTTTATCGTCATTAAAGGCCATTTACATTCGTTTAGTATACATTCATAATACGTGTACATTCCTGTAATATAATGACGACTTCACTTCATTTATAACACCTGTATGTAATATACCAACAATTTTCTGTATAATCATGCAGTATAACTTCTAATTACATAAATACTAACCATCCACTATGGCAAAAATACCTTGAAAAACAAAATGTCATTGAAAATAAAATATCTAAGTAATAACATTCTATAATTAACATCCAAGAGGCATTAAAGCGTTTGTTGCAATCACCTAACAACTTAGCAAAGTGTATAACTCCAACTAGGGGTGTAAACGAGCCGAGTTGAGTTGAGCACCCTCTTGTTTGAACTCGAGTACAATAAGGCTTATCGAGCTCAAGTTCGAGCCGAGCTCTTATCGAGTATTTCTAACCCTTGTTCGAATTCAGTTCGATAAGATTTTAAACTGTTGGATAATCGGCTCTGCTCGGCCCTGCTCGTTAGGCTTTCAGAGCCGAGTCAAGCTCATTATCAAGCCAAGCTTATTATTGAGCCCAATCGAGTTAAAAACAAGCCAAGCTCACCACTGCGTCAAGCTCGTTATCGAGCCAAGCTTTTTAAGTTACTATTGTGCCATTATTGGACCAATACCAACTGTTATCAGGCTCATAACAAGCCCTTAACAAGCTCATATCGAGGCCCTTAATGAACTCTGATAGAGCTCTTATCAACCTGTTCGTGAACATTAGAGAGCCGAGCACCCTCTTATTAGAACTCAGCTCAATAAGCTATCAAGCCCTTATAATGAATACGAACAAGCTTAATCGATTTCGAACATGAGTAGTTCATTGAATATTTATTTCCACTACAACATAAATGGCCTAACCCAATAGTCAAAAAGCGTTACATATTCACAAATAACCGTTGCATTATGTCTAAGGCGACAATTGCATGACCGTTGCATTAGGAAGCGTCTTCTATTCTATAGGTAATGCTTTTTCAACAATAGGCAACAGTTTCAAAATTTTAGCAACTAGGCAACGGTTTTAGGCAACAGTTCTTGGCAACAATTAGAAAACCATTGCCTGTATTTGGTAACACACAAAAACTGTTGCCTATATTATGTAACACACAAAAATTGTTACCTTCAATAGGCAACACATTATAAACCATTGTCTTTCTAAAGCAACGAATTATAAACTGTTGCCCATAACATATTAGGTAATGGCAACAAACCATTGCCTTTCATGTACAACGAAATCAAAGCATTGCCTATGTCATATCAAAGATAGGAATTGTTGCATAACAAAGAATCAAAACCGCAAATACAACTAATCAAATCTATATGAATTGCATAAAATGATTTTCACAAATAATCAACAGTAGTTGATAAGTGAAAAAATACATATCCCGTGTTCCAAAAAGTAAAACCTTAGAATTGAAATATGAGCAATAACCATACTTGAATATTCAAAATACAAATGGTCTATGAGACAACTTTCAAATTTAACATTGTTCTCAAAAGCTAAATCTCTTCATCATCTTCTTCTTCGTCCTCTTGTTCCATAGATTGCATCCCCTGCAGTATAACACATGTTTCAGAATAAATAGTTTTAAACATGTATTCAAAGGCATAACATAATACCACAATGAATAATTATCATATAGTAGCCACAAGATTCATGATATCACTTAATTTAAAATGCGTATATATTTAAGTTACATGGAAAGATTTCTATGAGCTCTTTCTAAAAGATGAGCAATCTAAATTATTTCACATTAATAACAGGATGTTAAGGTTTGGATTCAAGTCATAGTATTAGTAGAGTAATTTCTTGTCATGAATACTATATGTACTCAACTCATTAGTATTAGCTAAGATAGTTAGAATGTATTAGATTTGAACGCTACCTTTTGTCTCTAGACTATGAGTCCATCTCAAACCTAAAGCTAGAAACGCAAACTCCCATAATCCTCGAAACACCTTTTACTATATACAAAATGTTTGCATTTTTTCTAAGCCCTTAAGGTACCAAAATCACAAAGACTCTTTTGAGATCAAACCTTCTCTCTTTCATCTAACTCTTCTATTTCTCATCCCTATTTCTCTAATTTCTCATCTCAATTCACTTCTTTCTCATCTCATACTCTCAATCTATCCCAAATTTACTTAGCTTACGCTGTGATTCAATCACGAGCGTATCACCTACCTATACAACCCTTCAGACAAGAAAAGGCATCCAAATTCAGTAAAGGAACTTGTTGCTACAAGGATTGCAAAAAGCAATTCCAATACTGGCTAGCCAGATCCTCTTGTTACGTTCGTGATTGGATCACAAACGTAAGCTAAGTAAAACTAGGATAGATTGAGAGTATGAGATGAGAAAGAAGGGAATTGAGATGAGAAATTAGAGAATTAGGGATGAGAAATAGAGAAAGTTAGATGAGAGAGAGAAGGTTGATCTCAAGTTGAGATTGTTTGTTGATATTTGATTGAATGATCTGAATTATTACACTTGCCTCCTATTTATAAGCAAGAACAAACAACCAATACAATGTATCTCGACAAATCCTAGTAACCGACTTAAGAACTATCTAGAAGTATCTAGAAAATATCTTCTAACTAACATTTAAAGTCTTATTGGCGCCAAACACACCTACTAACAGCACCCAAACCTGACCGTGCCTAGCCAGAAGGCAAACTGAAAGTTTAACAGAAGACAATAAATTAAAATTCTTTTATTAACTAAAACATAGTCAATCAAACTCATTCTTGTATTGAATTGTAGAAAGGATTTTAAAAAATAAAAATTTGGATGGCATATTACACATTGAATTTTGGTCCAATTCAAACAAAACAAGAACTAAATTAACATAAACAAACATATAAAAGCTAAACTAACACAAAGTAAGATGAAGAAACTACATATTCAAGCAAAAAAATAGATCAAATAAACCTGATAATAATGGAAGACAATTGAGGAGCAAGATCCAAAAGATTGAATTTTTTCTTTTTTTGGTTTGATCTCTGTATGTATCTTCCCACAGCTTTATTTAACCGCAACTTATATGTGCAAATATGCAAATTCATTCTTTTCAAATTTACAAAGTTGTTAATGTGTAGGCTAATATGCAAATTCAACTTCAAACACTAGCAGCTGAAATAACTACCAGATTGCATGTGCATTCATTCGAGCAAGGGCCAAATCAGCCTTCCAGCAAGAATCTTAAACATAATGGACATTCTCAGGATCCTCCAGTGCAATTCAGATCAAAAACAATGGATGCTTTGCAAGTTTTCTTGTGTTAGGTGAATAATTACGAACTTAGAGTAGCTGATATGCACTGTCGGCTTACCGATCGGCAAGATCGGGATGCCCCATTTCTTTTTTTGAGTGGAGTTTTGATTAATAGGGTCTCTATCATGAAGCTATGCTATTGGGAGGATATTTGTGAGTTGTTCACCAAGTTGTACTGCAGTAACAAGTGCTCATCAGCTGTATTTCCCAGTCCAGCTACAAGTTACTGCAATCTAAGAAGTTCTTCAGTCTCAATTCAGCTGGAAGCTCATTTCCTTTGGTGTTCGGTTGCTGCTGTTAGGGGGCTGATTGTTTAGCTTTAGTTAAGTGTGCTTCCTAAAGTAGTTATTTCCTTTGGTGCATTGTAATGGTCTTAGTTAAGTGTGGTGCATTGTTAGTATTAGTCTTAGCTAGCGTATGTTGTAATAAGCTGCAAAATTCCTGCAGTAAGCATGCTAGTATGTTGGCTTGGCGCTAGAATTAGCTTAGGAGGTTGTTAGAGTTAATTATTAGATAATTCTAGATGTTTCCTAAGTCGGTTACTAGTGTGTGTCTTGATACATTGTATTAGTTGCTTGTTCTTGCTTATAAATAGGAGGCAACTGTAATAATATAGAGATCAAAGAAGCTGATTTTAGTTCAGATTATGCACTGTTGGCTTGACGATCGGCAAGATCGGGCTGATTTGGTGGTTGGTCTTGGCGCCAAATGTTTAGGATGTTAGTTAGTAGATATTTTAGAGTTAGTTACAAGATATTTTCTAGATGCTTCTAGTTAGTTCCTGAGTCGGTTAAGCCTTAAGTCTAGGTGCAATGTACTTGCTTGCTTAAGTTTGCCTATAAGTAGTTGAGGAAGTGTATTTTTCTGATCATTCAATGACATATCAACAAAACAATCTCAATTTGAGATCAATTTCTCTCTCTCATCTAACTCTCTCTATTTCTCATCTAATTTCTCTATTTTCTCATCTCAATTTCACTTCTTTCTCATCTCAAACTCTCAATCTATCCAAATTTACTTAGCTTACATTCATGATTCAATCACGAGCGTAACACATATTTAGAAATTTACAAATCAAAAACTATCAACATGTTCTAAGAATCAATTTTTGCAAACATGACACATAAATGCAACTATTTTCCCTAAAAATCCCCATCATGATTGTCTTGACACTGCTAGAAAACCGGTATTGACCATCTCTAATAAGTCATAAGTTAGTTTTTGAGATGGAGTAGGAAAGGGAAAAATCCATCTCAAATCCATCTAATTTTGTGACGAGTTCATCCGCCACAAAGCCCTTACTATATACTACAATTCTCACTTTTTGAGGTGAATTAGATGATTTTTTATCCGTCCCAAATTTCTGTTATAAATTCGTCTCTAATTCATTTCTAGATTTTTCCGCCGCTAATCTATTTCTAATTTTTTCCTTATCTAATTCATTTCTAATTTTCCCGTCTCTAATTTGTCATTATACCGTTTCCAATCCATTTCCAATTACATAAAGAAATTTTCTAATATGTATAATGGTGTTTTCTAGTAGTACGATGCCTTACATAATATTTGCAACACCACAACCATAACCCCAGCCCAACCGTAAACTCCAATTTTACTCCATACTTTATACTCACAATTTAACACATGGAAACAATTTAACATATGCTACTAATGTCACATAACAACAACACTGGTAACCAAATATGAAAAAAGAGTGGGTAAATGATTAAGAATGTAAATGAAAGTAAGTGTGGTATTAACATGTGACATAAATGAGTGGCTCCTTCCCTTTTTCACTTCATCTTCAAACTCACCCATCTCTCTTTCTCTCTCTCTTCTTTCTCTCGCTAGAAGTACCCAGAAACACCTAGAAACACATGAATAAACTTGATTACTTTAGCCATAACCAAATATGAACAATTTGGAGCTCAAGATCAAATTTTAATGGAGACCCAAAAACACCTAGAAGAAAAACTTGTCACTTTATAAAAAAAAAGACACAAAAATGAAAAAGAAAATCAAAAGAGGAGGAGTTGCGGTTTGAATATTACAAAATTTTTAAAGGGTAAATGTACAATAGGAATCCTCCAAACAGAATTCTAAATTAAATTTCCAATTAAGCGAAATCCAAAGATACAAAGTCCAAAGACTAAATTTTCATATGACTTAAAACATTAAATTTTCATATGACTTAAAAACATTAGGCTCCACTTTAGACAAAAAAACATACGAGAGACCAATTTGAACAAACTTAAAAGCATCAGGTACCAACAGGGGAAATAACACTTCCAATAAAAGCTGCAGCATCATCAACTCACAGCAATAATCTAGGTCACACAAATCTACGACTACATCAAAACCGCAAAATCGTATCTGATCTCCGATCGAACTAAAACCTAATCAAATCCAACATACGACGACAAATCTAACCTATAGCAGATGAAAAGAACAATATGACAATCAAAATACGATTAAGAAAAATTGCCAAATAGAAAGCGAAGATGAACCACAACATACCTAAACCGGAGGAGGAGGAGGAGGTGACGGTGGATGGGAGAGGATGAAGGAAGTGTGGCGTGGGAGGGAGGATGAAGAAGAGGGCGTGGGGTGGGTGTTTGGGCGGGAGGATGAAGATGGGTGTGGGAGGGAATTTTTCCCTCCAATTTTATGTCCTGAACCTTTTTTTTTTTTTTTTTTTTGAGTTAAAAAGCTAAAATTATTAGTATATAAATTATGGATTATTTACAATTTAGTACCCTAGATTTGTTGGAAATAATAAGGGCTTCAATATTTTTGAATTATTAAAAAATTCCTAAATTTTTATCGTACTAATAAAAAAGTCACTCTTCTGCCCGAAAATATCATTGTTCATAGATAGAGCTGATTTAACAACTAATTTTTTTTAATTAATACTATAGTAAACTGATAAAAATACCATTTAATACTCTTATTCTCACCCTGTATGCAGAAAATTTGATTATATATTGTCTTATGTAGAAGATATCTGCTTTATTACGTTGGAGATTGGACAAAAAATGGCTATTTGGCACTTCAATTTCATAGACAAAAAAGGCGTTATTATGCCGAAAAGTGGACTTTTAGTAAGACTACAAAAGATTAGGGGCAATTTTATTAATATGACAAAAATTTAGGGGCCTTTATACTAATTCAAAAATATCGGGATCCTTTTTTATAATTTCAAAAAAGATCGGGGTACTAAAATATAAGTAACCCGTAAATTGTAGTTACAATTTAAAGTTCTGTCTCATAAGTAACCCTTATTAGCTCGGATGCAATGATCAAGCCTCATCAGATGCCCTAGGGATGCAGGAACTATAACATAGGGGCTATATATGCTGCAGGATTTTGTTTGATTTATGTTTTTGAATATGTTAGAATATGCTTTTGCATTTTGATGATGTAAACTATTTTGTACGCATTCTCTGTTAAATGAAAGTACCAATTATAAAAAAAACAAAAAAAGTTTTGTCTCATACTTCTTAGATAAATTATATCATAATTTAGAGGATTTTTTAGCATATAAAGGTAAAATCATACTGCATAACTACAAGTTGAAACGGAATTGTACACTTAATTGTTTCAAGTTTTGAATTAATCGAGTTTGATCATTCCATATTCTAGGGCTTTGGTCAAATTGGATCACGTAATATTCTAGTCATGTCGAGTTTCAAGTCAATTCGATATGGGTATTAGTTGGTTAAAGTATATGGTGCTGAAGTCATATCCGCTTTTGGGTAAATTAGATGGGTTCATTCTAAGATTTAGCTTAAGGTTGGGTTTGAATTTGGGTAGGGCGATTTACGGCTCTAATCATCTTGGTTTCAGGTTAATAAGGTTGGATAGTTCCTATTTGGTCCAGTCAATTAGATTGGACTGAATTGTGTCATGTCATCTTATAGTTACGAGCATCTCAAGGTAGAAGGTCGTTTCGGTTGTATTATATTTGGTTTTGGAGTAATTTCATTGGGTCTCGTTTAAGTCAAACTTCAATTAGTTAGTGTCAGTTTATATTTAAATCATCTACAATTTTGAGTGTATCAATTTGACTACACTTTCAATTTTCAGTTAGACCCGGTATGTCATGTCATATCATTTTGGGTTCAAATACTCAACACAATCATTTTGAGTTTTGAGTAAAGATTGGGTCAAGCGTTCCTATTTTAAGTCATCTTGGGTTTCTATATTTATAACTAAGTTGCAATATTCAAAGTTTCATATCAGTAGAGTTAATAAAGAATTACAATTCGTATTTAAGAACTTGTACTATATGCTTTTTAATTAAAACCCAATTAAATGGAATTTGATAGTAGAATTGTAATTATAATTAATGAAACCAACAAAAAAAAATGGAAATATGGCCTTCAATTTCAACCTCACCCTTGGCCCAACCGCATTCAAATTCCATACATCAAATAAGATCCAGCGAAACTTATATCACTTAGATACCTATCCAATTTTACCAATAAGTTAATTAATCAATTTAATCAATAAAAAATATATAATAAACTCATTGTCACATGATCTGAAATTAATTAATTACTTGGCATAATAGAAAATTAACTCGTGGTAAAAAGGAAACATTTAAAAATTGAAGCCGTATAGCTAACAACAAAAGCAACAAGTTAGAAAGTGTTGCCTATTACTGCAACACTCAACTAACCGTCAACTTTAGTTGAGCAAATGCAACAGATTTTCATTTCCGTTGCCTTCAATATCAAAGGCAACAGTTTTGGAACCGTTGCTATGAGATTTATACATTAGATTTGAGAATAAAGGCAACAACATAGAAAGTGTTGCCTTTGACTACTTTAGGCAACACTTTTTACTACCGTTGCAAATTTTTCGTTGCCTATGTCCATTTATGTTGTAGTGTTCATTTGCTCCCGTACTCTAACAAAAATTTATAAACGAAAGCTATAACAAAAATAACAATTTGAATTCGTCTTTATGCGCCAAGCTTGGTTCCAACAACATGCTTGTACTACTAACAAGAGTGGGTGACTCAAAAACCCCATTCCGAATATCCGTGGCCTTCCATGGCTTCATTTAGTGCAATATTGTCGCTTGAAAAATGAATAAATTATGCTTATAAAGAAATTCAAAATGTTATCCATACAATGAAACAATTCGACCACATATCAATTTCCATATTTGAAACTAGTTTTGTACATACTTATTATAAGCATTAGGTAGATGTTGGGTGTAAAACTATCCAACATAGGAAGCTATGGTTAGAATAAGGCATCTAGTCTTGTGCCGTGATTCTAACACTGGTGGTGAGGTTCGGAGTTCACCTTTTAGATTCCTCGTCAATGCCCACATTCGGAACAAATTTTTATCCATAGATTTAAAAAGGCCAAAAACACATACATGCAGTGTCCACATTTGAAATCCATTCAATTCTTAAAATCCTACTGGTTTTCAAATTTAAATTCCTTTATACATAGAGTTCAATGATCTTTAACAAAAACTCAATTAAGAAGATGCAATGTAGTTTTCTATGTAACAGATACAAGTATTCATAAGATCATAGAGCACTATATTAGCAAGAGCAACCATTTCTTTTTCCTTTATTTTGACCAGAGCAAGAGCAACCTTCAAATAGTTAATGTTGAAGTAAACAATAAGGTTTTACTCAATACTCGCGACTACTTGTAGTTAACCATAGTGTGAGAATGAGAGTTAGTGAGCATACCTAATAGGGTTGCTAAGACATATATTTATAGTAGAAGGTACAGGAATAATTATGGAATATTATTGGAATAAAATCAGGACAAAATCAGAATATATATATAATATCCCTAAGAATATATAATATCCCTCATACGCCCCCTCAATCTGAGCGAGGGGGACCGACATGCAGATTGGCTTTATGGTAGCGGAAGCGATCAGTAGCCAACCCTTTGGTGAAAATGTTACCAACCTGTTGGGTGGTAGGAGTGTATCGAACCTAGATATCACCCTTAACAACCTTCTCATGAATATAGTGGAAGTCAATATCAACGTGCTTGCTTAGATCATTGGAGATGGGATTAGCAGCTAAGTAAGTAGCAGACACGTTATCGCAGTACACCAAAATTAGACTAGAGTGACGCAGGCCGAGGTCACGCATGAGATACCGGATCCAATCACATTCAGCGACGACTTTGGCAACAGCCTGGTATTCCGACTCAGTGGAAGACTTGGCAATAGTGGGCTGCTTCTTAGCACGCCAGGAGATGAGGTTGAGATCGAGGAACTGAGCAAATCCCGTAGTAGATCAACGAGTGTCAGGACAACCACCTCAGTCAGCATCAGCATATGCAATAACAGTGGTGCAAGAACCTGAAGCTATAGTGAGACCATAGTCAGGCGTGAGCTTCAGGTATCGAAGAATGCATTTAACCATTTGCCAGTGAGAAGTAGTGGGAACGTGCATGAACTGAGAGACACGGTTGACTGCATAAGCAATGTCCGGGTGGGTCATAGTGAGATACTGAAGCGCACCCACCGCACTACGGAACTCGGTCGGGTCAGGTAGGAAAGACCCATCAGCCACAGATGGTTGTGCCGGAGCTGGTAGGGAAGTTTGTACAGGGTTAGCCTCAAACATGTCATGCTTACTCAGAAGATCGAGGGTGTACTTTTGTTGAGAGAGAAAAAGGCCATGTCTGGTTGGTTTGGTCTCAATGCCAAGGAAGTAATGAAGTGGGCCAAGATTTTTCATAGCAAACTGAGTAGAGAGGGAAGCAGTGAAGCATTGGAGTAGGTTGGAGTCAGAACCGGTAAGGATAATGTCATCCACATACAACAAGAGGCACACAATGCTATTAGGCGAACGAAGGATGAAAAGGGATGGATCAGCCTTACTACAATAAAAGCCCAGACTGTAGAGGAATGTGCTAAACCTATGAAACCAAGCTCGATGTGCCTGTTTGAGGCCATACAAGGCCTTGCGCAGGTGGCATACATGTATAGGGTATTTCTGGTGAATAAACCCGGGAGGCTGACGCATGTATACCTCTTCGTTTAAAAAACCATGCAAAAATGCATTTTTAACATCCAGTTGGCGAATGGACCACTTGTTAGTGATAGCAAGCGCAAGTATGAACCTGATGGTGGTAGGTTGAACTACCTGGCTAAAGGTTTCAAAATAGTCAAGGCCCTCACGCTGGTTAAAACAATGAGCAACGAGACGAGCCTTAAAACGATCAATTGAGCCACCAGGTTTATATTTGACTTTGTATTTCCAAGTACTACCAACCACATTTTGAGAGGAGGATGCGGGGACGGGGTCCCATGTCTAGTTTTGAATAAGGGCATTGAACTTTTCAGCCATGGCTTCTTGCCACTGAGGGTTCTTGACAGCCTGGGAGAAGCATGTAGGTTCCTGGACTACAACCACAGAGCTGAGAGACGGTATGTGTTTGGATTTGCATATCCCATCTTTAAGGCGGGTGCGCATGGGGTGAACTTTCTAGGTGTCCAGGACACCAGTGGGTGGGGGAGAAGACTAGGGCGGACAGTCCAAAGAGGACCCCGTAGGGTCAGTAGGAAGATCTGAGGAAGGAATGACAGGACTGGAAGCGTCACCCATCCTGACCGTGGGAACCACGGTAGGGGAGGGGGGTGGGGCAACCGAGGGGGAGGGGGAGGAGCATGGGCCACCGACGGGGGAGGTGATGGGAGTAAGCCCGGGACCAGCACACCCGGGTTTGGTGTAGCTGCACTAGACGTGGCCATGCGGTGATCATGGATAAGGAAAGGACTCGGCAAAGGGACATCAACTATGGCTTGGCTTTGCGGCGCATGCATACTAGAGACAATGTCGGGGTAGGGAAATAAGTGCTCAACAAAATGCACATGACGACTAGTATAGACACGACCGGTGGTAGGGTCCAAGAAACGATATCCTTTGTAACGGCCCGCATATCCAATAAAAACGCATGGTATGGATCGTGGGGCCAATTTATGAGGAGTACGGGATGTGATGTTAGGATAACAAGCACACCCAAAGACCCGAAAAAAATTATAGTCTGTCGCCTTTTTAAACAATTTTTCAAAGGGTGAGAGATTTTGTAAATTTGGTGTAGGCAATCGATTTATAATGTAATAAGCAGTGCAAACAGTATCAGCCCAAAATTTAGGAGGAAGGCGTGCCTGAAAAGGTAGGGTCCGTACCATTTCACTTAAATGTTGATGCTTTCGTTCCGCCACCCTATTTTGCTGTGGGGTACCAGGACAGGAAAGGCGAAAGTGAATGCCATGAGTACGACAAGGGGTAGCCATGGGCCTATTCCATCGCTTTGAAAACATTTTATTTTAAGGTTAAACTGATTTTCAACCAGATGAAACAATTCGACTATATATCAATTTCCATATTTGAAACTAGTTATGTACATACTTACTATAAGCATTAGGTAGATGTTGGGTGTAAAACTATACAACATAGGAACCTATGGTTAGAATAAGGCATCTAGCCTTGTGCCGTGATTCTAACACATGGTGGTGAGGTTTGGAGCTCACCTTTTAGATTCCTTGTCATTGCCCACATTCGGAACAAATTTTTATCCATAGATTTAAAAAGGCAAAAAACACATACATGCAATGTCCACATTTGAAATCCATTCAATTCTTAAAATCCTACTGGTTTTCAAATTTAAATTCCTTTATACATAGAGTTCAATGATCTTTAACAAAAACTCACTTAAGAAGATGCAATGTAGTTTTCTAAGTAACAGATACAAGTATTCATAAGATCATAGAGCACTATATTAGCAAGAGCAACCTTTTCTTTTTCCTTTATTTTGACCAGAGCAAGAGCAACCTTCAAATAGTTAATGTTGAAGTAAACAATAAGGTTTTACTCAATACTCGCGACTACTTGTAGTTAACCATAGTTTGTAAAATAATTTCATTTTTATGTACCAACAAGCTAGATTACATAGTAACACATACTTCCATAAAAAGAAATAAATAGAAAATGTTATAAGCAAGGCTAAAGGGACGATTCGATAAAGAGTTGAGGACATAAATGATCCACTAAGAAGGACGAACAAGAAATCAAACACTCAGCAATAAGGTATGGATTTACAATTTTTTGATTTTATCATAGATTAGGATACATATTGGTCAAAATAATATGGTACTCAAAGAAATTTATTGCACATGCCAATCCAAACTTCGATTTCCGTCATTATGTTGGCGCATATTTTTGCCTTTTAAAAAATTTAACTTTTATATAATTTTACAGTTTCCTTCTCTTTCCCTTCTTTCATATTTCAAATGACTATACATAAAAGAACCTTTAAATAAATATTTAAAAAATTTAAATATAACTTAACAAAAACGAAGTTAACTACTTAAAATACCAAAAAACTCATAAAATATAAAAGTATTAAATAAAAGAAAATAACAACTAAAAATAATAAAAATATATATATAAATAACAATAAAATAGAATATACAAGCAATTCTCAAAAATAAAAAATTAAGAAACAAAGTATTAAAAAATAAAATAAAAGAAAAATCTAAAAAATATAATATATTACAAAAAACAAAACTTAATAAAATAGACCATACCAAAAGAAGATCACCGAAATATATAAATGGCAAAACAATAAAATAACTTATAGAAAATCTTATAAAATAAAATAAAATAAAACCTTTTAACTAAGTTATATATCCAAAAATTTAAAACCCTAGAAAATGAAAATAAAAAGGAATAATATGGATAACATTTGGCCATAATCTAGTTTTGAATCAATTAATAATCTTATATAATGCTTAAATATTATTTTCAAAAACGTTCAACTCTTATTCAACTTAACTAGTAGTTTCAAAAACAACAAACTCTTATTCAATAGCGCTATACACTACAACAAAAATACCATATGTTGACACTTTTTAGGTAACATGTTGACTCTTTTAAGTGCAAAGAAAAATATTCTTAACGCTTGGTTCAAGTGTCTTTAATTTTGGCATCAGGAAATAGTTATTGACGCTTGAAAGTGTCAAGAAAATCCTTGACGCCTTCAAGCGTCAACAAATTCTAGACGCTTTCAAGCGTCAAGATATCAGTGTCAATTTATTTGTGAAACTTTAAAGCATCAACCATTTACGAGTTAAATTTTATATTAATTTTTTTTTTAAATATATGTACACACTTAAAACCGTCAAGATATTAGAATTTTTTTTTAATTGATTTTTTAGCATGCATTTATTGTTCTATTAATTTCGTGGGAATGACTGTTTAAATGTTATACCTTTAATGACTATTTCAATATACATGTAACTAATCATTAAATTTCCTATATAATCCTGTAGAAATCCTCCATATATCGCAAATTATAACAAGACATCCATAATATAAAGTCAAGCACAGTAATTGATCATACTAATTAAGATTGAAATTATCCCAAAAAAATATCAAAAGTACATCCATAAATAGTCAATACTAATATTAAATAGGTACATCCTTAATATATCGCATAGAAAATATTGACTGATCAAACAAAATTCTAAAAAATCTAAGAAATCTTGCCTACAAACTTTATTTGATATCATTCTGTCAGCAATTTCGAGCATTATCAACTGGTGACGGAGCAATGTGATCATTAGCACTTGATTCATCTGCAACCTAAAAGAAGCCAAAAAAAAAAAAGAAAAAGAAAATTAAGTCTTATAATATATACAAAGAAAAGTATTTCCACTAGCCCAATTATGCTACAAAAACATTTTCTAAACAAATATGATAATCACTAAATGTAAATTTTGTAGAATTATGGGCTCTGGAAACACTCTAAAGTATGACAATTACTAATTCAAATTTTTGTCTATCTTTCCCTAAATGGATTAAAAAAGTTCAAAAGGAAGAAGTTTTAGATTAGTTTTTTACTTGAGTTGCAGGCATACCACCAACACAAGTTGCCAAAAAGGGATCCCTGGCCGGACGCATTTGCGTTCCCCTAAACAAACCAAGTCGATACAGACGAAGCTCAGGCTCTAACATATGGTTTCTCTGTATCACACTATCCATTTGTTTTTGCATGCTGTCAAGACGGTTTAGGAATACATTAACTTGATTTGTGCTTGCGCCTTCATTCATTTTTCTCTTCAATTCTTGATTAAGCCGAGTAACTTGGCTTTTGGTTACTCCAATGCCATAGCCACATGCTCTTCCCGGCTTATCTTCACCCATAAGCTCCATAATAACTGTATGTTCAATTTCTGCACGCTTCGCTTCATCAACATCTCTGCCAAGTTCGGTTATTTTCTTATCAATCTCTTTTTTCGCTGCATCCTAAAATACAAGAAAAGATAATCTAATTAGTCTTGTATATATGCAATAAATGACTATTGTGATGCTTATAATGTAAATTGTACCATGAATTCCTTGGAATCTTGTTGCACATATGATCTATCTTTTGTGATAAGTGCAATGTCAAAAAATTTAACTTCATGTGGATTCCTTTTGTTGTGCACGTTCTATAAATCATAAAAATTCAAAAAAAAAAAAAAACCACTAAATAAACAATCTGCTTGTTATTTGCATGTATAAGTGGCTAGTACGATACGAAAAAAAAAACTCACAAATTCTTGTTTCTTTCGCGAGTAACTCTTTGAGCCAGTGGTGTGGGTATGTATTTGGGTTGCATGAGCTGCTTTTTCTTTCTCAGATAGCTACTGTAATAAATATAGAAATCATTAAAGTTGATCAATGAACGAGCAACTTGTAAATAGCCAAACTCATCTTTCTATGGAACAACTATAGAAACTCCGCTCTTGAGCACCAAATCGCATAAGCCATATTCACATGATAATTTTATTTCTCCTAATCCTCTTTGTTTTTCCTAGTTTTACTCAGGTTCAAAAGCTAAAAATCAACCATAAAGCCTCAAATTAGGGTCCAAGTTCATGACTTTAACATGCATCAACCATATAATAACCACAAGCAAGAAATCTAATCACAAATCATTAAAATTGATCAATGAACAAGTAACTCATAAATAGCCAAACTCATCTTTCTATGGAATAACTATAGAAACTGCCCTCTTAAGCACCAAATCGCATAAGCCATATTCACATAATAATTCTATTTGTCCTAATCCTCTTTGTTTTCCCTAGATTTACTCAGGTTCAAAAGCTAAAAATCAACCATAAAGCCTCAAATTAGGGTCCAAGTTCATGACTTTAACATGCATCAACCATATAATAACCACAAGCAAGAAATCTAATCACAAACCATTAAAATTGATCAATGAACAAGTAACTTGTAAGGAGCCAAACTCATCTTTCTATGGAACAACTATAGAAATTTCCCTCTTAAGCACCAAATTGCATAAGCCGTATTCACATGATAACTCTATTTCTCCTAGTCCTCTTTGTTTTCCCTAGATTTACTCAGGTTCAAGAGCTGAAAATCAACCATAAAGCCTCAAATTAGGGTCCAAATTCATGACTTTAACATGCATCAACCATATAATAACCACAAACAAGAAATCTAATCAATGATAAAATATGAATTCCTAATGTTCTACTTACCTTGGCTTTAGGTGATCTCAAATAATTCTTAAATTTATCATATTGGCGATCTAAAAAGCCCGGTGGAGCGTCAACCATGTCAAGTGCCCCAAATATGAGAAATCCCAGGGAACACACATAAATTTAAATTTATTTTTGAAGATAAGAATTCTAACTACCTTCTTCCATATATATGAGCATAAAATTAATAGCAAAATACTAAAATTTAAACGTTTATTAGAGAATTTATGAAAACCCCCGGTGCCTAAAATAACAATAATAGTTTATTTTGTATTATACAAAAAAAATTTGTTCAATACATTAAGAAAAAATTATATACGATTTTGATGTTGGTACATTTTTTAGGCTTCGGCCATGTCTTGGGGTATGCCCCTTGTAGCTTGTAAAATCATTTCTTTATTTTCTATATATTTCGCTGAATTACAAAAAAAAAAAATTTATATACATCAAAGAAAAGCGATATTAGCATTTAATATTTACAGGAATAAAATTAAGAATAGAGACAATTAAATATTTATTAAATTTGTTTCGTAGGAAAAAGTACAGAAATTATTATTTCTATAATTCGAAAAAATTGACATAGAAATAGAGATATTACTTTAAAATAAATATCTCTAACTAAAAACATAGCAATTTAATATGAATTTAATAACCTGATTATACTTTTTTCACATTATTCTTTAGAGAAATTATTACTCAGTTATCCTGAGGTTTGAACATTTATCACCGAAGCACCATAATATTTCAATATATACGAGGTACCCTGAGGTTTGAATTTCTTATCACCTAGGTACCCTATATCGAAATTTGATAAGTTTTTCCAGTAATCTGACTAATTTTATATAAAAAATGCTTATTTAGTACGTGATTATGCTAATATATAAAAGTTATGTCAATATGTCCCATAAATATTCAACAAATTACCACAAAATGTCATCGAATTTCGATGAAAACTTTCTATATATTGTCAAAATAATGTATCGTATTAGCAATACTTTGTAAAAAATCATTAAATGTTAATTAAAATAGTTAAATATTGTCAGAATTATGTTCCCTTAGGAAGTTTCCAATGAAAATCTATAAAATTTCAGTAGAAGGGTACATAATTGATAAAATTTTAAAACATTAGGTTACCTAACTGAATAAAATTTTTAAACTTTAAGATATCCCATTATATATATTGAAGCGGCAGGGCACCTAGGTGATAAATGGCAAAACCTTGAGGTGCTTAAGTGATAATTTCCAAATTCTTTATGTGAATAAGATACATTAATTTAATACTCTAAGAGTATAGATTTATATATTTGTGTATTAGGCACATTGGACGATAGGCTTCCTATGTTCACAACATCTTGTACTCCACTATTCTAAATATACGAGAGGGCACCAATGTTAATGGACTCTTTATTATTTTATATGATATAAGAGCCAACTTAACCCTCTCATATTCTCTCTCTTTCAAAGGAAAACCCTAGCTGCCCTAACCCTAATTCTCTCATCAGTGTTAGTATTTTTAATTGCTGTTATTTTCACCATGACCAATGCATTATCAATGGCATGAATAGTTATGTAAACTGGGGGTATTAGAATAGTTTGGGAAGTAATTATCAAGGTTCATGACTTATTGCTCCGATGTTTCATCCTTTGCAACCCTGGCCACCCTACTTTGATGCACCGCCTCATGTCAGTAATATGTTTTCTAATCCACAATTTCATCTTGTGAATAATACTCATGCTAGTAGCTATAGTTTCTATTCATGATTTGTGTGTTCTCCATTTATTCCCCAATCCCTTACTACATACTCCTCTCCTATGTTGGATTCCCCCTGGATAATGGATAATGGTGCATCATCTCATAAGACTAATAACCAAGTCTTCTTACATCTCTTATCCCTTATTATGATCTTGATAAAATTTTTGTTAGTAACTATGCTTCTTTACCAATCGCTGGAGTTGGTTCTAGTTTCCTTACTAATCTTGTTGGTCGTTTCAACTTATATAATGTCCTTTATATTCCTGGACTTTCCATCACTTTACTACTTGTTCGTCAATTTTGCCGCGATAATCATTGTCTTTCAGAATTTGACTCGGGTTGTTTTTCTATTGAAAATCCTAAGACGGTTTCTACCATAATTCGATGTGTTAGTACATGGCCTCTTTTTTCAGTTCCTAGGTCGTTGTCAACACATGTTTCACTCATTGCTTCCAAAGTCACACTATCCCTTTGTCATCGTCAGCTTGATCATCCCAGGCAAGCAATTTGTCGTCATTGTTCAAACACAAAATTTCCTGTTCTAGTTCTAATTCCGATACTAGTCTTTGTCATGCTTGTCAATTAGGCAAGCATAGTTCACCTTTTCAAATGCTAGTGTCAAATACTTCTAAGCCTTTTGATATTATCCGTTTGAATGTATAAACATCTCCTGTTTTGAGCTTTAGTGGCTATAAGTATTATTAGCTGCTTTCGGATGATTATTCTCATTTTGTGGGGATTTACCCTATGCGTGCAAAATCTAAGGTGTTTGATTTATTTGTTCTATTTTGCAATCTTGTACTAAATCAGTTTGGGACAAAGATTAGATAGTTTCAATTTGATAATGAGACTTAGTATATTAATTGTCACTTTAATGCTCTCTATGCTGTAGGAGGCATTCTCAGCAGGTGTTTGCCACATTTTGGTTTAAGTGACGTATGTGCGGTCACCATAAATGTGAAAACAAAACAAACGTGCAAAAGAGACTCACCACGATTATGGAGTAAGCCTAATTACGAATCGCAAGTCTTTGACCTTAACCACTTACCAGTTTTAGAGAAAAGGTTGTGATATGTTGGTGTATCCGACATCGGTTATATCGTGAGTTCTACTTACGCTTCAATTAAGATGGCAATGTTGAATATTTTCTGAATTTTTTAGGTTTTTTTTTTTATAGAAAATCAAAGAAATGGACCTACCTCAAGCGTTAGTTACAGTAACATGGTAGAGGCGACAGACACCTTTTTCTCATACACTTAAAAGTCAGAATTGGGATGGAGATAAACCTAAGAGCTTAGCAATCTACTTAGAGGACCAAGTCAACCAGGTTCTTATGCCTGGCACCCTTGACTTATAATAACTCGAATGAGTTTAGGTTTGACAAGATTAAGGTGGAGCGAACCGTATTTAGGTCACTAGATTAGAACCAATGCAGTCAAGGGAGTAGCCACGATCGTCAAAGCCTAATTAATGGTGTGAACCTAAATTCACTTGACTTATCAAGTAATGACAGTAGTATTTAGACCAACACAATCAAGGGACCAAGCATTAGTTGTCAAAGCATTAAATTAAAGCATCAAATCTCAACTTATCGATTTGTGGGAACAAATTAAAACTAGAAAGTCAAGCTTGAAGCCCGAGAGCTGTATTACTATGGACGTACATATTGCAAAAATCTATGTTACGCTGCACCTAGCTAAGTTACGCTACTCTAGGAAAAAGCACAAGTGTGCTATAAGGAAAAACTTGAAGAAGTTTTGTATTGAGTGCAGGTGTACTACTTTGGACTAATGCAGAGTCCTTTATTTATAGAAAAAAAAATAATGGATGCTCCTAATTTTATGGCAACTTCACCCATTTCTAGCCACTAAGCTCCTCTCTTGCGCGTACTCACTCTTCACCGATGTGTCTTGAGTTTTTGGAGGGAAATCCTTGATGTCCACATCCGAATTTTCAGTAGAGTTCCCTCTTGATGCCCCACGTCCTCCTTAATTAAGCTTAAGCCCCAAGCACCTGAAATTGCGCTCCACGTAACTTCCTCGTGCTTGGAAACTACTGTTTTTGCAGCTTTCTTGGCAGCTCCTCGAGCTCGAGTTCACTTCGCCCTTCAGCCATCTCGAGCCTCGAGTAGCTGATGCCCTTCTCAAGGGTAATAATGCTTCCAAAGTACTGGACTCGAGATGCCGTTATCATAGCACCTCAAGGCCTGCCTCCCCTCGAGGAGGACCTCACGTGATGGCCACGTGGCACTTTACCTAAAAACGGTGTCGTCTCAGCCCTATCAGAATTATGGTGTAAACAGATGCCCCCTTTAGCCGTGGGTAAACTCAAATTTACAATGGGTAAAATCTGATGGATTTGACCCTCATTCATGTTGGGATTCGGTTTTCTATGCTTACCCCTAGTTTTGAGTTCTCTATTTCCTCAAGCTAATCGAATATTACGTAGGCTCTAGAGAGGTCAAACGAATATTTTCTCAACTCTTGGGACTGGTAAGACTTCCTAGCTTTGATATCCTTCTTAATAAGAGGATTACAAATCATAGGAGGTCCCTTGACGTATTCAGCTACGTCAATCTTGTATGGAGGATCTTCCTCCTCCTCGATCAAATTGTGCACGTAGGTCTCGAACACACTATTTTTGTTGCGGGTTTCTTCTTTTAAGACTACTTCATATCTAGCGGTAGATTCTGCCAGTCAAAGAGGCGTTGTGAAATTAGAACCTTCAAATTTCTTCCTGAATTCAACATCCAAGCCGTTGAGGGCTAACTTGGCCTATTCAACATGAGGAAGGGCTACATTGCATTTTAAACTAGCTCGCTTGAACCAGATAATATATTCTTTCATTGACTCACCTGGCTTCTATCTCATTCGAGCTAAGTCTGACATGGAAGTTCCTAATTCCAGTCTCAAGAATTGGGCCTGGAATAGCCTGGCCATGTCATCTCAGTAGTAAATAGAATTAGGGGGAAGGCTGATATACCACTAGAGAGCGGTCCCAGTCAATGAGCTAGGGAACAACCTCAATTTGAGATATTGGTTATCTACCACTTCTCTCCATTGGAAATTAAACCTTGCCAAGTGCTCAAGATCAAAAACGACCCCTTCTCCTAAAAAGAGGGTAAACTCAGGGATTTTGTATCCTTAAGGAAAAGGGTAATCTTTGTCTATGTAGTCAAGGTAAGGCTAATTGTACAAAGGTCTATTGACCCTTGTGAGGCCCGGCCCACACATTTTTCTCAATGAGGGTGGCCAATTGATCCTGGAGGAGAAGGTTAGGCACATCATTATACTCCTACCACTACCCCTCAAGAGGGTGAGGATCTTGTGGGAGATCTGCAAAATACCCCTGAGCACCCATCACAATCAAGTATGCCCCAGCAGGACCTGGGTTGCATGGCATGCCTGGAAACATACAAGTAGTAGTAGGCTAATTGGTTCATCCTTGCTTGATCAACCCCCAAGTCATGATCTTGAGGGAGTGGGTTGTTATTTTGCCCTGATAAGTATGAGGAGGTCTAGGACGAGAAGCCTGATTCCCTAAAACAAGAACCTGATCTTGCATTCCTAGTTCCAGGCCTTGAGTGGGCCTCAAGGAAACCTCCACTACTTGAGGAGGGTACGAATGGTTATGCCCCCCATCTTGAGGACAGCTAACGATAATGCAGTGGGGTTGAGATCCCTAGTTGTCTGACAGAAACTCTAAGTACAGGGTTTGGCAACTCTAAGAGGCACATTATCATTTCTATGGCTAGTTTCCAAGTGTATAACACCTAGGTTTGCCACCGTTGGATTTTTCGTTCTCTCAGGGACCGTACAATCAGCCTGAGCAACTAGTAACCACGAGCTCAAGAGTGTCTCACAAGGATAACCAGCCGGGACTGATGGAGGAGGTGCAGGCTTATGTTGCTTGATATCCTCCCTAGCGGCCTTGACCAAGCCATTATGGTCTCATCTTGTCTAACCAAGATAGGCTCGAATCCAACCATTGTTTTCCTAGCCACATCCTTAGCAATAAAGGTAGCAATAGAAGACAAAGTTGAGTTCATTTCTCAAAGACTCTAATAGTCTCTTTGTGGAGCCTTTCGTTCATAAATGTTCCAAGTCATTAATTACAGCTCTCATGACGGCAAAGCTTTCATGTTGAACCGCTAGATTGCGCTCTATTTTAGCACGTTGTCTTTCAAAGGCTTCTCTTATTATTTGTTGGACTCAACCCTAAATGAAATTTGAGCATAGCTATGAAACTCTTGCGAGTTGGCCATCGAGCCCAACACATTTATCTTATGGGATGTCATCGTCATCACCACTCTCGCTATTGTGGCTGTGACTCAGTTCATCCCTTCGAGATATGGGACTTTGCTCAAGAGGAAGCTCGAGTGGGGATCCAATAAGGGCTAAGCCTTCTGGTTCCTCATGCTCGAGGGCGCTAGACCTTCTGGTTCTGACCATTGGGGAATGGCCGGCAATTACGATCTAGTAATCCACGATGGACTAAAGACGATGAAGTCCTATTTCAATCCTCCCACTGTGGTCGCCAAAAAGGCGTGTTTGCTATATTTTTTTTCAAGTGATGTATGTATGTATGCTGTAAATGTGAAACAAAACAAACGTGCAAAAGGGAATCACTGCAACTAGGGACTGAGCCTAGTTATGAACCGCATATCTTTTACCTCAACCTCCACCGTATTTGTAGAAAAGGTTGTGATATGTTGGTGTATTCGAATTCAGTTATATCGTGGGTTCTGTTTATACTTCAATTAAGAAGACTTCCTTAAATATTTTTGTGGATTTTTTATGTGTTCTTTTTTTGTTTTTTATGACAGAAAATTAAAGATATGGACCTAACTCAAGTGGCAGTTATAATGACGGAGTAGGGCCCACAGACACCTTTCTTTGTATACTTAAAATTCAAGAAATGGGGTGGAGACAAACCCAATAGCTTAGCAGTCCACTTACAAAGCCCAAGTCAATCAAGTTTTTAAGCTTGACACCCTTAACTTGTAATAACTCAAATGAGTTTAGGTCTGACAAGATTAAGGTGGAGCAAACCATATTTAGGTCACTGGATTCGGAAAAACGTAATGAAGGGACAAGCTTTTTGGCCGTCAAAGCCCTAATCAAGGGTGCGAACCTAAGTTCACCTGACTTATTAAGAAGTAACAGTAGTGTTAAGACCAATGCAATTAAGGGACAAAGCCTTGGCCATCAAAGCCTTAAACTAAAGCCTCAAATCTCAATTTGTCAATTTGTGGGAATAGATTAAAACAGAAAAGTTATACCTGAAGCCCGAGAACTATATTACTATGGAAGTAAGTACAACAAATATTTACGTTCCTCTATGCCTAGCTAAGTTACGCTACTCTAGGAAAGAGCACAAGTCTGTTGTCAAGAAGAACTTGAAGAAGTTCTGTATTGAGTGTATGTGCACCATTGTGGACTAATGCAGAGTCTTTTAGTTATAAAAAAAGAAAATAACGGCTGCCCTAATTTCTTGGCAACTCCACCCACGTCTGGCCACAAAGCTCCTCTCTTGCGCACGCTCACTCTTCACCAACATGCCTTGAGTTTTTTGAGGGAAATCCTTGATGTTTATGTTTGGATTTTTAGTAGAAATTCCCTCTAGAAGCCCTATGTCCTCCTGAATTAAGTTTAAGGCCCAAGCACCTAAAATCGCGCTCCAATTAACTTCCTCGATCTTCAAAACTACTATTGTTGTTGCTTTTTTGGCAGCTCCTCGATCTCACTTCACCCTTCAGCCATCTCGAGCATTGAGTGGCTGATACCTTTATTAAGGGTAACGATGTTTCCCAAGTACTGGGCTCGAGACATCGTTATCACAGCACCTAAAGGCCTAACTCCCCTCGAGGAGGACCTCATGTTATGGCCACGAGGCACTTCACCAAAAATGGCATTGTCCTAGCCCTATCAAAGTTTGGGTGTAAACAGTAGGGCCTCATGTCCTCATACGTCTCAACAAAGTGGAAAGGCCAAACGTATGCGTAAGGCTATTAGTAACATGTTGCGTGCTCTCTTATTTCAAGCTTGTACGCCTTAGAGTTCTGGGTTGAGGTGCTTCTTGTCACCACTCACACCATTAACCTTTTTCCCTTTACTGCCATTAAGAAAAGTTTCTGTTTTAGAGATTACCTAAAAAGAAGGCTAGTTTCGATCACTTACGTGTTTTTGGATGTGTATTCTATCCCAATTTGAGTGCCAGGGCTCCACATGAATTAGCCCCCCGTTCATCCTTATGTGTACTTTTGGCCTATTCGTCAAATCATAAGGGGTACAAATGTCCAGACATTGCCACTAAAAAAATTATCATATCCAGGGATGTCATTTTTAATGAAACAGATTTTCCATTTGCAAGGCTTGGCACGATTTCTCATAATAATATAAAGCGACTGCATGAGATGTTTCGATATCTTTTAGACACGAGTCCTTTTCCAAGACTAGTAGTCTCGCATCTACCACCGCTCCTCTCACCCGTGGTTTTTGTTCCGATGCCTTCTCATTTGATCAACCAAGGGGTCGATGGATCACCCATCCCTTCTCAGTCACCACATGCCATTTCATCCTAGATGCCCAATAGTTCCACTGACCCACCCATGTTGGCATCCACCAACTCGCAGAACGCTTAGCCACCTCCTGGTCCCATGTCCACGTCTTATCATCCTATGGTGACTCAATTAAAAGCTGGTATTGTCAAGCCTTTGCTTAAGCCTTCTATGATTGCTCATACTACTTTACCAAATATTCCATATTCTTATAAGCAAGCTCTTGATGATGATCATTGGCGGGGTGCCATGCTCGATGAGTATAATGCGCTTTTAAGGAATAACACATGCACACTTGTTCCTCGACCAGATAATGCCAATGTTATTGGTTCCAAGTGGGTTTTCCGTGTCAAGCAAACTCCTATGTGTGTAGTTGAGCACTATAAGGCCAGATTGGTGGCTCGAGGCTTTACTCAGAGGTATGGAATTGATTATGGGGAGACCTTTAGTCCTATTGTCAAGCCTGCTTCCATTCGCATTGTCTTAGTGATTGCTACTTCGCATCATTGGCCTATTCATCAGCTTGATGTCAAGAATGCTTTTCTTAATGGTCATTTAACTGAGGAAGTTTACAAGAAGTAACCACTAAGGATGGTGAATTTTGAATTTTTGATCATGTGGGTAAGCTTAATAAATCGTTATATAAACTCAAGCAAACTCCACATGCCTAGTATAATCGGTTTGGCTCCTTTTTATTTTGCCTTAATTTTATCAATTGCAAGTCAGACTCCTTGTCATTTATATTACGTAAAGGCGTTTATATGTTTATTTTATTGGTATATGTGGATGATATTGTTCTTACCGCCTCATATTCTACTTTTCTTCATGCCTTGTTGACTGACTTACGATGTGAGTTTGACATGATGGACTTAGGTCATCTTAATTATTCCCTTGGAATTTCTGTTACTCATACCTCTCGTGGCCTTATTCATTCTCAAGCAAAATATGCTTACAATCTTCTTAATAAAAGCAATATGTTGGAATGTAAGTCTTTGATGACACCTACAGATTCTAAGTTCAAGCTCTCTAGTGAAGAAGGTGACCTCTTCTCAGATCCCTCCTTATATCGCAGTGTTATTGGTGCCTTGTACTATCTTACTTTCACTCGCCCGGTCATCTCTTATGCCGCTCAACAGGTATGTTTGTTTATGCATGCCCCATGCCATTCTCACTGGGTTGTTGTGAAACACATTCTTCATTATTTCAAAGGTACTTTGCATCATGGTCTCACCATTTCTCCCTCATGCACTAATTAGCTAATAGCCTATTCATATGAAGACTGGGCTAGTTGTCCTGATACTCACCACTCTAGATCCGAATTTTCTGTGTTCCTTGGTGGTAACATCGCCTCATGGTCCTCCAAATGACAACCCACTATCTCTTGTTCCAGTGTAAAAACTAAGTATTGTGGTATTGCTAATGTTGTTTCTTAGTGTTGTTGGTTGCGATAGCTTCTTGGTGAATTAGGCATTTTTCTACCCAAAGCTACTTTAGTATACTGTGATAATATTTCTGCCACTTACTTGTCCACTAATCCGGTGCAACATGTCCACACCAAGCATAGCGTGTCATATGGGCATTTTTCATGTGCTTCATGTTTCTTCTTCTCAACAAATTGCTGAAATTTTTAACAAGAGTCTTCCACACAGAGTATAGATTTATATATTTGTGTATATAGGCCCATTGGGCTATAGGCATTCTATTATGTCCCTAATGTCTTGTACTCCTCTATTATAAATATATGAGGGGGCACCAACATTTAGTGGGCTCTTCATTATTTTACAAATACATATTCAAATTTCATCATACAAATAATCAAAACTAAAAAGAAATGAAACGAAGGCCAATTAACCGTGGACGTCTTTCACTTTTATTTAATAGTTTATTTAATGAAAGTTCTTATTATCATGGTAACGATGTGAGTTATGGAGCATGATAGACACATAATTGTTGGGATAATAGCAATTTTATTTTGACAATAACATTACATTATTTAGCATGTATAACCTTTCAAAACTAAGCCTTTAATTAAGTTCTTCCTCTAACATAATTTTGTCTTATTCATTTACCTCATTTTTTGTTGAAGGAGAAAACTATAATGGATTACGTGGTTACAACTAATGCATTTTGCAATTTTTTTTTATAATTAACGAGAAAACTTGTGATACAAAAGCCAACGTCATGCAAAAACAAGACCTAAATGTCAACAAACCAAGATTTGGACAAACAACATAATAAGAGCAACAAAAATCATAAATGCCACACCTAGTCACACTAGATCCAACTTACAAGCATTACTGATCCCTAAGGGCTCAGTCGATTACGACATACGATATTTCTGGTTGTTTCATCAAATAAATAGGAGAAAACATCATGCCATATACTTTTCTAGAAACCTAAAGTTATTTTATGCTCTAGATGATCAGAACATTTCATATTAGGGCCCCACTTCATCGTGTCTGGAAATGCATCACACTTCACCCATAATCTATCAATTCGACTCAATTAAGCCCCTCTAGACCACGAGAAATTTCTAATAAGCAATGAAAGATCAATTAGAGCACAACCATGAATGGAAATTTTTAACCCTTTTCTTTCTTAAATATTAGACGTATAATAAAATTCGATCGTGCATTACACAGGAAATGGCTAGTTAAAATAAAATATGGCTCGGTATCAGGGCAGATCCACAGTAGTGGCACCAGGTGCATTGGGCCTCAGTGGCCTATGGGATGAATCTATATTATAATTTTAAAATATAAGTGTAAACACAAAGGATGGTGTGAAAGAAGGTAATTGTTGAATAATTGGATACCCCTAGAATGGGGGAGCCCTCTCGTATATATAGAGTTTTACATATACATGATGATAGGCCTAATGGGCCCGATATATACAATTATAACTCATTACAAATATAGCTCACTATACATTCCGAAGCAGGAGATGGACGAATGCAAAGGTTGTGTTTGAATAGAAGGAAGAGTTGGCGTGGCAGATTCTTTGTAAAGATATCAGCTGTCTGTTGTGATGAAGGTATGTGAAGGACCCAAACAAGACCCATGTGGACGAGCTCTCTAACGAAGTGAATATCATTCTCAATATGCTTGGTATGAATGTGCTGCACAGGATTGGTGGACATGTACAGAGCAGAGACATTATCGCAGTAAAGCAAAGTGGCACGTGGAAGAAGAAGACCAAGCTCACCAAGGAGAGAGCGAATCTAGCAACACTCAGAAACGGCATTGGCAACTGCCCTATACTCGGCCTCGGCGCTAGAACGTGAAACTGTAGGTTGACGTTTAGAGGACAAGGAAATAAGATTACCTCCCAGAAAAACACAAAAACCAGATGTAGATCGACGCGTATTAGGATATCCAGCCCAGTCTGCATCAGAATATGCCACAAGGTGATCCACACGAGAAGAAGAAATGGTTAATCCATAACCAATGGTGCCCTTGATGTACCTGAGAATGTGTTTGACCGCCATCCAATGAGGTAAACGTGGGGCATGCATAAACAAGCATACTTCTTGCGCAACATAAGAGATATCGGGACGAGTGAAAGTAAGGTACTGAAGAGAACCAACTATAAATCGATAGAAGGTAGGATTGAGCATAAGATCTCCATCATATTTCGAAAGTTTTGACTTGGAATCTGTAGGTGTGGCTACAGGCTTGCAGGAGAGCATGTCGGTCTTATCAAGCAGGTCGTGAGCATATTTAAACTGAGATAAGAAAAGGCCATCTGAAGAGTGGGAAACGGAGATTCCAAGAAAATAATTAAGCTGCCCCAAATCAGTCATATCGAATTCAGAACACAGAGAACGAAGTATAGCTTGAAGAAGCATATTAGAAGATGCCATGAGCACGATATCATCCACATAAACCAACAGTATAGCCATGTCACTGCCATGACGTAAAATAAATAGTGAAGAATCAGACTTGCAACCGGTGAAGCCAAGCGTGCACAAAACAGAAGTGAAGCGATTGTACCATGCTCGGGGTGCCTGCTTAAGGCCATAAAGAGACTTGTTAAACTTGCACACATGATCAGGAAATTGAGAGTTGATGAAGCCCGGAGGCTGCTTCATATAAACCTCTTCATTAAAATAACCATTCAAAAAGGCATTCTTAACATCAAGCTAATGAATAGGCCATTGACGAGAAGTGGCTAGAGCGAGAACCATGCGAACTGTAGCTGGCTTAACAACAGGACTGAAGGTTTCACCATAGTCAATGCTATATCTTTGTGTGAAACCTTGTACAACCAACCAAGCTTTATATCGTTCAACTTCACATGTAGATGTTTGCTTAATGCGAAAAACCCATTTAGAGCCAACAATATTACCATGAGCGGGTGGAGGAAAAAGATCCCATGTGTGATTGCAAATGAGAGCATTATATTCATCAAGCATAGCGTTCTTCCAATTTTGATCTGTAAGAGCCTGCTTATAGGAGAAAGGAACCTCGGGCAACATAGTGTGAGCAAGCATAGATGGTTTAAGAAGAGGTTTCACAATACCAACTTTGGAATGTGTGACCATGGGATGAAGAGATCGGGAAGCATCCCGAGGCTGGCATGGTGCATCGGTTATGGCTGGAACATGGGACGTGTTGGGCACCGGTGTGGGGATCGGAGATGCAACATGCTCGGCTGGAGCATGGGGTGAATCGGGCACCGATGTGGTGACCCGTGGCAAGGCGTCCGGCTGTGGTGGTATGACGGGTGGTGGAGCCGGGTCTGTTCCGGCGAAAGGAGAAGAAGCAAGAGGTGATGAGAACACCTAATGGAGCCGACTCATCATTTCTTGAGAGAAGGTACCCAACCGAGCGAGAGGAAAATCTGTTTCATCAAACACAACATGTCTCGAAATAATAACTTTGTTAGTAGAAAGATCTAAGCATTTGTACGCCTTATGATGCGGTGGATAGCCCAGGAAAACACATAAAGTAGATCGAGGTCCAAGTTTATGTGGAGCAGTAGCAATCAAATTAGGATAGCAGACACTCCCAAAAACATGAAGGTGATCAAAGTCAACCTTTTATTTATATAATTTTTGATATGGGATCTTTTTCTTAATAGCAGTAGAGGGTAATAGGTTGATGATATGAGTAGCCGCAGCAACAGCCTCAACCCAATACTTTAGAGGCATACAAGCTTGAAAAAGGAGAGAGCGCATCATACTACCAATAGCTTTGTGCATACATTCAGCTTTCCCATTTTGTTGGGATGTACGAGGGCATGAGACCCGACTAAGAATACCCCGATTTATAAAAAGTGCATTAAAATCATGATTAATATATTCAGTCCCATTATCACACTGAAATTGTTTGATTTCCACCCCAAATTGATTTAAGATAAGTGCACGGAATTGAAGAAACATATCAAACACCTCCGATTTAGAACACATTGAGTAAATCCACACCAAATGAGAATAATCATCCAAAAATAACAAATAATATTTATAACCACTGAAACTAAAAACAGGTGATGTCCATACATCAGAATGAACAATGTCAAAAGGACGCGTAGTACTAGAAACTGACTTCTGAAAAGGTAAACGACTATACTTGCCTAGTTGGCAAGCATGACACAAACTAGACTCTGAGGGACTAGAACAGGAAATCAATTTTTGTTTGACTAAGGATGACAAAACTGGCTCTCCTGAATGGCCTAAGCAACGGTGCCAAATAGAAGAGGAGACTTGTGAAGTAATGAACGATGTAATGACGGTAGTTGATCCTGGTACTGTGAAGAGAGGCCCCGGGCTGACACAGTGGATGATAGTTGACTTCAATTTAGGATTCTTAACAGAAAAACTAAAACAGTCAAATTCGAGAAGACCATTGTTATCTGAACAGAATTGACGAACAGAAAGTAAATTTTTGGAGAGATTAGGGACAAATAAAACTTTGTTTAAAACAAAGCTACCTGCAGGAGTAGATATGAAACATGACCCAATACCAGCAATGGAAAGACAAGCACCATTACCAGCTAAAATTTTGTCAGACCCGATGTATGGAGACAAGGATGTTAGGATACCTTGATTATTTGGCATGTGGGAGGAGGCCCCGCTATCCATGACCCAAGAGGGGTCAAGAGTAGGGGTAGTATAATATTGTGGAGAGAACTGACTTGTGTCAAAACTTGGGTAAAAACCATAGCCAATGGTATAAACTTTATTTGCTGGATGAAATTGTGGATTAGAAACATTACCACCCGAAGGAGTAAAACCGAAAGGAGGAGGTCGATATTGCATGTTCAACTGTGGGATAAACAGCATGTATGGAATTCCCCTATAATTTGGACCCCACATATTCGGCATCCACTGATTTCCATAACCACAACTGTTTTTATCACGACCACGTCCATTACCACGACCTCCACATCCACGACCATTACCTTGACCATTGCCATATTGATTTCCAAAACCGGACTGCTGTTGGTGAGCGACGAAAGCGGCCGGCTGCTCGGTGGCAGCCGGTTGCTGCTGTGTCGTGGATGGCTGGGGGGCCAAGGGTGCAGCCGGAGAACCGGCGGCTAGGAGAATAGCTGGAGTACCTACATTGATATTCTTAAGGCGAGATTCTTAATTCATCAACATAGATCGGGCCTCAATAAAGGACGGGAAGGGAACACGAGATGCAATAGATGTACACACAGCACTAAAATCTTTTTCATTAGACAGACCAACTACAGCGGCTAGAACCATATTAACATCAGTAATAGAGACATTGATAGACTTAAGATTGTCAGCCAGAGATTTAATCTTCATGAGATATGCTAACATGGAGAGATTGCCTTTCTCAATATTGGTCAATTCACGTTTAAATTGTAACTGACGTGATTGGGCGATGCAGCAGTTGTATCATCATCACTACCACACAGAGCACTAGCAAGGTCGGGAGAGATAGTACCGAGTATCCCGGAGATGAGAAGATTGTCAATCTGTCTCCAATAGCGATAATTGGGATCTGAAACAACATGTAGAGAGGAGGTCCCATCAAGGTGATCATCCACAGCATAACCTCTACAAGCAGAGAGAAAAGATCTGCGCCATACTAAATATGTGGAGTGATCGGTCAGATCTAATGTAGAAGAAATTTGATGTCTAATATTTGAGACACTGAATGGGGAGGGAAGGGCCGGACCACCAGCCGCACCAGCGGCAGAAGGTTGGACGACGGCGTGGGGAGTGGTGGTTGAGGAGGTCACATCAGCCATGAGGAAGGAGTTTGGTTGGAGGTGGTGCGCAATTACTGCAGCGGCGCTAGGGTTTCAGGGTGAGGCAGCACCGGTGCCAGGGTTAGGGGAAAAAAATAATAAATCGGCTAGGGTTTGCCTTATTTTACAAGAGAGTTAGGGTTTGCTCTGATATCATGAAAGAAGGTAATTGTGGAATACTTGGATACCCCTAGAATGGGGGAGCCCTCTCGTATATATAGAGTTTTACATATACATGATGATAGGCCTAATGGGCCTGATATATAAAATTATAACTCATTACATATATAGCTCACTATACTGTATACTCTAACATGGTGCCCCCTATCACATTATATACTCAAGCTTAATTGAATGCCATGCTCACTATTTTCCATGTCAAGTGTTCAAGGTCACTAAGTATGAACTTTTTGGAACATTTTAATTATTATACTTCTTTAAAGTTATAGCTCTATATTTTCAAACACTTTAAAAATCTATATCATAGACTAATACTAATATATTCATAATCTTTTACCAAGTTATGATTTTTTTTTTTAGAAAAAAATCTATGTTATGATTCTATTTTATTTATATGAAGTTTTTTTGGTTATATTAGAAAAATTATCTAATAAAAGTTTATGTATGCGTGTGTGTATATATATATTCTCAATTTTTAATGAATTATTTGTATATTCTATTTACTTATTTAAATTTCTTTCTAATTATTGTTAAAATCCTGGACTGAATTCAATTTCTAGTAAACAAATTTTCTCATTTTTGATTATGTCTATAATTTTTGCTTCTAAATGCTCTCCTCCAAGGTAAACCTTAAATCAATTATTATTATTAGTATTATTTAATTATTTTTACTTTTTATTATAAACATATACCCCGCTTTGTTAAATTTTTTGATCCTCTGATGACTACTAGTATGTGCCCGACGTGCCTTATATTTACATATTTTATTTTTTAATCCCGTGACATACTTGACTTTTACATGTATATTTTGTTGTAATCTAGGTACATTTATGCTTGGAGTGCAATGGAGCAAACAAGGTTAAAAATCGGCAGAATCAAGCATAATCGAGGCATATTTGAAGATTAACAGGAGAAACCCAACCACGTGTGAAAAAGAATGGCCAATCAGGTCGTAATTCGGTAATAGGAATAGGTCTCGCAGATAGTTAATATACACATTTCATAATATTATATATATATATATACACACGGAGAAAGCAGGGCGCATGGACGGACGCCGCACATATAAATACAGGGAGAAAGAGATAATTTATGGTATCTTTTGCTACGCCTTCTCTACTCCTCTCCTTTCCGAAGCCACTATGAGATTCAAGGGTTTCTCAAATGCTGAAGCGCAGGTGGTCGGAATGTTGGAAGGATCAAGGTAAGGATCAATGTCAACGTCAATTGGGAGAGTCTTTAAGTTCTTAGTTTTTATTCATTATCTTTTTTAGCTTTGAACAATGTGTAAAATTCCTATGGAATAGTAGACTTATAGTTTAGGGATGAAGGGCGGGTAGCCGCCCGTATCCCAGATTTATATTATGCTTTTGATAATGAATTTGTGTTATGTTATATACGCACCCATGTGGGGAATTTATGATTGTGTTTGGTGTTCCTTTGTGTGTGCTTGTAGCCATGTTGAGATTTCCAAATTGTTAGTGTTAGTCTACGAGCTTGTGGCCTAGACTATAATATAACTAGTTTTCATGCATGGTCAGGGTTGAGGTTGTACCCAACCTTGAACACAATCTTTTATACGAATTAATATTTAATTAGGAGTGATAAAGAAATTTGTTGGCGCTATTAAGATAATCCATGCTACACGTAGCGTGATAAAATGGGTTATGCCCTTAGACTAGTTCATCACCCAAAGCCCTAGTTTAAGTATTAATTTAGGTTTAACAATGAATTAGAATTAAGAAAGGAATTAAGTAGTGCTAATGAGATAACTTATGTTACACTTAGGGTAATATGATAGGTTACACCTTTGGACTAGTTCATTATTCTGAGCCCTATTTTAAATACAAACTCAGGCTTAGTGCTTATAGGCTAAGCCACCTAAATCATTGTCATAGTGTGATATAATGACAGGGTACGAGTAAAGCTATCTCGAATTCATTCCCCTAAAATAACCTCAATCGAATTGACATCTTTAGTTTACTGCTTTCTGTAGTTAATTGTCCAAATAATCAACAAAACCCAAAAATTCAACCGCTCATTAATAACTAAATCCGATTCCTTATGGATATGACCCTATACTCGATCTAGCTGCAACGATCTCGTACGCTTGTGGGTACGCGGTTTTAAAACAAACTTTAAAATCACGTCAGTGCCCCAAGTGAAAAAACTTTCTGGATTCGCCACTACCAAGCATGTAAACTATATCGTAATTTATTCTGTAAATTATATTTTGTTGAAAATATAAATGACGTATGTGCATCGTATCAAAAGACACCAGTAATAGATTTGGTATCTTACTTCAAATCGGAGATGATTATGCTAAAATTAAATAATCAAATTCGACTCCACACTCAATTCCCACCATGAAAGGAAAAGAAAGTGTAGTCAACAAACCCCACAAGGAACGATGAAGCTCTCATAAACGCTGATGCTATAATTTTATAAATATATATATATATATATTTTTTTTTTACAGAAAACTCAAGAGCATTTTTATACAAAATCGATGTCAAAAGTGATTGATTTTCTCTTAATCACCACAATTTTATATCTTCAGTTTGTAAACTGTAATAATCCAAATATTTTTTAACAACTGCCTTTTGTCAACATGATACATTCCAATAAAAAAACCCACTGGTGATGTACATGCGCTTGGGGAAGCAAGGAAATTGAGTTCGATGGGAAAATGAATAAAATAATCGGAAAAAATTTATATCCAGATTCGAGCTTGGATCATGGAGACAGATAGTTTGTCTGAAACCACTTTAAAAATTGCAATTGTAAGCTATTCTTTGCCAAATATCATACATTTTGAGTGTTCAAGAAAGAGGGCGCATGTAAGTCATGCATTTTTTTTTTTTTTTTAACAAACTTGTAAATATATTGACAAAACTCGAATGATTGAAAAAATTATGGATTACACAAGTAATTTTTTAAAAGTGTAAAAGTTAAAATAGTTAAGTGAAAATTGGTAGCTTTAGAAATACTTCCTTGTAAACAACTTTTTTTTATCAAGTTTTCATGTAAATTACCAAAAAAATATGGATGGCAAAATTTAGAAAAGGTTTAGTCTACCCTCAAGGGTATAAGATTCAAAAGATGAGTTTCAAATCCAATTTCTCTTACTTTAAGACCTTTGCTACTCTAAGAATAGAGTTTCTTTTAACATAAAAGCATCTTGAAAAGTAATCATTTCTCACTCATGACCACAACTTTTTAATTTTTTTTAAAAAAAAACCTCCTTTAGTAATTTAAATATTTTCCGTCAACAACCTATATTAATGTTTAGTATTCCATTTAAGTTACACATGTGGTTTTGCTTAAGTTTTATATAACTTTAGAGAAAGCATGACACATGTTGATTTTAGCTCCATTGGTAAAGGATTGTACTATTAAAGTGACTTTATGTGCAAGTTCGAATCTATGTACACACAACTAAGCAGTAAGATTCTAACATACTCATAGAGATCGTTTACGGATACATAGTTGTATCAATTGAGCTAACACAAACACGTATGTTTATGTCCCCTTTTTGTATAAGAAAAAGTAAACTTACACGTGTTACGTGAAATAATGGATTGGCAAATTTTCGAAGCAAGAATGACATGATCCACAAACTTATAACCGCAATTAAAGAATACGAGGTAAAACATAAGCGAAACAAGAATACATGATTTTTACGTGGTTCAGAACTGGATCCCTATTATTAGAGAAGTCTATCCACTCTTATAAAGATTATATTACGGTTACGCACCAAGAAACAAAGACATGAACAAATGACATACAAAAACTTAGGCTTCTAAGTTAGCTAGAACCCTTACAACAGACAACAAGTTGTAGCAAACCTTCACTCAAACGCCATGGATCAAAGCTCAAATGGAGATATAGGTACCCGATGCTAGGGTTTCTTTTGCAGAGCCCGAGGGAGTTAGGAGAAGATGAAAAACAACAAAAAGAGCCAAAAAATGACAAGTTATCACTGCTTCTAGCAATTGCTGCCCCTGTATACCGAGGTTTCTCAATCCAAGTTGTAACCCTAGTGGCAGCATCATGGCCGTCCAAGCATCACAGCATCAGTGACAAAGGACGCCCAAAGGAAATAATTTTTGGGCTATCACAGTGGTGACACGAGTCCCTGGGAGATGCACAAGGTTAGGACAAGTGTCATGCCAAATGAAGCGTCACTGGCAACAGACATAATGCGGGCAGCAGGCAGAGGAGTACAGGCACACAACTATATGACAAGGGCATAATAGACAATGTCCAAAAATGCCGAATTTCAAAATATGAACGGAATTACCCTCAATTTTCTAATGATTTACAACCATGCAACTGCTTTACAAGATATTACTCATTCCTTCAAGGTGGTGTGTTTCAGGTTGCTTATATACATCAAACATTGCGTTTTGTCATTATGACTCAATGCTTAATATAATCATAAGTATTATCTTGACATAGTTAGTATCAATATACGAACTAATATTCAACAGGATGTGCCTCAATAGGCAACTAACGGTATCAATATTGGCCATTGATTGAAAACAAACTAAACTTTAAAGGAGACTTCATGAAAAATTAAAAAATTGTGGCAACTAAGTAAAAAAATAACTACTTTTTAAGGAGAGTTTTGTAAACCAAATCCTAAAGAATATTGTAATACTAACAATGATCCTTGGGAAAGGAAGAAGAGCAAATTAATGGGAAACTTTTCTTAAGAGTAATGATGTTATGATCCCAACAATAAAGAAAAATGAAAAGAATATATAGCACCAAAGGTAATGGGGGTTGACATTAGAAGTAGTATAATCATATATTATGAAATTTATGACCAAAGGAAGTGTCAAAATGTCTACCTTGCATGAAACCGATAGATAAAAGCCTATGAGTGCCTACTCACAACCAACCAACTTCGACCAATCATATCATTATGTTTTTGTAGCCTTTTATCCCTCATTTGTTTTTCTATGCCGACAACCTTTTGACTTTGCATTTTGCATATCATCACAAACCAATTATCAATTTTTTTTTTATCTGTATTTAATATTTAAAGTAAATAAGTATAAATTGAATAAATGAGTAACTTTATATTTAAAAGTTCCTATAATAATTACTGCTTGTGTCAATAATTTTTAGCACTTTACATGGCAATTGGAGTCACCACTTCCTCTATCATTCACATAATCTATTCATCCTCCTGCCAAATTCATTGCACTGTGACAAAACGAGTCAGAGCCACTTTGTGTACTTTTTCCTCCCCAAATCCTTGCAAAACGCCTAATATATATATATATATATATATATATATATATCGGATGGAATGAGAATGGAAGTTTCGTGAGAATATAAAAAAATTAAATCTAAATTGCTAGATCTTAAATAAAATTAATCAACGGTCCTAATTAGACCTTTATTTCTTTTCTCTCTCCTCCCTTTAAGTCCCAATTTTTAACTTTTTCTCTCTTCTCTTGTCTCCTTTTTAGCCTTTTATCAATATTTTGACTTTATATTTTTTTACCTTTTAAATTTTTGCCAAGTTCTTTTTTCACTATCTCATCCTCTTTTTTACTTGTCAACAATTTTTTTTGCTCTCTCTCTCATCATTTTTAAATCTTTTACTAATTTTTTCTATTTTTTCTCTGTATTAAGTTTACACCTCAATTTTTTTCTCTCTTTTCACCCTTTTTAAACTTTTTATCGATTTTTTTCTCTCTCATCCCTTTCTATATTTACACCCAAATTTCTTTTACTCAATTTTTTAACTATATTCCTCCACTTCTTTTTAACCTTTCATTAAATTTTTTTACTCTTTCTTTTTTAGGCTTTTATTAATTTTTTCTGTCCTTCCTACACCAATTTTTTTCTCCCTTATTTTTAATCTTTCACCAATTTTTTTTCTTTTTAACCTATTGCCAATTTTTTTACTCCTTCCCACCCCAATTTTTTCTCTCTCCTCTCATTTTTATCTTTCAACAATTTTTTTTACTCCCTCTTTTTTTAACCTTTTACCAATTTTTTTTCTCTATCTTTCCTTTTCTACGTTTACACCCCAATTTTTTTATATCTCTTTTTCTTTTTACGTTTACAACCCATTTTTTTATGTTTACACTACAATTTTGTTTTCTCTATCCTCCCTTTTATGGCTATCATTTCAATTAAGGGACAATTAAAATTTGGTTTTCATTATACTTAGAAGATTGTAAACAAAAGTAATTTACTCTTTTTTATTATACATTTAGAAGATTGTAAACAATAATAATTTACAATTTCTAATAATCAGTCTATGCAACTAGTTTTGCTAACCGTTTCTATATGACATTGTTACTAATGGCCGAAAGATACAAGTTATCATTTAAAATATAATATATAACATTTGTAAAGCTTAGAAATTTTATAAATAATACAAAGACTAAAATAATATATGGTTCTAGAAAACAAAATTTGATGTAGTAAATTCATGTCTTCATAAAACTCGTATTTGTATTCTAGCTCTTTCTTCTTTAGTAGTAACAAATTTCTTCTTCTTCCTCCTCTGCAACAAAACATTTGAGCATCATTAACAATGGAGACTGTAACAAAAGTACATAAAAAAATTAAATAATTACAAAAATTCATAAATTCTTATCATTAAACAACCATAGAAAAGAATGAACAAAATAGCATAATGTATTCACCTAAACATGTGAAAAGAAGCATGAACTTTTAAAGCTATAACTAGAAGCAGCAAATATTAAAATTCAGAATTATCAAAATAAGTAATATGTAGTTATAGTTCGATATAAAGACTCTCAATAGTGATAGATCCAGGACTCCAACGATGCGACGTCCATATTTATATTATAAATAAAAAAAATAATAATAATAATAACAAAAAGTAATATTAACTATTTGTATTATTTGTATGTATTTATATATTATAAAAAATAGGACAATGAACATATATACGTATCAATATAATAAAATTATATAATTGAGAGAAAGAAAATCAACTAGTTATATTTGTTAGGATTATGCTTCAAATTTATGTATTTAGAAATGAAGGGTAGCTGAGGGGTCACCGATCAATTGGGGGATGTCTGATCGATTGGGTGATTAAAATAAAAAATAGCTATTTTGGCCGAGAGAGGACCAATCAATCGGGCTTGGGCCGATCGATCGGGAGTCGTTTTTCCATGACGGTTGTAAATAGACCTGTTAGGGTTTCAGTTTAGGTATCCAATTTCAGAGTGAGGTTGCCGTCATTAAGAGAGAGAGGTGATTTCATAATTCCTCCAATTCAGATATTCGAGTGCTACGAGAGTTCAGAGGGAGTGATCTATAATTCTTCATAGATCTCGTTAAGAGGAAGTGTGATTGTAATTCTTCCATTCATGTACCAATAAAATCTCCATCTATGCTCGTGGTTTTCTCCTGTCTCGATTGTAGAGGGGTTTTCACATAATTCATTGTGTTCTTCTTGTTTGTTCTTTCTTTCACCTATTTTGTTTACGTCTCGTTTGTGTGAGTTATATTATTTGAATCGAATCAAGTGATTAGGGTTTACACTTCCGCATCAAGATTTTCCTAACAAATTGGTATCAAAGTATATCAGATTTATTAAGATTCCTCACAAATTGGTATCAGAGCCCATCGTTTGATTTGGTAATGTGACGTCCGCAGTTAAGACCGAAGTTGAGAAGTTTGATGGTCAATGCAGTTTCAGTTTATTGCAGGTTCACATTAAGGGCCTCTTAAGTCAGAGTGGCTTGAAAAAAGCTTTAGATGGGAAAGAGAAGAAACTAGAGAATTTGACAGAAGCACAATGGGAGGAGTTAGACAAAAAGGCTCTCACCGCTATTCAAATGTGTCTTACCGATGACGTTTTGACAGAAGTTTTGGAAGTGAAGATCGCTACGGAGTTATGGAAGAAATTGCAGGATATGTTCTGTTTCAAGTCTGTCTCCAACAAACTCGCAGTTAAGCGCCGTTTGTTCACGTTTCGTATATCAGAAGGTACGTCACTTATAAATCATGTTAATAAATTTAATTCATTAATTCAAGAGTTAAAGGAGCTTGATGATGCTCCTAAGTATAAAGATCAGGCAATGTTATTGTTATGTTCACTCTCTACCTCTTATAGAGGCTTTGTTGAAAGCATGATATATGGTGGTAGACAAACCATATCTGTTGATGAGGTTAAGAGGAACCTACTGAGTAAAGAACGGGTAGATAAGGAATTATCATATGCTATTTATAACTCAGGTAGTGGTTTATTTGTGAGAGGGAGAACTGAGTATGATCATAGTGGAAACAAGACTAAGTCTAGGCATAAAGACCTAACCTGTAACTACTGTTATAAGAAAGGGCACATTAAGAGAGACCGTTATAAGCTTAAGAGAAGATTAGAAGCAGATAATAGGTCTGACCAAAGATCTATAATGGCTAGTGTTATGGAAGATGAGATTGATGGAGATTTTCTATCTATGTCCGAACCTAAGTCCAGTTTTAGAAAAAGTTGGATTTTAGATTCGGGTTACTCCTATCATGTTTGTCCCGATCGCGATTGGTTTTCCACGTACGAGTCAGTTCAAGGTGGAGTTTCTTTGATGGGTAATGATACTTCATGCAAAGTTCTGGGTATTTGAGCAATTCGTTTTAGGATGTTCGATGGCACTATCAGGGTTTTGAGCGATGTTCGCCATGTACCTGATTTGAAGAAGAATCTTATCTCTTTAGGTACTCTTGAGTCTAAAGGGTATAGGTACACAGCTGAAGGTGGAGTTTTGAAGGTCGTTAAGGGTGCTTTGACAGTTATGAAAGGCAGAAGGGTAGGTAATTTGTACGAGCTTGTCGGTTCCACAGTTGCAAGATCTGTTGCAGTATCTTCATCATCATTGTTGACAGAACCAGAGATCACAAATTCAGGAAGTTTGAGATTGGATCATTCAGGTGATAGGGGTCTGTCTGAGCACAGTATAAGGGGCTCTTTGTGTGGTCAGTCTACAGGGCTAAAATTCTGTGAAGAAGGGCTTTATGGAAAGCAGAAAGGTTTTCGCTTCAAGCAATTCCTGATGAGTAGACATTTAACATTTTATGAGTCTTCGTTATTGAGTCCACAGAAGATATCATCAATTGGTTGTGATTCAGGTCAGGTGAGTAAGCCAGAGGAAGTTCAGTTTCAGTTAAATAACATAGTTCAGCAGCAGGTGGTTGTTTCAGAAAGTGTGTCAAGAGCCAATTCAGAAAAGAAGAAGATTGGCATTACTGATAACCTCTCAGATATGTTCACTCAGATGTTGCCTAGCAGGAAGTTCAAGCCTCGCTCGAACTCGGTTAGGTTTTGTGTTTTGTCTAGATAACTCCGTGTGTGGGGTGTTTTGTAGAGTAGGTGGAAATATTTTTTTTTAATGTAAATTTTAGTCAAGGTGGAGATTTATTGGGATTATACCTCAAATTTATGTATATAGAAATCAAGGGTAGCCGAGGGATCACCGATCGATCGGGGGATGTCCAATCGATCGGGTGATTTAGGTGAAAAATACCTGTCTTGGCCGCTAGAGGGCCGATCGATTGGGACTCACCAATCGATCGAGAGTCGTTTTTCCGCAAGGGTTATAAATAGACTTGCTAGGGTTTCACTTTAGGTATCCAATTTCAAAGTGAGGGCGCCGTCATTAAGAGAGAGAGGCGATTTTATAATTCCTCCAATTCAGATATTCGAGTGCTACGAGAGTTTGGAGGGAGTGATCTATAATTCTCCATAGATCTCGTTAAGAGGAATTGTGATTGTAATTCTTCCATTCATGTATCAACAAAGATCTCCATCTCCCTCCGTGGTTTTATCCCCTCTCGATTGTAGAGGGGTTTTCACGTAATTCAATGTGTTCTTCTTGTTTGTTCTTTCTTTCACCTATTTTGTTTACTTCTCGTTTGTGTGAGTCATATTATTTGAATCGAATCAAGTGATTAGGGCTTACGCTTCCGCATCAAGATTTTCCTAACAAATTAGTATCAAAGTATTCCAGTTTGTTCCAGTTTTTCTCACAATTTTATATAAGTGATACGAAACGATTATAGGTGAAAGAGAAAGGTAAGAGATAAGAAAAGAGAAAATAATTACACTTTTAAAAAACTAGGATTTAATTTTCATGGTGTTCAGATAAAAAAATTTCATGAAACAAGTTATTAAGTAAGCAAAAAAAAATAAAAAATAAAAAAAGGAGGGTAAAGGTGATAAATACTCAATACTCGAAATTGAACCCACGGCCTACAAAAATTTGATAACATGCTCTACCACTAGGCTAAAGGTGACTTCTTGATGTTGATTCACAACTTGATTTTTTATACTATTTATAATTTTGGTACTGGTGCGTATAACTTTTAAAGATTAGGTGATAAAGCTATAGTGTCTATGCCCCCGCTTCTTTCAACGTCCCTTTTTTTTTACTGATTCTCAATCATCCTAGAATTTATGCTTTTCCTTTGTTCAAGCTTTCAATTAATTATTAATGTATTAAATCCTTTCCTCCTATTAACTACAATATCTATAAATCTTTTTACTCTCTTATTAAATTGGCGAATAATTGTAAAGTATGAATTTGTGTGTTTGCTAATTAGGTTTCAATTCATAGTATTCAATTTTTCTTATCTTTTATTACAAACTTCACCGAATATTGTACAAAAAAGTTATAATTGAATTTTAATAAATAAAGAAGACAGAGGAGAGAATGAATTACCTTTATTACAAAATCAGGAGTAAACATAGAAAGGGGAATAAAAAAGTTGGGATATAAACGTAAAAAGCAGAGGAGAGAAAAAAAATTGGGTATAAACATAGAAAAGAGAGGGGAGAGAGCAGGAAGTAATAAAAAAACTGGGGCGTAAAATAGAAAGGGGAGGGGATAAGAAGAATAAATAAAATTGAGGTGTAAACTTGGTGAAAGATTAAAAAAAGATGAGAGAGATAGTATAAATAAATTGGTAAAAAGTTAAAAAAGGAGGGGAGAAGAAAAAAAAGAAATTAGTAAAAACTTTAAAAAATTTAAAAAAAGAAAAAAAGAAATTGGTGAGGGTTTAAAAGGGAAGAAGAGAGAGAAAAAAGAAATTGGTGAAATTTTAAAAAAGTAAAAAAAAAAAAAAAAGATGAAAGAGAAGGTAGAGAAAAAAAAAATTCGTAAAAATTTAAAAAGGTAAAAAAAGATAGAGTAAAAAAATTAGTGAAAGGTTAAAAACGAGAGGAGAGGAAGAGAAAAAAATTAAAAAGTTGGGACTTAAAGGGAGGAGAGAGAAAAGAAATAAGGATTTAATTATGACCGTTGATCAATCTTATTTAAAATCTAACAGTTTGGATTTAATTTTCTAATATTCTCACAAAACTTTCATTTTTATTCCAGTTGTCCCCTATATATATATATATTTATATTAAGTGGGAAGGGGTTGATCTTTGTGGAAATAAGATGTGTGGACCATAATTTGTGAGGGGGATCATTTTAACCACTTATTTGCCTGTTAAGATCATCTCCTTCCAACTGAGATTACCTCGTTCCTCCACTTCAAACAAATATATGGCCCACAATTCACCTTCTTATAAAAATCATTATGTATACACATACATACACACATATATACACATACGTGTGTGTGTGTGTTTGTATATATATGTATATATCTATGAGACAACGCACAAATACTATTTAGGCTACATGTTATATTAAAAGGAACTGCGGGAAACCCTAGCCGCCGCACATTCACCTATCGCTGCATTGTTGCCCTGACGTCCATCATTTTCGACAACCTCGCCGCCCACCCGCTTGACCGCCTTATAGGAAAACTCTAGCCAATCTATGTTGCATCCTTGCCCATGACTTCGCCTGCTTGTCTTTGTCTCCAGTTTCACAAATTCGTCTTCATCTTCGATAATCATGACTATGGAAATTCTGATATCCCCAATTTTTATAACCAGGGTTGCCTCCTTCGAACCCTCTGTCTGAACATTTCCTACATGTCATAACATCGTGCCTCTCACACTGCCATCCCCGTTCGTTGTCTCTAACATTCATAATAGGTTTTCCTCAACTCTAGAAATAAGTAATCCATCATCTTTTATTGTTTGGCTTTGATATTTTTCTCTTGTTATAGTAGGTATGCTATTAATGACCACTTGGATGGATCTACTGTGAACCTGATATTAGTAGCCTTAATTATCCCTATTGTTATGAAGTTGATAATTATCTTATTTTCTGGATGCTTGGTATAATGCTTCTAGTAATACTAATCCTATTTGTGGTGATGAAGATAATTAGACTGTTGCTACTGCCTAGGCTATTATTTCTCGCTTGTTTACCGATTTTACTCAATCTCATGAATTGTAATTCAAGAGAGAGTTACTTAACCTTGAGAAAGGAAATATGTCAATGTTAGCTTATCTTGCTAAAATTCAATCCTTCGCCAAAAAATTGATCTATAATGCCTCTATTACTGATATTGATATGATTTTATCTGCTATTGTTGCCTTATTGGATAATAAGGATTTGACTGCCATGTGTACCTCATTAATGGCTCATGTGCCATTTCCATCATTTCCGGATACACTTTCTCTTTTGTGAAATAATGAATCACAACATCATAGTGAATTAGAAACACATCCTTTGATTGATAATTCGGCTAACAACGGGTCTATGAATTATACTAACCCTTCGACACACCCTACCACAACCGACCTAGGGCTTAATCACAGTAGGCTATTCAACCTAGTAAGAAATTGGCCTTACCCACCATTCCCCCTATGGCGCAGTCATAGTTTCAAGCATCGTTCTCAATTTGTCAAGGTGGTCATGGTAAAGGCGCAGTTGTGCACTAGGTCATGGTAAAGGCGCAGTCGTGCACTAGGGTGCAATCCTAAATGACAAAGTCATGGTTTTGAAAATTGAAGATATCAAAGTTCATGGTGTCCTAATTACCAAGCTCAGTGGCCATCTCCTCCGATGTTTTATCCTCCTTAGCCGCAATCGTCCCCCTTTTAATCATGGTGATATATTTTTTCATCCACCATTTCATCCTACAAATAATACCTAGGGTACTAGATGGTGTGTATCCTCATTTTGAGTTTCCTCAGTTTCCTCCTCCGTCGTTTACCACTTATACTCCACCACTATGGTTGAAGCATCTTAGATAATGGATAGTGGAGCATTTTTCCATGTGAACCAATAATCTAGGTATCTTTACATCTCTTACGCCATACAATGGTCTTGACAAAATTTTAATTGGCAATGGTGCATCCCTATCTACCACGAGGATAGGTTTAGGTTATCTCACAACATTTGTTGGTCAATTTATTTTAAGTGATGTTCTTTGTGTTCCCAGTCTTTCCACGAATTTGTTTCTGAGTTTCCTCAATTTCCTCCTTGGCCTTTTACTACTTATATTCCAACACTGTGCTTAAAGAATCTTAGATAATGGAGTGGAGCATCTTCTCACAAGAACCAATAATACAGGTATCTTTATGTCTCTTACACCATATAATGGTGCTGATAAAATTTTAGTTGGCAATGGTGGATCCTTGTCCGCTACAGGGGCTGGTTTAGGTTATCTCACAACACCTATAGGTCGATTTATTTTAAGGAATGTTCTTTGTATTCTTAGTGTTTCCACTAATTTGTTTTCTCTTGGGTAGCTCTTCATGATAATCATTGCCTTTTGAAATTTGACTTGTGCGGTTTTTTGGTAATGATCCTAAGGCAAAGTCTCTCTTCATCCTATGTGTTAGCCGAGGGCCTTTTTTTTCGATAGTTGGATAATCTTTCACACATACTTCCCTTTTCTCTTCCTCAGTCACACCTTCTTTGTGGAATCGACATCTCAGATATTCTTGTGACAGGATTTATCTTCATTAGTCAAACACAACTTTATTTCTTTTTCTAGTTCTATTTCGAATTCTAGTATTTCTCATGTTTGTAAGTTAGTCAAGCGTAGTCATTTATCCTCTCAAAAGGCAATTTCCTAAACTTCCAAGGACTTTAAAATAATTCAATCTAATGATGGACATATCCCGTTATGACTTTTATAGGTTATAATATTATATGCTTATTTTGGATGATTATCTCTCCATGTGTAGATTTACCCCATGCGCACTAAATGTGAGGTGTTTGCTTTGTTTGTGCAATTCCATAACTCAGTATTGAATCAACTTGGGATCAAGATGAAGCTGTTTTAGTGTAATCATGGAACTAAATATATTAAGGTCGATTTGAAGGCACTTTTGGTTGCATTTGGCGTCCGTAGTAGAGCGCCTTGTTCTCACACATTCTACCACAATGGCAAAGCAGATTGTATATGTTGGCAATATGATATGTGCTCTACTTTCTCAAGCCTACATGCCACTAGAATACTGTGTTGAAGAAGTATTTGCTATTGCTCATATAATTAATCTCGTACCTTCTACACCTATACAAAAAGGATTACCCATCAATGTCCTTATAAGAAGGCGGTGGCTTTTGCTCACATAAATGTTTTCCGATGCGCTTGTTATGTAAATATGAGCTCCACAGCCCCGAATAAGCTTGCCACCCCGTAATTTTTATGTGTTTTGGTCTATCCATCTCATCACAAGCGTTATCAGTATCTTGATATGTCCACTATCAAAGACATTTTATTTTTGATGAAGCAATTTTTACTTTTGTGTGGCTCTGTACATTCTCTAATTGTACTACACAACAGATACATGAAGTTTTCAAGAGTCCTCTTGTTGTGTCTCCGTTTTTCGGCCAGGTTGCTTATCTTGGGTCTATCTTGCCCTCAGTTGCACTAGACTGAGCTAGCCTACTTCCTACCTTTGCTATGTCCCTAGCCAATGCCATGCCCATTGCTCTGACCACCTTGTTGCCTAGACCTTTGCGGCTTTTTGCACTTCCCCTGTCATAGCCTGTCTTGCCCTCCTTAAGTTGCCCAACTAAGGTCAGTGGTTCCTTTGCCATTCCTCCATCATTGATCTCTCGACATCCTATGACAATCCACATTACAAAACCATTTCTGTAACCTCCTATGTTGGCTCACTCTATTCTTACCACTACTCGGTACTCGTAATTACTACTAGTCGATACTAGTAAAAATAGGCCCTTTAAGATAGCAATTGACATGGTGCGATACTTGATAAGTATAATGCCCTTCTTCGTAATTGTACGTCGACCCTTGTTCCCCAGCTGGACCGAGGCAAATTTAATCAATGGGTTCAAGTGAGCATTTCAACTCAAACAAATGGCCACAGATGAAGTCGACCAATACAATGCTTATCTTGTTGCTCAGGGATTCACACAGTGGTATGGTATTGATTATGATGAGACCCTTAGTCCGGTTATTATGCTTGCTAATTTTCAAATTCTTTGTCTATAACAACTTCGTGGAGCGGGCCTATTCATCATCTTGATGTTTAAAATGCATTTCTTAATGGTCATCTTATTGAGGAGATTCACATGTGGCAGCCACCGAGTTTAAGGACCCAAATTTTCTTGACTATGTGGGCAAGATTAATCAAGAACTATATGGGCTTAAATAAGATCCCATGGTATGGTATCACATTCCGTTGGTTTCTTGCTTCACCTTGGTTTCATTAGATGTAGGTTAGACTCATCTCTCTTCTTCTACTTAAGGGGATGATATAGCTATCCTGTTAGTTTATGTGGATGACATTGTTCTTACAGCCTCCTCGTTGACTCTGGTTCATGATTTCCTACAATCTTTACAACTGGAATTTCACATGACTAACCTAGGCTATCTTAACTATTTTCTTGAGGTCTTGGTCACTCATTCTTCTCAAGGGTGGTTCTTGTCTCAAGCTAAGTGTGCTCAAGACTTACAGATCAAAGTAATATGCTTCATTGCATGCCCATGGCCACCTAAACGGACTCCAAGCTGAAACTCTCTATGGCTGCTGGTGACTGGATGACTAATTCTAGCCTTTACCGCAGTGCTGTTAGTGCATTATAATACCTTACATTTACTTTCTCAGATATTTCTTATGCAATGCAGTAGTTATGTCTTTTCGTTCATGCTTTATGTTAAGGTCATTGGACAATTGGTACATTAAGGGAACCTATAGCAGGGTCTCTCCAACTATTAAAAATGTGTAGACTTTTTGATGAAGTTGATGAAGAAACTGAACCTTCATGCAACTATATACTAATGGAAAAAATATGAAGACACTCCTCGAACTTTCTAATTAAATAGGAGAGACCCTGTGCACTTTTATTTATATACAACACATTTCCTGAATATTGTAATTAAACACAATATACTTTCTATACGCTTTTAATTTTATCAAATAGCGCCATGAACTTCTGTTTATATACACAATTCACCCCCTGAGCTATGTTACTAAGTACAATCCGCCCCCTATGTATTCAATTTAGCTTCATAAATTATATTATTAAATAGTACTCACCAAATGCCCATTAAATTTTAAAAAAATAACCTTTTGAATTATGTTATTAAATTTAAATCATCCTTACACATCAAATTTAATGCATAAATTAAATATAATTCACATGTTCATTTATTTATTTTCATGTATAAGCCCCTAAATTATTTTTTAATTAGATAATAAAGAGTGAGCTGTCTTTATTTAAAAGTTAAATTCAATATGTAGGGTTAATTTGGATAAATAACAAAGTTTAGGGGTTATTTTTCAATAACTTGGTTTATATTGTTATTTTTATCCAAATTCTATAAAACATAATCCCCAATAGTTTTTAAATTACTTAATAATACATTATTTGCATTTAAGTCTAGTGTTAAATTCAATGGGTAAAGTAACTTGGGTTCAACAAGATAGTTAAGTAGTTATTTTTCAAAATTAAATGTGTTATATTTGGTGAGTTGTGTCATTATAATTTATAAGGTTCAATTGAATATTCAAGGGGTGAATTACTTTAATAACACAGTTCAAGGGGTGAATTATGTATAATAACAAAAGCTCAAAGGGCTATTTGATGAAATAAATATTGCAGAAGGTGAATAGTGCTTAATTGCAAAGTTCATGGGGTGTGTTGCATAAAATTAAAAATGCGGGATCTCTTGTATTTAGTGAGAAAGATCAAGACCATGCTATATACTAGAGGCTTGGTTTTTAAACCCTTAATTAATGGAACTACCTTACTTCGCCTAGGGCAATGGCAACATAACATATGGCTGAAGAGATTATCCTTCTGAACACCCTTGTTGAGAACGAGTTGTATTAGGTGAAATAAATTTAACTGCAACTAAGCCTACTACTAAGGGGAGAGGAGAAAAAGGTTTGTCGTGCAACAAACTAAAGAATTTTTGTTTTAATGCCAAAACGCTTTCCTAAATCTCGGACTCCCTTATTTTTGTTGCTGGTAAATTCTAATTGTTGCTCCTTGTTTGGTGTCAATCACAACACCTCTTATGTTAACAATCTTTTGAATGATGTGGTAGCAACAAAGGACATGTTTGGACTTTTGATGACACCTCATTTCTTTAGACTGAATTATAGGGCCAAATTTATCACAAAATAGGGGTAACAGTCACTCAATAGAAGGGATCTCAACTGCATGATGAACTTCTTCATCCAAACCGCTTCATTTGCTACCTAGCTAGATGCAATGTACTCCGCCTCCATTATTAAATCAGAAATTTTATGTTGTTTGAAACTTTTCCATCTAACAGCTCTACCATTTAAAACGAAAACATAGCCTGATGTTAGTTTTCTACCATCCTTATCTAATGCAACTCTAACATCTGTGGAGCCCTCAAGGTCGAACTAAAAATCTCCAAATTCTAGAAATTAGTCTTTAGTATTTTCAATGAGCATTACTAGGGTCATCCTAATATCTACTTGTCATTCCAAGTGCAAAAGCTATGTTATATCTTGTACATCTCATGGTGTACTTGGTGGCTCCCGTTGCAAATGCACTGGAAAACCTACTCAAACTTTCTTGCTCTTTGGTAGTACGAGGAAATCCTCTCAATTATGAACAATTTTGGTTCCTCCTTGGAATTTTCTATGCTATAACTCTTAAATATAGTTTTCAAGCACGCAAATTGGGACAATCCAAGAATCCTTCTTACCTTATATTTATTGATTTTTATGCAAAAATTGGGTTGTCTCTCCCTAATCCTTCATGGAGAAACTATTAGATAGCCAAACCTTCATATGCAGTAGTATAGTAGAGTCATTTCCTATAAGGACAATATCATCCGCAAACAATATGAAAAATGTCATAATGGTCCCACTACCCCTTTTTTACACATCGGTTTCCTTTTCGCTTCTAAGTAAAATCAAACATTTTAGCAGTCTCATTAATCCAAATGTTCCAACTCCTCAAAGCTTGATTTAGTTCATATGCGGACTTTTAGAGCTTGCATACTTAATGATAATTATCAGGTATGGTAAAGCCTTCAAGTTGTGTCAGGTACAGATCCTCTAAATCACCATTTACAGCGATTGTTGTGACATCCATTTGCCAAATTTTATAATCATAGTATGAATCTATAGAAAAATATAATCCGAATGGACTTAAGCATTGCGAGAGGGGAAATGTTTCTTCAAAGTGAATACCTTGTCTTTGACAATACCCCTTTAGAAACAAGATAAGGTTTTTAGGTTTCTACTTGGTCATCTGATCCCCTTTTCTTCATAAAAACCCACTTATGCCTTATGGGTTTTATATCCACCAAGGACTGTCAACCTTCATGGATTCCATGGCATCTAGCAACTTCTTGGAGTCAAAACCTTGTATGGCGTCTTAATCAATAGTAGGGTCATCATCTCATGATCTACATTGTCTAATCTAACGTTTTATATTATCTTGCCATAGTACCTTTTAGGCTGACATGGTACTATAGTTGACATTCTCAAAAGCTTTTGTATCTGGGTTTCCTGTTCCAACTCTTGCCCCTAACCCATTGTAGGTTCTTGGGTCTCTTGATTCTCATCAAGTTCTACGTTGCGTCCATGTGCTCGTTCTTCTAAGAACTCTTTCTCCAAGAAGACATCGCACAAACAATTTTTAATCAATTAGATGGAAGAAATAATATCCTCTTGTTTCTCCGAGATATCCTACAAACCTACGTTTGTGAAATCTCGCCCCAAGCTTATCGAACTCTAGTCTCCAAACATATGTCAGGCATCACCATAGTCTCACGTGTGCCAAGTGAGGCCTACATTCCTTGCATGTCTCATATGGAACCTTAAAGACAACTTAATGGGAACTTCATTCAATAAGTAGTAGGCGTCTAAATGGCATAGCCCTAAAAAGATATAGAAAGATTAGCATCATGGATCATCAAGTAGGTTTCAATCCTACTTTCGAATAACCCATTGTGCTAAGGATTTTTAAGAGGAGTTCATTAAGCAAGAATACCATTCACTTCAAGACGACAAACAAACTCCAGATTAAGGCATTCGCCGCCTTAATCTAATCGAAGGGCATTGATATACTAGCCTTTTTTTCCCCCCTCTATTTCACTGTTGAAGTTCATAAATATTTCAAAAGCTACATATTTGTGTTTGATGAGACACAGAAACCCCTATCTACATATATCATCAGTATAGGAAGAAAAGCATGAAAATCCACCTTAGGCTTATGAGGTTAGTCCACATACATTAGTGCAAGGTCAAGGTCAATCTTTAACCAACTTGCTTAACCTAGTCTCGTTAATATGTCCAAGTTTACAGTTCAAAACACGGAGGTTAGACTATATGCTTTTGTCATTTCTCTTTCTCTTATGGTCATTAGAAATATGAAAGGTTGGTTTAACAAATGGAAAAACAGAAACTCCAAATGACAAATGTTCTGTTGGCCCTAAAGGCCATTTATATTGAAATTTTGATGATAACCATCATTTAATGAGTCATTGTGTTTAAATTATTCTAATCTTATTTTTAAGTGACTCATAAAAATGTTACAAAAATATCAAGGCTAATTATGCTGATATTAAGCTTTCTAAGACGATGAATCAAGAGGAAAGATCAAAGTTGAAGAGAAGATTCATCCAAATTGAAGAGAACGAGATCCAAGACCAAATGCCTTAAAGTCATTTATTTTTATAGAATGTAGGATCAGAATATATCAATTGAGTCAAAAACTCAATCTTGATATGTGTTGCTCTAACAAAAATATTTTTGAAATATTTTTGAAATTTTATTTTAAAAAAATTCAACTCAAAATTTAAGCCAATTTAGTTTGTCAATAAAAATATTTTTCAACATTGGTATTTTGAAAAAAATGACGAAATCAAACAAGATCAAAGTCTAAATAGATGAGTTTTTAGCTTGATTGAATCAATCAATCTTTGAATGAGCAAAATGAAGGAAATTAATTCAAAAATTAAGCTAAAATGGTAATGAATCAATCAATCTTTGAATAAGCAAAATGAAGGAAACTAATTCAAAAATTAAGCTAATATGGTAATCAATTAATCAATCAATTTACATAGCTAATATGGTAAGTCAACCAATCAATCAAGCTAATTGATCACAAACATCCAAATCCACCCAGGCATACTGAGTGTCGACAGATAGAAGAGATGTGTCGACACACATACATACAATAGCCACCGGAGCTTCTATGTGTCGACACAAAAATCTGAAAAAAGTTCCAAACAACCACTTTTGACTTGATTTCTCAACTAATCTTTTTTCCAACATTTTGAACGTCCCCTAGGCTCTCATTTGCCTATAAATAGGGCTTGAATACCTTAGTTTATATCATCCAACACTCTCTAAGCTTTCTTTGATAAAAAGTTCTTACTTTCTTGTATTTTTACAGTCTGATTTTGAGTTTTGTTTAAAGTTTTTTCTTGAGCATCACTAGTTCTCTTTATTGTTTATCATTGAGCTTAGTTGGCAAATCCTTATCTTTAACTGAGCTTGATCTATTGTTAATTCACTCTTGAAAGAGTGAAGAGTCTCATTGCTTTAATTCTTCTATTGCTTTATTTTAATTATTTATTGTAAAAGTTGGATTCTAAGCCTACGGTTACAAAGGGATTAGTTGTAATGGTTGGGTCTTAAGCCTACATACAAAAACACTGGTTGTAAAGGTTGGATCCTGAGCCTAGTTTTAAAAAGGATCATCAAGTTTAGTTAAAGGCTCAAGTGACAAAGAGTAGTCACTTGAGGAGTGGACTAGCTTCCGGGTTTGAAGTGAACCACTACAAAAATCCTTGTGCATTATTTTTCTTGCCTTTAATTTTTGCTTTTCATATTCATTGTTTTAGCTCTTAATTTATTTTTTGGTTGTTAAAGTTTAAATTTTCATTTAATCGCAAAAGAACTTAATTCATCACCTCTATTAGGTTACTCTTTGGGCCTGGTATCATAGCTAATACTCTTTTTTTTTGGGCCTAACAACCTTAGAGTGATCCTTATGGAAACCTTTACATCTATTTTGGTCGAGGGTCAATCAACCAAGAAACCTCCGCTTTTTGACGGTAAAAATTTTTTTTTATTGGAAACTTAGGATGAGAGTTTTATTACGTCTGTTGATTCTGACTTATGGCTAATAAAAAAAAAATGGTGATTTTGTTCCTTCAATGAATAAAGGAAATGCAATTCTTGATAAATTTGAAAATGATCTTATTCAACATGACAAAACAAAGCTTGAGAAAAATGCTAAAGCGCACTTCCAATTATTATTTGCTATTACTCTCAATGCGTTTAATCATGTCAAAAGTTGCAAGACCGCAAGGGAGATTTGGCACAAACTAGAAGCCATATTTGGGAGAAAGTCGAATGAAGAATTCCCTCATACAAGTGACGAGGAGCAAGTGCATTCATGTCTCATGGTCATTGAGTCTGAAGAAGAAGAAGAAGAAGAAGAACTTGAAAAAGATGAGGCAAATGATTTACCTTCTAATGAGCTCATGGGTAGTTTTCATGAATTATCTGGTGCGTTTGAAAAATTGAGAAACAAATCTCTTCTAACAAAAATGAGCTATAAAGAGAGTCAAAACAATGTTTAGTGTTTAGGCTTGAAAATGAATCTTTGAAAACAAAAATAGAGTCATTAAATGATCAAGTTGAAACATTGATCAATGAGAAGCAATTTTTGGAAGAAAGGCTCATTTCAAATGAAAGTAAAAATGAAGAATCTAAACGAGTTGAATTAATGCTAAAAGGGAATCAGTCTTTAAAGAACAAGTAGAAGAACTCCACAAATTTCAAGTAAGGCCCAATATGGTCAAGAAACACTTCAAAAAAATACTCTATTCTCAAAGGCCTACTTACAATAAAAGGGAATTGACTATAGAAGAGATGCTTGAAAGAAAAAATTGAATGTACTTTTTGTCAAAGCCTCCTTACCATCAATAAACTCTATAAGATGTCATTATTGTGGTGATCATGGGCATATCGTGTATTAATGTCCTTTTAAAGAGAATTCAGGAAAAACCAAGATGGTTTGAGTTCCAAAGAGATCTCAACCACTAAAGGACAAGACTAACAACGAATGACCCAAGAAGATTTGGGTACCCAAAGATCATTAAGTTATGTAGGTATGCTTGAAGTTGGAGAAGAAAAGTCAAAAATGTTGCTTGGATAGTAGTTTCACAAGTCATATAACCGAAGAATAATGGATGAACACTTCTATCAAACCAAGGAAAGTATATATCACTTTTTGTGACAACAAGAAAAGAAAAATTCTTTGTGTCATTAACATTGCCCCTAACTCTTCTCCTTGCATATATGATACTTTACTTGTTCATGGTCTTATGCATAATTTTCTTAACATTACTATGTGGTAGAGTTTATTGTATTCAATCTTGAGTCATTTAAATGCGTATTGGCACATGTTTAAATGAATGAATTATTACTTGATCAATTAGGATGAGATAATGTCTATATGATTGATCTTGAATGTATGAACTTTGTGAAGTATTCGAGTATCTCGAATGAAAATGATAATTGGATTTGAAATAGAGGATTTAAACATGCTAGTATGGACTTAATTTCAAAACCTTTGAAAATGATTTTATTTGACGACTACGAAATCTTAATTCAAAAAAGATCATATTCATGATGTACTTAAATATGGAAAGCAAACAAGATCTTCATTTAAACCCAATGATGTAGTTTCTATATTAAGGCATCTTGAACTTTTGCATATAGAATTGTTTGATCGCACTAGACATTTGAGCCTTATTGAAAAATGTATGGACTTATAATTGTTGATGATTACTCTCATTTTGCTTGGCACTTATTCCTTTCTCATAAGAATGAAGCCTTTGAAAAGTTTGAAAAGTTTTACAAGCAATTGCACAATGCAAAATATTTGAAAAGCATTTCAATTAATAGTGATCGTGGAAGGGAATTTGAAAAAGATGATTTTTGAAAGACATGTGATTAGAAATCCACTATAATTTTTCGACTCCTAAAGTTTCTTAACAAAGCAAAGTGGTTAAGAAAAAAGTTTGGAACTATTGAACAAATGGCAAGAACCACACTTTGTGAAAACAATTTACAAAATTCTCTTTGGGCCAAAGCTGTTAATGCCACTTGCTACATTGTAAATAAAGCTCTGATAAGTCCTAACTTAAAGAAAACGCCCTACGAACTTTATAAAGGTAGAAAATCAAATGTTACATAGTTCAAGCCATTTGGGTATAAATGCTTCATCCAGGACTATGGTAAAACGAATCATGGTAAATTTGATCAAGAATGGATGAAGGCATATTCATTGACTATTTTCTTACCAGCAAAACATATAGTCTACAATAAAAGATCAAGGGTAGTACAAGAGTCTATACATGTGGTTTTTTTTTTTTTAATGGAACTAATGTCTTATCCTCTAGAATTTCTTGTGATGATGATGATATCGTAATCAAATCAATAAATATCACACCCTCATCTGAGGAGCAAGAAAAGGATAAAACCAAAGCTCCAATGGATGAACCGAAAGGAAATAACCAAATGTAGAATCTAAAGAGGAAGACTTGCCAAGAGATTGAAAATTCTTAGAGGATCACCCAACAAGTCAAATCATTGGTGATCCCTCCCAAGGTGTAAGAAGAAGGCATGCATTAACTGAATATTGCCATCTAGCCGCATTCATCTCTCTTGAAGAACCTAAGAACATAGAAGAAGCTCTAAATGATGCAAATTGGATCATGGCAATGGAAGAAGAGCGAAAATCATTTCAAGATAAATGATGTGTGGGAACTTGTGGATAGACCTCAAGATCATCAAGTCATCGATGCCAAGTGGGTCTACCACAACAAGAAAGATGAAGAAGGTAGTGTGGTAAGAAATAAGGCAAGGTTAACAGCTCAGGGTTTTGACCAAGAGGAAGGTATAGACTGCGAGGAAACTTTTGCTCCCGTTGCTAGATTAGAAACTAATAGACTCTTATGTGCATTTGCTTCGATCAAAAATTTTTAACATTTTCAAATGGATGTATAAATGCTGAACAACCACCTGAATTTTGAGGATGACAAAATTTTCAATTATGTTTATAAACTAAAAAAAAAAAAAAAAAAAGAAGACTTTTTTCTGGATTGAAACAAGCTCCAAGCACTTGGTATGAAAGATTGGAGTTCATTTTTAAAGGTCTAAGGATTTTTAAGAAGGAAGGCTGACACAACACTTTTTTATCAAACACTCTAAAAACAATATTCTCATTGCACAAATATATATATTGATGATATAGTGTTTGGTGCTACTAATGCATCTATGTGTGAAAAATTTGCAAACCTTATGAGTATGGAATTCAAGAGCATGAATGGAGAAATCAACTATCTCCTTGGACTTCAAATGCAAAGCAAAGAAGAAATTTTCATAAACGAAGCAAAGTACATCAAAAGATACTTAAGAAGTTAGGCATGAAAAACTCCAAGGCAATTGCAACCCCAATGAGCTCAACACTCAAGCTAGACATTGATGACAAAGGTAAAAAGGTGGATCAAAAAGCTAAATAGAGGTATGATTCAATCCATTGTTGCTGTTCCACGAATGGACTTGATATCTTGTTTCATGTGTGTGTATGTGGTTGATTTCATACATGTCTAAAACAAATTGCAATAATGTTCCGCGAAAATAATTTTTTCGTTGCATAGTCGGTACTTAGACTTATTCTATCCAAGTGTGATTTCCTATATCTAGTTCAATATAATGATGTGAATTTTACTTGCTATGGAACTTGTCAATTTATTGGTTATGTGTTAATGCAGTGGTTAAGGGGGCAAAAAAAAAGGAACATTGCCTCATCTTCCATAAAAGTCAAATGCATTACTTGTGCAAGTCATGGTACTAAAATATCTTGGTTAATGCATGAATTTGATGATTAAGGCATTCATATTTATCATGCTCTTATTATGTGTTATAATGCTAGCACAATATGCTTAACCAAACCTCCGGCTTAACATTTTAGAACCAATCATATAGAGGTAGACATTATACCATTCATGATCATGTGCTTAAAGGAGATATATAGGCCTCTATGTGGAACTAATTGGTCATACTAAAGAAGGATTAACATGGTGAAATATATTACTTGTATATGTTAAGTTCATATGCCTAGTTATATTGAAAATGGCTCTCAAAGATTTAACATGGTGGCGTACAATTATCCAAGTATTCTTATCCAATCTAATGGATATTAGTACTTGTAAACTGATTTTTAAAGGAAACAACAAGATTAAGTTACCTTCAATCTCTCCAATGTTTGTTTAACTTGAATATTCTCTCACATTCTTGTTCATAATTTCGATCAAAATTATAAATGTGTTATGAGAATTGCAAAACTTCAAGTTTAGAAATCTTGCTTTGAGTGAGTTGCCTACCCACTAAACTACCTTTCTTGAAAAATTATTCATGTTCACCTTATTGAGGCATATGAAATTTTTTTTTTTTTTCTAAAAGGTGTATCAAGCTACATATATAAACACCACTTTTATATTTCGAACTTTAATGTATAAATCCCCTCCCCTATATATATATTTTTTTGTTCATGACAAAGGGGCAGAGAGATTGGTGTTTTTTATATCCGTATGAAAACCTTTTCCGAATAAAAATCAATTCCTAGATTCTAATTTTTGGCAAAAACAAATGGAGTACACTTATTTAGTGTTGGAGAATATAATAAAAAATTATACCTCAATAGCGTGGAAATGAAGAGTTACCGATGAAGTAGAGCTGAACGAGGCACGGATCACGCTTTCTTTAAGACAATTTCCACCCTCCTACGAATAAGCCCGATGCAGTAGGTAAAAAGCGCACCGTCCCCAAGATTCAACGCTCAGCTATTGCCAACGCTCTTAGACCCTGCACTGATCTCAGAGGCCAAAACTACCAAACACTCTTAACTCAAAAATAAAAGAAGGGAATTGTAGATAAGTAGAGGAAGATGAATACTTGTTATTGTGTCTATAAAATATCATATTTTAATCCCTATTTATAGGGTAAAACAAGATCAAAAGCACCAATAATAAAATCATTTTTTACCCGTTGAATATTAAAGGGCCCAGCTAATGCATTTGGCCGTTAATATTAAATGGGCCGTTCATGCTGCATTTACAGTGCCTAATGGCACTTTGTTGCTCCCTTTAAATTAATTTTTCCTTTTTTTTTTCCATTCCCTTTTATTATTATTATTATTATTATTATTATTATTATTATTATTATTATTATTATTATTATTATTATTATTATTATTATTATTACTATTATTATTATTAAAAGGAAAAGCAAATAGAAATTTTTATTAAAAACCAACAATTCCCCACCTTTAATAAAAATTTGAGTTAAGTAGAACTTTCATACATCATAAGGGTGGCCTTGCCTTGAAACCCTTATTAGTGTTTCAACAATTCTCGCACTAGAGTCAAAGTGGACTTAGCCTTGAAACTTTATCTTCTTGAAGGCACGTAGAAAGTATCACACATACGAAAGCTCAAAGTGTACATCAGTTTTGGGAGTTCGCACATTACGGCCCTGTGCATTCCTAGATTTCATGAGCGCTCTAGAGAACTTGCCCGAGTTCTCATAAGAGGCGGCCTTTACCTCTACACTCATATAGGTGCGTCCGTCAAGGATGTGCTCATGGCCACACATCCCACCCGTATGGGCTACAGACTACATTAAGAGTTGTATTAGCTCAACCTCAATTACGGCCACAATTAAGCATGCTCGACACCATAGGGATGGGCTATCAATAAATTTCAAAATAAGGCATGCTACCCCAGTTACTCTATGATTCGTTTGTCCCTTTTCTGGGTATCCTCATGAGCAACTTATTCTTCTTTGGGCTTCAGCCCCATCCCCCTCGATGTCATCCAGATCTTATTTCTAGCTAGGGCTTTTGTTAACGGGTCAGCAATATTATCGTGTGACCTCACATGAACTATATTCACGGCGCCATTAGTAAGATGTTCTCTTACTATACTATGTTTTCTTCTCACAGACCTGGATTTTTCATTATAGTATTTATTATGCACACGTCCAATCGCCGCAGTGCTATCACAATGCAACAATATGGATGGCACTGGTTTCTCCCACATAGGGTTATCATATAATAAGTTTCTCAACTAGTTTGCCTCATCACATGCTATAGATAGAGCAATAAGCTCTGCCTCCATTGTCGATTTTGCTATAATTGTTTGCTTCTTTGATTTCCAACATATTGCACCACCACCTAAGGTAAATACATACCCACTAGTAGACACAGCGTCTCCAGTGTGAGAATTCCAATCTGCATCACAAAAACCTTCAACAATAGCTGGAATCTGTTATAACATAAAGCATAATTCGCAGTCCTTTTTAGATATCTCGTTAGACGATTAATAGCAGTCCAATGATGGAAAGATTGTTTATGTGTGAACCTACTCAAAACACTAACTGCATAAGCAATATCAGGATGTGATGTATCAGCAGCATATATGAGACTACCAATAATTTTAGCATATTCACTTTGATTAATAACATCCTCATTCTTTTCAGTGGGAACCAAGTTGACATTTGGATCTAACGGTGTGCTAGCAAGCTTACAATCATAGTATTTGAATTTTCTCAGGATCTTTTCTATATAATGAGATTGATCAAGTAAAATGCCATTGCTAAATCTATTTAATTTCATACCGAGGATAACGTTAGCCACATCCATAACTTTCATGTCAAAATTCCTTTTGAGCATAGTCTTTGTAGAATTTATGACATCTAGATTAGTGCCGAAAATTAGTAAGTCATCCACATACAAGCTGATCATAACATGAGAAATGCCAACAGACTTATAATATATACATTTGTCACTCTCATTTATTTTAAACCCATTATCTACAAGACAAGCATCGAACTTTTCATGCCATTGTTTAGGGACTTGTTTAAGCCCATATAGAAACTTGGTTAATTTACACTCTTTATGTTCACTACCAGGTTCTACAAATCCTTCAGGCTGGTCTATGTAAATTTCTTCAACTAAGTCTCCATGTAAGAATGCCGTTTTTACATCCATTTGATGTATTTCTAAATTGTTTACAGCGGCTATGGCAACTAGCACCCGAATAGAAGAGACTTTAGCTACGGGTGAGTATGTATCAAAGAACTCAATATCCTCCTTCTGTGTAAAGCTTTTTGCTACCAACCTAGCTTTAAACTTATCTATAGAACCATCAAGCCTACGTTTTCTTCTAAGAACCCACTTACACCCTATAGTTCTACAACCTTCGGGTAGATTTACTAACTTCCATGTTTTATTAGTACGTAAAGAGTCCATTTCATCATTAATCGCTTCTCTCCAAAATTCACAATCAGGTGAGGTGAGAGCTTCCTGTATGGACTTAGGTTCATCTTCGACTAAACATATTACATCTTCAATAACAAGAGGATGTTCTTGTATATTATAAATTAAATAATCGGGGCCAAAATCCTTTTGAATCCTTGATCTCTTACTTCTTCTAGGTTCTACGATTGAAGAATCTATTGGGAGTGTATTGTCAGGTTCAACCTCCGAGGAATTTTCAATATGCCCATCAATTTTTGTTTTAAACGGAAACTTATCTTCATGAAATATAGCATCCATTGTCTCTATAACTATATTATCCTCTAGGTTCAAGAATCTATATGCTTTACTATGAAAGGCATATCCTATAAAGACACACCTAATAGCTCTTTCTCCTAATTTCGAAATTTCGGGGTCTATTTTTCTAGCAAAAGCTAAACAACCCCAAACCTTTAAGTAATTCAAGTTAGGTCGTCTCCCTCTCCATAATTCATAAGGTGTTTGGGGTATTTTTTTCCGAGGTACTCTGTTAAAAACATAATTGGCGGTGAGTATAGCCTCCCCCCATAAATGTTTAGGTGCACTAGTGCTAACCATCATAGCATTAGTATAGCCAATTAGTGTCCTATTTTTACGTTCTGCCACCCCATTTGAGGGAGGAGAGTAACCGGGAGTAAGTTCATGCACTATCCCTTCCGAACGAATAAAGTCTATTAACCCTAAAGTCTCATATTCCCTACCTCTATCAGTTCTAAAACTTTTAATCGTTTTATTAAAACGATTCTCTACTTCTCGCACAAAATTGTTCAATTTTTCGAATGTTTCACTTTTATTTTTAATTAAGTAGACATAGGTGTACATAGAAAAATCATCGATAAATGTTATAAAATATCTTTTAACACCATGGGTTAAAATTCTTTCGAATTCACATATATTAGAATGAATGAGTTCTAATAATTCGGTACTCCTATAAACCGACTTGTGAGGGCTTTTACTAATCTTGGTCAGACTACAATTTTCACATTTTTCAAACTTATTACTAAGTTTCGGAATTAAACCAAGAAAGCACATAGAGTTCATATACTTACTATTAACATGACAAAGACGTGCATGCCAAACGTTCGCACAAGAAACAATATAAACGGAAACTGAGTTATCTTTATTCATTTCAATGTTTAACTTGAACATACCATCACATGCAAACCCTTTCCCAACAAAGACATTATTTTTGCTTATCACATATTGGTCAGATTCAATAGTTTGCTTAAAACCCGCTTTATTTAGCAAATATCCAGACATTAGATTTTTGCGGATTTTAGGGGTATGTAACACATCCTTAAGGGTCAAAACACAACAAGAAGTATATTTAATTTTAATTTCACCAATGCCTAAAACTTTAGTCGTGTGAGAATCACCAAGTAATACTTTTTTCTCAACCTCTACTGGGGAATAGGTCTTAAACAAATTTCGGTCATGACAAACATGTCTAGAGGCACCCGTGTTAGCCCACCATCCATCGTAATTCTCTAACAAATTGATTTCTGTTAACATAGCCACAAGCGGCTCCTCGGTAATATTAGCTTGAGGTGTGGGTCCATTTTTCCTATAACGACAATCTCTGGCAAAATGACCCATTTTTCCACAATTGAAACAAGCAACATTAGTACATTTACGTTGCCCTTGACCATTAGGTGGGTTGCCTTGTTTTTTATATTTCTGACCGAATTTAGAACCATTTTTAGGACCATTTTTACGATGTCCATTATATTTCGTTCCATTCCCCTTAGGTTTTAGATAGGCATTGGACTTGTTATTTTGACCCTTATGAGTGTTTTCATGGGCAGAAATAAAATTTACCTTATTGCGGTCTCCAGTAGTTACCTCATTGTTGTCTTGTTTTCTTGCTTCTTCTTCACATTGTAGTCGAACCATGAGGCTCTCGGTTGTTAGCTCCTTTTGCTTGTGACGAAGCCACTTTTGGAATTCTTTCCAAGACTCGGGAAGTTTGTCTATTATAGCAGCTACTTGCATTTGCTCATCTATTTTTACGCCCTCAGTTTTAATGCCATTAACAAGATTGAGGTGTTCTCGTATTTGTATTTGGACTTACTTATCCTCTACCATTTGAAAATAGAAAAATTTGCTACAAGCATACTTTTTCAACCCGGCTTGTTCAGTATCATATTTTTCTTGTAGCACCGTCCAAATTTCATTTGCACTTTCATAGTTAAGAGAGTAATAATCACAAAGATCATCAGAAAGGCAATTGAGAATATAAATTTTGCAATCTTCTTCATTATTTTGCCATATTTCAACCAAGGTAGCATGTTTCTTTTTTTCCTCATCACTCATTTTAGTGACATCTTTCTCATTAGGGTCCTCGTTATTGAGAATCCATACTACCTTCATGAGTTTCAAATAAAATATGACCTTTTTTGCCCAACGTTTGAAATGCTCACCGAAAAAACGGAACGGCTTGTTAAGATCATTGGAAATAGGTGTAGTAGAGGTAGTATTGGCTATAGTGGAATCCATGAAACCGTCGTAAAATTGTTGGAGAATATAAATAAAAAATTATACCTCAATAGCGTGGAAATGAAGAGTTACCGATGAAGTAGAGCTGAGCGAGACACGGATCACGCTTTCTTTAAGACGGTTTCCACGCTCCTACGGATAAGTCCGATGCAGTGGGTAAACAGTGCACCGTCCCCAGGATACAACGCTCACCTATCGCCAACGCTCTTAGAACCTGCACTGATCTAAGAGGCCAAAACTACCAAACACTCTTAACTCAAAAATAAAAGAAGGGAATTGTAGATAAGTAGAAGAAGATGAATACTTGTTATTGTGTCTATAAAATATCACATTTTAATCCCTATTTATAGGGTAAAACAAGATCAAAAGCACTAATAATAAAATCATTTTTTTACCCGTTGAATATTAAAGGGCCCAGCTAATGCATTTGGCCGTTGATATTAAATGGGCCGCTCATCCTGCATTTACAGTGCCCCCAACGGTACTTTGTTGCTCCCTTTAAATTATTTTTTCCTTTTTTTTCCATTCCCTTTTATTATTATTATTATTAAAAGGAAAAGCAAATAGAAATTTTTATTAAAAACCAACATTTAGCATACACTATAACTTAACCAAAAAAAAAAGAGGGCACCAACACGCCGTCACCGGATCCCATTAGAACTCCGAAGTTAAGCGTGCTTCGGCGAGAGTAGTACCAAGATGGGTGACCTCCTGGGAAGTCCTCACCCTCAGGTTGGGGGCACTAGGAAACAGCCTCTCTTCAGGTTAACACCCTGAAGGGGGAAGGCTGCGTACATCCGTCCCCTCCAGACCCTGCGTAGACGGGAGCCCTTAAAGCACTGGGTATATTCCTTTTATAACTTAACAAAAAAAACTTTTTTTTTATTTAGAGATGTCCAGGCAGCCAGGCTACTGGTAGCCGCTGTAGGGGCCATGGGATGCGGCTGGTTGCCATCAATACTCCAAAAAATCTCAAAACACTTTCAGGAAATATTCTACCATGTCTCCTATCAATTAAATAATATAATTACATAGTTATATAAGTTTTAAAGCAATATACAATAATTAAAATCATCATAATCAAACTATGAATGCAACAACATCATAAGAGTTTTCGGATACGAAAGAACAATTCAACAGCTTTCACTGAAATTAATGTCTTTTTCAAATTTAAACACTATGATCACTATAGTCAGTAATTAACACGCTAGATGTCCACATGAATATGGTTGTGATACCAATTGAAGGGAGTGGATATGAGTTTTAAACGAATTTATGTGCAAAATAATAAAAGTTTCAATACATGCATAATCAAATTACATATAGGTAGATCTAAAATGTTACCTAGTGATGTGAGCACTGGAATGTCAAATAGGATTTTTGAAGTACGTTACCCCGATAGGTGAATGCACCAACACAGTAATAAACCCCAATCTCACACTTTAGATCTTAAAAATGAAAGGAAAAAAGAAACCAACAAAAGAGGGCTTGAGAAAAATGAACCATATTCTAATACACAATGATGCAGCCCGCATCTTGGAGGGAAAAGTAGACATCTTGGTGGGACGAGTAAGCAACCTATATCTTGGAGAGATGGAGGGCAGGCGGGTAGCGAAGTGCTCTAACAAGGAGTTTACCTTTGAGAAGAAGAGCTTAATGTAGATTAGGAGATAGGATTATGTTTAGATAAAGCTGTTTTTTTATTTTTATGTATCCGTTTTTTTTAATCTTTAAGTATAGTCAGGAAAAATCCTCTATACAAAGAGGATAACTAATTAGGGCTTATTCATTTAATTTTTCTTGATTTCAATTATATTTTATAGTTCTGTCTTATTCTTGAGTTCTGAAAATTAAGATTAAGAAATTCTCCCCTTTGTCTCATATAAGCTTTAGCAATAGAAATTTAAAGGAAGGCTATTGAATCCTTACATTTTCAAACTATTATTGTTTTGCCGCTATATCAGTCGGTACCAGATCTCATAACGTTTCCCATGCTGGCCCAAGAAAGAAAAAGGTACGCCATTGTCGAAGATGTGCATGAGAGTGACCATCAACAGTAGATGGATAGGAGATTCGAGGAGATTGAGGAGAGATTCCGGCGCATCGAGTTGAGTTTGGAGCAATTAGGTGCAACACCCAACCAAACGGCTGAACCTCAACAACCGCCAGACATGGGAGATGAAGATGAATTCAAAGGAATGTTATGATCGGGATTGATTCCCAATCATAAGCTAAGTAAAATGGGGATAGATTGAGAATATGAGATGAGAAAGAAGTGAAATTGAGATGAGAAAGTAGAGATTTAGAGTTGGATGAGAGAAAGAAGGGAAAGGAGATGAGAAAATAGAGAGAGTTAGATGAGAGAGAGAATATTAATCTCAAAATGAGATTGTTTGGGGTTTGATTATTTCTTGAATGATCAAATTATTACATGAGGTTGCTACTTATAGGCAAGGAAGACAATGTATCTAGACTTACTCAAGCTAACCAACTAGGAAACATCTAGACACATCTAGAAATATATCTAACTAACAACTAAATCCTAATTATGGCGCCAAGACCATCCTAACAGCTCTAACAGCATCTAACCGTAGCCTGCTGCTGGATATTACAATGCAGAAATATAGTAGCAACTTATTACAATGTAACTAACTAAGACTAACTAACCACACACACAACACTTACTAACTAATGCTATTACATTTTTATTAACTAACAAACACACATGACAGCAGCAACGGCACAGCAGCAGCAGGAGGCAGCAGCCAATAGCAGCAGAACATCCAAAGCTCGATCCTTGAATTTTCGAATCATAACATTCATTTCCCCCTGAAAACATTCTTGTCCTCAAGAATGAAAGAGAATGAGACTTTGAAAATCAATTATTTAGGCTAAAAGATTGCAATGTCCTCCCCATTTAAGAAGTTGATGATAGTACTGGCCAATATCTTAATCGTTAAGTTGTTGCTGTAAGAACTATGAAATACACCTGATGGAAACTTGTTGCTGCGGTATAGCTTGGTGAACAACTCACAAATATCCTCCCAATAGCATAGCTTTATGATAGAGACCCTATTGATCAAAACTCCACTCAAAAATGGAAATAAATCATTCCGAACTTGCCGATCGGCATGCCGATAGTGCATTTCAGCCACAACACTTGCGTAATCATACAAGGGACCTTGCAAAGCCCCCAAGATGATGTCGTTTTGGTCCTGAGTTAAAGCTCCAGCTCGCCCAAAAGCGAACTTATTTACACTCTGATCTATTTTTAGTGATACTGCAGCAGAAACAATTGGCTTCTCAATAGAAAGACATTGCTTAGCAGTGAAAATGTTTTGATTCTGCATATAACCTTGCCAAAGAGTAATACTTAACGGACGTGGAGATGCGTTCAGTGATATTTCAGCAACAACTTTAGTTTTTTTAGTTGGAATCACGGGTTCAGCTGCAACCAACCCCTGCATATCAACATGCCCATTCGGAACTGGTCCAACAGCATTTACCTCAGGAAGAGCAGCATCTTGAGTTATCTTTTGTTGATCATCAGACCTCATAGGCTACAACATATCCCTATGCTTCAACTTCTTTTTTGTAATCTTCTTTGCTTCCCTAAAATCTTTCAATGCGTCGTTAAGATGATTCCTCTTCACTTTACTCTTTGTACTCTTTAACATTCCAATTACATGAAAATCATATTCCCATTTCGAATATATGTCATATTGTACCTCAACATCGTCAAGAGACTCTAACTCTAGCAAAGAGTCTTCATAAGGATCGTCTTGGTCAAACTCAGGTTCTTCAAGCTTGTTTTCATCAATTTCGGCATTGTCGTGGTTGAATTCGTCTTCAACAACAACAGATTGTACCTTCTCTTTTCGCTCAACACGGAACTTCCGTTGTCTAACACTATCAGCTAACTCCGGGAACTCATTTGCATCAAGAACACCCGCACAATCACAACTGATGTTAGCAACCGGTTGAGCTGAATATTGCCGTTTCTCCATCAGCTGCTTACATTCTTGTCTCCATTCTTGAAATGCTTGTCTCCATTTTTGTATCCATTCTTCACGTGCTTGAATCCATTCTTGTCTCTGTGTTATTAAATTCTCCTACTGCTCTTTCAACTCAGCCATATCGAGAATGAACAACAACTTCAATCTTGAACTAGCTCAGTTCGCAGAATACAAGCTCGAAAATCACAGAAATGTAAAACTTGTTTCGCAACTCTTCAACAATCGATTGCTTAACGAAGTTCTACTCTTCGTTCGCACAAACAATACTTGCTATCGGTTAGGCAATCGTCACTGGCTACAAACCCTAGCTTCCAGATTTTCGCGCACAAAGTATTCGACAAACCTTAACTTCGAACGATTTCTGACAGCAACGTTTAGCTGAGTAATTCGACCTTCACTTCTGAATTAAGCTCGACTCTAACTCAAAATCAAGTCCTTAACACAATACTCAAAGCGATCTTAACGAACGAAATCGGATTTCAACACTTTCACTTCTCCTTTCACTGTCAGATTTTCGCCTTCGCTGTCAGATTTTTGGCCTAAGCAAATCTCGACTCAATAACATATAATTCTCAAAAATCACCGCAGATTCTGATGAATTCTCACCACTTCTATGCTTATCAATACAATTTCATCACAATCCAACAACAAACACGAATTCTCAATGAATTGCAACTTGAAGTTCAGAAAACCAATACCTCAACCTGAGATACTAAATCGTAGAATCTGAATTAACCTTAATTCAGCTGGTTTCTGATCTTTTAATTATGATCAAGTGCTATGTGGATCAATTTGCATCACTTTAACTTCTTCTAAGTAGATTCAGGTGAATGATCGACTTAGCTCAGCGCACCAGTTCAGCATTGAATTTGAGTTTCTGAATTTTTCTTTTTTTTATATATTTTTTTTCTTTGATTACGCACTTGATTAGAAGCCAAACGAGGCTCTGATACCAATTGTTATGATCGAGATCGATTCCCAATCATAAGCTAAGTAAAATAGGGATAGGTTGAGAATATGAGATGAGAAAGAAGTGAAATTGAGATGAGAAAGTAGAGATTTAGAGTTGGATGAGAGAAAGAAGGGAAAGGAGATGAGAAAATAGAGAGAGTTAGATGAGAGAGAGAATATTAATCTCAAAATGAGATTGTTTGGGGTTTGATTATTTCTTGAATGATCAAATTATTACATGAGGTTGCTACTTATAGGCAAGGAAGACAATGTATCTAGACTTACTCAAGCTAACCAACTAGGAAACATCTAGAAACATCTAGAAATATATCTAACCAACTAGGAAACATCTAGAAACATCTAGAAATATATCTAACTAACAACTAAATCCTAATTATGGCGCCAAGACCATCCTAATAGCTCTAACAGCATCTAAGCGTAGCCTGCTGCTGGATATTACAATGCAGAAATATAGTAGCAGCTTATTACAATGTAACTAACTAAGACTAACTAACCACACACACAACACTTACTAACTAATGCTATTACATTTTTATTAACTAACAAACACACATGACAGCAGCAATGGCACAGCAGCAGCAGCAATAGAACATCAGCAGCAGCCAGTAGCAGCAGAACATCCAAAGCTCGATCCTTGAATTCCCGAATCATAACAAGGAATCTTTAACAACCATTTGAGAGGGTTGGCAACCAAGGACGGAATACCAGGAGGGATCAATCGAATTCCAGTGTTTTCAATTACTCTGAAGATCAACAGTTTGAATTCGAGCTTCAGATTGAGATATCAGAGTTCGCCAGTGAGAGGCAACTTGTAGAGTTTTGGGATTAGTTAGCTTTGGTAGAAGAGGTGTTCAAATTCAACAAAGGTCCAAAGCACAAAAAAGCATCGTTGATGGTTACCTGGTTGAGGGGTAGGGTCATCGCCTAGTGGTAACAATTGAAGCACACCCGGCTTAGGCAAGGAAAGACGAAGATTGAGACTTGGGAGAAGATGTAGAAGCACATAAATAGTGCCTTTATTCCCCATAATCACACTAGGATTACGTACCAACACTTCAAGTTTATGCTAGGGTTCTCGTTTTTTGGAAGACTACAGAGCAGAGTATATGCCTTAGTCGCTAAGAATGACTTGACGGAATCAGACGAGTACTTGACTGATTCCAGAAATCAATCCAAGAAGTGTTGAATATGTTTGATATCTTCTTTGTTTTGGAGGCAAGTTAGAGGGCTTTACACATTGAGAAGCAATAGAAACGATGTCAGATTGGCTACACTTAGAATGCCCAGCAGTGTGGGCGTGATCAAGTACAACTCCAACCAACTTAGGTGTACAGGGACAAGTAGGGAGGCTTGTTGTCACCAACCCTAGTAGACCGAGTGACCCCAGATCAAGAGGGCAGTTCGAAAACTCATTGCTTCAAGTGCTGCGAGTTGGGTGACCATGCCACCAAATGTCAGAAGGGCAATAGATCTGGTAAGGGGCTGTAAAATAAGGGTCTTCATATTGAAGATGGCGAGTTAGTTGAGAATGAGGCTCAATGTGAGTTGGCGCCAAGTGGTGAAGAAGAGGTTGCTGGTGATGAAGGCCTCCTACTAGTAGTTTGGCGAGTTTATTTCACGCCTAAGGAAGCAAAGGGAGCTGGTTGACTCCAGAATAATATCTACCAATTAGAAGGTATGCCTCCTAGTCATCGATTCCAGAAGTTGCAAGAACATTATTTATGAGGAAGCAGTCGAGAAGTTGGGGTTGATGACAAGGGGCATCTAAACCCAAACAAGTTGTAGTGGCTCAAGAAAGGAAACCGCGTAACCATGTCAAAATGTTGTCTTGTTAACTTTTCAATTGGGAGAAAATACTTGTATGGAACATGGTGTGACATGGTTACCATGGATGCATGCCACTTGTTACTTGGATGACCGTGGCAATTCGACCGAGGCACCACCCGTGATGGAAGAAAGAATAGCTACAACTTTGTGTTTGAGGGCACGAAGATAGTCTTGTTGCCCAAGAAGGATGAAGCGCCACATCCGGTGTTAGTTGAGAACATAAATCTTCATACCAAGGCCATGCTCGCCAAAAAAGTTGGAAAGAGCAAAGTAGGGTTCGTATTGATTGTCAAGGAATGCTAGGCGGAATAAGGGAAAATACAAAAAGAGGTGAAAGGCGCATTGAAGGAATTGATTGTCATCTCTCCAAGAGAGTTACCGAGGTTTTTACCACCGTTAAGAGACATTTAGCACCAGATCTATCTGGCATTGGGAGCCATCTTATTGAATAGGCCACATTACCAAATGAGCCGTGCAAAGCATGAGGAGCTACTCGCCATGGATTTTATTCAGGAGAATTTGAGCCCATGTGTGATTTTAGCTTTCCTGACACTAAAGAAGAATGAAACTTAGCGAATGTGCATTGACCACAGAGCCATCAACAAGATCACGATACGTATCGGTTTCCCATTCTAAGATTGGATGACTTTTGGAAGAGTTTATGGAAATTGGAAAATTAACTCTCTCACCTTCAGCATTAGTCATAACCCTCTAACAAATGGTCTGACGGAAGTGATGGATCAATAGTTTGGTAATCTTCACTACTGTGTTTTTGCTGAAAACATTAAAGAAGGAGACCAAAAGCTATATCAAGCCAACTATAGTAAATCAGAGCACGGCGACGTTCCTTATTCACCAATGGACCGTGCATTGGTTCCAGATGTCACTTGTTCATATAGGAAGGCTGAAGACTGCATTTTGAACCTCCAAGAGATACACGAACAGTCTTGGGCATAGTTGCTAGAGGCAAGCGCCAAGTACAAGATGGAGGGTGACAAGCGACGCCATGCAGTGCACCTTCAGGTTGGTGATCCATTATGGGCAACTTTAACAAGAAAGCGGTTTCCGTGATGAAAGACAACAAGTTAACAGCACAGAGGATTGGGTCATTGCGTGTCATTGAGAACATCAATGGTAATGCATACCGCCTGTAGCTACCAAGCAGAATGAGGACTTATAACATTTTCAACGTTAAACATCTTATTCCTTACTTTGCCGTGTGCGACCTGGACCTACTAGTGACAAATTCAAGGGTAAATTCTCTCCAAGCCGGAGAGGATGATGCAGCTTGCATCTTGGATGGACGGGTAGACATCTTGGCGGGATGTGTAGGCAACCGTATCTTGGCTAAATGGGGGACGAGCCAGGAGAGACATGCACAGGGAAGTTTACCTTTGATAAGGAGAGCTTGATGTAGATTAGAAAATAGGATTATGTTTAGATAAAGCATATTTTTTTATTTTAGTTTTTAAGTACAGTTAGAAAATTTCCTCTATATAAAGTGGATGGCTAATTAGGGTTTATTCATTCAATTGTTCTAGATTTCAATTATATTTTATAGTTCTTTCTTGTTATTGAGTTGTGAGAATTAAGATAAAGAAATTTTCCCTTCGTTTCTTATAAGCTTTAGCCAAACAAAAAAAAAAAAAAAAAAAAAAAAAAAATTTAAAGTAAGGCTGTTAAATCCTTATGTTTCCAAACTATTATTTTTTTGCTTGTTCTCTCTTTAGTCTCGATTTTTCTATCTTTGTGTTTTCGCTCTTTTTCTAAAAAGCATATGATTTTCGCGTAATTAAAATGCATAAATATTAATATAAGAAAAGAAGAGAGGGACGCCCCTAGTCACCCTAATAACCAACATTTTTTATCCCCCATTAAAACAAACGTGAGAACTTTTTTGAGATATTAATAACAATTTACTGAACAATTATTGTAATTATCAATATTTTAAAATTTTTCTTGTAGGCGTATCAGTAATTTTTTTTTTTCCTTGTAGATGAATTATGCACAATTTGATGCTCGCAAGACTAAAGTTCACTCCCATGAAGATTTAGGATGTTGATCGTCTTATTTGAAGTGGAAACTCAATTCTAACTTAAATAACAACTTCATTGGATTATATCGATCTCAATATATATGTAACACAGGTAAAGTCATTGTCAAGCTTATAGTGAATATATGACTAGAGTGATCTCTTACTGAAGGTACTCAGTTAGGATCCCTTATTTAAAGCCTACAAATTCTAACTAATTCTCCTTGTTTGGTGCCAATTGCACCTCACGTCCTAGCCTTTAACTTCCAAGCTCTGTCTTGGCCTAAGTTTTGCTCATGAAACTTGTGCGGAGATCAAAAGCCTTTCCTCCCACATCTATCCACCTCTCGACAAGAATCCTTGTGGCCTTACTTTTTGCTCCACTGTCTTTGTTAACTGTTTCGAGTCAAAGGCTACCTTTCTTGTAGCACACCTAGTGCAACCTTGACCCTCGAGTTGTTATTATTCTACTAACATCTTGATAACCGCCTCGAAATGTTTATTCCCAAAGGATTAGCTTTTCATGTGACATGTCTTATTAATCCAAATGGCATAGTTCTAGCTCCTCGAGTTTACTGGATGAGCCAATGTTTTTGTCACATTGCTCGCATGTGCTACATTAATCTAAATAATGTTCTTCCCCTTAAGTTTGTTGGGTAAACACCATACACAATTCAAAGTAAGATAATACAAATATATAAACTATATATAATTAAGGCATTTAAGGTACTCAGTATGGCCAATCGTCCACAAAACACTGATGGAGATAAAGCGGGCAAGTTGGGTTATTGTGTTTCTTGAAAGCAAAGATCTTTTTCAAGGATATCAAAGAAACCTAGAACAAGAATGTAGAAGTAGAAATTGAAGAAGTTCTCATAACGAAAGCAAGGGGTTTGAACAAGAAAGAGAACAAGAAGCAGTAAAATGGTAGAAGTCGCCACTTCAATGCATGGGATATTTGTAGAACCGCACAAATAGGATAGAGTTTACTTTGTTCTACTATTCGAGTTCCCAAATAAACCATTAGAAATTAATCCACTTTTTATTTGTTATAAGTTGTTATGACCCAGGAATCCAAGGTAGGAGAGGGTTAAGTGTTGTGTATGTTGCTGATGTGGGGTGCTACTATGTTGTTGACTTAGCTGTTGTTATGTGCTGTTAGTTTAGCTTAGAAGTGAAGTATTAGCCTTTAGTTGAAGTGGGGGGTTTTGTGGTTGATGTTAGTATATGTCCTTAAGCATAATTCCCTTGCTGTAATGTAATAATCTGCAAGTAGTTCTGCATTGTATAAGCAGCAGTAGCTTAGCAGCTAGGTAGTGGTCTTGGCGCCATAAGCATTAGGTAGTTATGTTAGTTAGTAGATATTTTCATATGATCTAGATATTTTAGTGAGTCGGTTAGTAGTGTTGGTCTAGGTTCATTGTATTAGTGCTTGAGTTTGCTTATAAATAGTAGGCAAGTGTAATAATTCAGATCATTCAATCAAATATCAAACAACTATCTCAAATTGAGATCAAATTCTCGCTCTCGTCTAACTCGCTCTATTTCTCATCTCCTTTCCCTTCTTATCTCATCTAAACTCTAAATTCTCTAATTTCTCATCTCAATTCACTTCTTTCTCATCTCATACTCTCAATCTATCCTAAATTTACTTAGCTTACGCTTGTGATTCAATCACGAGCGTAACAATTGGTATCAGAGCCTCGTTTGGCTTCCAATCGAGTGCGTAATCAAAAGAAAAAAAAAATTCAAATTCAGTGCTGAATTTAGTTCAGCTTTAAACAGAAGGAAGTTCAATTGTGGCTATCGGATCATTTTGATCCAGTTCAATTCAGATAGAGTTTGATTCTGTTGCTTTTGTCAAGATTTCAGTTCAGATTTGCGATTCTTTAACTTGATCTTGCAATATCATAATTTGATGATCAAATTTGGTGATTGTGCTGCTGGCAGTTCGAAATCAATCAGATCAATTCAGATTGTGAAGTTTAAGAGTGAATTATGGCTGGAGGTGTGACAACAAGATCAGGAACTGCTAAAGCTGTAGCAAGTCCATCTTATGCTGATGTTGTTAGTGGTAATGCAGAGAATGAACCGCAATTTGTAACTTCTGATGTTCTGAATGCACAGATAAAAGCTTTGATTGTTCAGCTTAATCAAGATCAGCTTGAGCGTGACCAAAGAACTAAACAAGATCAGCTGGAGAGGGAGCAAAGAATGGAGGATCGATTGCGCATTTTGTTGAAAGAACAAGAGCAAACATTTAATGAGCGTTATGGCCTGCAAACTCAGAGTTTTGATGAGAAAATAGCTGATCAATTAAATCAGCAAAAGCAACAGATTGAGGAGGCATTGGCTGATCCAATTAATCAATAAGCAAAAGAGTTTGATGAAAAGATTGAAGCTCGAGTGACTCAACAATTGCAAGGAATTCAGGAACAAGTGAAATCTGTAGTTGAGAATGATGTTCCTCTGCAGATTACTCAAGTGTTGATGCAAGATGAAGATAGAATCACTCCAAGCCAATGCACACAAGAAGTCTTTGCTGCAGAATCGCAGATTCCAATGGAGAAACCTCATGTTCAATTGGAAGACTTGCAAAATCTGATCACACGGCAGTTTAAGGAATTATTGGAACCTGCGACAGTGCAAGATCAACTTCCCAAATTGAGTCTAGCAGCTTCAGTTCAAGATCTTGTTGCTGATTTAAAGCCTGCACAACAAAAATTGATACAAATGCAAGCAAGCGATTCATTTCAGTTTGAAGAGTTGCACGACCCGATCAAAGAACAAGATCAAATGAGTGAAGTTAGAGTTAACGCAACAAAGAACACTAACAATAGGTTCCTTGATCAAAGTGAATTGGAAAAGTTAGAATTGGAGCTTGTTCAGATCAACAAAGAGGAGTTCAGCAATGAATTGGACAAGTTAAAAGCTTGTATGGATCAAGTTGAGAGCAAAGGACATTTTCCCAAAGTACAAGCTAATGTTAGACCTCCCGAATACCTTAGAGTGCTACTTCAAAAGTCAGTTAAGCAGTGGGAAAATCAGTTGGAAGTTGTGGATGCAGGTCATTCTCATTCCTTAAGACAACAAGTTGTTAGCAAGAACTTGAAGTGTTCGAACTAGAAATTTGTGCTACATTTGCTTCCAATCTTCTTCCTAGGCTTCAAGATCCTTCATATAGTCTTCAAGCACCTTCAATATTTCAAAGGGACACCTCTCAATTGGGAGGAGATATGCAAACTCTTTCTCCCTTGTTGCGGCAGTGCACTAAAGGATTGGAATTTCTGCTGCAAAACTCAGGTTTTGGGCTGCATCCATAGCAATTGGTGGTACCTTGGACTAAATTTTGGGGTTTGGCTGATTTGGTATGAATTGGGCAGACCTCCTGATGTTAATATTCGAACCAGATGCATGTTATTGCAGCAGAAGAAATCGTTAATCAGTTCCGGCTGCAAGTTACTGCAATATAACAAGTTCTTCAGTCTCAATTCAGCTGGAAGTTCATCGCCTTCAACTACAATTCCAACATCTATAAATGTTCTTCAAAGTCTCAACTCTCTTCCATTCTTGAGGACAAAAATATTTTCAAGGGGAAGGGAATGTTATGACCTGGGAATCCAAGGTAGGAGAGGGTTAAGTGCTGCGTATGTTGCTGATGTGGGGTGCTGCTATGTTGCTAACTTAGCTACTGTTATGTGCTGTTAGTTTAGCTTAGAAGTGAAGTATTAGCCTTTAGTTGAAGTGGGGGGTTTTGTGGTTGATATTAGTATATGTCTTTAAGGGTAATTCCCTTGCTGTAATGTAATAATCTGCAAGTAGTTCTGTATTGTATAAGCAGCAGTAGCTTAGCAGCTAGGTAGTGGTCTTGGCTCCATAAGCATTAGGTAGTTATGTTAGTTAGTAGATATTTTCATATGATCTAGATATTTTAGTGAGTCGGTTAGAAGTGTTGGTCTAGGTTCATTGTATTAGTGCTTGAGTTTGCTTATAAATAGTAGGCAAGTGTAATAATTCAGATCATTCAATTAAATATCAAACAACTATCTCAAATTGAGATCAAATTCTCTCTCTCATCTAACTCTCTCTATTTCTCATCTCTTTTCCCTTCTTATCTCATCTAAACTCCAAATCTCTAATTTCTCATCTCAATTCACTTCTTTTCCATCTCATGCTCTCAATCTATCCTAAATTTACTTAGCTTACGCTTGTGATTCAATCACGAGCGTAACATAAGTTTGAAATTTCCCCACAAATAAAAGAATGCTTTTGTTTACCTAACCAACTCGAGGGTTTGTGAACAACGTAAATTTGATCAATGAGGAACGTGCTTGTAACATAATAATATCAAATTAAAAAAATTAGCACTTGAGGCAGTTATGTGGGGCACCACTAAAAAGTTGAGCATCAAGCCTGGGGCATTTTCAGGAGCGCTACAAAAAAGGCGATCCCCAACTCCTGACAACTATTTGATGCAATAAAGGATATGTAAGTCTCCAGAATTTCTACAGGAAAGTGGATAGATGTGGAGGAGGAAGTTTGTTCTTCTCAACTTGTGGTTTTATTGACCAACATACCTCTAAAAAATCATGGAATTTCAAGGCTCAGATGTTGAGAGCAACCGGTGCAATTCAAGGAGCGGCAATTAACTTTCCCAAACTATAGATAAGGGAACATAAAATTTAGAAAAGGGTCACAACACAAATATGCGCTCATATATATATATATATATATATATATATATATATTAGTATGGTAAAGCCTTGGGGGAGGGGATAAACCCCTTAAATTCCTCATAAAGAGGACACAACTTTGAGCTTCGTGGGATTCGATCCCGGGTCACCACGTTGGCACCCGGCAATCATAACCACTCGGCTATGTCCCTAAGGGACATGCGCTCTTCGATATATTGTAGCGCATACTTAATACTTTTTGTTGTGCTTTTTTTCCTAGAAGTAATTGTATTTGTAGCTTTATTTTCTTTCAACAAATACACAGGACTATTAAATACAGTGTTTAGTAGTTAACCTCTTCTAACACAGTCTCTATCCACACTTCTTTTAGTGCATTGAGTTTGTGCCATTATTCTAAGGCTTTGGTAGCTAAGCCTCCAAATTGATAGCATTGTTCTTATGTTAGTACCTTAGCTTCATAAACTAAGTGAATTTACACTTAAGACATTGGTCTATATTTTTGAGAGCCAAGTCTCGAGCTTGATAATGTTTGTGTTAGATTGTTGACCCAAATTCAGTTCACTCCACCTAAATCTTGTTATGCTTGAGCTCATTCGAGTCATCTTAAGTAGCAAGGTGACGGCTGGGAGTAGACATGATTGAGTTAGGCTTAAGATAGGCCACCAAGCTCTCAAACTTAGCACCATCCTTGTTTTCAACACTTAAGCATTCACATAAGATGTATGCGAGCTTAAATCCATGACCCCAACTCTGTTCCTTCGCATAGGTCTATATCTTTAAATTTTCTCATACCACATTAATACAAAAGCCCACAAAAATATGTGAGTATTCCCAAATACAGCATAGCTTGAATCCATGCATAAATTAGCAAACCAAAGACAAAAGCACAAAACACATCAACACTCGAAAGAAGTAATCGGTTGAGGTCAATCACCTGCAGTTCAAACTTTACTTTCCCCAAAATCGTTGTAAGTCCTTGATAAATTTGGCTTCCTCAAACTCACTCAACCATGTAGACAAAAATAAACCAACAAAACACTAATGCCACAGGGCTATTCCCCTCATTCCACACAAAAGTTACAATGTTTTACTACTACTGACGAAGAAGAGTTGGATGATGGACCTGATTTACACCATATCGATTATTTTATTAAATATATGTAACTTTTAAACTAAAAAATTATTTCATTACATTTATGGACTAAAAAACTAATACACTAAACCTCAAGATACTAATATTTAATTTACCAAAAAAAAAAAAAAAAAACACTTAGAATAATATATTGTTTAAGTTCTCAAACCATGCCTTTTTTAATCTCAAGTAATAAATTGTAATTTGTAAATGTCGTCCCTTATCTTTGAAGGGTGAAAACCATTAGTAGGTATTTTATTTTAAAACTCAGAGACCAAATAATGGTTTTAGATATCTCAAATATTCCCACTTATTCTTTTCAATTTCTTTCTCAATTGCTGCTCTTCCTTTTCTTTTTTTCACTGCTTATCCAATATTTATATATATACACAAATCTAAGCATGAGTCAGCCAAAACTCTTTGACAAAATTACATGCATAATGGCAAGCACAATACGCATTGAACATCTGTATACATGTATGTATATATATATATGTATAAAATCTTTTACATAATTTCTAATTTTATAGGATATTTAACAATATCCAATATTGACAATAAAAATTGTACCCGATGAATATTTAATATTTACAACACTCCCCCTTCGGATTTTCTCCTTCAAATTTTGTGGGACAAAAATTCTTAAAAGAGTATAGTGTCCGAGTTATGTACGTTTTTTGAACTGCCTCGTTAAAAACCTTGCTAGGAAAAAATACCCAATGAGAAAAACCATAGCGAAGAGAAATAGAGTACATTTCTTATTTAACTCCCCCTCATAGGTGCACATTAATCAAAGATGCCTCCAAGTTGGCGAATGTCAATCTCGTACACCAATTTCTTGAAAGTTCGGTGTAGACAATGTCGTTGTGAAAACTCGTCAAGGTTCTCGAGTAAATTTTTATAACTTCCACATCACATTTCTTCTGAAGCTCGAGAGTGAAAGAACTCCGTTGAAATATGCTTGGCTACATCAACTTTCTTTAACTTGAAAAATTCATGCAGACTTGTCTTCGTGTGATATTATCTGACTCCTCCTATTCGTTGGAAGCTTACAAAATATGTATGTTGGACCAAGGGCTTTAACTATACCCATTCTCTAATTGCTTATAAAGTGCTAGTATCACAGTAGCAGCTGCGTAGTAGATAGCAATATAGCTATATAAAGAAATATAATGCTTTCTCACTTGTGCGGCTCAAATAAATAGCCAGTACTCACATACAAAATCAATTGCGAATTTGACATACATTGAATTAATGCTATCTTTGTTTTTCCATTAGGATAAACATTTAACACATTCTCATACTTTCATATTGGTTCCATACTCTATATTGGTGACAAGTTAATCAAAAAGGCTATACCTGGTCTTGTGACAGCTATGTTAATCCATCAGTTATACCAAGGTATCGCACTTTCAGAACAAGGATTAATTTGTTACCTCATTAAGGGTAAAACAGCTTTATCTATATCAAGGAATTAAAAAAAAATTACTGCACTCGTAAAAGTTGACCAATAAAGTAATACTCTATAACATTAGTGCTCGATCTACTAATCGAAACAAAATATTTCCTTTTTCCCGATATCTTTTATCTCAAGTTCTTAGTTCAAGTGCGTAACAGCTTCTTCAAACTCTTCAGAAGTGTCGTGATGATATTAACATATCCCTCTTTTAGTAGATATGTACCACTGTTTTGATCTATATGCTTCTAGTATTTTTGGCCCTTTGGAGACTAAATATCATCACAATCAATACATAAAAATAAGCTATTACCATATATATGATGCATATAGAGACTGCCAGATTAATTGTATTCATTGCTTGCATATGTATGTCCCATCAATTTCTGGCCTCTATAACAAAACTTGGACTACAAATTGCCCTTTCCACCACCTCATTCTTTTGGCATCAATATTCACAAATACCCTACATTTTTGCAATTTAGGCAATTGGACTAGATGTCCAGATACTACGTATTACTAATTGTGCCAGAATTTCATATTTCTATTTCAGCCAATCATTTCTTTGTTGGCATTCTTGAATAAATTCATGTTCACAATTTTTAATTTGTTTGATCAAATCAGTAGCTACCGTATATACAAATATTTGATCAATAATAATCTCATTTCGGTTCCATCATATCCCATACTTTATTGAGATCTTTTTATCCAAATTTTCAATAGTTTCTATAGTTTCAATAGTTTTAAGTACCTGATAGTCTTGAGGAATTTTATTTAAACATTTTCTTTGTACTGTTGTCTCTGCAGAGCCTTTCTCTTCAAGAATTTCATAATAGAGGGACTAATCCTTTTTCTATTAGTTGTTTTTCTTTCTCAGAATATTATATGTTTGGAACCAATATGTCTACCACTCTTCTAGCGTGCAATGGATACATTTGTCAATATATGTGAATGTCGCTCGATGGGGATATTAATTCAAGCAGAAGTATCTATAGTGGGGACATGTTATTTGGTCGCCCTCTTTTCATTTGTGAACGCATCTGACAATTGGCTTGTAACATTTTACAAGTGAACAATTCTTCAAACTTCTGGTTCGATGAAGCATTCCACATAAATTCTCATTTTCCAACTTTCAATTCTCCACCCTATTCTGGAAATGCTATACAATAAACAAACTATGTTGTAAAACATTTCCAATTAATATATCCAGATATTTTATACTTGACGAGAAATCAAACCCGATATAAATTCAAGTCCCCATGTTGGACCATCTTTTCGCATTGAGATGGAGTAATTGAGAAATACAATATATAACCAAAATTCATAGATCGCTTGTCATGGACAAGTTATACTAGGGAGATCCATGATAATCAGTTGGTCTAGTATGAATTAGTGCTACAACGTATATTATAACATGTGTCCATATAAGAGTAGGCAATAGTATTGGTCTAGCCACTCACTGTAGGCGTTTAATAAAAAATTCTATAAGACAATTTTGTGTCTGTATGGAAGCTATATGGCAGTCTATTGTCATCTCAATTGACATAGAATAATTATTAAATTATTGGAATGTAAATTCTCCAGTATCACCACATTACATGATCCAAGATGAGAGCTCATAGTCGGATCATTTATGCAAGGAGTTGTACAAATGCTACATAACAAGTGGAATATTTACAGACATATGACCAATGGGTAGAGGCCTCTATTAATAGAATGCCGAATTGGTCCACATAATAATTGGTCCACATATATCCCCTTTGTATTTTTTTATATGGACTCAAATTCAATTTCAATTGAATATGACATAGTAACCATTTTGCCTTAAAAACAAGCAACACATTATGTTTTATCTGATATAAGAATCTTCTGGCTCTTTAATCGGTGCTCAAGAGAATTTTTAATGATTCTCTTAATCATTTTTATACTCGGATGACTCAAATAGTCATGTTATGAATAAAAGCCTTTGGGTCCATTAACTTTTGGTTAACCACCCTGACGGGTATCTCAAAATTAAATAGATAGCCTTACTTATAAGAAATATTGTTCCTCCAAGGAACATGATATGTGCCCTTCTAGAGCCTTTAATTAAGTTTGACATATCCATTATTATTACAATATCTGTTGGACATGAATTTCTATCATTCATATTTTTCAAACATAAAATACATATAAGCACTAACGAAAATATAATCATGATATCACAAAATACTTTAAATAACCATAGTACGATAGTGGGTTTTGTGGTCTTCACAAATTGAGGCTTTAACTTCGCATATATTAGAAGAGTCATCGTATATGTTTTCAAAACTTAGAAAAATTGTTCAAGTTTCAGAGACAGATTAATGTTTGAATGGACAAACAATAGTAGATCTAGATTATAGTTGAATTTGTCCATCCTTGACAATAAGGTATATCAAAAATAATTCACATATATAACTAAACATATAGGTCATATAAAATATAAGATAGATGATGCCAGTCTAATTTATACATAATAAGGCAACATTATTTTGTTAAAGTTAAACATAGTTTAGTACCAAAGATGAGATATAAAAGCACAAACCTTAGTCAATTTGAACATTTTCATCACTTATCAGATGATCAATTCTCTCACTAGGACCTTCAAAAAAAAAAAAAAAAGCATCGGAAACATCTCGATATGTATCATTAAGTGCAGAATGATCTTCAGCAAAATTGCCTTTTGAAAATTTTTCTTTCCCTTTCAACGATGTTTAGTAAAGGTCCACCAGGTTTTGATGTATGGCAGGTACACATCCAATGACCTTCGTACCACATCAATAGCAATTTGTTTTCAGATCTTTTGACCAATTTCGTTCAGGATATTTTCTTTTTCTATATTTCTCTTCATCACTAGTGGACTTCTTAAATTTTGGTCCATTCTAGGTGTCATAATGTTTGTCGTTATGACTACATCTATAACCTCGATCACGACCATGGCCATGTCCATGACCACGACCATGTTTACGACCTCGACCACGTCCTTGATGGTCATAAGACGAAGCTTTCGCTTCAGGGAATGGTTCGGACCCAACTGGTCATGATTATTGATTTTTCATCAATAATTTATTATTTTTTTCAGCAACGAGGAAACACGATATTAACTCTAAGTATTTTTTAAAACCTCATTCTCAATATTGCTGCTGCAGAAGCATATTCGAGACATGAAAAATAGAGAATATTTTTTCTAACATATCCTTCTCCGTAATGTCCACCCCCCCCCCCCCCCCCCCCCCCAAAAAAAAAATCAATTTAGGGGTAATACTATATATTGTATATTTATACTCGTTTACAGTTTTAAAATTCTGCAAGCATAGGTGGATCCATTTATAGCGAGCTTTAGGGACGATCATAGACTTTTGATGATCAAACCTCTCCTTTAAATTTACCCAAAGGACATACGGGTCCTTCACAGTAAGATACTCAGCTTTCAATCCTTCATGGATATGATGCTTGAAAAATATCTTTACTTTAGCACGATCCTACAGTGATGCACTATTTGCCCTTTTAATTGTGTCTCAAAGATTTATAACATCAAGGTGAATCTTAGCATCAAGGGTTGGTAAATAATTTTTGCCAGATATATCAAGGGCAGTAAATTCAAACTTAGTAAGATTAGCCATTGTCAATCACACAGATAAGGCAATGATAACTTACCTCGAATATATATCGATCCTTAGCTGGTTAGAGACTCTTTCTGTTAATGTGTCATAAAACTAGAGACATATTATACTCAACTGAACGAGAATAAAAATATAAGCTGAAAAATAATTAGAGTAAATAGCAAGTATTTTATTCCAAAACTCATAGACCAAATAGTGGTTTTAGCTATATCAAATATTCCCACATATTATTTTCAATTTCTTTTGCAATTGCTGCTCTTCCTTTTCTTCACTGCAACATCCAATATTTACATATACACAATCTAAGCATGAGTCAGCCAAAACTCTTTGGCAAAATGACACGCAAATGGCAGGCACAATATGCATTAGGCATGTGCGGGCGCGCGCGTGCGCGCGCACACATACACACACACACACATATATATATATATATAATCTTTTACATAGTTTCTGATTTTGTAGGATATTTAACAATATGCAATATTGACCATAAAAATTGTACCAAAAGAATATTCTTTATTTACAACAGTTCAAGCATTAATTAGTACAGCTATACAATTATAGAATACACAAATTGAAATATGTCACACAACATAAATACCAATGGCAGATATAAGAATTCAGCGATGTGGGGTCCATATTTATATTAAAAAAAGGGATAGTTACACCAAATATATCCTTGTAACTTTTTTTCTTAGAGTAAATTACATATTAGTATCCCTCGGTTTGGTGTATTAATTTTTAGTCCACTTCGACAAAATTTTTTTTTTTTATTCACAAATTTTGTGAAATAATTTTTTTGTCGAAAAATTTACATTTATTTAATAAAATATTTCAAATAACAATGTGTAAGAGTGCAAAACGAGCCATGCTTTCATTTTTTTGTATCATTTTTTGGACTATTTTATTAAATACACGTAACTTTTTAGGGTAAAAAATTGTATCACAAAATTTATGGCTAAAAAAATAATACACTGAACCTTAAGGTACTAATATGTAATTTACCCTTTTTTCTTATTTGTCAATCTAGTTCTTGATGTCACATAGAAGAAAAGAAACGACACTGGATCTTGGGTACTAATATGTAATTTACCCTTTTTCTTATTTATCAATCTAGTCCTTGATATCACATAGGAGGAAAGAAACGTCTTCCTCAAAGTCTCCTCCACCCCGAACTCTCAACCACCAACCCTCTGTCTCCTCCACCGCAACTCCCCATCTCCGCCACCCAACTCTTAACCACCACCCAAAACCCCCAACCTTTTGTCTCCACTACCGAAACTCTCAACCACCACCCAAACGTCGTCACCGCCAACTCTCGCTCTCCCCCTCCACAACCACCTGCATCCTCCTCCTATTCCCCTTCTTAAATCCAAATTAATCACAATACCATTTACCCTTGTGGATGTGTCAAATGTCATCTCCTAATGAGGCAATATCCGTACTAATTGATTTTCTTCTGGCATGAACCTCAATTTCATGGCTTAAAGCCATTTTTAAAAAGAGTTTAGTTCAATCCATGACGCTTTCGTTCCCTAAAATAGAAGAGTCAGCTCAAGATTTTCTTATGGGTTCGTCAGATACCGACTTAGGAGTGAGGCTCTCGGGGAAATTTCGTAAATGAATGGTTGTTGGGTATTGGGCTACAAGATCAAAATTGAATGGGCTAATTAGTGTCGAGGGTTTAGCTCCAATTCTCACCAGAGCCAAACGCATACACGACTCACCAATTTAATAGTCATGGAAGAATCGAAGATACAGCTGCCAACCATGTTCCTAATGAAATGATTCCAAAGCCTCAGGTCAGGGTTGCTAAGGGACTGGTTAATCCCAAGATCATGGTGGCCAATTCAAAAAATCGTGTGGGGATCTGGTTGAGCAGATCGATAATAGCTTATTCTTATGTGGATGACATGCCAGATAATGTCCTCGGATTCATTACAGAGAATAGCCTTTTTGATTTGGCCACTAGAGGTTTGAGTTCAGACACCTTCATCCTAAGCCATGATTTTGCCAAAACATTGGAATCTTACCTCGGGCCCCGGAAGCAATTGCTGCATCGGAAGTTCAATAAGGGCGTTTAGATACTCAAGCCAATCTCTTGGATATTTGAAGATGAGAGTTTAGATTGAAATCCATGGTCTGCCATTACAGTGCCGGTCGAAGGAGTGCTTCGCTGATTTTGCTATTATCTGGGGCAAGTTAATTCAAGTGGATCCCAGAACATCTACCCTAAGATGCATGGACGTTGCAAGGGTTCTCATTGACACATGCTTCATATTAGTTATACAACAGGTGGTTCAAGCAAATTATAATGGGGGAGCTTGAATGGTGTTTGTGAAAGAAGGTACTTTTGAATTAATCCCCAACTACTCTCCTGAAGTAGTCACTCTGACTGCACCTGCCAGATTAAAAAGGGAACGAGCTCTAACTCCTCGACAAGATCAAAGTACTAGAGTTTGCATCACTTCAAGATCTCTCCCTCCTACTGTTCATCCATTGCAGGAGGGCTCTTCGCTAACACGCTCTAGGTTTGGAAATATTGATGCAAGGATCAATCGGGAGAATGCAGGCCATATTGCGTTACATGTTGACGGCCTTTTTATTGGTAGATGGCCCTGGGAGCTCCTGATCCTATGTTCGACTATCATTCATCCCCCTACCCAGTTTGTAATCCAACCATCAACAACAACCATCCAGGAAACTTGAGTCAACTAGAATCGTCCACTTCTCTTGCCATGGGTAGTGGATAGCGGAGCCAATCACCTAGACCTCAAGATTAGTCGCTTCCTCAAGAGAACCAAGATCCAGATGCTGGAAGTGGCACTAAGTCGGTGTCCTCGGGGCCTAAACTTTCACCGGGTTTTGAGTCCCTTGCTTTAGGAAGTCAATTGCATGAAGATGGAAACTCCTTGAGAGTGACCCCAATGCTATTTATGGAGGAATCCAGCAAGGCTTGGAAGAGAAGGATGAAAGTGGGGTCATTCATCAAGACCCCAATGTTGCCTGTCTAAAAGAAGCCGCAGAGCTCTAAGCGCATGAAAAAGAGCAAGCTAAACGTGACCTACATGATTTTCTTAAAGATATGTCACCTGGAAGCAGTGCGAAGAGGCTAGCTGACTCTTCTAGTAACGAAGGAAGAAAGAAAAAGGCGGTAAAAGGAGCAAAAAGATTATAGCGGCTGAGAAACTTCTTACGGGGGAACTTATGTGGGAGACTAGGAAGAAGCTTGGGTTGAGATTTGACGTGACGATTCTATTATGACCGATCGATTTTCTATGATACAATAGGGCAATGTTTTTAAATAGAGCACCTTTCTTGATGTTGATGTTGATGTTGTGTGCTCTTCTTTTAGCATGGTCATGGCACTCCCCATTTTATTTTCAGTATCTTTAGTCTTTTAGCGCTTGTCGGCTCAATTTGTAGTTTGTTTTCGCTTTCCGATTTTCTTGGTTTAGTCTGTTATTTGTGCTTGTCCTTTTCTGGTCCTTGTTTCCTTTTGGGTGTCCTAGGCCTCGCTTTGATCAAGTGGTCCGTCTTGCATCGCAACCTTGTCACTAATTATCAAAAAAAAAAAAAAATCAATATAGTCCTTGTACTTTTAAGTGTTTTTTGAATCCCTCAGCAGTTTATGTTGCGTCAATTTAGTCATTTGGTCAAATTTAAGTTAAGTTATTGACGTAATTTTTAACGGCACAATCACATTCGATGCAAGTAACCCACTCCAAATTGACACAATATTAGTTATATAGAGATTAAAGTAATATAATTAAAAGTATAAAAACTAAATTGAAGCAATTGACAAACTGCATAGACATTTGATGTGAATAATAAAATAATAATAACAACAACAATAATAAAATAATAATAAGGGGAAATGCATTAAAGGAGCTTGCTAAATTTGAAACCACGGCCTATAATAAGGGTAAGAAGATTTTACTGCTAAGCTGCGATTAAAAAGGCAAAAAAGAAGAAAACAAACACGCTTATACCGCTGCTCGAACCTGTGACTTGTGAAAGGAATTGGAAAGAGCGAATGACTTCCATCAGTAGACTACTAGAGCAACTTGTAGGAACTAAACGCAGACAATCTTATATAAAACGTATAAGATAGAAAATTATTACATGTAATGTGTGGAAATGACAATATACCAACAAAGTATTAGCTGAGTGAGGCGCGGATCTATGCAAGTGCAGCAGGTACCAGCGCAACGCCTCCAGGATACAATACTCAACTATAAAGTTGTCACTTTCTTGGTCTGCATAACTTTAAAAGCCAAAGCCTCCACTACACTTTACTTAGCCAGATTAGCAAAAAAAAAAACCAATTTTTTAATCAAAATTAACGAACCCTTTTTTTTTTCCCCCTTTCTAAAACAGTGGCGAAAATTTTTCCCACAAGCAAGTTAACTCAAGTATTTTGGAATATTTATAATTCAGCTTGAGAATGAAGCATTTTAATCGTTTATATGCACATTCATTTCAAATACTACAACCGTCTATCACTAAAATCTTTAGTAAATTAGCTAGCCGAAATAAGATTTTTGGCAATGTGAAGGGCGGCTACAGCATTATTTAATTTGTAGTAGTGCGATGAAGAGGAAAATCAGGTAGAACTAGCTAGCGTGAGAAATGTGAATTAGAAATCCATTTCATACCTTGATAGAGATAAGACAAAAGTATAGACAAATAGAGGGTGTTTAGGAACTAGTTTTCATAATACACCACCTAAGGTGACATATAAGCAGCATAAGACTAAGGTCAACCTCATGTAAATAAAAAAAGGAACATATCCAGTGTCTCCAGGGCTCCCGCCTACGCAGGGTCTGGGGGTCAACCTTATGTAAATGGAGGATCAAAAAGCGCAGCATGACCGCATTGAGAACAAATCTGAAATTGAACTTGAGAATATGTGAAAAATTTACAGGTTACCTAACTAAGGTAGGTTGAAATACCTAAAATATGAAGTGGCCCAAGAAGTCTAGGGATCAAAAAGCAAGTACAGGTAAGAAAACTAGGCTAGCCATAACCATAACCTCCACAAAAAGAATTTTCATAACCATATTCACAGCCTCGAAATCCATTTCCACGTCCTGAGTGACCACACTATGACCATGACCTACTTTTTCATGCTCTCAATCTAAGGACCAACGCAACGAGTGGTCGCTACCACCGGCAAACTGGCCTTGTCGATAGGCCACATCGGCCGCAGCAGGGGCTACAAAGTAGTGAAATTAGCAAGTAATGGGTGGTGTCTGGTGATTCATTTCGATTTAATTAAACCTCTTCAAGAAATAAGGGTGAGAAGACTTGAGAAAAAAGGGGAAGAGTTCGCATCTTAGTGCACAGATTGGCCATTGGTCTGAATATAGGGGGCAACCCATGTAAAATTTGTAAACTTTGATCCATAACAGATACATGATAATATATAATCAACTGATCAATGGTTTTTAATCTCTAAGTACAAGTGGAGATAGAGAGATCAATTTTTCAAAAGTTCCTCGTTTAATTGAAGGGCTAGGGCCTAACTTTGATTACGACAACGACATTCAACTTCATCCCATGCCCCTTTGGTCGTGAGTTCTTTACCTGGGCGTCGCTCAAATCCAAGGTACAACTAGAAAATCATGTTATTTCTATTGTGAACAATTAGCCAAGTCCATTGATAAAAGACAAGGAGAATCACCATATGTATGTCGATATAAGCCATGTCCTTCGAAATCATTTATAATTAATTCGTGTCAAAGTTGATAATTCTTAAATCCTGGAGTTTCCGATGCATTCAACATCTTGGCAGGACAGGCTATAACTCGTATCTTAGCCAAGTGGGTCAACAATCTACATCCCAACGAGCATGGCAAGATGGAGCTTGGCAAGTTTGGCAGCTGGCGTGAGGGAACTCAACTTAGCAAGAATAGCCCAGAAAATCCATTGGCGAATTCTCTCCAACCTGGAGAGGATGATGCAGTCACCCTATAGCTATTGGCGGCGTAGTACTGGCTGGATGGTGACACCAAGACAGGAGGCTTGGCAGGATGGAATAGACGGATTCATGGCTTGGCGCATTGGCTTGAACGTGCAACATGAGAGTTTGTTTCTAATTAGAAAGCTTTAACATAGATTAGATTAGAAGATAATTATTGGTTGATTTAGATAATTAAGAGTTATTTTTATATTTATCCTTTTAGTTATCAGTCTTTTAGTTTAGATGAATTAACTCCTCTATTTAAATAAGAGGAAGTATAGGGTTTATGAATTCAATTCATGGACATTTTCATTATTTTCGAGAGCTTTATATTATTCTCGGGTTGTGAGAATTTAAGTTACTATTTTTCCTTGTTGTTTCTCATTGCTTTAGTAAAAGAAATTACGGGAAGGCTATTGAACCTTCCTACTTCCCATTAATTTCCATTCACGCATTGCATCAGTTGGTATTAAAGCTCAGAACGGCTTCTGAGATGGCTTGTGGGCGACAGAGATACGCCGCCATCAGAGATGTTTATGAGCATGATTTTTAGTGACAGAATGAGAAGAGATTCGAAGACTTGGAAGAGAAATTCCGGCTCATCGAGCTGTGCTTGATTGAATTGAGGGCCAATCGCGACCAAGCACCCGAAGCTCAGCCTCAAAACCTGCCTCTAGGGGGTGGCAAGGATGAAATGGATAAAAGCTTCCACAAACCATTCCTAGAAGTTAAGGCTCAGGATCGGCGAGTGAGAAGAAATTGGCCAAATACCGGAGACACCAACAACTTTGATTTCTGGGAATCCGAGCTTCGGATTGAGGATAAGGCTCCCGACGAGTTGGTGCCACATGGCAAAGAAGTTTTGGGTGACGAGGGCCACATACTTGTGGTGAGGCGAGTCTGTTTCAGGCCTAAGGAGATAGAGGGAGACCACTGGCTATGGAGTAGCTTCTTCTAGATGACTTGCGCTATTTGCCAGAGGATATGCCACCTAGTGATTGATTCGGGAAGCTGTGAAAATGTTATCCGAAGAAGCTATTCAAAAGCACGTGTTGAAGACAGAGGATCATTTGAACCCATGCAAGTTGTCTTGGCCCATGATGGACAACGGAATACCTATAGCTTCATGTTTGAGGGCACACGGATAGTCTTGTTGCCTAAGAAGAATGAAGCTCCACGACCGGAGAAAACTCAGATCTAAAGCTCCCGGTTAGAACCTTGCTCGCCAAGGAAGTTTCAGAGGACAACAAGATGGTTGTACCAACGAGAGAAGAAAGCAAGATGGAACAAGGTAAAGAGTTGGAGGAGGTGCAAAGTACTGTGTTGTCGGTGGGAGACAGCTCACATGGGGTAGAATTAGTTCCAGAAAGCGCCTTATCGGATTGGCTTCATTACCGAGTGAGTCTTGTGAAGCGTGAAGAGCCCAGACATCAGCCGTTCATAATTCTCTTGATGCCGAAGAAGAACGAGACTTGGCAGGAGAATGTTGGCAACAACACAACCACTTGGGACACCGTATATTATGGGCTTTTCGAATCACTGGCGGATGGTCTAGCAGAGACTGCGAAAAGAATGTTGGGCGTCCTTCTTTGATGTTTTATTACCGAGCACGTCATAAGGTACGAGTAGAAAATGTTGTGTCCGCGAGAGAAGGCGGTACACTTCACTTCCAACCATAAGGTAGGACACGAGAAGATCTGAAGTTCGTTGCTTAAAGCTCACGCCAAACACAAGAAGGTCGAATAAGGATTTCCGGCATGCTCTTCACAATGGCAAGAGTGGTTCAAACGAACCCATGCCGAATTTGTGGGCGAATTCTCAGGATGATGCAATTCAAATCTTGGCAAGACAAGCTACAACCCGCATCTTGGCAAAGTGGGTCAACACTCCACACCTGGGCACGTATGGCAAGATGGAGCTTGGCAAGTTTGGTAGCTGGCGTGAGCGAACTCAACTTAGCAAGAATAACCCACAAAATCCATTTGCGAATTCGAGGGCGAATTCTCTCCTCCCAGAGACGATGATGCTGCTGCCCTATAGCTATTGGCGGCTTAGTCCAGGCAAGATAATGACACCAAGACGAGAGGCTTGGTGGGATGGAATAGACGGATTCATGGCTTGGTGGGTTGGCTTGGACTTGCGGCATGAGGAGCTTGTTACTAATTAGAAGACTTTAGCTTAGATCAAATTAGAAGATAATTATTAGGTTTTTTAGATAATTAAGAGTTATCATTATATTTATCCTTTTAGTTATTAGTCTTTTAGTTTGGATGAATTAGCTCATCTATTTAAACAAGACGAAGTCTAGGGTTTAGGAATTCAATTCATAGAAATTTTCATTATTTTCTAGAGTTTTCTCTTATTCTCGTGTATTGAGAATTTAAGTTACTATTTTCCCTCATTGTTTCTTATTGCTTTAGTAATAGAAATTAAGGAAAGACCGTTGATCCTTTCCATTTCCCGTTAATTTTCATCTACGTGTTGCATCAGTTTCAAACATAATGTTCTTTTCATTTTGCTCACTAAGAAAGTATTGGAAAGAGGTGTCGATGTTGGAGCCAGAGGGGGCATAATAGGAGCAGCAATACCGAATTCAACAGGGGAAAATACGGAACTATTCAATTGTGTGAACCCAATGAGAGCAACAATGATGGTTAAAGTTGAAGAGTAATGCCAGAGAGAAGAAACAGAAGGCGATGGTGGCTTACTAGGCATGAAAAGATTGTGACAAAGTTGTTTTCTATGAGGGGAAGGCGACGATTTCACAGGGAAGAGGAATTGGAGGAGAAAGAGGGGAAGAAAATAGGGATTCCGGAGAGTAGCTCTTGTACTATGTGGAGAAATCCCCTCTTACCTCTGAATGATGAAAACCACCGGTGTATATATTGTACAAGCATTAGTAAAATGGGTTACAGAATTTATATAGTGATAAACATTACATAAAAAGTATAATATACTAAACATAGTATTAATATAATCTAAGGCTGTGTATGGAGTATAAAATTGGAGGCTGGAATTGAGGCCCAGAATTCCAATTCTGTTGTTTGGTTCACTTGTTGGAATTGGAATTACAATTCAACTGCCCAATTCCATAAAATTGGATTTTAATTGAAAATCATACTGTCCAATTCTTTAGGGTGGGGGTAAGGAATTGCAATTTCATATTAACTTCATTGACCTAAAACCCAAAATGACCCTATTTGACTAACCTAAATCCAAGATGATTCGAAATCCAAAGACTTAGACACAACCTAAAATTTGACCCTAACCTCAAAATCACCCAACTTGAATGATTAAGCTTGAAATGACCGAAATCATCTCAGCTCGAAGTCCGAAGTGACCCAACTCGATTGACCTAAAACTCGAGATGACTCAAATCCAAAAAATTAAATTACTCAACTTGAATGTGATGTAACAAGCTTAGCCGAAGTAGAAATGACCTGACCAAATTGACCCGGAACTTAATACGACCTATGCCCAAAATGACCTGAGCCATCTCAAACTCAGCCTAGGATGACTCAAATTTTGAAATGATACAATGCATTTGTCCCAAAACTAAGATGACTTGAGCTTTAAATGACCTAAATGAACTCAAATCCGATCATAACTTACCTAATCCCAAAAACACCTAACTCTATTAATTGAAAATCCAAGATAACTTGAACACCAAATGATCCAACACAATACTTGACCCGATTTGATTTGAAACTCGATTATCGAACTCAAATCGAATTGCTCTGACCATAATAACTCAAAACGCAATGTTAACTGCTTCGACCAAAATCTGACTGTGATCGATTTGAAACTTGAAATACTCTAACTCGATTGACTGAAAACCTATGATGAATCGCATCATTATAGAAGTATAATTCTGACCTCCGGTTCCTTTGACAAACCAAACAATGGAATTTCAATTCCATCAGAATTCCAATTCCATCAGAATTCTAATTGAAATTGCAATTCCACAGTCCAACTCCAATTCCATATTCCAAACAAAACCTGAGATAAATAATGAGTCATCTTTCCTTTAAGCTTTATGTCATTTGAGAAGATTTTTAACCTCTAGTTACTTGAGAAATTAACCATGCACATCAACATTTAGAAACGTTATTCATTCTCAAATCAACCTTAGGTTATCGACTTGGACCATATAAACTCAAACATAACTATCATACTATAATTATCTCTCAATTTGTATCAATTCAAAAGACTTGAAATTTGCATCAAGTGTATTAGCTATTATTCGTATTCATTTGCATTACTGAGTCTTCCAATAATGAAATTGAACTCACCTGCTGCAAATAGAGAAACTTGTTGAGTGGCCTGTGGTGCATGCAACTAGAAGCTTATTAAGGTCACTACATCTCCACCACCTCCCCCCCCCCCCCCCCCCCCCCCCCCCCCCCCCCCCCCCCCACCCCCCCGCGGGGGTGTGGAACCAAAGAAAGTGAAAATCACGACAAAGGATAATACTGAATCATTAAAACAAGACATAAAACAAAGCGCATAAACCTTATAAACCTTATACATAAGCCTTCCTTCAATAGAAATCTTAGATCTATTGCGGTGAGTCGCATAAAATTAGAGCCAACGAAATCTGAAACATACATGATAGCACGATATGAATACAACATGAACATGAGGATAGCAGGTTTAAGTTGGGGATTTTGAAGCCTAGCTGAATTTGGCTGACACCATTAACTTATTTAAGCAATTGAGTTGAATTTTGATTTGGGATGGGTCAACCCATTTTCAAACAATTTTACCCGATATATATATATATATATGTTGTACGTCTTTTATTGCCTATGCCACATAAGATAATTTGAAGTACATTTGGCCACAATTAATTTGTTAACTTATTTTAACAATTATAGATACATCATAAGTTTATTACTAGCAAAGTGAGATGTATTGTTTGTTGATGTTAGAAAATTGTTAGAATTAATATATTATGGAAAGATTACATTGTTAGAACATATTACATTATGGAAAGTATATATTGTATAGGTTAAATATGTAAATGTTTCTATATGTTGTAAGAGATTATATTATTATAAATATGAGAGAGGGCCTCCTCATTTGGTGTGCTCCTCATTCAGTCATGGTATCAGAGCCATCCCGAGCCCTCTCGTAAAGGCAAACCGTAGCCTTCCTTTTTGCATTAATTCTTTCCAAAAAAAAGGGCTAGCCCTAGCCGCCGCCGCCGCCATAAACCCTAGCCCCCTATGGCCAACGCCACATCCACCACCTCTCCCACCCTCGGCGTGCCCTCCATGCCAATCGTGACACCACCCACCACCGGTGGCACTCCCTCTCTTCCCACACCATTCAGCATCTCTAACATCCGCTAGCACATATCGTCTACACTCGATTTAAATGATCCATCAACCTACTTAGTATGGCACCGCTCCTTTATCTCTGCTTGTCGGGGTTATGCTATTGATGACTATCTTGATGGTTTATCCCTTCCATTGTCTGCTTCTAATCCGACCTACCGCTGCTGGAGATAGGTTGACAATTTCCTTATCTCTTGGATACTTGGTACTATTTCCTATGATCTTGCTAGTGTTGTGTGTGGCGATGATGATGACTTAACTGCTACATCTTTGTGGAGTTCCATTTCTAGACTTGTTACTGATTTTACACAATCACGCCAGTTGCAATATAAACGAGAATTAACCAATATTAAGAAAGGAAATCTCTCCATGTTAGCATATCTCACAAAAATTAAATCCCTGGCTGATAATCTCAGATCTGTACATGCCTCTGTTACCGATGTTGATATGGTTTTAGCTGCTGTGGATGGTCTTTTTGATGATAAAGATTTTCATGCTATTTGTACCTTCATTACATCTAGAGCCCCTTTTCCGTCATTTATTGAGGGCAGGTCTATGTTAATGAATGAAGAGTCTCGTCTTAAAATTGTTAACTCCAGTGCCCCTACTCTTCTTATTGCTACCAGCATCATCGAGGTGGCCCCGCCCCCACCCACGGCTGGCGCCGTGAACCCGCCACCGCAGCTGCAGCTGGCTACCTCTGAGCAGCCTGTTGCGCTTCCCGCTCATCACACTTCACATACACTCGGTTATGATAGTCAGTTTGGTAATGGTCGTGGTAATGGCCGTGGTCGTGGGGGTCGAGGTAATGGTTATGGTCGTGGACGTAACGGTCGTGGTTATGGTAACTCATGGATGCGGAACATGTGGGGTCCGAATTACAAGGGGATGCCGTGGCCTATGCCTCCTTTCTACATGCTATTTCGCCCGCCTCAGTTTGGTTCTACTCCTTAGGGTGGTAATGTACCTTCTTATCCACAGTCTCATCCTACAAATAATGCTTATACCACTGGCTATGGTTTTTACCCAAGTTTTGATGCAAGTCAGTTTCCCCCACAGTCCTATTCCACCCCTATTCTTGACTCATCCTGGATCATGGATAGCGGGGCTTCTTCCCACATGACAAATAACCCAGGTATCCTAATATCCTTGTTTCCATATACTGGTTCAGACAGAATTTTAGTGGGTAATGGTGCGTCTCTTTCTATTGCGGGCATTAGGTCATGTTTTATTTCTACTCCTGCAGGTCGCTTTACTTTAAGTAAAGTACTATTCGTCCTTGGTCTCTCCAAAAATTTACTTTATGTCCATCAATTTTGTTCAGATAATAATTGTCGTCTTGAATTTGACTGTTTTGGTTTTTCTGTCAAGGATCGTAAATCGAAGTCCACCGTCATCCGCTGCGTCAGTCCAGGACCTCTCTTTACTGTACCAGGATCCTCCTCCATCCATACATCGTTCGTGGCGTCTCGAGTCCCCTCTTCTCTTTGGCACCGTCGCTTGGGTCATTCAGGAGAACCAGTTTTGTCTACTTTAGTTAAGTAAAAATTTATTTCTTGTTATAATTCTTCAGAGTCCAGTTTGTGTCATGTTTGCCAACTAGGTAAGCATAGTCGTTTACCTTTTCAAAAGTCTGTTACCAATACTACGCGTCCTTTTGATATTGTTCATTCTGATGCATGGACATCGCCTGCTATTAGTTTCAGTGGTTTTAAGTATTATTTGTTATTATTGGATGACTACTCTCATTATGTGTAGATTTACCCTATGCGTGCCAAATATGAGGTTTTTGACTTGTTTGTTCAGTTTCGTGATCTCGTGTTCAATCAATTTGGTGTGGAAATTGAACATTTTCAGTGTGATAATGGTACTGAATACATCAATCGTGACTTTAATGGCCTTTTTCTACAACGGGGTATTCTCAGTAGGGTCTCTTGTCCTCATACTTCCCAACAAAATAAGAAGGCTGAACGCATGCACCGGACCAATGGTAACATGATGCGTTCAGTCCTCTTCCAGGCCTGCATGCCATTGGAATTTTGGATTGAAGCAGTTTCGGTTGCAACTCATATTATAAACTTATTACCATCCACTTCCATTAAGGAAAAGATTCCTTTTCAACGTCTATATAAAATGAAAGTCAATTATGACCACCTTCGGGTTTTTGGCAGTGCCTGTTATCCAAATTTGAGTGCAACCACGCCACATAAGCTCGCTCCCGGCTCTACCTTGTGTGTTTTCTTGGGATATCCACCGAGTCATAAAGGTTATAAATGTTTGGATCTCTCCACTAGCTAAGTCATTATCTCGGGGCATGTTATTTTTGATGAAGCAGACTTTCCCTTTGCATGGTTGGGTACCTTTTCTCAAGCTATAATGGACCGTCTTCACCAAGTTTTTTCCCCGCCCTTGCATTATCACCCTTCGCAGGTCTCACCATGCCGCCCCTACTGGTCGGTGCGCTCGCTACGGCCTCGGCTACAACTGCAGCTCCTACAACAGCAGCACCTCTGAACCCAGCGGCTCCCGCTGCACCTGCACCAGCTCCTGCCGCACCTGCACTAGTTCTCGCTGCTTCTGCAGCCGCACCGGCCCCGCCTCCGGTGCCTCTATCCAGTTCCACTCATCCCATTGTCACTCGTGCTCGAGCTGGTATTGTGAAACCTCTTCTCAAACCTTCTATGCTTGCTCATAATTTGTTGCCCGAGGTTCCTTTTTCCTATAAGCAGGCTCTTACTGATGATAATTGGAAGAATGCCACGCTCGATGAATTTAATGCTCTTACTCTTAATAAGACATGGGATCTCGTTCCTCCACCCTCTCATGGTAACATTGTTGGTTCCAAGTGGGTTTATCGCATAAAGCAAACATCTGCTGGTCAAGTTGAACGGTATAAAGCTCGATTAGTTGCTCAAGGATTCACACAGAGGTATGGCATAGACTACGGTGAAACTTTTAGTCCTGTTGTTAATCCTGCTACTATTCGTATTGTCTTGACTATTGCTACTTCTCGGCATTGGCCCATTCATCAGCTTGATGTCAAGAATGCATTTCTTAATGGCACCCTTAATGAAGAGGTCTATATGAAGCAACCACCGGGTTTCATTAGCTCTTAATATCCTGATCATGTCTGTAAGCTTAACAAGTCTCTCTATGGCCTCAAGCAGGCTCCTCGTGCCTGGTCCACCCGTTTTGCTAGCTTCCTACATCGGTTAGGCTTCCGCAGTTGTAAGTTTGATTCGTCCTTATATGTCTTACGTCGAGGACATGAGATGGCTATATTACTGGTTTATGTTGATGATATAGTTCTTACTGCTTCCTCTAATGCGGTACTTTAAGACTTTCTTCATTCTCTTTGATCTGAGGTTGACATGACGGATTTGGGATGCCTTAATTACTTTCTCGGCATTTCAGTCTCTCACTTACCTACGGGACTCTTCTTGTCTCAATCCAAGTATGCTCATGACCTACTGGACATGACTAACATGCTCTCTTGCAAGCCTGTTGCCACACCTGCAGATTCCAAATCAAAACTTTCCATGGAAGATGGTGAGCCCGTATCTGATCCCACCTTATATAGGTCCATTGTTGGTGCCCTTCAATATCTCACATTTACTCGTCCTGACATTTCTTATGCCATGCAATAGGTATGTCTATTTATGCATGCTCCACGCTCATCCCATTGGATGACTGTTAAACGCATTCTTCGATATATCAAGGGCACAATTGATCATGGTCTGACTATCTCCCCTACTCGTTTGGGCCAACTAGTGGCATATTCCGATGCTGATTGGGCTGGTTGCCCGGATACTCGCCGTTCTACTTCTGGATTCCGTGTTTTTCTCGGGGGCAACATTGTCTCCTGGTCCTCCAAATGACAGCCCACAGTCTCCCATTCCAGTGCAAAGGCTAAATATCGTATTGTTGCCAATGCCGTCTCCGAATGTTGCTGGCTCCGTTCTCTCCTTACAGAGCTCAGTCTTCTTCTTCCTCGGGCTACTTTGGTCTGTTGTGACAATGTCTCTGCCATGTACTTGTCTACGAATCCTGTTTAGCATGTTTGTACAAAGCATATCGAGATTGACATCCATTTCGTAAGAGAACGTGTTCAAATGTGTCTTGTTCGAGTTCTTCATGTACCTTCGTCTCAACAAATTGCAGATATCTGCACAATGAGTCTTCCGCGACATCTCTTTCTGCTTTTCAAGTCCAACCTTTACATTCGGTTACCTCCTGCTTCGGTTGAGGGGGGATGTTAGAATAATGTTAGAATATAATATATTATGGAAAGATTAAATTGTTAGAATATATTATATTATGAAAAAATTACATTGTTAGATTATATTATATTATGGAAAGTATATGTTGTATAGGTTAAATATGTAAATGTTTCTATATATTGTAAGAGATTATATTATTATAAATATGAGAGAGGGCCTCTTCATTTGGTGTGCTCCTCTTTCTTTCATCTCCTCATTCTTTCAGTTGAAAAGGTATTTTAAGGTTCAAATTTTTAGTGTGAGATACAAAACTTTGTGACATTTCTAGTATTATTGACATGTGTATAAGTTAACAAACTAGCGTGTAACGAAAGAACAACCATAATGTGTAACTTACAGGTTATTCGATTATTAGTTATGTCAGATAAAGGTAAAGAATTCCTAACTTTTATAATAAACTTAATTGCCATACTCAGATTGACTCTTTGTCTATGACCCCTCACTAAAAAAAATTAAGGGAATGGCGGATATATACCAAACTCATCCATTAATTGATAAGTTAGATCTTCTCAAATTCAAACCACACTTTTTGACATTGTCCATGAATTTGAGCACATGGCAACATGTGATTGGATTGTCGGTAAAGAGAGTGCTTCCTGCCTAAAAGTTGACAAAATTAAATTAATAGGAAGGAGAACACCGTATTTCAAAGAAAAGGACACTCAATATCATTATCATATCATAAAAAATTCTGGTATCCACATGTGACAAATAGAAGATCTAGTTTAAAAAAAAAAATTCATTAGGTGGTATTATTCAAGTCCAAAATGGCACAAATGTGCAGCACAAAGTCTGAAGGTAAGAAATACCGAAACAATTGAACAAGATAAATAGAAGATCAAGTATATTTTCAAAGTGAAATATTACCTAAAATTATTTGGATGAAATTCACTTTGCATATGGCTAAGCAGGAATGTCTAATTAAGAAAAACATTATATATATATATACACAAACACTCATTGTTTTTAGTAGGATTCTTTGGTAAAGAGAGCTAAGTGTAAGCCAAGGAAATGGCAAAATTCATGGGAGAGCTTTGGCTGAGTAGGGCCAAGTGATGTGTGGATTGTTTGTCTTCACTTTGAGATTTGGCTTGGTATTTACATTAAGTGAGTGGGAATGAGGCGTCATTGTCAATGCCTAGTATTATCATTTACTTGAGGTGCAGGGGAGTAAGGTATACGGCATTTAAATCCTTCTTAAGAAGTTGAGCATCCGGAGCTCAATGGGTGGGTCGATATTCGGGCAGAGGTTGACTATTGATTCATATTTGGCCCTCATTACTCGCAATTGCTCACCTGTGTTAGGACTAGTAGGCAACTAAATTATCAATGGCAATTACATACGGTGGTGGTTATTAGCTATTCTGCTACCCCAATAGGGATAACAATTGGAAAGGAGCAAGACACATAGGCTTGACAAGTCTATTAAGGTCTTTCTTTTCTATTCGGCTAATACATACTTACTCGGGTTCCACAAAGCATCTCCCTACTAATACTTTTATCAACAATCATATTTATGCAATATTTCTACCTAAGAAAGTTTATAAGGAAACCTTTTATATAACTAATTTAAGTATTCAGCTAATTAAGCAATATTAAAATAGAATTGGCTACGCATTATTAGTAAATAATTGTATTTAATATATATAATTTAAGTATTAATAAAAGTGTACAATCTGTATATGCTAAAAAGTTCTTGAATAATATGAAGATTAATTACTTACTCCCTTTTTTTATAAATTAATAGCTTATTGTGATATGCATTAAATACTCTAATTACATACATGTTAACGATGCCATAGCATTTCTTATTAGGAAAATGGGTAAGAAATATTTAAATGTTATATTTATCTTCATATCTAGATTTTGAATTACGTAGCTTCTTTACCAACATAAATAATAACATCATTCTAAATATCCGAATGGATACTATTACAAATTTTAATAAGCAAATAAAACATACTTTTAATATATATTGTTAGGAATATGCCTCAAATTTCTGTATTTAAGATTTATGGGTTGCCGAGGGGTCACCGATCGATCGAGGGGATGTCTGATCTATCGGGTGATTTAAGGAGAAAATTCAAGTTCTGCAGCCGCAAGGGGCCAATCGATCAGCTAGTAGCAATCGATCAGCAGTCTTTTTCGCCGTTCAGAATGAATACGTGCCTAGGTCTTACTTGTTTGGTATCCAATAAAATTGAGAGCAGCTGTCTCCATTAAGAGAGAGAGCATTACGAGAGTTAAGAGAAAGTGATTCACAATTCTTTTATAGATCTCGTTCAGAGGAAGTGTCGTTGTAATTCTTTCAATATTCATACCCAATAAAGAATCTCCATCTCCCCTCTCGATCAAGGGGTTTCCACATAAATTTCTGTGTTCTTGTTTTTGTTCTCTTTTACCGATTATTTACTTCTCTTGTGTGTTATAGTATTTGAATCGAATCCAGTTCTGAGGTGTTAAGTTACGCATTAAGGAGGTATTAATTCTCCTCACAAATTGGTATCATAGTATATCAGATTTGTCCAGATCACCTCAACAATTGGCATCAAAGCTTAACAATTGGTATCAAAGCCCTATTTATTTCGATTTGATACTATGACATCTGCAGTTAAATTTGAATTTGAGAAGTTTGGTGGTCAAGAGAGTTTTAGTTTATGACAGGTTCGCGTTAAGGGCCTCTTGACTCAGAGTGGCTTGAAGAAAGCTTTACAAGGGAAGGAGAAGAAACCTGAGAGTTTATCCCAAGCACAGTGGGAGGAGTTAGACGAAATGGCTCTTAAAGCAATTCAGATGTGCCTTACCGATGACGTTTTGACAGAAGTATTGGATGTGAAGACCTCTAAGGAGTTGTGGAACAAATTACAGGACATGTTCTGTTTCAAGTCTGTCTCCAACAAACTCACAGTTAAGCGTCGGTTGTTCACATTTCGTATTTCAGAAGGTACGTCACTTAAAAATCACGTTAATGAATTTAATTCGTTAATTCAAGAAATAAAGGAGCTTAATGATGCTCCTCGGGATAAAGATCAAGCTATGTTATTATTATGTTCACTCTCTACTTCATATAAAGGCCTCGTAGAAAGTATGATTTATGTTGGTAGGTCAACTATCACAGTTGATGAAGTTAAGAGAAACCTGCTAAGCAAAGAAAGAGTAGATAAGGAGTTGTCAGACTCCATTGAGAACTTAGGTTGTGGTTTATTTGTCAGAGAAAGAATTGAGAATAAAGAAGATGATCATGGTAGAAACAAGTCTAAGTCTAGACATCAAGACCTATCCTGTAATTATTGTCACGACCCCAAACATAGCCAACAAAGGGCCAATGACTTGTAAGCCAACCAGGAAACTAATGATCATCGTAGGTGAAATACTAGGAAACTTTATTCCAAATATGCTTAATAATACAACGCATAACAGACGATACAAATCCTTGGAGTTCAAAACTCAAAACAACAGCTAAGACTTCCAAAAGTAAACATATTCTTATATAACTGAACTACTAACTCATAAAACATAAAAGAAAGTCTTCTAAGGCTGTAACCACTTCAACCATGTAGCAAGTAAGTTTCTTGAACTTCTCGATCCAACTTACTATGCCTTATCTGAAATTGTTGAACAATAGGGTGAGCATAAAGCTCAGCAAGTAACAAATCCGATAACAAAACAAGGATCAAGCATTATTTAAAAGCATGAACACATCAAAACATAGCTGAAATCATTTACTAAAAGTTAATTCTGAAAGCTTAGGAACACATCAACTGAATCTTTAGGCTTTAAGCTTCTTGGTTGTGGCTGCATATAATCCCTGCAATTGGGCTCAGAATATGCTAACATAATTGGGTCCCCGGTCAACTACGGGTTCTGAGGAACGTTCCAAATAGTGCACTAGTAACAGAGATGGTATAATCCCCCATCAAGGGCTCAGAGATGTCTTTCCCCGTCATTGTAGGGCACAACCCACCAAACAAAGTATAAGAAGTATATTTCGTATCATAGAACATGATTCAAATCATATTTTCAAAATTCCATAAATTGAAGCATTATAACATAACCTAAATTCCATATTTCACAGACTTAGTTAAAGATGTTGATCCCCTTTTTATTTTCAACACACAGAAAGTAAACATGTGGTGCACAAAATAAGTATTTTGAGAATTTTAAGAAGCTATTAACGTATCAAAATTTAAGAGCTTTAACAAAAGGACGGAAGAGTTAACGAATAAGTTACTTACTAGAAAAGACAAAGCCTTTCCTAAAATCCCAAGCAAAGTTCTCCCTTTTTCTTCCTTAATCTTCTATTCTTGTTTAGGTCTATTTTATTTATTTATTTTTTTTTTGGATGCTTTAGAAAGGAAGCCAAATGGGGTATTTATAGTGCAAAAAGGCTAATTTTTTTTTTTCTTTTCTTGTCAAAGTTTGTGGGTTTGACCAATGTTCAAAGTTGGTGAGCTTGGCTACTCAATTCAAAGATGACTTTTACCAAGTCAAAAGGAAAATTCTTGGTCAAGTTTGGTGGCCATTGAAGGAATGAGCCTTATTTGTTTGATCAAAGATGGGTGGCTAGGACTTAAACGACTACTTGCAATTCATTGGTAATTTTTGTGGAAAATACTTAAGCCTAAAAATTTAAATTCCTTACATCTTTCCCCCCATAAAAGAAGTTTCGTCCTTGAAACTTATGTACCTGAATCATCAAACAGAGAAGGATACTTTGTGCGCATTTCATCTTCACGTTCCCAAGTCGCTTCTGCTTCATTGTGATTACTCCAAAGAACCTTTACCAGGCTTAGGGTTCGAGACCGTAGTACTTGCTCCTTTTGTTCGATGATTTTTACCGGATGCTCTTCATAGGAGAAATCACCTCCTATCTGCAAACACTCATGTTGTAGTACATGATTTGGATCGGGCACATACTTCCGTAACATGGCCACGTGGAACACGTTATGTACGCCGGATAAAGATGGTGGTAGTGCTATTTTATAAGCTACTTCACCCACTTTCTCAAGGATTTCAAAGGGACCAATGAACCTCGGGCATAATTTTCCTCTTTTGCCAAATCTCGTTAAACCTTTAGTTGGAGATACTTTCAAAAAGACAGGATCCCCTACTTGAAAATTCAGTGGTCTTCTTCGAACATCCTCATAACATTTCTGACGACTTTGAGCAGTTCGAAGTCTTTCTCTGATCAACTGAAATTTTTTCTACTGTAATTTGTAGGACCTCAGGACCCAAAAGCTTCCTATCGCCAATGTCGTCCCAGTAAACAGGTGATCTACACTTCCTACCATATAAAGCGTCATAAGGTGCCATTTTAATGCTGGAATGGTAGCTATTATTGTATTCTGTAACGCCCCCAACTTAAGTACCGAATAGGCTTAAGTTAACGGGTGCTACATGGCCGTACTATAATAAAATCCCCCATCATAGTACGAAGCCCAAAATCTTTCCATCACAATTTCCTCAAATTCCATAATTTTTTCCAAAATTCATAACATCAAATCCGAATACATCATACCAATGACTTAGTCCTAATAGTGCGGAAGCTCCAAATTTCAATGCCTCAAATAGTCTATCATATACTATTACGAACTTATTTAAATAGCTAAACTTCAAAACCAACAAAATGTTCAGAACAACAAGTCGCTTTGCCTTCCTCATCCCTCTATAACTGCCACGAGCCACTAGTCTGGGAAACAGAGAAATAAACGAATTGGGTGAGCAAACAACGCGCTCACTAAGTATAGCACATTCCCTACCCGGATCATATTCTTAAAAACGGATAACATTTCAATTAAAACTAGTAAAATCCATAATCTTTAAAAATCATTTTATTTCATAACTCAGTCATTTCATAAAATCTTTTTGGTAAACTTACAGACGCATCTACGGCCGGTATTATTCTCGCGACAGGATCGTAATCGACGTTCGTATTTCATATTCGAACCGGTTTATCGATTCCAAGTCGACAGATCCGCTAGGATCAAAACGTAGCATCTGTTAGTTCCGAAGAACTAACAGACATCGTAAACTAAGTGCTGGTATTATTCCCGCGATAGGGTCGTAGTCGACTTTCGTATTTCGTATTCCATAGTCGATAGACCTTGGAAGGTCAACGTAGTTATCTGTAAGCACTGTAAAACCTTTTCAAAATTCAAATCATAAGTTCGCAATAATTTCTTTCGAAATTCGCATATTCGTAAAAACTCATTTGAAATTCACATATTCGTAAAACTCTTTCGAAATCCATATATTCGTAAAAACTCTTTTGAAATTCACATATTCGTAAAAATCCTTTTGAAATTTCACATGTTAAATTAACGTATAAACCAATAATTCAATCCATAAGAGTCTAAATCACAAAATCACATAAACACATATGCCCAATCCTATTTTATCAAAACAATAAATCATTCAAAATATAAGTCTCACAAATCAAGTCATTTAAAGCAATTTTCATACTTTATAAACAAGTAAGGGAAATAGTATACTTACAGGTGCTAGCTTTTAACCTAGAAACCCAGTTCCTATAGTTGATTAGCTTTGAAATTGACGAAATAGCGTTATCGTCAGAGTGGCCGGTACTGTTCCTCTCGGTCGGAGTTGTGCCAGCAAGGTGGCGGCACCGGTGAGGGGAGGAGAGAGAGGGTCGTGGGTGATAGACAGAGAACCAAGAGGAGAGAGAGAGAGATGGGTGGTGGTGTGTGGTTGAGGGGTGGAGGGTGTGGGGTATTTATAGACCCAAGGGAGATCAGGCGGTACCGTGGTGGCCACGGTTGTACCGTCAAGGTGGGTGGTGATAGGGGGGAGGGAGGCGGTACAGGGGTGGGTCGGGCGGTACCGTGTGGGTCGGGGTCGTACCGCGTGGGTCGGGCGGTACCGCGTGGGTCGGGGTTGTACCGTGTGGGTCAGGCGGTACTATGAGGGTCGGGGTCGTACCGTGTGGGCCGGGCGGTACTATGAGGGTCGGGGTCGTACCGTGTGGGTCAGGCGGTACTATGAGGGTCGGGGTCGTACCGCTAGGGTCAGGCGGCACCGGGAGGGTCGGGGTCGTACCGTTCGGGGTCAGGCGGGTACTAGTGAGGACGGTTAGAGGACCGGTAATGGTGGTCGGCGGTAAAGAAGAGAAAAGAAAATAAAGAGGGACACGTACCATGGTGGTGGTGCTTGGTACCGGCGTGGGTCGGGCAACACGGTTGACAAGTGGTAGAGAAGAGAGCCTGAGTGAGCCGGTAAGGGGGAAAAAAAAAAAAGAAAGGAAGAGAGCGCCGCGTGGGGGGGGGGGGAATCGGTGGGTGACGGTGTACGGAGGAGAGAGAGAAAAGGCGTGAGGGTGGGGGACGCAGCAGAGAAGGGACACGGGAGAGAGAAAGAAAGTGGGCGGGGGTGGGGTTTTCCTTTTTTTTTCTCTTTCTTTTTCCTTTTTCCTTTTCTTTTCAAATTTATTTGTTTATTTATTTTCATTTTAGATTCTAATCGAAGTAATAGCGAGTTTTAACCTAATTTAAATGTCCTAAATTTCACATATTGTACTACCGAGTCTAATTTAATTTAAATACCCCGAGTTTTATATATTGTAATACCGAATTTAATTTAATTAAGCCGGGTATTACATCCTTACCCCCTTAAACAAAGTTTCGTCCTCGAAACTTAACTTCATTTTCAAATAACTCTGGGTATTTGTTTCTAATTTCTTCAGCGAAATTTCCCAAGGCTCTCAACCTAAGGCTCTCACTTTAAATCTTAAATTCCTTAAAAACCTAGGGCTTTTATCTGCTCTTATCTTAATACTAAAATCTTCCCTGAAATTCATAATGTTCAGCTTTCCGCACTTAAATTTCTCCAAAGTCTATAACCGGGTTCTCACCTTAACACTTAAATCTCCCCAAAATTCGTAACGACGCTCTGATACCACTTCTGTAATGCCCCCAACTTAAGTACCGAATAGGCTTAAGTTAACGGGTGCTACATGGCCGTACTATAATGAAATCCCCCATCATAGTACGAAGCCCAAAATTTTCCCGTCACAATTTCCTCAAATTCCATAAATTTTTCCAAAATTCATGGCATCAAATCCGAATACATCATACCAATGACTTAGTCCTAATAGCGCAGAAGCTCCAAATTTCAATGCCTCAAATAGTTCATCATATTCTATTACGAACTTATTTAAATAGCTAAACTTCGAAACCAACAAAATGTTCAGAACAACAAGTCGCTTTGCCTTCCTCGTCCCTCTATAACTGCCACGAGCCACTAGTCTGGGAAACGGAGAAATAAGCGAATTGGGTGAGCAAACAACGCGCTCAGTAAGTATAGCACATTCCCTACCCGGATCAGGCATATTCTTAAAAATAGATAACATTTCAATTAAAACCAGTAAAATCCATACTCTTTAAAAATTATTTTATTTCATAACTCAGTCATTTCATAAAATATTTTTGGTAAACTTACAGACGCATCTACGGCCGGTATTATTCCTGCGACAGGGTCGTAATCGACGTTCGTATTTCGTATTCGAACCGGTTTATCGGTTCCAAGTCAACAGATCCGCTAGGATCAAAACGTAGCATCTGTTAGTTCCGAAGAACTAATAGACATCGTAAACTACGTGCCGGTATTATTCCCGCGACAGGGTCATAGTCGACTTTTGTATTTCGTATGCCATAGTCGATAGACCTCGGAAGGTCAAAGTAGTTACCTGTAAGCTCTGTAAAACCTTTTCAAAATTCAAATCATAAGTTCGCAATAATTTCTTTCGAAATTCACATATTCGTAAAAACTCATTTGAAATTCACATATTCGTAAAACTCTTTCGAAATCCATATATTCGTAAAAACTCCTTTGAAATTCATATATTCGTAAAAATCCTTTCGAAATTTCACATGTTAAATCAACGTATAAACCAATAATTCAACCCATAAGAGTCTAAATCACAAAATCACATAAACACATATGCTCAATCCTATTTTATCAAAACAATAAATCATTCAAAATATAAGTCTTACAAATCAAGTCATTTAAAGCAATTTTCATACTTTATAAATAAGTAGGGAAAGTAGTATACTTATAGGTGCTAGCTTTTAACCCAGAAACCCAGTTTCTATAGTTGATTAGCTTTGAAATTGACGAAATAGCGTTACCAGCACGGTGACCGGTACTGTTCCGGTCAGCCGAAGTTGTGCCAGCAAGGTGGCGGCACCGGTGAGGGGAGGAGAGAGAGGGTCGTGGGTGATAGAGAGAGCAGCAAGAGGGGAGAGAGAGAGATGGGTGGTGGTGTGTGGTTGAGGGGTGGAGGGTGTGGGGTATTTATAGACCCAAGGGAGGTCAGGCGGGTACCGTGGTGGTCACGGTTGTACCGTCAAGGTGGGTGGCGGTAGGGGGGAGGGAGGCGGTACCGGGGTGGGTTGGGGCGGGTACCGTGTGGGTCGGGGTCGTACCGCGTGGGTCGGGGTCCTACCGCACGGGTCAGGCGGTACTATGAGGGTCGGGGTCGTACCGTGTGGGTCGGGCGGTACTATGAGGGTCGCGGTCGTACCGTGTGGGTCGGGCGGTACTATGAGGGTCGCGGTCGTACCGCTAGGGTCAGGCGACACCGGGAGGGTCGGGGTCGTACCGCTCGAGTTCAGGCGGGTACTAGTGAGGACGGTTAGAGGACCGGTAATGGTGGTCGGCGGTAAAGAAGAGAAAAGAAAATAGAGAGGGACACGTACCGTGGTGGTGGTGCTTGGTACCGGCGTGGGTCGGACAACACGGTTGACGAGTGGTAGAGAAAAGAGCGTGAGTGAGCCGGTACGGGAAAAAAAAGAAAGGAAGAGAGAGCGGCATGGGGGGGGGGGGGGGGGAATCAGTGGGTGACGGTGTACGGAGGAGAGAGAGAAAAGGCGTGAGGGTGGGGGACGCAGCAGAGAGGGGACACGGGAGAGAGAAAGAAAGTGGGGGGGGGGGTGTTTTCCTTTTTTTTTTTTCTCTTTCTTTTTCCTTTTTCCTTTTCTTTTCAAATTTATTTGTTTATTTATTTTCATTTTGGATTCTAATCGAAGTAATAGCGAGTTTTAACCTAATTTAAATGTCCTAAATTTCACATATTGTACTACCGAGTCTAATTTAATTTAAATACCCCGAGTTTTATATATTGTAATACCGAATTTAATTTAATTAAGCCGAGTATTACAATTATAGTCATAAGAAAGGACATATTAAGAGAGACTATTACAACCTTAAGAGGAAACTAGAAGCAGGTAACACGTCTGATCAGAGATCCGTAGCAGCTAGTGTTGTAGTTGAAGACGAGAATGATGATGATATACTGTCTGTGTCTGAACCTTAGTCCAATTTTAGAAAAAGTTAGATTTTGGATTCGGGTTGCTTTTATCAATTTTGTCCCAATCGAGATTGATCTTCCACGTACGAGTAAATTCAAGGTGGAGTTACTTTAATGGGCAATGATGCTACTTGCAAAGTTTTGGGGATAGGAACAATTCGTGTTAAGATGTTCGATGGCACTATCAAGACGTTGAGTGATGTTCATTATATTCTTGATTTGAAGAAGAATCTCATCTCTTTAGGTACCCTTGAGTCATATGGGTACAGGTACACAGCTGAAGGTACAGTTATGAAGATTGATACGGGTGCTTTAGTCGTGATTAAGGGCAGAAGGGTAGGAACATTATATGACCTTGTTGGTTCCATAGTTGTAAGATCAGTTAAGATATTTTCATCATCATTGTTGACAGAACCAAGTATCACAAAATCAAGGCATTTGAGATTGGATCATTCAGGTGATAAAGGTCTGTCTGAGCACAGTAAAAGGGGCTCGTTGTGTGGTTAGTCTACAAGACTGAAATCTTGTGAACAAGGCATTTATGGGAAGCAGAAAAGAGTTCACTTCAAGAAATTCCTGACGAGTAGAGATGTCACGTTTGATGAGTCTTCATTGCCATCTCCATAGAAGATGTTGTATGTTAGTTGTGATTCAGATCAGGTGAATAAACTAGAGGGAGTTCAGTTTCTATTAAGTAACACAGTTCAGCAGTAGGTGGATGTTTCAGAAGATGAGTCAAGAGCCAATTCAGAGAAGAAGACGATTGGAATTGCTGATAACCTCACAGATATATTTAATCAGTTGCTACCTTGCAGAAAGTTCAAGTATCGCTCGGACTCACTTAGGTTTTCTGTTTTGTTAAGATAACCTCGTGTGTTAGGTGTTTTGTGGAATAGGTGGAGAAATTTTTCTTATGTGTAAATTTGAGTCAAAGTGGAGGTTTGTTAGAAATATGCTTCAAATTTATGTATTTAGGATTTATGGGTTGCCAAGGGGTCAGCGATCGATCGAGGGCATGTTCGATCGATCGGGATGATTTAAAGAGAATTCAAGTTCTACAGCCGCAAGGGGCCGATCGATCGGCCAGTAGCGATCGATCAGGACCCCAATCCATCCCGATCAATTTGGAGTTGTTTTCGCCGTTCAGTATAAATACATGCCTAGGGTTTACGTATTTGGCATCGAATAAAATTGAGAGCAGCCATCTCCATTAAGAGAGAGAGCATTACGAGAGTTAAAAGAAAGTGATTCATAATTCTTTCATAGATCTCGTTCAGAGGAAGTGTCGTCATAATTCTTCCATTATTCATACTCAATAAAGAATCTCCATCTCCACCCGTGGTTTTCTCCCCTCTCGATCGAGGGGTTTCCACGTAAATCTTTGTGTTCCCCTTTTTGTTCTCTTTTTGCTATTATTTATTTCTCTTGTGTGTTATAGTATTTGAATCGAATCTAGTTCTAGGGTGTTAAGTTTCGCATTAAAGAGGTATTAATTTTCCTCACAAATTGGTATCATAGTATATCATATTTGTCTAGATTACCTCAACAATTGGCATCAGAGCCGAACAATTGGTATCAGAGCCTTATTTATTTCGATTTGATACTATGATATCTGTAGTTAAATCTGAATTTGAAAAGTTTGGTGGTCAAGGGAGTTCCAGTTTATGGCAGGTTCGCATTAAGGGCCTCTTGACTTAGAGTGGCTAGAAGAAAGCTTTAGATAGGAAAGAGAAGAAACCTGAGAGTTTATCTGAAGCACAGTGGGAGGAGTTAGATGAAAGGGCTCTTACAGCAATTCAAAGTGCCTTACCAATGACATTTTGACAGAAGAATTGGAAGTGAAGACCGCTAAGGAGTTGTGGGAGAAATTGCTGGATAGGATATGTTATGTTCCTAGTCAGTCTCCAACAAACTCGTAGTTAAGCGTCGGTTGTTCACATTTCGTATGTCCAAAGATACGTCACTTAAACATCATGTTAATGAATTTAACTCGTTAATTTAAGAATTAAAGGAGCTGAATGATACTCCTAAGTGTGAAGATCAAGCTATGTTATTGTTATATTCACTTTCTACTTCAAATAAAGCCTTTGTTGAAAGCATAATTTGCGGTGGTAGGTCTACTATCAAAGTTAATGAAGTTAAGAGAAACCTACTAAGCAAAGAAAGAGTAGATAAGAAGTTGTCAGACTCTGTCTAGAACTCAAGTTGTGGTTTATTTTTGAGAGAAAGAACTGAGAATAAAGAAAATGATCATGGTGGAAACAAGTCTAATTCTAGACATCAAGATCTATTATGTAATTATTGTAATAAGAAAGGGCATATTAAGAGAGATTGTTACATGCTGAAGAGGAAACCTGAAGCAGATTATAGGTCTGACCAAAGAACCGCAGCAGCTAGATTTGTAGTTGAAGATGAGAATGATGGTGATACACTGCCTGTGTCTAAACCTCAATCCGATTTTAGAAAAAGTTGGATTTTGGGTTCGGGTTGCTCCAATCATGTTTGTCCCAAACGAGAATGTTTTTCCACGTATGAGTCAATTCAAGGTGGAGTTGCTTTGATGGGCAATGATGCCACATGCAAAGTTTTGGGTATAGGAACAATTCATATTAAGATGTTCGATGTCAATATCAGGATGTTTAATGATGTTTGTTATATTTCTGATTTGAAGAAGAATCTCATCTCTTTAGGTACACTTGAGTCACATAGGTACAGGTACACAGCTAAAGGTAGAGTTGTGAAGGTCGTTAAGGGTGCTTTAGTTTTGATTAAGGGCAGAAGGGTAGGAACACTATATGAACTTGTCGGTTCCATAGTTGTAAGATCAGTCAAGATATGTTCATCATCATCGCGGACAGAACCCGGTACCACAAAATCAAGGCATTTGAGATTGGATCATTCAGGTGATAAAAGGTCTATTTGGGCACAGTAAAAGAGGCTCATTGTTTGGCTAGTCTACTGGACTAAAATCTTGTGAACAAGGCATTTATTGGAAGCAGAAAAGAGTTCCCTTTAAGTCGTTCTTGACGAGTAGAGATATCACGTTTGATGAGTCTTCATTGCTATCTCCACAGAAGATGTCATCAGTTAGTTGTGATTCAGGTTAGGTGAATAAACCAGAGGGAGTTCAGTTTCTGTTAATTAACACAGTTCAGTGGCAAGTGGCTGTTTCAGAAGATGTGTCAAGAGCCAATTCAAAGAAGAAGAAGATTGGCATTGCTGATAACCTCACAAATTTATTCACTCAGTTGCTACCTAGTAGAAAGTTCAAACGTCGCTCGAACTCTAATTTTTCCGTTTTATTAAGATAACCCCGTATGTGGGGTGTTTAATGGAGTAGCTGGAGAAATTTTTCTTATGTGTAAATTTGAGTCAAGGTGGAGGTTTGTTAGGAATATGCCTCAATTTTATATATTTAGGATTTATGGGTTGCCGAGGGGTCGCCGATCGATCGAGGGGATGTCCTATCGATCGGGTGATTTAAGGAGAAAATTCATGTTCTGCAGCCGCAAGGGGCCGATCGATCGGCCAGTGGCGACAGATTAGGACCCCGATCGATCGGAAGTCGTTTTCGCCGTTCAGTATAAATATGTGCCTAGGGTTTACGTATTTGGTATCCAATAAAATTGAGAGCAGCCGTCTCCATTAAAAGAGAGAGCATTGCGAGAGTTAAGAGAAAGTGATTCATAATTCTTTCATAAATCTCGTTCAGAGGAAGTGCCATTGTAATTCTTCCATTATTCATACTCAATAAAGAATCTACATCTCCGCCCTTAGTTTCCTCCCCTCTCGATCGACAGGTTTCCACGTAAATCTATGTGTTCATGTTTTTGTTCTTTTTTACCTATTATTTACTTCTCTTATGTGTTATTGTATTTGAATCGAATCTAGTTCTGGGGTGTTAAGTTCCGCATTAAGGAGGTATTAATTTCTCTCACAAATTGGTATCATAGTATATTAGATTTGTCCAGATAACCTCAACAATTTGGCATCAGAGCCTAACAATTGGTATCAGAGCCCTATTTATTTCGATTTAATACTACGACTTCTACAGTTAAATTTGAATTTGAGAAGTTGGGTCGTCAAGAGAATTTTAATTTATGATAGTTTTGCTTTAAAGCCCTCTTGACTCAGAGTGGCTTGAAGAAAGCTTCAGATGGGAAACAGAAGAAACCTAAGAGTTTATCATAAGCACAGTGGGAGGAGTTAAACGAAAGGGCTCTTACGGCAATTCAGATGTGTCTCACCGATGATGTTTTGGATGAAGTATTGGAAGTGAAGACCGCTAAGGAGTTGTGGGTGTAATAGCAGGATTTGTTCTGATTCAAGTCTTTCTCCAACAAACTCGCAGTTAAGCGTCGGTTTTTCACGTTACGTATGTCAGAATGTACGTTACTTAAGAATCATATTAATGAATTTAATTCATTAATTCAAGAATTAAAAGAGCCTAATGATGCTCTTAAGTATGAAGATCAAGCTATGTTATTGTTATGTTCACTTTCTACTTCATATAAAGGGTTCATAGAAAGCATGATTTATGGTGGTAGGTAAACTGTCACAGCGGATGAAGTTAAGAGAAACCTACTGAGCAATGAAAGAGTAGATAAGGAGTTGTCAGACTCCATTCAGAACTCAGGTTGTGGCTTATTTGTGAGAGAAAGAACTCAGAATAAAGAATATGATCGTGGTGGAAACAAGTCTAAGTCTAGACATCAAGACCTATCCGATAATTACTGTCATAAGAAAGGGCATATTAATAGAGTATGTTACATGCTTAAGAGGAAACTGGAAGCCGATAACAGGTATGACCAAAGATCTGCAGCAGCTAGTATTGTATTTGAAGATGAGAATGATGGTGATATATTGTCTGCGTCTGAACCTCAGTCTGGTTTTAAAAAAAGTTGGGTTTTGGATTCGGGTTGCTCCTATCATGTTTGTCCCAATCGAGATTGGTTTTGCACGTATGAGTCATTTCAAGGTGGAGTTGCTTTGAAGGGCAATGATGCTAAATGCAAAGTTTTGGGTATAGAACAATTCATGTTAAGATGTTTGATGGCACTATCAGGACATTGAGTGACGTTCCTCATATTCCTGATTTGATGAAGAATCTCATCTCTTTAGATACTCTTGACTCACATGGGTATAGGTACACAGCTGAAGGTAGAGTTGTAAAGGTCGTTAAGGGTGCTTTGTTTGTTATTAAGGGCAAAAGGGCAGGAACGTTATCTGAACTTGTCGGTTCCGCTATTGTAAGATCAGTTAAGATATCTTCATCATCATCGTTGACAAAACCAGGTATCACAAAATCAAGGCATTTGAGATTGGATCATTCAGGTGATAAAGGTCTATCGTAGCACAGTAAAAGGGGTTCGTTATGTGGTTAGTCTATAGGACTTAAATCTTGTGAACAAGGCATTTATAGGATGCAGGAAAGAGTTCACTTCAAGCAATTTTTGACGTGTGGAGATGTCAAGGTAGATGAGTCTTCATTGCTAACTCCACAAAAGATATCATCAGTTAGGATTAATTCAGGTCTGTTGAATAAGTTTAGTTTCAGTTAAGTAATACAGTTCAGCTATAGGTGGCTGTTTTAGAAGATGGGTCAAGAGCCAATTCAGAGAAGAAGAAGATTGGCATTGTTGATAACCTCACAAATATATTCACACAGTTGCTACCAAGCAGAAAGTTTAAGCTTCGCTCGGACTTGCTTAGGTTTTCTATTTTGTTAAGATAACCCCGTGTGTGGGGTCTTTTGTGGAGTACGTGGAGAAATTTTGCTTATGTGTAAGTTTGAGTCAATGTGGAGGTTTGTTAGGAATACTCCTCAAAGTTATTTATTTAGGATTTATGGGTTGCCGAGGGGCCTTCGATCGATCGGAGGATTTAAGGAGAAAATTCAAGTTCAGCGGCCGCAAGGGGCGATCGATCAGCGATCGATCTGGACCCCGATCGATTGCAAGTCGTTTTCACCGTTCAGTATAAATTCGTGCCGAGGGTTTACGTATTTGGTATCCCATAAATTTGAGAGCAACCATATCCATTAAGAGAAAGAGCATTACGAGAGTTAAGAGAAAGTGATTCATAATTCCTTCATAGATCTCGTTTAGAGAAAGTGCCGTTGTAATTCTTCCATTATTCATACTCAATAAAGAATCTCCATCTCCACCCATGGTTTTCTCCTTTCTTGATCGAGGGGTTTCCTCGTAAATCTCTGTGTTCTTGTTTTTTGTTCTCTTTTGCCTATTATTTACTTCTCTTATGTGTTATAGTATTTGAATCGAATTCAGATCTGGGGTGCTACGTTCCGCTTTCAGGAGGTATTAATTTCCCTCACAAATTGGTATCATAGTATATCAAATTTGTCTAGATTACCTCAATAATTGGCATCAGAGCCTAAATTGGTATCAGAGCCCTATTTATTTTGATTTGATACTATGACGTCTGCAGTTAAATCTGAATTTGAGAAGTTTGGTGGTCAAGAGAGTTTCATTTTATGGTAGGTTCACGTTAAGGGCCTTTTGACTCAGAGTGGCTCGAAGAAAGCTTTAGACGGGAAAGAGAAGAAACCTGGGAGTTTATCCGAAGCACAGTGGGAGGAGTTAGATGAAAGGGCCTTTACTGTAATTCAGATGTGTATTACCGATAACTTTTTGACAGAAGTTTCGGAAGTGAAGACCGCTAAGGAGTTATAGGTGAAATTGCAGGATATGTTCTATCTTAAGTCTGTCTTCAACAAACTGGCAGTTAAGTGTCGGTTGTTCATCTTTCGTATGTCAGAAGGTACGTCACTTAAGAATCATGTTAATGAATTTAATTCGATTAATTCAAGAATAAAAGGAGCTTAATGATGCTCCTAGGGATGCAGATCAAGCTATGTTATTGTTATTTTCACTCTTTACTTCATACAAAGGCTTCGAAGAAAGCTTGATTTATGGTTGTAGGTCAACTATCACAGTTGATGAAGTTAAGAGAAACCTACTGAGCAAAGAAAGAGTAGATAAGGAGTTGTAAGACTCCGTTTAGAACTCGGGTTGTGGTTTATTTGTCAGAGAAAGAACTGAGAATAAAAAATATGATCATGGTGGAAACAAGTCTAAGTCTAGACATCAAGACCTATCCTGTAATTACTTTCATATGAAAAGGGCATATTAAAAGAGACTGTTACAAGCTTAAGAGGAAACTGAAAGCAGATCACAGGTCTGACAAGAGATCCACTGCAGCTAGTGTTGTAATTAAAGATGAGAATGATGGTGATATACTATCTGTGCCTGAACCATAGTCCAGTTTTAGAAAAAGTTAGTTTTTAGATTCGGGTTGCTCCTATCATGTTTTTCCCAATCGAGATTGGTTTTCCAGGTACGAGTCAATTCAAGGTGGAGTTTCTTTGATGGGCAATGATGCTACATGCAAAGTTTTGGGTATAGGAACCACTCGGGTTAAGATGCTCGATGGCACTATCAGGACGTTGAGTGATGTTTGTCATATTCCTGATTTAAAGAAGAATCTCATCTCTTTAGGTACTCTTGAGTCACATAGGTACAGGTACATAGCTGAAGGTGGAGTTATGAATGTCGCTAGGGGTGCTTTAGCTGTGATTATGGGTAGAAGGATAGGGACATTATATGAACTTGTCGGTTCCACAGTTGTAAGATTAGTGAAGATATCTTCATCATCATCGCTGACAGAACCAGGTATCACAAAATCAAGGCATTTGAGATTTAGATCATTCAGGTGATAAATGTGTGTCTGAGCACAGTAAAAGGGGCTCGTTGTGTGGTCAGTCTACAATACTGAAATCTTGTGAACAAGGCATTTATGGGAAGTGGAAAAAAGTTCGCTTCAAGTAATTCCTGACCAGTAGAGATGTCATGTTTAATGATTCTTCATTGCAATCTCCACAGAATATGTCATCAATTTGTTGTGATTCAGGTCAGGTGAATAAACCAGAGGGAGTTCAGTTTCAGTTAAGTAACACACTTCAGCAGCAGGTGGTTGTTTCAGAAGATGTGTCAAGAGCCAATTCATGAAAGAAGAAGATTGGCATTGCTGGTAACCTCACAGATATGTTACCTCAGTTGCTGCCTAAAAGAAAGTTTAAGCATCGCTTGGACTCACTTAGGTTTTCTGTTTTGTTGAGATAACCCCGTCGTTGGGGTGTTTTGTGGAGTAGGTGTAGAAATTTTGCTTATGTGTAAATTTGAGTCAAGTTGAAGGTTTGTTAGAAATAAGCCTCAAATTTATGTATTTAATTGCCGAGGGGTCATCGATCGATCGAGGGGATGTCAGATAGATCGGGTGATTTAAGAAGAAAGTTCAAGTTCTGCAGCAGCAAGGGGCCGATCGATCGGCCAGTACTGATCGATCGGGAGTAGTTTCGCTGTTCAGTATAAATACGTGCCTAGGGTTTATGCATTTGGTATCCAATAAAATTGAGAGCAGCCATCTCCATTAAGAGAGAGAGCATTACGAGAGTTAAGAGCAAGTCATTCATTATTCTTTCATAGATCTCGTTCAGAGGAAGTGTCGTTGTAATTCTTCTGTTATTCATACTAATTAGAGAATCTCCCTCTCCGCCCATGGTTTTCTCCCCTCTCGATCGAGGGGTTTCCAAGTAAATCTCTATGTTCTTGTTTTTGTTCTCTTTTACCTATTATTTACTTCTCTTGTATGTTATAGTATTCAAATCGAATCCTGTTCCAGGGTGTTAAGTTCCACATTAAGGAGGTATTAATTTCCCTCACAAATTGGTATCATGGTATATCAGATTTTTCCAGATCACCTCAACAATTGGCATCAGAGCCTAACAATTGGTATCAGATCCCCGTTTAATTCGATTTGATACTATGACATCTCCAGTTAAATCTGAATTTGAGAAATTTAGTGGTCAAGGGAGTTTCAGTTTATTGCAGGTTCGCGTTAAGGGCCTCTTAAATCAGAGTGGCTTGAAAAAGCTTTAGACGAGAAAGAAAAGAAACCTGAGAGTTTATCCGAAGCACAGTGGGAGGACTTAGACGAAAGGGCTCTTACGGCAATTCAGATGTGTCTTACTGATGACGTTTTAACAGAAGAAATGGAAGCGAAGACTGCTAAGTACCTGTGGTAGAAAATGCAGAATATGTTATGTTTCAAGTGTCTCCATCAAACTCGCAGTTAAGCATCAGTTGTTCACGTTTTGTATGTCAGAAGGTACGTCACTTAAGAATCATGTTAATGAATTTAATTCATTAATTCAAGAATTAAAGAAGCTTAATGGTGCTCCTGAGGATGAAGATCAAGCTATGTTATTGTTATGTTCACTCTTTACTTCATATAAAGGCTTCGTAAAAAGCATGATTTATGGTGGTAGGTCGACTATCATAGTTGATGAAGTTAAGAGAAACCTACTCAGCAAAGAAAGAGTAGATAAGGAGTTGTCAGACTCCGTTCAGAACTCAGGTTGTGGTTTATTTGTGAGAGAAAGAATTGAGAATAAAGAATATGATCTTGGTGGAAACAAGCCTATGTCTAGACATCGAGACCTATCATGTAATTACTGTCATAAGAAAGGGCATATTAAGAGAGACTGTTATAAGTTTAAGAGGAAACTAGAAGCAGATAACAGGTCTAACCAGAGATCCGCAGCAACTAGTGTTGCAGTTGAAGATAAGAATGATGGTGATATACTAATTGTGTCTGAATCTTAGTTCAGTTTTAGAAAAACTTAGATTTTTGATTCGGGTTGCTCCTATCGTGTTTGTCTCAATTGAGATTGGTTTTCCACGTACGAGTCAATTCAAGGTGGAGTTGCTTTGATGGAAAATGATGCTACATGCAAAGTTTTGGGTATAAGAACAATTCGTGTTAAGATGTTCGATGGCACTATCAGGGCGTTGAGTGATGTTTGTCATATTCCTCATTTGAAGAAGAATCTTATCTCTTTAGCTCATCTTGAGTCACAAGGGTACAGGTACACAGTTGAAGGTGGAGTTATGAAGGTCATTATGGGTGCTTTAGTTGTGATTAAGGGCAGAAGAATAGGAACATTATATCAACTTGTCGGTTCCACAGTTGTAAGATCAGTTAAGATATCTTCATCATCATCATTGACAGAACCAGGTATCACAAACTCAAGGCAATTAAGATTGCATCATTCAGGTAATAAAGGTCTGTCTGAGCATAGAAAAAAGGGGCTCATTGTGTGGTCAGTCTACATGATTGAAATCTTGTGAACAAGGCATTTATGGGAAGCAAAAAAGAGTTTGCTTCAAGCAATTCCTGTTGAGCAGAGTTGTCACGTTGATGAGTCTTCATTGCTATCTCCACAAAAGATGTGATCAGCTAGTTGTGATTCAGGTCAGGTGAATAAACAAGAGGGAGTTCAATTTTAGTTAAATAATACAGTTCAGCAGCATGTGGCTATTTCAGAAGATGTGTCATGAGCCAACTCAGAGAAGAAGAAGATTGGCATTGCTGATAACCTCACAGATGTGTTCACTCAATTGCTACCTAGCAAAAAGTTCCAGCATCACTCGGACTCGTTTAGGTTTTTTGTTTTGTTAGGATAACCCCGTGTGTGGGGAGTTTTGTGGAGTAGGTGCAGAAATTTTGCTTATGTCTAAATTTGAGTAAAGGTGGAGGTTTATTAGGAATATACCTCAAATTTATGTATTTAGGATTTATGGGTTGCCCAGGGGTCACCGATGGATCGAGGGGATGTCCGATCGATCGGGTGATTTAAGTAGAAAATTCAAGTTCTGCAGCCTCAAGGGGCCGATCTATCGGCTTGTAGTGATTGATCGGGAACCTGATTGATCGGGAGTCGTTTTCGCTGTTCAGTATAAATACGCGCCTAGGGTTTACTTATTTGGTATCCAATAAAATTGAGAGTAGACGTCTCCATTAAGAGAGAGAACAGTACGAGAGTTAAGAGAAAGTGATTCATAACTCTTTCATAGATCTTGTTCAGAGGAAGTGTAATTGTAATTCTTCCATTATTCGTACTCAATAAAGAATCTCCATCTCCGCCCGTGGTTTTCTCCCCTCCCGATCGAGGGGTTTCCACGTAAATCTCTGTGTTCTTGTTTTTGTTCCTTTTTTCCTATTATTTATTTTTCTTATGCATTATAGTATTTGAATCGAATCCAGTTCTGGCGTGTTAAGTTCCGCATTAAGGAGGTATTAATTTTCCTCACAAATTGGTATAATAATCTATCAGATTTGTCCAGATTACCTCAACAAAATGCATTAGAGCCTAGCAATTGGTATCAGAGCCCTGTTTATTTCGATTTGATACTATGATGTCTGCAGTTAAAGCTGAATTTGAGAAGTTTGGTGATCAAGGGAGTTTCAGTATATGGCAGGTTCGCATTAAGGGCCTCTTGACTCAGAGCGGCTTGAAGAATGCTTTAGACAGGAAAGAGAAGAAACCTGAAAGTTTATCCGAAGCACAGTGGGAGGAGTTAAACGAAATGGTTCTTATGGCAATTCAAATGTCAGGTACAATGGCCTACATTTAACATATCCAGGTATACCAACAAAATTCCCAAATTAGATATGTATTTTCCTATATTTAAATGTCAAGCACAATGGCCTTGCCCGTACATTGATGAGCAAGTTTATACCAATATCGGGATTCAACTTGTACCTAATATACATAACAGAAGATCACCAATCGATCTAATCATTTATTTATTAAATTTTTCCTCATACGATGTACAGATGATATTTGCTTTTTACATCACTTTGTATTTGTCTTTTTCTAAATCTTTGTAACTATTTTCCCTTCATTAATGCTTCATACAAATTAGATATACTAATTTGATACACGGAAATTTTTTAATTCAAATACCAAAAGAACCAAAAGTATAAAAAAAGGAATAAATAATAATTAATTAATTGCAGTTATCATTTAATTGTCATTTATTTATTTATTATATTTTTGCTTGATCAACCTTTGATATTTAACTATTCAATTGATATTGGTTCTTTTTCTTACAAAAGATTTCTCATTATTCATTTATTTACCATTTTTCACTGTTAAAAAAAAACTAAGTACAAGTAGTTGATTGTAACATTATACCATACAATTAAATTTTGAAGCAAATTAGATACAACAACAACAATAACAACAACAAACGTATTGCCTGCAATTTGAAACAAATTAGATATTAAATAATATTGTTTCATGAGTAATAATATTGAATGTATAAGAAATAAAGATCAATACACGGAAATAAGAAATTAGATATATTTTTTTAAGTCTTATAAGGTTGATCCATTAATCTTCTCATATATTGTTTTAATTTTATCAAATATATTTAAATAGAAAAAGAAAAGGAAAAAGAAAAGGCAAGTACGGTGGGTGAAAGCTTTTGACAAAACAGTGGGGGACAAAGTGGAAACAAGCCTTTTGAGTGAAAGCAGTAGCACCCACTTACATTAAAAATGTGAGGTAATGGTCTGCTGCATTTGTTATAAATATTAATAAATTACCAAACATTTTATTATATTAAGCAATTATATGTACATATAAATTATAAATATATCATAAATAATTTAAAAGTAATACGATAAAATAAATGACATATTTATTAAATATTATTAAATATAAAGGAAATTATTATTATTAGAATAGAAATTATTATTATATAAGCAATGCTATAATTTAAATTAAAAAGCTACAAAATTATTTTAAAAATAATAATCTTACTATGATATGACAATGTTACCTTTACAATAATATTATCCAAAATAAATGCTAATATTTTACCACGAAAAGGTGGTGGGGCACCGTATCTCAAAATTAAACAGGAGAAATGGATTGAGAATATTTCGGTGACAAATAGAATATTGCCACGTGGCAACAGCAGAATAAATGTCAACTGACCCAAAATCCTTCACATATGGGGAAGGCGGGGCATGGGGGTTTGAATACGTTGATTGATGACGTGTCGACATAAGGATGAACAACAGTTGGGGCACTTTTGGTTGTCATGGATGTGGCCTACAATATATCCCCCTCCGTAGGCTTTGGAGTTTCTTTTTTTATTTCTCTCTTTTGCTTTCACTTAGGTATTAGAATCCCTTATAAGTCAAATGTTTGAGATTTTATTATCAAATTGACATATTTTTAAAAAAAATTTACTACAATAATGCAGTTTTAAAAATATTTATCAAACTGGTACATTTTACTATAGCACATCATCGTACGCCGATTGAAACGATGTACGTTGATGCAATTTCTTTTTCAAAGAGGTGTACGCCGTTTGAAAGGCGTACACCCACCCAATTTTTTTTTTTTTAACTGGGGGTACACCACCCAAATTTATTTTTTAATTATTAATATTTTTTTAAATGGGTTAAATGGAGGTACAGTTCCGATCAAATTTTTTTTAATTTATTAAAATTATTGCGTTTAAAAATTATTAAAACTTTAAAGGATTATTTATGACAAAGGTCATTATACATTCCTAATTGTGTTAATTTTGAACAATTTAAAATATGTCAATTTAGTTTCTTTGATAAAATTAACCGGAACAATTACTCAAGAAAAATAGATAACACATACAATGTTATAATGAAGTTATTTGACTTTCTTTAAAAATAAATTTTAAAATTTATTGTATTTAAAAATTATTAAAATTTGAAAGGGTTATTTACGCCAAATCTCTCTATACTTTTCCAATTGTTTTAATTTTGTCATTGTATTTTTAATTGTGTCAATTTAGTCCATGAATAATTTAAAATGTGTCAGTTTATTTTTCAATTAAGTACGAAAATTGTATCTCGACACACATAATTTATGTATTGACACATACAATAAAGAAAGTAAGAATACCTAAAAGAATTTTGAATACTTAGATAGTGATTTTAAGTACATTGATGGTGAATTTGAGTACGTTAAATGTGTGTCGGCACACATAAATTATGTGTCAATTTAATCTATAAATAATTTAAAATGTGTCAGTTTATTTCCCAATTGTGTTAACTTCCTAATTAAGTACATAAAATGTATGTCGACACACATAATTTATGTGTCGACACACACCATAAAGAAAGTAAGAGTACCTAAAAGAATTTTGAGTACTTAGATAGTGATTTTATGTACATAATATACTCACAATTCACCACTAATGTACTTAAAATCACTACCTACATACTCAAAATTCTTTTAGGTACTCTTACTTCTTTAAGGTGTGTGCCGACACATAAATTATGTGTGTCGACACATATTTAACGTACTCAAATTCACCACCAATGTACTTAAATCACTACCTAAATACTCAAAATTATTTTAGGTACTCTTACTTTTTTTATGGTGTGTGTCGACATACATTTTATGTACTCAATTGGAAAATGAACGCAATTGGGAAATAAACTGATACATTTAAAATTATTCATGGACTGAATTGATACAATTAAAAGTAAAATGACAAAATCAACACAATTAGGAAAGTATAAAAACATTTGGCGTGAATAATCCTTTCAAATTTTAATAATTTTTAAATACAATAAATTTTAAAATTTATTTTTTTAATGATCGGAGATGAAAAACAAGACCCAAGTTTTTGCGGTACAATAACTTCATTATAACATTGTATGTGTCATCTATTTTTTCCAAGTAATTGTTCCGGTTAATTTTATCCAAAGAACTAAATTGATACATTTTAAATTGTTCAAAATTAACACAATTAGGAACGTACAGTGACCTTTGGTATAAATAATCCTTTAAATTTTTTTATAATTTTTCAATGCAATAATTTTAATAAATTAAAAAAAAATTTATAGGAACGGTATCTCCATTTAATCCATTTACAAAAAATAAAAAATATTAATAATTAAAAAAAAGAAAAAAAAATTTGGGTGGGGGTACCCTGTTTCAAACGGCGTACCCCCATTTAAAAAAAATTGGGTGGGGATACGTTGTTTCAAACGGCGTACCCCCATTTAAAAAAAATTGCATCAATGTACGCCGTTTCAAACGGCATACTTTGATGCTGGTACAGTAAAGTGTGCCAATTTGATAAATATTTTTAAAACTATGCAATTTGGTAAATTTTTTTCGAAAGTATACCAGTTTGGTAAAAAAATCAATGTTTAATCATGGATTCACATCATGGTGGCAATGATAACTAGAGGATCCTCTGTAATGCATAGTATGTGGTTAAATTTAAATAATTGTATTTATATGTTAGAATTGATAAATTATATTATAAAGAAATTATTTGTGAATATAAATACAGAGTTTAAGTAATACATCAACTACGAAATAGAATATAAACTTATCTTACTGCCATGATAAATCAACTTAAAAACTGTAGTAGCAATTGAGAGAACTACCAAAATCCTATAAGTTTCCACCTTACCAAAACCAAAAGTTTTAGATGGTGACTCCAGCAAGAGAAAGAACTTTTGAATAAGGGGGAGAGAAGATATCTGATAATCTGAATAATGTGTAGCTTATGTTAGTGAAATTAGGTTAATAAGTGATCAAAATATAACTTCAATACAATAAAAGTGAACTTAAGGTTAAGCAATTGGAACTCAAGTAAGATGCTCTGGAATTCTGGCTAAATCTAGTGGTGCGCAGGCCGGCAGGGAGGCGTGTGTTTTTTTGACCGCCGTCCTTTGACCGGTGTGTGAGGGTGCGTCCGACATCGCCCGAGGTTGCGAAACCAGTTTGGGACTCCTAATCATCTCCTCTTCCTCGTGGAATGATCGGGGCACCAATCCAGTCACTGGTCTAAGGGTGAAACACATGTGAGCGAGGGTGTTCGAGTTTGATGTTGATGGTTGCAAAGGACACGTATCCAGTGCTATTTCCTCTAGATTTCATCTTTCATCAATTTGAAGGCTTCGTTTATTGTGGATTTCTTGCTTTTTGGACTGGTGATTGTTGCGGCAGCCGTTTTCTCTCTCCTCTAGTTTATCTCTCTCTTGGAATCTCATTTGGTTTTCTCTTCTAGTGGAGCATTTGATGATACGGTTTCATCCCCTCCACCTTCTCTTGCTTCCTTCTATTGCCATGGTTGATTTGAGATTGATTCTTGGGTAGATCTTATGTCGTTTTGATACAGTGATTTTCAGTGAGAGATTCAGCTGGAGAATTTGATTCAGATTTGGCAAGAAAGACTGTTGAGAATTCGTATGTTGGGTTGGCGGCAAATAGCATGGCATGTGCAAGGCAGATGGTTTAGTAGTTAGTTATACTATTTTAGGAAATATTAGTTATTATCTACTATTTAGTTTCTTTTGTAATTTCTTTATTATCATATAAAGCTCATCATATAAATAGTATGAGAGGATGTGCAATTAGGGTTATGCTTGAATGAAATCTAATCTTTCTCTTCTCCCCTAATTCTATTTCTCTCTCTCCCTCAAAACTCTATTTCTTTGGTTGGATTATGATCGGGATCCTATTGAATTAGGATCCTGTATCAGTGGTATCAGAGCATCAATCCTTTTGACTGTGGGATCAAATTGGAGCAAGGTAGAACAATATATGATCGGTGACTGATAAGAGGTTGATCGCATAAAATTCTTTCCAATTAGCTCAGGATTTTGCTGAAATAAGTGAAGCAGACTCACAATTGATCAATTCAGCCGCAAAAGAGGGCTGATCGGTGGAACTGAGAGCAGGGGAACTAGGCATCCTGTACCAAAGTTGGGGATGTTCTGCCAAATGGGGCTTGACCAGATCAGCAATAGCAAGATTGCTAGAAGTTCAAGCTCAGTTGTATCACAAGCGATGAACGATGATCCGATTATGGAGATGATGTGAATAATTGGTTGAATGTGTGTGAGCAACGTTTCCTTAGTAATCAAACTCCTAAAATGGATAGGGTTGGATTGGCTTCTAGCCACACGAGAGGATTGGCTCTCCAATGGCATCATAATTTCATGAGAATTAGGGGAGATATGAATAGACCGGATTGGAACGAATATATGAAGGCTCTTAGGATAAGCTTGGTAAGCGAGTATGAGGAGCCTTTGTTTGAATTGATGAAATTGAGGCATGTTGGGTTGGTTAGGGAGTATCAAGCTAAATCCGATGCTATCGCAGCTAAAACCAATTTGAGTTAACCTTAACTCATTAGCTGCTTCATAAAAGGTATGAGGGATGACATTGCATTGGAAGTAAGATCAATGCAACCCACAATCCTTTACCACACTTTGCGTTTAGCTGAATTAGCTGAAGCTAAGAGTGAAGTATTAGCTCAACAACCTAACCACTCAAAGAAACTCACTGCTAGTCCTTTTAGGACATCATACCCGAAGCCAACCCTTCAGACTTATGCTGTTTCAAGGTCCCCGAGACCTCAAGATACCAATACTGGAGTTGAGTTACAGATGAGTTGAGCTACGGAACAATGTTGTTGTGATGACAAACATGATGGGAAACATAGCTATGATAACAAGTGCTTAAGTGAGATTGAAGAAGAGAAAACCAAGAGTTACAAGCCCTAGCTCACAATGTTAGAAAGGCAAATACCAACCGATATACAATCAGCTTAACAACAAGTAGAAGTTGAGCTATTACCCTCTAAGCTGCAGGTGCAAAACAAGCAGGAACAGGACCTCACAGATGACCTAAGAGTTGAGATCAATCTTCAACCAATTTAGCCACATGATTAGCTATATGTTCAGTAGGAGATTGACCAAGAGAAGGGACAAGAAGCAGCTGGAAATTTTGGTGTTGGCAGGGATTTGATGGTTGGACTCAATGCAACAAATATCCTAGAGGCTGTTGGGACTTCTAGAGACTTGGGATCATTGTACTTCAAGGATTCAAGTGCAGCTATGCTTCAAGACAGTGATATGCTCTTCCCAAGTGTGGAGCTACTGCAATTTACAGCAAATATAGCATCAGTTCAGCAGTTCAGAAGGGCTGAAGCATACCACCAGAAACAGCAGTTGAGAAATCATCAAATGTCTGAGTTACATACAAGCCAAGGGACTGAGATCCATTGTCAATCGATACAACCACTTGAACAACTGATTGATCTTTAGCAAATTGATGAAGTGGAAGAGCAATTTACACCTAATGTTGCTGATCTTGAGAGTACAACAAACATTGCATCTGAAGAAGCAGAGAACAGATCAGATATTGAGACTCTTAGAGTCATTACACATCTACCTTCTTCTCATTACAACGGAAAGCGTCTTCCAATTGAAGGACAACAACAATTTACACCTGAAAAGAGGCAAATGAGGGAAACTTATCAAGTAAAACACCTATAAGGTGGATCACACTACAAGGCTGCATCATATGCTAAGGCCTCCTAAAGGAATGCTATATAGGGAGCATCTGTTGTGGAAATCAACAGCAAGAAGCCGACAGCAGCGTGAATGTGAGCTTAGAATACTAGCAGCGGGACTGTGGAAGATATATAAGCAAGTTGGAAGGATGATTGATCAACTTGTACGCAAATATCAAGGGATTTTGTTCCACAGGAACAGCCTGTTGCAGCAAACAGAGGACAGAGGTGAAATCAGAAGTTCTAAGTGCTATGTTGGATTGATTGTTGAAGCTATTAGTATGGATGAGGTACAAGAGCTTCAACAAGATGAGAGAGGGCATAGAGATCGAGAATTATGGTGGGAAAAATCTAAAAGTCAGATCACCATAACAGCTGCTAGATCATTAGAAGCTATGAATGCATTGACAGTAATAAGTGGAGTAGATCTACAATTAGAAGGCAAGACATATGAAGATTTGATGGCTCACAAAACTGGGAAAACAAGACTAGCACACTGTTGGATCAAAACCAATACACAATGTGCACTGCAGAACACAAGTGAGATCACAAGATTGCAGCTATTATGAAATACCTAGCTGGCAACAAACAAGAGCAAGTTGGCTGGGCATAACAACACTACAAGCAAGATACCTTAGGAAAGATTGGTCATACATTTGGAAGTGGACGTTTGTAGTTGCAGTTCACCTATTACAACAGCATTATTCTTGGTCCTTAGTGAATTTTAATTGCAAGACATTGATGTTGAGATCCCTTGGTTGCTACAACAAGTCGATCATAAGAGCCATGGAAAGTACTAAAGCTTGGCGAGTGTGGTTTGATCGTGGTAGACCATCTGATACTTATTATAAGCTTGGTCCTTCTACCTTCATAGTGGTAAACCACTATAACCAAGCTGCAGCAAGAATGCAACAAATGGAAGAGTTTGCCAAGAAAAGAAGCTTCTTGAAGGTCTCATTACAATCCCCAACCAAGACATACAAGTTCTTCACCCTTGAGGACAAGGGTGATTTCAGGGAGGAAGTATTGATACAGTGATTTTCAGTCTTCAGCTGGAAACTTTGATTCGGATTTGGTGGGAAAGACAGTTGAGAATTCGTCTGTTGGGTTGGCGGCAAATAGCATGGCATGTGCAAGGCACATGGTTTAGCAGTTAGTTATACTATTTTAGGAAATATTAGTTATTATCTACCATTTAGTTTCTTTTGTAATTTTTTTATTATCATATTAAGCTCATCATATAAATAGTAAAAGAGGATGTGTAATTAGGGTTACGCTTGAATGAAATCTAATCTTTCTCTTCTCCCTCTAAACTCTCTCTTCTCCCCCTAATTCTATTTCTCTCTCTCCCTCAAAACTCTATTTCTTTGGTTTAAATTATGATCGGGATCCTATTGAATTAGGATCTTGTATCATGCTTGTATCGGTTTTGGCCCCCCTGTTTCGCTGAAAATAGGGCATTTTGCTGAAATTTCCCCCTTGGCCAATTATTGATGACGATGATATTGTCTTGCTTGAGTTGAATCATGGGTTGCTTTGGTGTTCTTTCTCTTCCCCATTACTGCATGTTGTTTCTTGAAGCTTTCATTTGCATTCTTTCTTTGGATGTGGTGGTGGCTATGGGTGGCGCGTGAATAATTGGGAGGAGGTTAAAGTTGCTGCTAGTTGGTTACAATTTGTTACAAGATTCTTTTGTTTATTTTGGTTCTTGATTTTTTTTTTTCGGATTGAGAATTTCTTGAATTGACTGCACTATGCCGGCAGTGCACTCCTCTCCAACCCGGGTTTTGGGTTCGGGTGATCGAGATCCGGGTGATCCGCATTTGGGTGCTTTGGGTTCTCATACTTAGGCTAATGCGGCTAGCTCAGTGCCACCGGGGAGCGCCCTTCGTTTCATTCCCCCGAGACTTGTTAATGGTGAAGTTGTCACTACTATCACTGACACAGATGTTGCTCCGGGACTAGAGAAATGGGATCGTTGTCTCATTGGCTGCATTATAGGGGGTCGTGTTGCTTATTTACGCTATGTTGCTATAGCAAAATTACTTTGGGGTTCAAAAGGTCTTGAGTGTGTTATTGCCAATAAAGAGGCTTATTAATTTTGATTTCAGTCAGTGGCTGAGTTAGATCCTGTGCTTTGGGTTGGCCCTGGACTCTTAATGAGCATTACCTTTCTCTTGAGCATTGGCGGCCTAACTTCTCTCCTTCTCTATCTGGAACCATTTTTACATGGCCTCCTGGCCTCATTATGTCAAAACAATCTTTGAGTAGTGGAGTTGGTCACCCTCTATTCGTGGATCAACCAATACTAGAGGGTACTATGGTAAGCTATGCCTGTGTTTGCGTCCAAATTGATGCTTGGACTATCCCACCGATGCGATTGGTGGTTGAGTATAATGATCGGCATATTCCGGTGACGATTAGAAATGTCGAGTATTTAGTCACATGTGTCACATACCCAATACAATTACTACTACTTTGGTTCCCGTTTGTCCACCACTCACAATGGCCAGAAAGTGTAATTGCCAGCGCAGTTGCTGGCGCAAGGCGAGTGCAAATGGTAGGCCTATTGTTGATGGTGGTGTTGGACTTTCCACAATGGACCGGTTATTGACAACCAAAGAGGAAATGGGCCCGTTTTAGAGGGGCTTTCCTCTAGTGGGGCTAATGGGCCAATTATTACTAGCACTAGGGGAAATGGACCCAATTTGGAGGGGCTTTTCTCTAGTAGACTAGTTGCTAACCCAAGGGGGAATGGGCCAAATTTAAAGAGGCTTCCCCATATGGGCCACTTATTGCTAACCCTAGTGAAAATAGGCCAAATTTGGAGGAGCTTTCCCCTAGTGGACCAACTAGTGCTAACTCTAGGGAAAATGAGCCTAATTTGAAGGGGCTTTATTCTAGTGGGCTAATTATTGCAAATCTAAGGGGAAATGGGCCAACTAATTCTATGGGAAATGGGCTTGTTTTGTTGAGGCTTTCCCCTAGTGGGCTAAGGAGTAATGAGCTTAGTGTTGGGCTAGGGCATGGGCTATGCACAATGACAAGGGAGGCAGAAAATGCACTTGGGCCTAGTGGGCCGCGTGCTGTGGCAAAAGAGGAGGAGCAAGTAATTGTGTCGCTTCCAAGGGCCTGCATATCTAGGCCATGCCAAGGGAAGGAGGGGATTGTTCTTGATTCTCTTGGGCTGGGTGGGCCGCGTGCCGCTGTTGTTGGGCCAGATCATGGGCCACGCGTTATTTTTTCCCCTGGGACATATACTTCATGTCCTTCTCGACTCTTTTTTTCTATAGACTAACCTACTTTTTGGTACTTTTGGGGTGATGGCGCAGCACCACCCTAGTGCTGGATTGCCCGAGCATGTCGCGGGTCAGGATTTGGAGATTAGGTTCTCTAGTGGCTCGGCTTCGAGAGTTGCCACACTAGGTTCTTCAGCCACTCGTACTGTCCTTTCTGCTTATGGCTCTATTTCTCTCCCTCTGAGGACTTTTGCTGATCATCTCGTGCCCATCTCCTGATGGCACTTGTGCTTCGGGTTCTACTTATGTCCCTCCCATGGCGGAGGAAGCTCAGGATGCCATTGTTGGGATCTCGACGCCTCTTATCTGTACTTTGAACTGGGAGACTTCTGTGCTGAGCCTCAAAAGGTTGAACTGGTTCGAGAGTTCGTCGGATGCCTCAACTTCACGATGTGCCCATGGTTGCCCCTCGTGTTGGGCCTCTTACCTTTGCGGTTTTCAGATGTGGCGGTCGTGTTGCACAATAGATTGTTTCATCATGGTAGTTGGATATTGGAACATTAGGGGCCTTAAAAACCCCGATTCATCTTGTGATGTTCGTGATTGGATATCTTCCAATAGGTTGTCTGTTATCAGCTTGGTTGAGACTAAAACCAAGCCATCCAATGTGGAGTCTGTGATTGCTAGATGTGACGATGGGTGGTAGTTCCTCTACAGTGATGTCTGCTCCTCCTGGTGTCGTATTATCATTTCTTGGGATCCCGATGTTTATTGAGTTGCTTTGATTCGAGGAGGTGATCAATTCCTTACATGTCATATTTTTGATTTATCTAGGGCTGTGGGCTTTCTCGCTACATTTGTTTATGGCTTAAACGAGCTAGATCTTCATCAAGTGCTCTAGGACTGCCTTCGCGGTGTTAGGACTTATCTTCTGGGTGAGCCTTGGATCCTGCTTGGGAATTTCAACGCCACCCTTAGTCCCCCGGATAGATGCGGTGGCCAGGAAGGTTAGCCCGATCATATGGATGATTTTCAGGAGTGCGTCACTAAGGCTAAGCTTACCCCTCTTTCTTACTCTGGACTTCATTTCGAATGGTCCAACGGTGTTGAGGGTTGACCCACTAATCCTCAAGCGTCTTGACTAGTGCCTTGTTAGTGAGGACTGGCTACGTGGCTTCCCTGTTGCTTCTGTTGAGGTTCTTGCTCGCCACATTTTGTCTAATCACAGTTCTATTATTGATAGAGGGCTTATAGAACATTATGCCGGGCGACTTCCTTTCAAGTTTTTTAACTTCTGGGCTGACCATGAGGATTTCCTTCCTACTATTTGGAGAGTCTGGGACTCTAGTATTAAGGGGCCTCCGATGTTTCAGCTCACTTAGTAGCTGACGTTGCTAAAGAGTAAGTTGAAGGCCCTTAATACTCGTCATTTCAGTCATATTTCACCCAGAGTTGAGGTGGCTTGAGATGCATAGGCCTTCGGACAGAGAGCCTTAAATGAGGACCCTAACTGTCATGCCCTTTTCTTAGAGGAGCATCGCTTCTGCCATGAGTATTCGCACTTATGTCGGTATGAGGAGGCCTTCTATCGTCATAAGTCATGTATTCAGTGGCTTTCCATCAGTATGTTCTCCATAGGCAAGCTAGAATCCAGATTTCTTTTATTGGAGGTCTAGATGGTGTGAGGACTTAAGATGCGTAACTGATCTCTCGCACTAGGGTTGCCTTTTTCCAGGAGTTGATGACTGAGCCTAGTGGTCCACTTACTATGGATTTTTTTGATCTCTCTAAGGCTCGCATTTTTGAGGATCAAGTTCACCCATTGATTTTCCCGATCGCAGCTGTTGAGTTTCTTTATGCCCTCTTTTCTATTGGTGATGATAGGGCCCCTAGGCCTGAAGGTTATACTTCCCTCTTTTTTAAGAGGGCGTAGGAGGTGGTGGGCGCTGGGGTTATTAGAGCTGTGCAGTCATTTTTAACTTTAGAGCGCATGATGGGCACTCTGAATACCGCTAAGATTTGTCATGTGCCTAAAGGGGAGAATTTCTCCACTTTTGGTGACTTTCGCCCTATCCCCTATTACAGTGTGATCTATAAGTGCACCACTAAGATCTTTGCAAACAGGTTGAGGGGTGTCCTTCCTAAGCTGATTGATAATGCTTAGATTGCCTTTGTGTCGGGTAGTCGGATCTCATATAGCATTTTGTTGACTCAAGAGCTTATGCGTGGCTATCACCTTCAGGTTTCACCGCGCTGTGCGTTGAAGTTTGATATCCGCAAAGCCATCGACATAGTTCGCTGGGACTTCATCTTAGCCGATATAAGGAGTATGGGGATTCCTAAGGTCATGGTAGGTTGGGTCCGAGAATACCTTTCTACAGCCTACTTTTATGTTTCCATTAATGGCAAGCTCGAGGGTTTCATCCACTCTAGTCGAGACGTTCATCAAGGTGACCCGCTTTCCCCTTATCTCTTTTTTGTTTCTATGGAGGGTCTTCGAGATTTGCTTCGACGGGCTATTGATGATCCACAGCTTCATTATCACCCATGCTGTCGTCGCACTAGCCTCACTCACCTAGGCTTCGCTGATGACTTGATGTTCTTTTGTCGGGGTGATTTGGGCAGTGTTATAATGGTTCGTGAGGTTCTGGAACGCTTTGCTGTTCTTTCGGGGCTTTCCTCGAATGCAGCGAAGAGTACTGTTTGTCTGACCAAAGTTGATTCTATGATTTAGAGTGATATACTTAGCATTCTAGGATTCAGTCTTGGGCAGTGCCCAATTCAGTATTTGGGAGTGCTGCTTATTACTTATCGGCTACGGTATGCGGACTGCAAGCCGTTTCTGGATCACATCCTCTTCCGTATTCAGTTACGGACCTCTTGTTCTCTGTCCTATGCTGGCCGCTGCAGCTCATTAAGTCAGTCCTCTGCACTATTCAGGTCTACTAGTCATTAATCTTCATGCTCCCAAGGACGATGATCAGGAAGATCGAGTCGACATTAGAGGCTTTCCTTTAGCGTGGCACTTGACTGACCCCCCGGGGAAGGGGTGGCATGGAGGCATCTTTGTTATCCTAGGCATGAGGGTGGTGTAGGAATTCATTGTCTTGCCGAGTAGAACTAGGCTTCAATTATGAAGCATATTTGGTTCTTCCTTTTTATCCTACCTCACCTTGGCCTCACTAGGTTCATTCAAACCGCCTTCGAGAGAGAAGTTTTTGGATGATTCGTGCTAGGAGTTCAACATCATGGTATTGGCGTCAGATTCTATCAGTTCGTCATCTTTGCTCTGGAGTGTTTCGTCATGTCATAGGTGATGGGCTTGATACAGCCTTCCGGACTGATTTTTGGCTGCCTTGCGGTCGCCTCTCGAAGAGCCTCCCTGCTGGGTTGCTCACCTCCTCTGGTCTTCTGTGCGATTCTCGAGTGTCAGCTATCATTAAAGATGATCAGTGGAGATTTCCGCGGGGATGTCGGGATGTCCGACTCGTTTGGGATATGATTAATTTTAACCCTAGGGCTGATGTAGTGGATTCTATCAAGTGGTTGGGTGACCCTTCGTGGAAATTCACCACCAAATTCCCTTTGGAGATGATTTGGGGTAGGAGAGAGGAGGATTCTACTCACCATTTGTTATGGTTTCAGCTTCACATCCCAAGGCATTCCGTTCTTCTATGGCTTGCTTCTATAGAGTGGCTACTGACTCAAGACAGACTTCTGCGATTTGGAGCACAAGGGGTTCAGAGTGTTTGTGCTATCTGTGGTTCTACTGATGAGACTTATGGGCACCTTTTCTTCAATTGTTCCTTTTCTGCCTCTATATGGAGCTGCATTACTCCACGTACATCTGTTTCTCAGCCTGCCATTCTTTGGGGTCATCTCGTTCCTTAGGCTGCTCAGCACCTTAGGGGCTAGGAGATTGGTAGCATTATCGCTCTATTCTTCCTCTCAGTGACTGTATGTGTTCTCTGGTATGAGCGCAACCTTAGGGTTCAGTGTTCTCAATCCAAAATAGTTAAAATTGTGAGAGAAGAGATTATGGGTTTGATCAGGAGCCGCTTGCTTACTGCTTCTTCGTTCAGGGGAGCTCACTGTCATGCCTCCTTACTTCTGCAATGGAGCTTTAAGGTTTAGATTTCTCATTCTTTCTTTTCACCTTCTGCTATGGTTGTCTTTGTTTGGACTCTGTTGAACTTTGTTTTACTCTATTTCATCATTTTAGGCTCCGGTTGTGTCCTAAGTATGCTTCTTGTAGCTGTATTCTTTTCATTGCATCTATCTATTTCATTGACTTATCAAAAAAAAAAAAAAGGAACTCAAGGCTTATAGAAACAACTCAAAATATAAACAATGGAAGGGAAATATTGAGCTGAAGAATTTCCACTCCATGGAGTATTCTACGGCCCTAAGTCATTTATACCCCCAAACAGGAACAACGAAACCAATGGCACTTCTAGCCCCAGAGTTAACATGGCGTCCACCTCAATAGTGTACTCTGGAGTGAGGGACTGGAACACACCTCAACTTACTCAGTAATGGAAGAAAGAAATAATTATTATTGAAAGAGAAAGGAAGCAATGAAGAAGATGAATATCGGTGTAATACACTGTATTTCTATGTGTTGAACCACCCAACAAAGCATTGAATTTATAGATGAAAAACTTGCACATCAAGGAAAATATCATGGCTTAAGAATTCAACTTAATAAAGAAATTGACGAATTTGAAGGAGCCAAAAGATCTAGCTTCAGCTATGAAAGGAATGCTTATGGAAAGAATGGATGCAAAAATAGTCAAAGACGCGTACTCGAGCTTGAGCTTGTAGCCTCGAGCCTCGAGACCAGTGAAACAATAGCCCCTCAAGGTAGCACTCTTGATGTTAACTAAGGAAGGGAACTCATGCTCGAGCACTACCCAAGGAGTAGAACTAATCTTGAGTTCGTTTACAACAACTTGTAAAAATAAATGACCGGATTAGAAAAAGTCCACACCAAACCCCATCGTGAAGCGCCGCCCCGGCCATTTGTGGCATGGCGTGTGCGCGCGTGTGGCCCATCATGCCCAATCTAGGCTCACAAGACTTTACCAAACACAAACACAAGAGGGATATTTAAATTATGCTTCCTACCCCTAGTCTTCCTATGTGGTATTGAAGTACTTTCGCAAGTTAAATAAAATTGAAACACATTATCCTAAATTCCAACAGTTTATTAGTCTAGAGAATGATATATTTATCGGAACTTAACCATACCTTCTCTCAACCACCACTTTAAGGGAAACCTCCCACTACTTTAGTGGGATTCCTAATTAGAACATCTCAATAATTGAGATATTAGTGGTTGAGCAAGTCATATCAAACATCTTCTACTCTGCAACTAAAGCTACTCTCTCACTTTATGCAGATAATGGGACGTGCAACCAAATAATACGAAGAATAGCCAACCATATTATATTAAGCTACCATCTAACTAAAATAATACCTTATGAACACTTGTGTTAAATAAGTCCGACCTTAATTTATTTAATTAGCTTTGATTAAGTCAATTTATTTATCCCAATCTTTGTTAGCTAGCTGCCAAAAGTAATTTGAATTTTAGTTTAGAGGTTTAGTATTTATTCAATTATATTTCTATATATGGGAGTATATCTTCATATTAGGCAGGTTTTCTAAAGTTTGGTCCAAATTACCCTTTTACACCTTCATTATTATTATAACTCTAAGGTTATTCTAATCTTTTGCTATCTCTTTATTTCTTTATAAATAGAGGGCTATTGTTTACTTTGTTAAGTCATTATTAATATTATCAGTTTTAATTAAAGTTCTCATTAACTAGAGTGTTCTTTTTTAATACTCTGAGTGAGTTTAGAGAGTTTTTTGTATTCTTGGCTTAGCTTACCAAGGTGGTGACATTGGCTTCACTGTAGTGGAGGTTTCTTACCTCGCCATAATCAGTACTTATCAATTTTCCCCCATGTATTCCTACGTTAATTGGTATCAGAGCCAGGTTTCCATTCCATCTCATAAAAAAAGAGTCCAAAGAAAAAATTAAAAAAAAATTTCACGAACAAGTCCGACGACTACCGCACGCTTCATCAGTAGCCAACCTGATGCCGACCCTTAAATCCATCCGTTCCTTTTGTCCCAATCTCAGACGGATGAGAGCTTCCAAAATCCATTCCCGGATGAGGAGCTACCGGATCCAAGGCCGTGGCAGCGTCAGCCCGTTACCGGAAACCCCCACGGTTATGATGATCGGAGGTGGGAATCTGGCTTCCGGATTGAAATCCCGGAGTTTAATGGTGGAGGATGTCCAAAGGACTTCTTAGATTGGCTAGTCACCGTTGAGGAAGTTCTAGAGTTTAGAGAGGTACCAGAGTCGAAGCAGGAACCGCTAGTTTCTACTCGGCTACAAGGTAGAGCAGCCGCCTGGTGGACACAGTTGAAACAAATCCGGTCGCGTCAAGGGAAAGCCAAGATAGAATCTTGGGAGAAGATGAAGAAACTTTTGAGAGGGGCCTTCTTGCCTCACAATCACGCTAGAATGATGTACCAGTGCCTACAAGGGTTGCGGTAGGGCTCAAGGTCTGTGGAAGAGTACACAGCTGAGTTCTATTTGATAGGGACTTTTCCCAACAACTAATACCTTCTCTGATATCATTTGTTAGGACCGTCCAGAATCATCGAATCATAAACTGAAATAGCAATGTGGAATAAAGGGAACGGGGGAATAATTAGACATCGAAATTTATGTGGCTCAGCCGAAGCCTACATCCACGGAGGGGGAGCAACTTATTTCACTATTATAATAGAGGTATTACAACAGAGTTTCTCACTCATACTCTACCTCACACTTTTGGACTACGTTTTTAGTCTCTTGCTTTCAACCCCATATCTAAACCTTAACACAAGAGGTCCTATTTATAGGCCTCTACATTCATAACCCCCGGCAGCCCAAGAGTCACCGTCATTGGGCTCCAATAAATCCCGTCATTGGGGTCCAAATTTTTCGCTTCAATAGCCAGCCAACCTAAGCCCGTTGACTACAGAACCCCCAAGAAAAATAAAACCGAACTCCGAACAGATCATATTAGGAGAGAAAAATCTAGATTTAATTTTTTGGTCTTTAAATTTTCTGGTCAACTTAACTTTGACCCAGAACCCCCAAAAATAAACCTAGCTTCAGTAAAAAAATTAATTCACTAGACCTTCAAAAAATTACTTTACGGGCATGACTATTCTCTCTCCTCTGTCCTTTCATCTTTCTTTCTCTTTCTTCAAGATTCTCTCTCCCCTCAGCTCTTCCTTGTCCGACGTAAGTGGTAGCTGACGCTGGCCACCACCGCCGGAGTCGCTACCTCGCCGTCATCACTTCGAAACCTTGCCGTCGGTGTCGAACACCACCAACGACGCTCACAGGCCCTCTTCCACCAAGAACCACCACGAACGACAACCACCGGTATTGGAGGTCAACTCCTCCGCCACTATCAACCTCGATTTATCGGTCATCTTCACGGAGAACCACCACACAGGAGTTAAACTCCCACTCTGCCATCGTCTTCATCTTCACCGTCAACCTCGCAGCCACCACCGACATCACCGTCGGACTGGCTGGCCACCTCGAGGCACGCAACTCCGCCACACTCGAAGCTCCACGTCGACAACCAACGTCGATCTCTTCGACTTCCAGGCCATTAACGTCGAGGTTGGATTTCCAACGACCACTACGGGTCCCTGTCACCGAGCCCGAAAACAACTAGATCTGGATGGTTTTGAACAGTAACCCAGCAGATCTGAACCACAACATGAACGAAGAACCACTAGATCTCCCCGAGGCACCACCACCGTGAACCTCCGCCGCTGCCTCTTTGCTTTCCCGGCCCTGAGTCACATGGTTACTGCAGATCTGGCCACAATCTACCACCCAGGTACACCGATCTAGTCCTTTTCCTCTTTTGTTCAACACCGCGCGCGGCTAAACACTGCCACGCGCTGCCACGCACTTCTTAGGTGCTCCACGCGCCTCCCACGCACCACCAACACAACACACGCGCCGTCCACGTGCCACCATGCACCTCCATGCACCATTTTATTTATTTTTTTTTTCTTGCTGGAACAGTACCATCCAGCCGCCGGTCGTTTCCTCCCACTCAAACAACTATTTCTCCGACTTAAGTTCAACCTGGGGCTCTGATACCAGTTGATAGGGACTTTTCACAACAACTAATACCTTCTCCGATATCAGTTGTTAGGACCGCCCAAAATCACCGAACCATAAACTGAAATAGCAATGTGGAATAAAGGGAACGGGGGAATAATTAGACACAGAAATTTACATGGTTCAGCCGAAGCCTACATCCACAGAGGGGTAGCAACATATTTCACTATTATAACAGAGGTATTACAACATAGTTTCTCACTCACACTCTACCTCACAATTTTGGACTACATTTTTAGTCCCTTGCTTTCAACCCCATATCTAAACCTTAACACAAGAGGTCTTATTTATAGGCCTCTACATTCATAACCCTCGGCAGCCCAGGAGTCACCATCATTGGGCTTAATAAATCCAGTCATGAATTAGCGGTTTAGAATACCATCAGTCTCCAACCTTAAAACTATTCGTTGATCGCCAGGAATGACTTGGTGGAAAACAGAGAGCAATTAGCATATCGATACATAGGCGGATTAAGGGAATCAATACAAGAGGTGTTGAACGTGTTTGACATCTTCACGGTTTCGGAGGCAAATCAAAGAGCTGTAAATATGGAACGCCAGTAGAGGCGTCACCAAGTCGGTGGCACCTGGGGAGCACAGGTTGGCGGAAGGGAGCAAGTGAGGGCACCTCAAACACAAACCGCCAAATGCTAGCATTGGTAGGCCCAATCCCCAAGGCTTGGCGGGTGCTTGAAGGACCCGTTGTTTCAAATGCGGAGAAGTGGGGCACAGGGCTACTGATTACCGTAATGGTGAGAGGACTGGTAAGGGCCTTTACATTGATGAGTCCCGTATAGAGGATAGCGAGGTCAATGAGGAGGAAGCCCAAGATGAGTTAGCAGAAGAAAGTGAGAATACCGTGACGGGTGACGAGGGGCATGTGTTAGTAGTTAGGTGTTCTTACTTCACGCCTAATGAGGAAGAGGGGGATGGTTGGCTCAGGAACAACATCTTCCTGACCACGTGCACTATTGGCGGTAGGGTGTGCCGCATGGTTATTGATTCTGGAAGCTGTGAGAACGTGATCTCTGAGGAAGTTGTCACCAAATTGGGTTTGAAGACGGAAGCTCATCCAAGCCCATACAAGTTGTCATGGCTCAAACGGGGAAATCAGGTAACGGTTTCAAAACATTGCTTGGTTAACTTTTCAAACGGGTCAAAGTACAAGGATGGGGTTTGGTGTGATGTCGTCAATATGGACGCTTGTTATCTCTTTTTGGGGCGCCCATGGAAATATGATAGGAGTGCCGTTCATGATGGAAGAAAGAACACATATAGCTTCTTCTTTGAGGGGATCAAGACTACCTTGTTACCTAAGAAGGAGGAAGCACCGCGAGCTGCCGAAGCTCAACACCCAAAAAGATAGGGACGTGCCATGTTTGCCAAGGAGGTTGGGGAAACACAGGTTGTGCTTGTGTTGATTGGGAAGGAGAACAAGGTCAGCTTGGGGCAAATACCGAGTCGGGTTATCGCCTTGTTGGAGGAGTACGCAGAAGTGTTCCTGGAGGAGTTACCTACTACACTACCGCCATATGGGACATTCAGCACCGCATTGACTTGGTGCCGGGTGCCTCCTTGCCAAATAGGCCTCACTACCGCATGAGTCCCACTAAACATGAAGAGTTGAGGCGCCAGGTGGAGGAGCTACTCGCCAAGGGTTATATCAGGGAGAGCTTGAGTCCTTATGCCGTACCAGCTCTGTTAAAGCCCAAGAAAGATGGGATTTGGCGGATGTACGTTGATAGCAGGGCTATCAACAAAATCACAGCACATTACCGTTTCCCTATTCCGAGGTCGGATGACTTACTAGATCAATTGCGGAGTTCAAAAGTATTCACGAAGTTGGATCTCAAAAGTGGATTTCATCAGATTCGGATCACACCGGGGGACGAGTGGAAGACTGCCTTCAAGACTAGAGAAGGGCTTTACGAGTGGTTGGCCATGCCATTTGGATTGTCGAATGCACCAAGCACGTTCATGAGATTATGAATCAGGTTCTACGTCTTTTTATTAGGAAGTTTGTTGTTGTGTATTTTGATGATGTCTTAATTTATAGCTGTGATCTTGAAGAGCATATGAAGCACTTGGAGGAAGTACTTCGCACTCTAAAGGCGCGGAACTTGTTTGCCTCCTTACAGAAGTGCGAATTCATGAGAGATAAGATTACCTTCCTTGGTTTTGTTGTATCTAAGGACGGTATTGCTGCTAATGATGGGAAGATTACCGCCATACGTGATTGGCCTCAGCCAAAGACAATAGGAGAAGTCCGGAGTTTCCACGGGTTGGCATCCTTTTACAGGAGCTTTGTGCCCAACTTCAGTACTATCGTGGCACCAATCACAAATTGCTTGAAGAAGAATAGGTCGTTTGTGTGGAGTCCGCAGGCCGCTGCTGCCTTTGAGGAGGTAAAGAAAAGGCTGATCACGGCGCCTGTTTTGGCGCTTCCTGATTTTCAGAAGACGTTTGAGTTACACACCGATGCTTCCAAAACCGGCATTGGGGCTTTCCTCAGCCAAGACGGGAGGCCCATTGTGTATTTTAGTGAGAAGCTTGATGGGAGTAAGTTGAACTACTCAACTTACGATCTGGAGTTTTATGCGCTAGTAAGGGCACTGAGGCATTAGAAGTCGTATTTAGCCAACGGGGAGTTCATCTTATATTCTGACAACATGGCCCTCAAATACATCAATAGCCAAGACAAGGTCTCGGATAGGCACGCCAAGTGGGCTGGCTTTGTGCAACTCTTCCACTTCGTCATCAAACAGAAATCAAGTGTGATGAACAAAGTGGCGGATGCACCCTGCAGGAGGAGCCTCATCATGGAGGAGAGCCAGGTGGAGGTTACTGGGTTTGATCATATGGCGAAATAGTACCCAGACGATCCTAAGTTTGGGGAGATCTGGCGCGACGTACATACTTGTTTTGCTCCCGGTTTCTCAATGCATGACGGGTTTTTATTTAAGGGAAACCAACTTTGCATCCCGAACTCTAGCTGGCGGCTCAAAATTATTGAGGAGAGGCACAATGCAGGGCACGTTGGGAGAGATAAAATGCTGCAACTTATTACCGCCAAGTACTATTGGCCCACGATACGCAAAGAAGTAGAGAGGTTTGTTCAACGTTGTCATATTTGTCAAATTTCAAAAGGCGAAATGACAAATGCAGGCCTTTATTTACCATTGCCGGTACCGAGTCAATCATGGATGGATGTCAGCATGGACTTTATGCCAGGCTTACCGAGAACCACTGGCGGTGTTGACTCCATCTTTGTCATGGTAGATCGATTCTCCAAGATGGCGCATTTTATTGGTTGTAAGAGAGCTGCAGACGCCGTGTATGTTGCGGGTCTTTACTTTGGGGAAGTGTACAAACTGCATGGGCTACCGTCTAGTATTATCTAGGATCGTGATGTCAGGTTTGTGAATCACTTTTGGAGGACACTTTGGAAGATGACGAATACCTCTCTTGCCTTTAGCACCGTCCATCATCTTCAAACAGATGGACAAACGGAGGTCACTAACCGGTCATTAGGGAACATGTTGAGTTGCCTTGTTTCTGACAACAACAAGGGGTGGGAGAAGAAGCTGTATCAAGCCGAGCTCGCCTACAACAGCTCCGTCAACCGGAGTACAGGGTTCGCACCATTCACGGTGGTATACGGGTTTGTGCCTCGATCGCCAATGGATTTGGCGCCCGTGCCTAATCTCACACGCCCACACGGGAAAGAAGGTGACTTCATCTCTTCACTTAAAGAAATCCATGAGCAAACACAGGCTCGATGATTGGAAGCTACCGCAAATACAAGATGGCTAAAGACAAACGAAGAAGGTCAGTACAGTTTCAGGTTGGTGAGAAGGTCTGGGCAGTCTTGACACGCGAACGATTTCTTGCTTGGGAGTACAACAAGCTCACGGCTCGCAGGATAGGCCCATTGGCGGTATTAGAGAAGATCAACGATAACGCTTACCGAGTTCAACTTCCACCCGGTATGAGGACATCAAACATGTTCAACGTCAAGCATCTCATCCCTTGTTTCGGTGACAACTATTGTGCTGACCCTCTGGCGAATTCGAGGGCGAATTCTCTCTAACTCGGGAAGGATGATGCAGCTCGTTAAGGGGCTTGGGGGGACGGTCATGGTGTGAGCGAGACCTTTGGCGGTAATGGAGCAGCAGGGCGCGGAGCTGGGTTTATGAATTAGAGTTTGATTAGGAGCTTTGTTTTAAATTTCAAATTTAGTTAGTTTTGTTTTAAATTTCAAATTTAGTTTTGAATTTTAAATTAATTAGACTAGCAATTTAATTACTCTCCTATATATGTACTAGAAGAGAATTAGGGTTTTAGTTAGATCACATAAATTTTCAAATTATTTTCTATTTTCAGCCTCAATTCTCGGGTTGTGAGAAATAAGTTTTATTTTCCTCTTTAAGTTTTGTTAATTCACTAATAAAATTAAAGGAAAGGGCTCGATTCCTTCTCGTTCCCCCAAAATCCCACTACGCTCTACATCAATTCCGATTTGAAGTTTATAGAGTAACCAGATGGCTCGAAGACACCGTAATGTCGTTTGAATTAAGAGATCTCGTTAACATTGAATTGGAAGATTCCCATTGCCAAGTTCAAATACTATAAGAACAACTGGCCACTCAACAACAAAACAAAACTAAGTTGAAGGTGGAGATATCAATTCTTAAAGTCAAAGTTCAAGTGATGAGAGTTACATATCCGACTTGTTCCACACTAAGGATGTTGGAATCGATGTCCTAAAAAAAAATCAATTATTGTATTTAAATATTAAATAAATGAAATCAATTTATTTATTTATCGTTTGATTATATTTTACGAGTCTAATATGCATGTGATTGTTTTCTGGAAACATTCCATGAAATGGACGTAGTCCAAGATGGCATGTCAAGTTTGGTTTAAATGGTCAATGAGATTGAGCCACGGATAGATTAAATGAAATTAGTGATATGTTGTCAAACTATATGTTCGTTGTCAGTGATGATTTTGGACAACTTGTCTGATAAAACTATTACATGATACTTTAGGTAACTTATTTTGGTCATATGGATAGGGATCCAAAAGTATTATATTGGTGTTGTCTATATGATTGGAACACTAAGCAAGACCACCTAAATTAGTTATTTTTTTACTGTTATCAGAAATAATTAATTCTGTAAAGACTATAACTCTAAATATAAGAAATAGTATGAATTGCTACATAGATTGTACGTTGCTTTGATATGCTAAAAGGATTAGTTACAACATATTTTAGAATCTTTGGCCAAAGTAATTCATATGTTTGACATTTAGAATTAGTATAGAAATTGTGTTATGTATTATTAAATTATTTGAGAAGGGCAAGTCGGGAACTACAGAGAAAGATGTAAGAAAATTAGCGATAGCAGTCAAAGCTATTTTTTCTCACGAGTATCTAGTAGAGGAGTTGATTGTCACAATAAAAGTTATTTGGAAATTATTGAATAAATGTATTTAATTCTAAACTGCAGTAATATTTATTTAGTGAAATTAAATATTACTAAATAATAATTATTGTTATCAAGTATTGATAATTAGATTTGACCCAGTTAAATCTAAAATTAAGTTGTCCCTAAGGTCCCTCTACAAGCATCTAGAAGTACGCTGGTTGAAAATATTTAAAATAAATTAGTGAGATGAATTATTTGTTAATGAGATGAATAAATTATTTTGCTAAACATAATCAATGAGATCAATTATTCATTCATAAGATGAATAAATTTATTTTACCAAATAAAATTCATAAAATGATTTTTTTTTTACTTGTGGAAATTTAAACAAAAAAAAAAAAGGAAAATTGCTTACACAGCCTTGTTATCTGCAACTTCTACTTTTTCCCAATAGGCATTCAACACATGTCGCGCGAGGCTTCCATTCCTGCCTCATCGATCCATGCTCAATGGCACTAGCCAATAAGAGGCTGACACATGGCACGTCTTAACTACTAAAAAATTGCACGCATTATCTATTATGTACATCATCATCTTGAACGTTTTTAATGACATAGTTTTTGTTTATTTTTTGTATCCCCAATTGATAAAAACGCCTAGTGTTTTATCCAATGCCTATTACAAATAGGAGTCTTTGGGGTTTAGTTTAGCAATCGAATAATTCTCAGAAAAATATGATTTTTTAAAAAATTAAAAAGGAGGAATTTCTCTTTAAAATTTTTCCTAATGAATATTTTGGGAGCCCACACTCCGGTGTCAAGGGTTATTGTCGGGAAGATCTCACGGTCTCGATGATTCAACCTGAGCAATAATTGCGGTCTACAATCTAGGTATTCCTGATAACTATTCTGTTAAAGCTTTCCCTTAATTTTTGCAATTTGATTTATGCTTTTGATTCAATGTTTATTATCCTAAGATATTCTATGTTCGTTATGTATATATGATGTAATCAATTGAGATTCACCATGAATTAGTGCAAGAAACACAGATGAAAGAGAAAGAGAGAAGGTTAGGGTTAGAGATTTGGGAAGGGGAAAGAGACTGAGTCGAGACAGGAGAGAGAAAGAGAGGAGAGAGAGAGAAAGAGGAGAGAGAAAGAATATTTGTTTATTGATACCCAAAACAAATCATTTACAATTATTTATACTAAAACCCTTATTACATTCAAGCATTTATACTAAAACCCTTATTACATTCAAACACTTGTATCACTAACCCCCCCCCCCCCCCCCCCCCCCCCCCCCCCCCCGCCCTCTTCAAACGTTCCTTGCCCACAGGGAAGAAAACCCGGAAAATGAAGACACATTTCAGAATAGTCCTCCCACGTTGCATCCTCGAGAGGGCGGTCCTTCCAATGCACCAGGACCTGCGTTGCTGCAGCGTTGCGGCGCTTGACGAGCCGACGATCGAGAACGACTGCAGGTATCCACTTGAAAACCTCTAGATGTGGCGACAGTGCTAGAACCCCATGAGTGACCAAACCGACGTGCCGACAAAGCTGCGAAACATGAAAAGTGTTATGAACTTTAATTTCCGGAGGAAATTTAAGAGCATGAGCAACCTCTCCGACTTTAGCGATGATAAGATACGGCCCGTAATACTTAGCGGAGAGCTTCATATAAGTGTGAGAACGAGCCGATGGCTGGCGGTAGGGCAGGAGCTTGAGATACACCCAATCCCTGACTGCGAACTGACGTTCCGAGTGACGAGCGTCAGCCAATTGTTTCATCCGGACCTGGGCACACTGTAGGTGATGTTTAAGCATCTGTATCGCCTCTTCCCTTGCTGCGAGGCAGCGATCAGCAGCAACAACCTCGGTTTCCCCGGGTACGTACAGGATATGAAGTGGAGGTTGTTGCCCATAAAGTATCTCGAACGGGGTGGCTTGTATAGCGGAGTGAAACGACGTATTATACCACCACTCCGCAAGAGCTAAAAATTGCGACCACGAGGTGGGCATATCACAACAAAAGCACCGAAGATAAGTTTCCAAACTACGATTAACCACCTGAGTTTGACCGTCGGTTTGGGGATGATACCCCGAAGACATGAGGAGGTCTACCCCAAGCACACGAAACAACTCCTTCCAGAAAAGGCTAAGAAAAATGGAATCACGGTTCGAAATGATGCTCTGGGGCAGCCCGTGTAGACGAAACACGGTATCCAACAAGATGTTATGATCGGGATCGATTCCCAAACATAAGCTAAGTAAAATAGGGATAGGTTGAGAATATGAGATGAGAAAGAATTGAAATTGAGATGAGAAAGTAGAGATTTAGAGTTTAGGTGAGAGAAAGATGGGAAAGGAGATGAAAAATAGAGAGAGTTAGATGAGAGAGAGAAGCTTTGATCTCAAAACGAGATTGTTTTCATGTATTTGATTGAATGAAAATCAATTACAGCAGAAAGCAACTACTTATAGGCAAGATCAAGCTTGCTAATACATTGCAACAAGACATAAGCTCCTAACCAACTACTAAAATATATAAGCCTTAAGAAAATATCTTCTAACTACCCCTTTAAATCCTAATTTGGCGCCAAGGACCAGCTAACAGCAACCTAACAACCTGCTGCAGTAGCCAACAGCTTTATTACATTAGAAACTGAACTTAACTAAGACTAATACAACTTCTTAAGCTAAACAATCAACAACTAACAGCAGCACAACTCAGTAGCAGCAACGGACAGCAGCAGCAGCAGCACACCAGCAGCAGAACAGCAGTATTAACAGAATTTTAACTATCAACTACAATTCCTGCCATTTCCAACCATTCAACCCATGCCTCGGATTCTCGGTTTATAACATTCCCTTCCCCTTGAAAACATTCTTGTCCTCAAGAATGGAAGAGAATTGAGACTTACAAATCACGCATTGATGTAAGGTAGGAAATTGAGTTGATGGTGATGAACTTCAAGCTAGAATTACAACTGAGAGCAGTTTTGACGCAACTTAGCCTTGAGTTCAGCAGGAAGTCTACCAACAACATGTCAATTCAACCAATTCCAACACAGATAGTCCCACAGATGAGCTGCTTCTGATCCTTGCTAAGATGTTTTGCATTTGATTTGGAGTACACCTCAGGTGGTCTATTCAGATCAAACCAAATCAGCCTGTCACCCCCCCTTGCAATATTAGAATTTCAGATCAGCCTTGAACATCTTCACTTCGATCTCTGATATATGCATATTTTCCCTGCTAAATTGCTGCACAATTTCATCAACTTGTAATGATCTAGATCTCAAACTAAGCACCAGATCAAGTACATTTATCAGCTCAATTGCGGGCCTAAAAACCAAGCTTTGTTTGTTGTGAACTTTGAAAAGCACTCTCGCAGCTTGAGTGCATCTTTTCAGCATAAAATCGACTCCTCTCAGCTTCATTTGGTCTTGAAAAGCTTCTCCCGGGTCGGGAGGCAACCTATCACAAGCACTTGCATGTGGATGAGTCGCAATTTCCTTCAAATAAAGACGCAGTTCATCCCAAACTTGCCGATCGGCATTTTTGCCACTATACCTGCGTAACTGCTTACTTCACACAAGGATCCTTGCAAAGTCAACAAGTTGATGTTGTTTTGGTCCTGAGTTAATGCTCCAGCACACCAAAAAGTGGACTCTGGCATATTCTGATCGCTATCTGATGTTAATGCAGCAGGAACAACTGATTTTCCAACATGAAGATATTGCCCAGTGGTGAAATCACTTTGAGTCTGCCTGTAACCTTGACAACGAATGACACTTAGCAGATGTGCGGATGCGTTTAATGATATTTCAGCAATGATCTCAGTATTTTTAGTTGGAATTTTAGGTTCTGTTGCAATCAACCCATGTACACCCATCTGCATATTCAGATCTGATTTTTCAGCATATACCTCAGTGAGAGCAGCATCTTGAATCAATTCTTGTTGAGTATCAGACCTACTATGCTGAAACACACCCTCACACTTCAACTTCGGCTTTGTCAACTTCTTTTTACCCCAAAAATCCTTTAATGCTTCGTTTACATGGTTCCTTTTCGTCTTACTCTTTGCTTTCTTTAACATTTCCTTGACATGGAAATCATATTCCCATTCCGGATGCATATCATATTGTGACTCAACGTCATCAAGATACTCTAACTCTAGCAAAGAGTCCTTATAAGGATCATCTTGCTCAAACTCAGGTTCTTCAAGCTTGTTTTCATCAATTTCGGCATTGTCGTGGTCGAATTCATCTCTAACAGCCACAGGTTCCACTTTCTTCCTTTTCTTAACATTGAACTTTGGTTGTCTAACGCTATCCGCTAGCTCCGGAAACTCATTTGCATCAACAACACTGGCACAATCGCAACTGATGTTAGCAACAGGTTGAGGTGAATATTGCAGTTCCTTCATTAGCTGCATACATTCTTGTTTCCACTCCTGTCTCCATTCATCAAATGCTCGTCTCGATTCTTCATGTTCCTGAATCCATTCCTGTCTTTGTTTTATGAAATTCTCCAACTGCTCTTTCAACTCAGCCATATCGAGAATGAACAACTTCAATCTTGAACCAGCTCAGTTCGCAGAAGACAAGTTCGAAAATCGCAGAAGAATGAACTTGTTTCGCAACTCCTCAACAACCAATTGCTTTATGAAGTAGTACTCCTTTGATCGCACAAACAAGCACTTACTATCGGTTCGACAATCGTCACTGATCACGGATCTTAATATGCAGAGTCATGAACAAAACCCTAACTTCGAACAATTTCTGACAATGATGTTTTCTTGATTAATTCAGACTGAGAATCTGAAATAGGTTCGATTTCTATCTATAGTGATGATTTTAACACACGAAACACAATAATCTTCAAGAACAATATCGGATTTCAACACCTTCGATGCTGAGTTCGCTTGTCAGTACTTCGCCGTTGCTGACAAATTTTTGCCTAAATTGTTCTTCTGAAATTTTTTTTTGTAATTTTTTTTTATTACGCACTCGATCGAATCGAGGCTCTGATACCAATTGTTATGATCGGGATCGATTCCCAAACATAAGCTAAGTAAAATAGGGATAGGTAGAGAATATGAGATGAGAAAGAATTGAAATTGAGATGAGAGAGTAGAGATTTAGAGTTTACATGAGAGAAAGAAGGGAAAGGAGATGAGAAATAGAGAGAGTTAGATGAGAGAGAGAAGCTTTGATCTCAAAATGAGATTGTTTTCATGTATTTGATTGAATGAAAATCAATTACAGCAGAAAGCAACTACTTATAGGCAAGATCAAGCTTGCTAATACATTGCAACAAGACATAAGCTCCTAACCAACTACTAAAATATCTAAGCCTTAAGAAAATATCTTCTACCTACCCCTTTAAATCCTAATTTGGCACCAAGGACCAGCTAACAGCAACCAAACAACCTGCTGCAGCAGCCAACAACTTTATTACATCAGAAACTAAACTTAATTAAGACTAATACAACTTCTTAAGCTAAACAATCAACAACTAACAACAGCACAACTCAGTAGCAGCAATGGACAGCAGTAGCAGCAGCACACCAGCAGCAGAATAGCAGCATTAACAGAATTTTAACTATCAACTACAATTCCTGCCATTTCCAACCATTCAACCCATGCCTCGGATTCTCGGTTTATAACACAAGACTTGTGCCACGGTCTCGACCGAGTACGGATGCGTAAGTAACATGAAATGCGCATATTTACTCAACCGATCGACCGCAACAAAAATGGTGTTTTTCCCGTTGGAACGGGGTAAACCCTCGATGAAATCCATTGAATTGAAGTCCAAACCGTATTTGGAATTGGTAATGGTTGGAGGAGGCCGGGATACACCCCGTTATCGGACTTACAACGTTGACATGTAGTACATTCGGAAATAAATTTGTAAACATCACGACGTAATCCACGCTAATAAAAAAAACTACTCAACTTATGGAAAGTAACATCAACCCTGGAGTGAACCCCAACCACTGAGCCATGGTATAGATCGAAAATCCGGCGACGGAGAGCAATATTTGGACCCACTACCAATCGCCTGAAGCGACGCAGCTCACCATTGACCCAGGAAAATGTCGGATGTGCAGCTGGGTGCTGCTGCAGCGCAGAAACAAGCCGTGACAGAGAGGGATCTGTGTGTACAGATTCTGCAATTTCAGTAAGCAAGGGAGATGACAGGTCAAGTATTAAAGAACGCAGCTCAACATCGGAATGTGGCATTAGAGAAAGGGCGTCAGCAGCTTTATTTTTGCAGCCCCGTTTGTACTCGATAGTGTAAGAAAACCCCATCAATTTTGCTAACCAAGCACATTGTAAAGGAGTATTCACCCTTTTTTCAAGCAAAAACTTTAAGCTTTGTTGATCGATGCGCAGAATAAAGGAACGATGAGAGAGATAATGCTCCCATTTCCGAACCACCATGACCACGGCCATCAATTCCCGTTCATAAACCGAGAGACCTTGATGTGAGGGAGCGAGAGCTTTGCTTAAATAAGAAACAGGATGATTGTCTTGCATCACCTGAAGAAGAAGCACCTAGACGCCAAAATTGTGAGTGCACCTGAAGAAGACCCAAACCCGTACCCGAAGCATCTATCTCTACGACAAATGGTCTCAAAAAATCCGGTAAGGCAAGCACCGGAGCAGCTGTGAGTGCATCTTTAAGAGCAGAGAAAGCATGCTCTGCTGTGGGTGTCCATATAAAAGAATCGTGCTTTAATAAGTCGGTTAAGGGGCGGCTGATAGCCCTAAAATTGTGGATAAAACGGCGGCAATATCCAACTAAGCCCAAGAAACCCTAAAGCTGTTTCAATGTAGTAGAAAGTGGCCAGGACCGCACGGCCTCAATCTTGGCGCTGTCCGTAAAAACCCTGTGCGAAGAAATACGATGCCCCAAGTAATCGATTTCTTTGAAGAAAAAAGCACATTTGGAACCTTTGGCAAATAATTGATGATCTTGCACTGCTTGGAACACCAAGCGTAAATGATATAAGTGCGTGGACACATCCCGACTATAGAGAAAAATGTTGTCGAAGAAAACAAGTACGAAACGCCGTAAATAGGGTTGAAAGACCGTGTTCATCAGGCTCTGGAAAGTGGCCGGGGCATTTGTTAACCCTAACGGCATCACAAGAAATTCGTAGTGACCGAGATGAGTGCAAAATGCCGTCTTATACACATCTTCTTCACAAACACGTACCTGATGATACCCACTACGGAGATCGAGTTTAGAGAAAATCACGGACCCATATAATTTGTCCAATAGTTCTTCCACCACCGGAATCGGGAATTTATCTTTGATTGTCTTACGATTCAATTCCCTATAGTCGACGCACATACGCCATGTACCGTCCTTTTTCTTTACAAGAATAACGAGCGACGCAAAAGGGCTATTGCTATTACAGATTATCCCGGTTTCAAGTATTTCCTGAATCGTACGTTCAATGGCATCCTTTTGAACCAAAGGATAACGATAAGCTTTTATATTAACCGGACCTTCACCTTGTTTAAGGATAATACGATGGTCAAAGTGTGGTCGACGAGGCGACAAGGCCCGAGGTTCCTCAAAAATCAAAGCAAAATCATGTAACAGTGAGTTGAGCTCAGCCCACTCACAGTCGATAACAAAACAGAGGACGGAGAAGACTCCAAAGCACAAATAGTCATTAACGAATTGTATGGAAGAAGAACAACATGAATAGAAGGACTCATAATATGTAAGCTGTGAAAGCTTTTCTTACCATTGTTACGAACAGAAGGAACTGATCCATATAACGTGCGGGTCTCCGAGCTCCACGTGAATTGCATCTGTAAGCGGTTGAAGTCCCAAAGAATCGACCCCAAAGTGGACAACGATTGGATCCCAAGAACCATATCACAGCCACCTAATGCGAGCAACAAGACGTCACTGCTATAATCATAACCTTGAGCACTCCAACAAAAATCGCGGCATATCTCTGAGCATTGGAGATGGCTCCCGTCAGCAACCACTGCTAACAGCACCGGAATGGAAGAAACCGTGCACCCCAACCAGCGTGCTTTAGCCATGTCAAGGAAATTATGTTACTACCACTATCAATGAGGATGTGGAGTGGCTTACGATGATGAAAACCCATTATCCGCATAATGGTATACGAAGAAGCGCTCGCCAAAGCATGACAAGATATATGTGGAACATCGTCCACCATCGAAGCACCCGGACCTAGCAGCAAGTCATCGGGATCTAGGTCCTCGGTATCAGAACTAATGCCGAAAATCATTTTCAATTGAGGATTCTTGACCTTACACACCTTCATATGCCCCAGAGTGAAGGATTCATTACAGAAGGAACAAAGACCCTTCTCCCTATGATCCTCATTTTAGCAGCAGAAATTGTGCGGCCTTCACGTTTTAAGGGACGGGATCCCAGCCCCGAGGAGTCCGTGGAAGAGAGAACAATCGACCCTGGTATAGAAGAATAGGCTGAGGAACCCGATGGGTTACGAAAACCCCCAGACCGAGAAGAACCACCAGTGGACATTTTGAAAGTCGAGGACAGGTTGGCCTCCTGTAATCGAGCTAAGTTCATAGCCTGAACTAACGTACTAGGCTGAAGCATAAGGACTGGATATCGAATTGAATCTTTAAGGCCGGTAACAAAGCACGAGACTAAGTATGACTCAGAGAGACTCAACCAAGGCACCAGGAGTTCAAAGTGCGATTGGTATTCTAAGACACTGCCGACCTGCAGCAATGTTATCAAATCCGCCATGGAATTTTTGTAAACGTTACCGAATCGTTGAATTAATAGGGCCGCGTAATCGGACCATGCGACATCCTCAATAGGGCGATTAGATGTTTCAAGAAAGGAGCGATGCCACTCAAGGGCCTCATCCTCAAGGTGCATTGAAGCTAATTTTGTCTTAATTGATTCAAGGGTGAGATCAATGTTGAAAAATTCTTCAACCTTCCACACCCAATTTTTAACAGTAGTACCACCAAAAAATCGTGGAAAATCATTTTTCGACAAACAAGTATGAAAATGATACAGAGACGAAACCGAAGAAGATATACCAGTGCCGGAACCCGAGGCAGTTGCCGGAGCAAGAGGCGGCTCAGAAGGACGGCCCAAGAGACCATCGCCTGGACGCGAATCGGCCAGACGAGAGGCGATTGGACGCTGTTGGCTCTGAATCTTGCGCAAGATCTCCATAATTTGCTTTGTTCCTGTTTAAGCGAAGAGATATCCGATTGGACACGATCCTCGAAAATCTGCAAGCGTTCATCCATGGAACGCTGGAGCCGTGACTCCGTGTCATGAAGCCGAGTCTCCAGACGCCTCAAATCGGACGCAGCACGAGTTCCTTTGGCAATAGATCGAATCTGCGCAGCACGATCCTAAATCTGATACCAAATGATGTGATCAATTGAGATTCACCATGAATTAGTGCAAGAAACACAAATGAAAGAGAAAGAGAGAAGGTTAGAGATAGAGACTCCGGAAGGGTAAAGAGACTGAGTCGAGACAGGAGAGAGAAAGAGAGGAGAGAGAGAGAGAAAGAGGAGAGAGAAAGAATATTTGTTTATTGATACCCAAAACAAATCATTTACAAGTATTTATACTAAAACCCTTATTACATTCAAGCATTTGTACTAAAACCCTTATTACATTCAAAGACTTGTATCAATATATTAGAATATAGGTCCTTTAGATTTAAAACTAAAGAAATTTGAAATTTTTTTTTTTTTTCCGTTACACCTGATAGATTTATTCTCGAAAAAATTTAGTTTCTGAAATTAAATTTTCCAATGAGATGATACATCACTTGAAGAAGAAGCACCTAGACGCCATCACCATCAAACTCCACCCAGGAAATCCTCTAGTTGGAATATCAAAGTGGACATCCCGGAATTCGAAGGATGCCTACAACCTGATGACTTCATCGATTGGATACCCACCAGGGAAGGACTTTTTGAGCTCAATGATATCCTTGATGAAAGTCGAGTCCAACTAGTTGCGATCAAGTTGAAGACGTGTGCATCCATTTGGTGGGAGAATCTCAAGAGACAATGTGAAAGAGAAGGTACTAGTAAGATCAAATCCTAGAGTAAAATGCATCGAGAATTGACTTGAAAATTTCATCCCCGGGATTACCACCAAGACACTTTCATCAGGTTCCACAACTTGAAGCAAAGACTGATGTCTATTGAAGAATATACCATGCAGTTCAAGCATCTCATGATGAAATGTGACATTAAGGAGCCCGAAGAACAGAGTATTGCACACTACTTCGGAGGATTGAACTCTGAGATTGAAGACACTGTGCAACTGCAACATTATTGGTCCCTTAATAATGTCATTCGCCTTGCACTTAAATTCGAGAAACCAAGATCCGAGAAAGGTGACACAATTTCATCAAATTTCAAACGACTGCTACAATCAAAGGCAGTTCCTTCAAACACAACCTCATCAGCACCTGCTATCTCTGGCAAGGGAAAAAAAAGTTAGTTCGAGTCGTCCAACCACTCCAGGAAAGTGCTTCAAATGTCAGGCGTAGGACATATTGCCTCAGATGTCCTAACCACCGAGTGTTCACACTTGTCGAAGAAGGAGAGAGTGAAGAAAATAAAGAAGAAGAGACGTTGCCCAATTCGATGAAAGAGACAAAGAGACTATCCATGCATATCATGGTGAATCCTTTGTGGTGCATCGAGTACTCAACATTGATGCAATAAGCAAAGAAGAGAGTTGGCTCCGCCATAACATCTACCCCACTAGATGCACTACAAAAAACAAAGTTTGTGACGTTATCATCGACAATGGGAGTTGTGAAAACATTGTTGCTACTAGCATGGTGGAGAAATTAGAGCTTCCTACTGAACCTCATCCACAACCATACAAGCTATAATGGCTAAGGTAAGGAAATGAAGTTCGAGTCATGAAGCAGTGCCTTGTACAATTTTCAATTGAAAATAAGTATAAGGATAAAATCATGTTATTTGTATGGATGCCTGTCACTTATTTCTTGGTAGCCCTTGGCAATATGATCGTAAAGCTATCCATGATGGCTATCATATTCTTTTGTGAAAGATGGAATAAAGATCAAGTTAGCTCTTTTGAATGCTAAAGACCATCTAAAGAAGCCAAACAATACTTTGATCACCATGTCTAATTTAGATAAGGCTCATTGAAAATCCAAGATAGCATGCTTTTTGTTGGTGTTTGAGGAAAATGAATGTTTTAACTCAACTCCTTAAGTTTTCAAGCCATTACTTAAAGAGTTTTCTGATGTTGTACCTGACAAAATCCCTCCCGGAGTACCGCCAATGTGAGATATCCAACATGCCATTGACTTTGTTCCTGGAACTATTATTCCTAATGTCCCTACTTACCGAATGAGTCCTCAAGAACATGAAGAACTTCAACACCAAGTGAAGGAACTCATGGCTAAGGGATTAGTCAAAGAAAGTGTTAGCACTCGTGCTGTGTCTAGACTTCTAGTCCCTAAGAAAGATGAGACATGTACAATGTGTATCGATATCTAAGTGATAAGTCTAATTTAAAATATAACCATTCATATCATTTAGGTTCATTTTCAAACCATTTTACATCAAACTGTTATCGCTTTTGCTCCTTTTCACTCCGATTGTTATTTCCTTGCAATAGTACTCATTTTATGCTAAATCTTGCTAGGTTCTATCATCAACACCAGCAAGTGAATGCAAAATATAACCAAAAAAAAAAAGAAAAGAAAAAATTGGCAAAACACATCAAGTTCACACGGGTAAGCAAGGAAACACCAAGTTCATGTACAATTCATTTCAACTTGCTATTTTGGGCGGCAATTCAAGCAAATCAAGTGAAAGAACTTCATAAACACTTCAAGAGCTCATCCAACTTCATTTAAAAGCTAAGTTGTTTGAAAAAGCAGTTTTGGGTGGCAAGGGTGGCAACAAGAACAAATGAGATTAAAGCTATTGTAATTTTTAATTTCAAGTATCCCCAACCTCATGTACTATAAATAGAGAGGTTTGGGAAGTGTTTTTCATCAATTCATCAAGAAAATAAAAAAAAAAAAAACCAAAAACAAAGTAGAAACACAAGTAGAAATTCGGATAAAAGAGGAACAGTGTGAAAAGAAAGAGTTTGGTTTGTAATTTTTTAATTTCAAGTTCTTTTCTATCCTTTCCTTCTTTAAATTTATGGATTTTGTCGTAGTTTTTATTTATATTATGTATATGATGAACTAAATTTATCTTTCCAAGGCTACGATGTAGCCTAAGTTGTAATATAAGCTCTTTTCTAATTCAACATATTCAAAGTTTGTTTATTGTGCTGTTTGAGTGTCTATCATTGTTCTTCATGAGTTTTGATTGCTTGATCACCATTCAAAGACTACAATGACTCATAATGTGTCCGAGAGGAGATTTATGATGAATGCTAAAGTGATAAACACCACAAATTGAGCAAATGCTAGAGATAGATTAACGCAATTTGTGTGATCTTAAGTGAAAACCATGGATCTTCAAAACTCTTTCCTTATTTAAATTCATACAAGAAATTGATGAGTTAATATGTAAAAGAGCATGCTAAATGTTGCTCGAGAGAAAATATTTAGTAAATTAGGTTTTTGACCATCAACACATAATAACCACTTGAATATCGAGACTAGAAAGGCGTATTGATGCAACTAGATGGATGCTTTGGATCTTATTAAATTATAGAAATCTTCTAAAATCAGAAAACTTTTCATAAAAATAGTAAACAATTTTGTTCTTTTCATTTTGTTTTGTTTCATATCAAAAACTTCAAATTTGGGTCTTTCAAATGGTGCCAAAACTACTAATTGCGTTGCTCGTTCAATAAGAATTCTCGTGGGATGATACTCTACTCATTCTATATTACTTGATATGACTTAGTGCATTTGCTAAACAAACACCAAGCATCGCGTTTTTGGCACAGTTGCAAGGGATTGTTCTTTTTTGAGTTTGAAAAAGAAGTTTCTTTTCTTTCATTTATTTCATCCACTTGATTTTATTTGTAAAGTTATTTTTATTTTCATATAGCACCCCCCTCCCTAAAATTGTGTTTTTATTAAGTTTTGTTAAGCTTGTTTTATTTTGTTGTTTTTCTAGTATTTCATCTTTATTTTCACCTTTCTTTTACTTATAGTTCACTTTGATAAAATTTTGAAAGTTATAATTGTTATGTTTAAGTTTTTCCAAACATTAGTGGTATATTTCTTTAGTTTTTGTGAAAATTTTGTTTTTGTTAGGTTTTTGTATTAGATTGTTATAATTTAAGTTTTCTTATTAGTTTTATCTTTCTTTTAACTTTTAATGCTTTTAAAATTTGGTTTTGTTAAGCTTTTTATTATATTGTAGTGTTTTGTTTCTCTTTCATTGTTGCTATCGTTCTTTTGACTTTTAAAGTCTGTGTTTTGTATTTTGTATGCAAAATCAAAATGGAAATGAAATAATCCCTTTGGATCCTAAAATTGAAAGAACACTTCAACAAATCAAGAAAACCAAACAAACTAAAATAATGGCTAACAAAAATAATGATAATGAAGGAGCTTTAAAAGATTACGCTGTCCTAACTGTTGGTGGATGCACTTCCAGCATCTGACGTCCACCCATACAAGCAAACAATTTTAAAATAAAACCCGCAATGATACAAATGATTCAACAGACTGTTTAGTTTTGTGGTCTACCTAGTGAGGACCTGAATCTACATATCACTAACTTTCTTGACATATGTGATACATTTAAGCACAATGGCGTTAGCGATGATGCCATTCGCTTAAACTATTCCCATTCTCACTAAGAGATAAGGCCAAGGCATGGTTAATGTCATTGCCATCAGGTACTATCACCACATGGGATGATTTGGCCCAAAAATTTCTTGTTAAATATTTTCCACCAGCCAAATCAACCAAAATGAGGAGTGACATTACTTTTTTATACAATATAATATGGAATCATTGTATGACGCATGGAAACGATATAAAGAGCTTTTAAGAAGGTGCCCATACCATAGTTTACTAGTTAGGATGCAAGTCCAAATGTTTTACACTGGTTTGGCACCTAATACCCAAACAATGGTAGACGCAGCGACTAGAGGAGTCCTAAACAACAAGACACCATACGAAGCATATGAGTTGCTAGAGGTAATGGCTAGCAACAACTATGTTAGAACAAGTGATAGAACAACACAACGGAAACCTGCAGGCATTCACGAAGTAGACACATTAACCACATCGTCCGCTCAAATTTCAGTGATTTAGAAATAGTTGGGTAACATAGGTGTTAATGCCATACAATCTCTTATGCTAACATGCGAGTTTTGTGCAGGAAATCATGCGAGCATAGAATGTCAGACGGGGAACCCTTTTGCCACAGCTTCTTCAAATCATGAGCAAGCCAATTTTGTTTCAAAATTTCAAAAATCACAATCCCTATTCCAACACTTACAATCCCAGGTGGAGAAACCACCCAAATTTTTCATGGAATAACCAAGGGATTCAAAAATAACCCATTCATGCACAACAAGAAAAGAAAATTGACCTCAAAGATATGTTCAATAAGTTTATGCAAGAAACCACAAGTTTCATGCAACAAACACAAACAAATCTTCGAAATCAAGAAGTTTCTATCCGAAATCAAGAAGCTTCGATCAAAAAATAAAAGACCCAAATCGGACAAATTTCAAACCAACTTTCTGAAAGGTCTCAAGGTTCCTTACCTAGTAACACAATTACTGCACCAAACGAACAACGCTTAATCGACTGGTCCACAGACATGAACCAAGAAACTGAAAATGGGGAAGGGACGAAAATCCAAAATGAAGATGAACCAAAAAGGGCAGAACCTCAACCCTACAAATCAAAAGTCTCGTTCCCTCGATGTTTGAAAACGAAAAAAGCAGACGAACAATTTGCTAAATTTTTGGAAGTTTTCAAAAAATTACATATTAATATCCCTTTTACTGATATGTTAGAGAAGATGCCCAAATAGGCAAAATTTATGGAGGAAATCGTATCTAACAAAAGGAAGTTGGGAGAATTCAAAACAGTGGCACTAACTGAATAATGCAGTGCGATACTCCAAAAGAAGTTACCTCCTAAGTTCAAAAATCTAGGGAGTTTCACTATACCTTGCACCATTGGTACCATTAGCTTTGATAAAGTTTTATGTGATTTAGGTGCAAGCATTAATTTAATGCCCCTCTCTGTGTTCAGGAAGCTGGGCTTAGGAGAGGTGAAGGTCAATACAGTATCTCTCCAACTAGCAGACAGATCGATCAAGTATCCAAGAGGAGTGGTTGAAGATGCCTTAGTGAAGGTTGACAAATTCATCTTCCCGGCCGATTTTATAGTACTTGAAATGGAAGAGGATCAAGAGATACCTCTTATTATTGGACGACCCTTCCTCGATACAGGAAGGACCCTGATTGATGTGCCACAAGGAAAGCTTATTTTAAGGGTGCAAGATGAACAGATAACCTTCAATGTCTTTAATGCTATGAAATTTCCCACTTACATGGATTCTTGTTTTGACAGTTTGGTAGCTGAGAAGTTCAGGGACACATTCCCTAAGTTTCCAATTGAAGCGTGCCTAACAAAGTTGGGGACCTTAGACACTGAGAACAACTTGATAAGGGATTGTGCCTAATACCTGGAGGATGGCGAACCTTTCGATTCCCACCATGAAGCAAGAGTGGAGGACATACAAGCAATTGAAACACAACAGAGAATAAGAGAAGATGAGCCTCCAAATCTCGAGCTCAAGCCACAGCCATCTCATCTCAAGTATGCTTATCTTGATAATTCTAACACTTATTCTGTTATTATTAATGCTTCTTTGAGTAATGTCAAACAGGAAAGGTTGCTTAGAGTTCTAAGGGAGCATAAATTAGCCATCGGATGGGCCCTTTCAAACATCAAGGGAATTAGCCCGCCCTTACGCATGCACAAGATTCTCATGGAAAATACCTTCAAGCCTACCGTGCAGTCACCACATTGATTAAACCCTGCTATGAAAGAGGTGGTAAGAAAAGAAATTGTCAAGTTATTAGATGCCGGGATTATTTATCCCATATCTGATAGTCTGTGGGTAAGTCTAGTACAAGTAGTTCCAAAGAAAGGAGGAATAACTGTAGTAGAAAATGAGAACAATGAGCTCATCTCTACTAGGACCGTCATAGGGTGGAAGGTATGTATAGATTATAGAGAACTTAATAATGCCACCTAAAAAGACAATTTTCCCTTACCATTCATTGATCAAATGTTAGAAAAACTTGCTAACCATTCATATTGTTGTTTCATTGATGGTTATTCAGGATATAACCAAAATGCCATAGCACCGGAAGATCAGGAAATACCACTTTTACTTGTCCATATGATACCTTTTGCCAATAGGAAAATGCCTTTTGGATTATGCAATGCTCTTGCCACATTTCAACAGTGTATGATGGCAATCTTTAATGATATGGTGGAAAAGTTCATAGAGGTATTTATGGATGATTTTTCAGTCTTTGGTGCTTCATTTGATGATTGTTTAGCTAACCTTTCTATGGTTTTACAAAGATGCACTTACACTAATCTTATTTTGAATTGGGAGAAATGTCAGTTTATGGTACAGGAAGGGATTGTGTTAGGGCATATGATTTCGAAAAGGGGAATTGAGGTTGATAGAGAAAAAACCCAAGTGATAAAGCGATTACCTCCCCCTACTAATGTTAAGGGAATTCGAAGCTTCTTGGGTCATGCAGGCTTCTATAGAAGATTTATTGAGGACTTCTCTAAGATCACTAAGCCGCTCTGCAATTTATTGATGAAAGATATCCCTTTTAACTTTGATAGTGACTATATGCATGCTTTTGAAACTATGAAGAAAAAACTAGTATTAGCACCAATAATCGTAGCACCCGATTGGGCCTTACATCAAAGTATTTTGGTTGCAGTAGATTATGTATCAAAGTGGGTTGAAGCAACTGATTTTCCAACCAATGATGCAAGAGTTATGGTCAACTTCGTAAGAAAGAACATCTTTTCTCGATTTGGAACTCCTAGAGCAATTGTAAGGGATGACGGGAAACATTTTCGCTATCGTCAACTTAAAGCTTTATTGAGTAAGTATGAAGTGACACATCATGTGGGTGCCCCATACCATCCTCAAACAAGTGGTGAAGTGAAAATTTCTAATCGAGAATTGAAAAGTATTCTGGAAAAGACCGTTAGTGCTTCTAGAAAAGATTGGTCGAAAAAGTTAGATGATGCACTTTGGGCATATAAAACAACATTCAAAACACCAATTGGAATGTCTCCATATCGATTGGTTTATGGCAAGACGTGTCATTTAGTAGTAGAATTGGAGCATAAAGCATACTAGGCCATAAAAATCTCGAATTTCAACTCAGAAGCTGCAGGAGAGAAGAGGTTACTACAAGTCAATGAAATGGATGAATTCAGGAATGAAGCCTATGAAAATGCTCTAATTTATTAGGATCGAAAGGAAAGATGGCATGACAAGCACATTCTGAATTGGGAATTCGTAGTCGGACAAAAAGTTTTACTTTTTAACTCCCGATTACGACTTTTCCCAGGGAAATTGCGCTCCAGATGGTCAGGACCCTTCATTGTAACTCGTTTCTTTCCATATGACATAGTCGAGATCCAAGATGAAAAGAAGGGTTCATTCAAAGTTAATGATCAAAGGCAGAAACCCTATATTGATGGAGAGCTCGAGCCGTAGAAGACCTCCATTCATCTCAACGAAGTCGAATGATCTACCGAAAAATTTGAGCTAATGATTATAACTTAAGCGCTTCTTGGGAGGAAGGCATATTGATGCAACTAGGTGAAATAGGATGCCTTGGATCTTATTAAATAGAAATATTCTAAAATCGGGAAACTTTTCATAAAATCAGTAAACATTTTTGTTCTATTTCATTTTGTTTTGTTTCATATCAAAAACTTCAAATTTTGGTCTTTTAAATAGTGGTAAAGCTACTAATTTCGGTACTCGTTCAATAATAATCCTCGTGAGATGATACTCTACTCATTCTATATTAATTGATACGACATAGTGCACTTGCAAAGCAAATGCCAAGCAACACTGAGCATTGAAAAGGATCACTATCAAATATCGCTTACCAATACCTCGCCTCGATGATTTGCTAGATCAACTGCATGGATCCGTCATCCACTCAAAGATTGACCTCTATAGTGGATGTCATCAAATTAGACTCAGGATGGGTTATATCGGTGGACTGTTGTGCCTTTTTGCCTCTCTAACGGTCCAAGTACATTCAAGCACCTCATGAATCACGTCTTTCGACCTTTTCATTGGAAAACTTGTTGTTGTCTACTTTGATGATGTTCTGGTGTATAAAAAAAAGTAGGAGAAACACATTGAGCATCTTCACCAAATCTTTAAAGTGCTTAAGAGAGAGAAACTTTATGTTAACCTTAAAAAGTGTGATTTCTTAACTAAGAAGGTTACTTTCCTTAGTTATGTCATCTCAAATCAAGGCGTTGAGGTGGACCAAAGCAAAGTTGAAGCAATTGTAAAGTGGACCACACCCAAACACTACATGAAGTTAGAAGCTTCCATGGGTTGGCCTCTTTCTACAGACGTTTCATTCAAAATTTTACCTCAATTACTACCCTGATGACTGATTGCATGAAAGGAGATCGCTACAGTTGGAATAATAAAGTGCCAAGAAGTTTTAAAGAACTAAAGAAGAGGATCAATGAAGCATCTAGGTTGGCATTACCTAATTTCGATTTGGTATGTGAAGTTTTGAAGTATTCCACATGTGACAAGGAGTTATATGCTATTATTCGAGCATTGGATAACTAGCGTCATTATCATGAAGCCCTTAAGCATCAGAATTCATAACAAAAGCTTACTCATTGGCATTCTATATGGACTGAATTTGTTCACACTTTTCCACTTTTATTGAAGCACAAGTCAGGTACTCAAAACAAGGTGGCTGATGCTCTAAGTCGACGTCATTCGCTTCTTTCTACAATGCAATTGAAAGTTGTCGGGTTTGGAAACTATGAAAGAATTGTACGAAGATAATCCTAACTTTGGTGAGATATGGAAGAATACTGCTGAAGATCCACACGGACTCTTTCATCGGCAAAATGGATTCTTATTCAAAGCAAATCAACTATGCTTCCTACGAGGTTCATTGTGTCATGCTATCATCTGGGAGTCTCATGATGGAGGATTAGTTGATCACTTTGGAAGAGACAAGAAAGTAGATCTTGTTAAAGAAAATTTTTATTGGCCTAGAATTGAGAGAGATGTTGTGATTCATATCAAGAGATGTCACACTTGTCACATTGCAAAAATGGGTAATCAAAACACTAGACTTTATATGCCTTGACCTATTCCATATACCCCATGGGAAGATGTAAGCATGGATTTTTTTGTTTTTTAAGGATTACCAAGAACATAACACAACAAAGACTCTGGGATGGTGGTTGTTGATAGATTTTCGAAAATGGCACATTTTATACCATGCTACAAGATGTATGATGCTTCCAGTGTTGCTGATCTATACTTCAAGGAAATTGTGCGTCTTCATGGAGTTCCCAACACTATCACATATGATTGAGATGCCAAGTTTTTGGGTCACTTTTGGCAAGTACTTTGGCATAAAATAGGTACGCAATTGCAATTTAGCGCAACTAGCCACCTTTAAATGGATGGTCAAACTAAGGTTGTGAACAAGATCTTGGGAAATCTTTTTTGAAGATTTTTAGGTAAGCATGTTTCTTCAGTGGGATCTAGTTTTGGCCCAAGCTGAGTTCGCCTACAACAATTCTGTCAGTCAAACTACTAGATAGTGTGCTTTTGAAGTTGTGTACGAAGCAGCCATTAAGTCCTTTAGACCTCATGCATCTAACCATTTCCAAACATTTCAACCTTAATGCAAATGAACAAGTAAGGGAGATTAAGAAGCTTCATGAAGAAGTTCATGGAAGGATCCAATGACAAAATGAAATGTATCAAAGGCAAGCAAACAAGTATTGCAACCACACAAGGTTCAATGAAGGAGATCTAGGTTGGATTCATCTCAGGAAGGATCATTTTCTTAATAAAGCACATGCTAAGCTTTCCCCTTGAGCTAGTGGTCGTTTTCATGTCTTGAAGTTTATTAACGACAATGCGTACAAGATTGAGCTTCTTGGAGATCATGGAGTTTCTGCGACGTTCAATGTTGCTGACCTTTCTCCGTATTATGAAGATCAAGATGAAGATGCACAAGATGAAGATGTTTTAGACTTGACGGCAAGCCTTCTCCAACCCGATAAGTATGACACGGAGTGTCTATGAAGTCTGACCTTAATTTATTTAATTAGCTTTGATTAAGTCAATTTATTTATCGTAGTCTTTATTAGTTAGTTTCTAGAAGTAATTTGAATTTTAATTTAGAGTTTTAGTATTTATTAAAATATATTTCCATTTATGGGAGTATAGCTCCATATTAGGCATATTTACTTGGATTTCATCCAAATTACCCTTTTACCCCTTTACTGTATAAATAGAGGGATGTTGTTCACTTTATTCATTCATTATTATTATCAATATCAATTAAAGTTCTCATTATCATCTCACAACAACAATTGATTACCATTTAGTAAAACTTAATTCTACTAAATAAGTTTTACTGCACTCTAGAAACAAATACATTTACTCCTTAAATTTCCCTGTAATATTTTACTCATAATTGACCCCCTCTAATAAATGTCCACAAGAAAAATAATTTAAACTACTATTGTCATTTTTTCTAACTTTTCCTTCTTAGTTCCCAACTCACCCTTCTCAAATAATTCACTAATACAAAAAAGCACTTCTGCATTAATTCCAAATGTCAAACATATGGAATGCTCAGGCCAAAGTCTTTGGAATAATACAAATACTTGTGAATCAATTAAGGAGACATTATACATGATAGATTCCTAGTAAAATATCCGTTCTCTCTACACTTCATACAATTACCCAACGAATATAGGATCCCGATTAAACTTTATAACATGATCCTTTTAGCGCATCAAAGCAATTAACATTCCATGCATGAGTTCAGACTATTTCCCTGATTTAGAGTCATTGCGTAAACAAAATTTATATGAGATGTTCACTTCCGATAGTCACGCAAAAACGAGCAAATCATGTGGTCCATTCAATGTAACAATCTCCTTGCAATACTACACCAACATAATATTCTGGATCACCATCTATATAACCAAGACAAATTATCTAGATGTTACATTATGGTCTTAGTAGACAAGTATTACAAACTCATCACTGACTATGAATTGATTATTAAATAACATTTTAATCTATTATTGGTCTTTCTATGGCATAATCTCATCATCCACTAAAACAAATATCCCAAATGTCATTTAAGAACTTCGTCCATCTCATGTACATGCTTTGAGAGAAAACAATATTACATGCAGAATAATGAACTCATAAACATATAGACGATAATAAACAAATTTTATTCAATAATAAAAATGTTTACATGAATTGTGTTCCCTAGGACACCAATCATAACAATCTCCCACTTGTCCCAATCCCAATTGGCCATACAGTGCATTCCCATCCTATCCAAATGAGACTCAAATGACTTTTGAGTCAAAATCTTTGTGAAAAGATCTGCCACATAGTTTGCGGTATCTATCTTCAGAATTGCAATCTCCCCTTTCTCCACATAGTCTCGAATGAGGTGATACTTTCTTTCAATGTGCTTGGAACCATTGTGTTTCCTAGGTTCCTTAGAGTTAGCTATCGCACCCGGGTTGTCACAATAAATGGCAACAGGTTTAAGCCTCTCCTTGATTACCTCCAGCTCCATAAGGAGCTTCCTTAGCCAATAAGCCTCCTCGAAAGCTTCAGAAGCTGCCACATACTCAACTTCCATGGTGGAGTCAGCAACGCAAGACTCCTTGACACTCCTCTAACTAATGGCTCCACCCTTAAGGGTAAAAATATAACCAAACGTCCAGCATCTAGCATTTATGTCTGCCTGAAATCTGAGACAAAATAGTCCACTGGAATCTGACTGAAAATCTGAGACAAAATAGTCCACTGGAATCAACTCGTCACCATGAAAAACCAACATATAATCTCTAGTCCTTCTTAAGTATTTGAGAATATGCTTTACTACCATCCAATGCATGAGACCTGGATTAGACTGATATCTAGTCACCATCACAATAGCAAAACAAATATCATGTCTACTACATAACATAGCATACATAAGGCTTCCCATGGTCAAAGCATATAGAATACTCCTTATATAATCTTTCTCTTGAGATGTCCTAGGACATTCCTGTAAAGAAAGGGACACTCTATGCCTGATGGGCAATAAACCCTTCTTGAAGTCTGCCATATTAAACTTAGACAACACTTTGTTTATATAGGCAGCCTGAGATAGACCCAACACCATATTCTTACGATCTCACAAAAGCTTGATTCCAAGAATATAGCTAGCTTCTCCTAAGTCATTTATATCAAACTGACTCGATAGCCAAATCGTAATAGTTGATAAACCCCGCCCCCCCCCCCCCCTCCCCCCCGCCCCCGTCGTTAGGACATCAGCCACATACAATACTCAGAAAGCCACTACTTTCTCTATATTATGTTTGTTCATGCTGGGTTCATCAACAAATTGAGCAAAACCGTAGGACTTTATTGCTTCATTAAATCTTTTCTTCCATGAGCGATTAAATCTTTTCTTCCATGAGCGAGATGCTTGCTTAAATCCATAAATGGACCTTTTCAGTTTGCATACCATATGCTCCTTATTTTTACCAATGGACCCTTCTGGTTGCACCATATAGATGTCTTCATCAAGACTACCATTCAGAAAGGCTGTCTTGACATCTATTTGCCAAATCTCATAATCATATTGAGCAACAATAGATAAGAGTCTCCTAATGGACTTTAACATGGCTACTGGTAAGAAGGTCTCATTATAACCGACCCATTCCTTTTGGGTATAACCCTTAGCAACTAGTCTTGCCTTGAAGGTTTCCACCTTTCCTGTCCACTCCTAACTTCTTCTGGTAGACCCACTTACAACCAATGGGTTTAATGACAGGTGGCGCGTCTACAAGATCCCAGACTTGATTAGAATACATAGATTCTATCTCTGCTCTCATTGCCAAAAGACATTGGTCAGCATCCTTGTCCTCGAACGCCTCATCATAACTAAGAGGAATAGATACATCATCTAGCTCAATAACTAGGGCCCCAGACAAGTATCGATAAAGTTTCCTAGCAATTCTTCCACTACACCGAGGCTCCTGTGTACTTCAAGTTGTCTCAGAATGAACTACAAGGGTATCCAATAAACCTCATCTGTCTTGAGACCAATCAAATCGTTCAGAAGTAGTGTCATTTTCACTTACCTTCTCAAACACTATTTTACTTTTACTTTTGTAGTCCATCAAAAAATTGCCCTCCAAAAATCTAGCAATTGTGCTAATAAATACCTTTTGGTCTGAAGGACTATAGAAAAGACCACCTTTTGTACCCCTAGGGCACCCTACAAACACACACATGTCTGTTCTAGACTCCAACTTGTTAGAGCTCTTTTCCAACACATGTGTTGGACATTCCTAAATATGAAGATATCCTGTACTAGGCTTGTTCCCAGTGCACAACTACATGGTTGTTTAGGAACCGAATTTGTAGGAACCAAATTAAGAACATAAGCTTTTGTTTTCAAGGCATAACCCTAAAAAGAGATTAGTAAAGTAGCATGATTCATCATGGACCTTACCGTCTCTAGCAACGTCCTATTTCTCCTTTTTGCAATGTCATTGCAGTATACCCAGTGCAGAAAGCTGAGATCTAATCCCACTTACAGTTAAGAGAACTAAAAAATCTCTTGAAAGGTATTCACCTCATTGATCAGATTGAAGTGATTTGATATGTTTACCCGTCTCATTCTCAACTTCAGCTTTAAACTTCTTGAACTTTTCAAAAGAGTCAAACTTCTGTCTCACCAACTAAATGTAACCGTACCTAGAGTAATCATAAAAAAAGGTGAAGAAGTACTCATACCCTCCTCTCACTTGAACATTCATTGGTCCACATACATCAGTGTGAACCAGCTATAGCTAGTCAACAACTCTGTTGTATTTACTATTAAAGAACAAAGTTAGTAATCTTTCCTTTTATCCAGGATTCGCAGATCGGTAAGCACTTCAAGACTAAAGACTTCATTAATCCTTCATCCACTAGTCTTTTGATCCTACCAAAATTAATATGACAAAGGCACTGGTGCCATTTCACTACAAGAAAGTTGGCTTTTAACGACCAAAAATAACAACTGGAATTTTTTTGTCGTTAAAAGTGTGTGTGTGCAAGGCCTAGTTGCGACAAAATTAAAACACCTTCATTAAAAGGTGGTACATGTTGGGCTTATACAACCTGGTACTAAATAAGATTGTTAATTCTATCCATAAACCATCATTAACAGGCTCAAGTAAGCAGTAAAATTTGGTCGAAAAAGTTAAAATTAGTTAATTTTCAAAAATTAGGTGCTTTTTTTGAAATTTATTATTCCAATTATTTTTATTCACTTAAATTTCTAATTGGCATTTTACCAATCCATACCGTAATTCAAGTTCGAGAATCAAATAACATCCCAGCTAATACTTAATTCGATATTTGACTCTTTTAGTATATTTCAATTGTAATTGATAATTTTTTATTTTATATACTAAAATATAATTTTTTAAAATAATTAAAAAAAATTGTCAAAACCCCCTTCCTCTTTCCTCCATACCCGCACAACCCCCCCGTCAAAACCCTAACCCCTCAACAAATTGAAGAAAGCCATGAAAGCAGCAAGGTAAGCCGTGAAAGCAGCAAAGCAAGCAGTTAAGGAGCAAAGAAAATCGAAGCCGCAAAGTGGGTGATTAATGACCATGATTCTATTCTTTACTATATTGACCTTTTCGAACAATTTTTTTCTAGAATAAAAAGCCATCAAGCGAATTTGTCTTGTTTGTTGGTACTTTGTGTTATGTCTGTGTTCGTTGGTAGTTTGTGTTATGTCTGCTGAATTAACAAATTAGTTAGTGCTTCGTGTTTGTTATAAGCTCATGTCTGTTGTTCATCGGTGACTAACAACCCTAATTTGGTTCTTCGATATATTGACCCATTATACCCAGATTTTGAATGATTTTTTGCTAGATTAACAAAGCTTTAAAGTGAATTGGTCCCTTTTATATTGGTAGTTTGTGTTATGTTTGCAGAATTAACAAATTAGTTAGTAGGTCGTGTTCGTTATAAGCCCATGTCTGTTGTTTGTTGTTGATTAACAACCCTAATTCGGTTTTCCGCTGTATTCACCAACTCTACCTAGATTTTGAATGATTTTTTGCTAGACTGACAAAGCTTCAAAGAGAATTTGTCCCTTTTGTGTTGGTAGTCCATGTTATATTTGCTAAATAAAGAAACTAGTTGGTAGTTCGTGTTTGTCATAAGCCCATGTTTTCTATTCGTTGGTGATTAACAACCCTTATTCAGTTCTTCATTGTATTGACCCACTATACCCAGATTTGAATGATTTTTGCTAGACTAACAAAGCTTTAAAGAGAATTTGTCCCTTTTATGTTAGTAGTTTGTGTTGCATTTGCTGAATTAACAAATTAGCTGGTGGTTCATGTTTGTTATAAGTCCATGTCTGTTATTCATTGGTAATTAACAACTCTAATTCGGTTCTTCATTGTATTGACCCATTATACCTCTAATTTGAAAGATTTCTTGCTAGATGGACAAAGCTTCAAAGCGAATTTGTCCGTTTTATGTTGGTAGCTTTTGTAATGTTTGCTGAATTAACAAATTAGTTTGTAGTTTGTATTTGTTATAAGCCCATGTCTGTTGTTCGTTGGTGATTAACAACCCTAATTTAATTCTTCGCTGTACTGACCCACTATACCAGGATTTTGAATGATATTGTGAGATTGACAAAGCTTCAAAGCCAATTTGTCACTTTTATGTTGATAGTCTGTGTTATGTCGTTGAATTAGCAAATTAGTTGGTAGTTCGTTTTTGTTATACGCCCATTTCTGTTGTTCGTTGGTGATTAACAACCCTAATTTAGTTCTTCATTGTACTGACCCACTATACGTAGATTTTAAATGACTTTTTGCTAGATTGACAAATCTTCAAAGAGAATTTATCCCTTTTATGTTAGTAGTTCGTGTTATGTTCACTGAATTAACAAATTAGTTGGTAGTTTGTGTTTGTTATAAGCCCATGTCTGTCGTTTGTTGGTAATTAACAACCCTAATTCAGTTCTTCGCTGTATTGAGCCACCGTACCCATATTTTGAATGATTTTTTGCTAGATTGACAAAGCTTCAAAGCGAGTTTGTCCCTTTTATGCTGGTAGTCTGTGCTATGTCGCTGAATTACCAAATTAATTGGTAATTCATGTTTGTTATAAGCCTAGGTCTGTTGTTTGTTGGTGATTAACATCCCTAATTTAGTTCTTCATTGTATTGACCCACTCTACCTAGATTTTAAATCACTTTTTGCTAGATTGACAAATTTTCAAGGAGAATGTGTCCCTTTTATGTTAGTAGTTCATGTTGTGTTCACTGAATTAACAAATTAGTTGGCAGTTTGGGTTTGTTATAAGCCCATGTCTATTGTTCGTTGGTAATTAACAACCATAATTCGGTTGTTGGCGGTATTGAGCCACTGTACCCAGATTTTGAATGATTTTTTGCTAGATTGACAAAGCTTTAAAGTGAATTTGTCCTTTTATGTTGGTAGTCCGTGCTATGTCACTGAATTACCAAACTAATTGGTAATTCGTGTTTGTTATAAGCCCATGTTTGTTGTTCATTGGTGATTAACAACCCTAATTCTGTTCTTCACTGTATTGACCCACTGTACCCATATTTTGAATGTTGTTTTGCTAGATTGACAAGGCTTTGAAGCAAATTTGTCCCTTTTACTTCGGTAGTTCGTGTTATATTCACTGAATTTACAAGTTAGTTGGTAGTTCGTGTTTGTTATAATTATATTTATATTGTTCATTGGTAGATTCGTGTTCGTGTTCGCATTCGCATTGGCTTCTTGGTCCGTTGACACGCTCAAGCTGCTCAATCCCACTATCAACCAACTGGCTCCAACTTAGCCGATTTGATTGAAGTTGCTTTTCAAGGTCAATGACTAACACTAATATGTTTGACATTGCTTTTGGAGTGCGTGATTAGTTATATATTGGGGTTTATAATTTATAGAGATATTAATTTTGAGATTGATTTGCACATTTCCCTTGTTGACATTGAAATTGAAAATTGTGTTTAAACATCTTACACTAATTGAACTATACTTTTTAGGTATATTCTTGGAATATTTTTGTAAGAATATGGTGCCTAATAAACAATGGATGCATTTTGTTCATGATCGGATGAGTTTAACATATCAAAATAGAGTTCAAAGTTTTTTAGATTATGCCGAGGAAAGAAATGGAAGAACTTTTGCTTGTCCATGTACTAAATGCAACCTATGTTACTCTAGAGATCACGAATGGGTAAGAGGTCATCCGTGTACTAAATTTGTAAGCATGACAAGAAATTGAGTTTACTTATTTGATTTAGGATAAATTTCATGACGAGAATGTTGACTTGAAGGAGTATCGCAAAGAGATCTTAGATCATATGCAGTACTTGTGGAAAAATTGGAGAGGGGAGTTGTATTGGTTTGAGATTTTAAATCATAGCGAGAGTTTAAGAATGTTTTAAATTTGTGGCGCTGTGATTGAGTTCTATAATATAGAGATTGGGTTTGCAATTGTATTGTATTAAAAAGCATACCAATTTCCTTTTTGGTCAATTTTATACTGATTACTTTAATATAGTTTTTATCTTTTTTTTTTTTTTTGTTGCTTGGTCTATTGTGTCTATACTATTGCTCAGATGACAAGAATTTTCTAACATAAGTGTTGTATTTATTTTTTTCAGGTCTTGGAAGATAGCACTGCAAATTCTTGTTTTTGTTAGAATTTTTATTTGTGAACTTTTGTCGGATTTGTAGTTTTTGCTAAGTTGTTAGGTGACAAATTCAACAATGTATGCTTTTAGTGTTTTTGTTATGTAAATTGGCTTTTATGAGTCTTGGATATTTAAGTTTCAACGACATCTTTATTTTTTTTATTAGAATTCATTGGTACATTGAATGATATGTAAGAGTTATTTCTGTATGGTTAAACTGTACTATTCTACATGTGTTATAACTGAAATGAAATGTCGTTATACTACATTTATGTACAGGTGCTATGATCAACCCGAAAATTGTCCTTATATAGATTTACAGGTGTCGTAAATAATCAAAAAATTATCTTTATATTGCATAAATGTACAGATATTTATGAATATATACATTGCACTATATGAATGTACTGGGTCTTTAACGTCGACAAATATTTCTATTAGAATTGTCATTGATGGGGAATGCATTTTTAACGTCGGATTTTTCTGTAATTAATAGATGGAAAATGTTTTAACGATGGTTTATTGTTGTTGCTATTTTTTAACAACGACGGTCTATATTGTTGTTAGTATTTCCAATTAGTAGCACGAAAAATTTTAACGATAGTTTTTTTCGTCGTTAAATCTTTTTCTTATATGGTGGTAAATATTTGTAACGACGACAATTGTTGTCGATATTAATCAACTCTTCAATGACAGTGCCACCTGACGTTAAAGACTTTTAACGACAACTTGTGCTGTCGTTATTGATTTCACTTTTAACTACGAACATAATATACCATCGTAGATACTTTTTAACGATGACTCATTTTAGCGGTCGTTGATCCCACATAGTATTAACGTCGATAGTAAGAACGACGACAAACGATGACCCCTATCGTTAATAGTATTAACGGCGTTAAACCAGACTTTTAACAATGATAATCGCAGTCGTTAATGACCCTTTCTCTCATAGTGTTTGACGGCACTATCAATTTCAGGATTTTTCATTTTAAGAGGTACACTAAGCCTACTAGTGTTAGGTTTGAACATGCATTCAGTTGAGTTTTGATCAGGCATCAAAATAAACAAGCCATCCACAACAATACCTTTGCAAATAAACATTTTATTATGCTTAATGATAAAATCAGTTCCAAAACTAACCGAAAATCCATCATTGACTAAACAAGACACAAAAATCAATTTCTTGCTTAACACAAGTGCATAAAGACAGTCCTTTAAAATTAAAACTCTACTTTTAAAGATTAATCTAATCTCTCCTACTCCTAAGCCCAAAACGTGCCTCCCGTCTCCTATGGTTAGGTGCAACTCTCCATCATGTAACATCCTGGTCAGCCTAAGTCCCTACAATATATTGAAGATATGGTCAATTGAACCTGAGTCCACACACCAAGAATCTGGTGGACTCTCAACTGTACATGACTCAATCAGATAATATATCTGCATACCTTATCTTGATGGTTTATTTGTCTCAGCAGGAACAATGGCTAAGTACTCAGTGCAGTTCCTCATCTAGTGGCGATCCTTCCCATAGAAGAAACACTCTTTCCCTTTGATGGCTTCTTTTTTCATTGGCTTAGCTGCTACATTAGCAGCTTTGCTCTTATTCTTCTTCCTAGACCCTCTCTTTGATGATTTATTATTCCTCATTCGTGGTGCTTGGGTTAAGTGGACAGTCCCCTTAGCCCTCATCACCCTCTCTGCTACTTCCAACTCTGTCATCAACTCAAGTAATGAATAATCCTTATTATTCATTGTATAGGTCAGCCTGAATTGAGTAAAAGACTTTGCCAAGAAGCCAAGTACGAAAACTTGTTCTTGAATAGGACGTCCTTCAGACATTTTCATAAACATGAGCATTCTTATAAGCTGCTGTCGGGCAACTCTATCTTGCCCACCAAACATCTTCTCAAGTTGTTCCTTCATTTCAGTTGTTGTCTTCGTCTCAAGCATCTTAAGCTTAAGAACTTTAGACATGAAAGCCAAGATATAACATCTAGCTAAATCATTGGACTTAGTCCAGCACTCATAACGTTCCTTTGCAGTAGTGGCAGCATTATTAGCAGACACAGGAGGACAGGGTTCAATTAATACAAATTTTTGCCCCTCGTGAATTAGCATAATATCAAGATTCATTTTCTAGTTTTGATAATTTGCCAAGTAAGAAGGTTATCCTAAAGTATGGAATGCAGTGCACCAGCAGTCATCATGATTACACTAAAAAGATGTAAATAACTCATACGAGTCATGCATCTATCTATGACATTATTTCTTTCAAAATATAGCAATCATTATCAGCCAGGTATAGCAAAAATAACGAAAATGATGATCCAAACTAACCACCCATTACTCTCCGTTGACAAGGCCACAACAAGCTTCGCTCAGTTGAGAAGACTTCTCTATTATCATAATTTCTTGTAAACTCTTACTAAATATTAATAATTCACCATTATGCCCTTAATCTCTAAAATAGTACAACAAAGCTCCTCTGTGAGGCTAATGTAGTATTTTAGTCAAGTGTAGACCATTACTTGAGCATCCTTACAAGGTCATGAAATACTCAACGTTCGCATGGCCACAATCTATTACTTGCACTTCAATTCATCCTAACAGAAGTATAACCCTGTATGCCGCAGATCAACATCCTCGTCAGGGAGTAGTACATACCTTCTATATTGCTAGACCGATAATGAAGACAGTGAGTTTTCAACCTTTGAACCTCGCTCCCACTTGATTTTTAGAACAAATTAGTGGATTTTAACTATCTTATATTATCTCATAACCTATTATTATAATATAGTTAGAATAATTGAATTACTATCCTAATCCAATAAGGACTATTTAAATTATTGACTCTTATTCAACTTGTCATTAAAGCTCCTTTTAATAACATCAATTCAAGTCAATATAAAACTCAAAAATTTTCTAAACTCCTTTTCAAAAGTATGAATTATAAAATAATCCCTTTTAAAATCTCATTCTAAAATAAAATATTTTCATTTATTTACTGTGACGTGTAGTTAGTTAAATATGGTATGGAAATAAAATGGAGTTTAACACGCATGTGTATTATTTGGCTTTTCACACTAAATTTCGGTCAAAAATCCGGTGAAAAATAATCCATTTTAGAATCTCATTCTAAAATAAAATATGTTGACTCATAAAAAACTTATATAGATATATTTGTGTTTAAAATGATTACATTTTTAAATATACGACTCAAAAATTCTGGTCATTTTTCAAAATTAGAGTATATAGAAGCTAGAACAATGAGAAAGTATCACTTATGTACCATGAGATTGGACTATTTATCGCATAGATACCTCGACGTTTCAATATATATTTAATGAGAATGTTTCAATATTTTATCACATAGGTACTCTATGTCATAATTTGATAAAGTTTTCTACAAATCTGACATATTTTATACAAAAAATACAAATATAATACAGGCATATGATAATATACATAAATCATATCAATGTTTTTAATAGAAGTCCAACAAACTGTGAGAAAAAATTTAGTGAATTTTAATATAAACTACCTAAATGATAAAATTTTAAAACCTTAAGGTACGCTATTGTATATTTTGAAACCTTATTTTGGCACGACAAAGCAAGAGAAGCAATGGGCTGGGCTTGACCTAATTTTTATTTCAAAATTTGAATATTAGTTTTTTAGTGAGAACAAATTTTTGGAAAAAAAGTGAGTATTTTTCATAAAATACGTATAATACGTTTCATATTAAAAAATGCAAATTTTTTTCTTATATTTTGAAAAAATACGTAAACATGAGTATACATGATATTAATATGTATGCGCATATTATTCGCATATAATACGTGAATTTACTAACTATCACAGTGTGACACTAGCCGCTGATGGCATCACTAACTTCAGCAGATGGTGTGCTGACATCAGGAACGTATATATATATATTTCTTTGTATTTAATTGATTATAATCTTAATAGATAATTACATGAAGCATTTAACTCGTCATGAAAATCCAATTTTCACAACCGAAAACCCAAAAAAAAAAAAAGTTACCATTTATGAATACATTCCCTTTAATTGAATTTTAAACAATTTAAAAACAATCAATTAAACATACAACAACTTATATGAACATATTCAACAATGATTACAACATACTTTCATATGATCTCATCATGAATTCGTATTTAAAACAAAGTTTTTCAATTATGTCTAACTATGTCCTTATGCACATCATGAATAATTAGCGTTTGGCTCTGACACCAATTGTTGGGTGGACAATTTTAATTTCATAAACTAAAATTACATCTAACGATTGGATCTAGTGTAGCGAAATAATGATTTAGAATTTTCAATTTTAAATATTATATGTTTACAACTCTAATTAAACATAACAATGTATAGCATAAAAGACATAATCATAAAAAACAGTAAAATAAGAATTTAAGAGTAAAAGTTGAGAAATCTCATACCTCGTTGTATACTGCAAGTGTAAACGATGATCCAACGAAAACTCCACTGGATGTGTGGGCATCTTGAAATCAAGTAATTCTTAAAAACAATTTTAAGAATTAATTGGGAGTGAGGCTTTGCCCTTTTTGAATTCCCCAATTAGTTAGAGTGAATTTCTATAAACCCTAATGAGCCAAAATTTTCATATTTTTATAAGGCTAAATCTAACACATTAAAAATAAAACAAAAAACAAAAAATAAAAATAGTATTTTTAATGAGTCAAAATACAAAAACAAATATCCAAAACAATGTCAAAAACCTCCCATGACAGGATTAGTCTGCACCATTAGACACGGATTATCCTAGGAAATGCCCCAACGCGCAACACGTGTCGTACTGGTTGGTGCACTTTTCTAGTTGCACTTTAATTGGCCCGAACGGTTTGTTGTGTTTTCCCTTTTTTTATTTTTCTAGTACAAATTCTTGTCATAATTTTTTTTGGTTTCATAAATAATAATTTATTCAACTCTTTTACAAATAATTCATCTCATAAATTCTCTTAATTTCTTTAGGTGCATAATTTAGAGACTTGCGCAGGGACCTCAATTTATTCCTAGCTCCAAATGTATCGAATCTGATTATCATGCCATGATAACAATTGATAGTAAAACTTAATTTCACTAAATAAGTTTTACTGCACTTTAGAATTAAATATATTTACCCATTAAATTTTCTTGTAATAGTTTATTCACAATTGACCCCCTCTATTAAGTGTCCTTGATAAAAATAACTTAAACTACTATTGTAATTCTTTCTCACTTTTTCTTCTTAGTTCCCAACTTGCCCTTCTCGAATAATTCAATAATACAGAAAAACTTTTCTATATTGACAAATAAACAAAATACTTATGAAGATAAGATCAAGTTAACAAATAAAAAAAATCACTAAATGCATAAGAAACAAGTGTGTTACATAAAATGTGTAGAAAATACATCGAATTCACCGTATATGCTCCACACATGAGCATGAAAAACATTTCTAATAATTGGTTGGGTCAAAGAATTGACCACCATTCTACTAGTAGAAACGTGCTTAAGGACTATTTCCCTTTGCCTAACCATATCTCTAATGTAGTCATAACCAATGTTGATGTGCTTCAACTTGTTATGGAATTTCGAGTCCTTCACACATTGCAAAACTTTAGGAGAAGTCGTAACATTTGATCGATGCAGGAAGCTTCTTAGCCACAGTACTTCTAAGTTAAGTGCCATTTTGGTCAGTCATGTGGCCAAAATCAGACAACTTATTCTCTCAAGTCAAATTTTAAAAAATTTAGTCACTCAAGGGGTTTCAAATGGAAAAGTTGGTGACCCTAGTGGTTTAAATGGAGAAGTTGGTTATCTGAGTTAAATTACAAAACATTTTATCACCCAACTTCACATAGAGTCTCATGTGGTCGCTAAAGTGATTTAAAAATGATAAAATTCATCATTAAAATAAAAATAAAAAAACAAATTTGTAAAATTTAAAGGATGTTAATATAAAATAAAATATAACCAAATAATTAAAGGAATGGCAAGTACATTAAAACTGAGAAAAAATGATGAGCACTATTGTAAATATTGGATATTTTTCGGATACAAATTTTATAGTCTAGTTTAAGTACTATTAAATATCCTAATAAATTAGAACTTATGTAAAAGACCTTTGTATACATATATACATATAATATATGTATATATATCCAATTTTCTTTTCCATTAGGAAAACCCACCGCCTAACTCACTATAAAAATAAAGCGGTGCGCAGCATGAATTGAGAATGAAATTGAGAAGAGAAATGTAAAAGACAATGAATGAGATTAATATTTAATAATATAACATTGAGAAAATTATTTGAATAGAAGAAAAACTTCTCTGATTCTTAATTCTGATATTAAATGCTTGTTATGTTTCTTTAAGCATATTTGGGCTTGTATTTTTATTCTCATCCTTTTGAGTATAATATGTCCCTAGCTTTATAACACGTTATTAGCAAGAGTTTCTAGCCAGCTAAGGATCGCTATATACTCAAGGTAAGTTTTTATTTCCTAATCTTTGTGATTTATAATAGTTAATTTTACTAATCTTAAATTTACTGCTCGATATATATCTGGCAAAATTTATTTGTCTTGGGCCCTTGATGTTGAGATTCACCTTGATTTTATGAATCTCAGAGATACAATTAAAAGGGAAAATAATGCATCCCTGCAGGATCGCACTAACGCAATGATATTTCTCAGGCATCAAATCCTTGAAGGATTAAAAGCTAAGTATATTGCTGTAAAGGATCCACATGTCCTTTGGTTGAATTTAAAGGAGAGATTTGATCACCAAAAGTTTATGATCCTCCCTAAAGCTCGCTATTAATGGATTCACCTGAGATTGCTGGATTTTAAAACTGTAAGCGAGTATAACTATGCAGTATTTAGTATTACCTCCCGATTGAAATTATGCGGAGAAAATAAATATTACTGAGGAGAATATATTAAGAGAAAATATTCTCTAATTTTCATGTCTTAAATATGCTCCTGCAACAACAATATCGAGACCGAACATTTAAAAAACATTTAGAGTTAATATCACGTCTCCTCGTTGTTGAACAAAACAATGAACTGCTGATGAAAAATCAGCAGTCATGACCAACTGGGATAGAACCATTCCCTGAAGTGAATTCTTCGACATACGACCATTAGGGACATGGCCAAGGTTGTAAAAGTGGTCGTAATCGTGAACGTGGTCAGGACTGTGAATGAGGTTATAGTTGTGGTCATAATAACTTACATTATGGTACCTTGAATGGACCAAGATTTAAGAAGTCCACTAATGACGAGCAGATGAAGGAAACAGAAAAACTTTAGTTCTTATAGTTTCTACTTTGCATATTCAAGGGTGGTTAAACCGCTACTTTTTATTACACGTTTATTATTTATATGGTCAGTTATGCCGCCTACTTATTATCTATCATCCATATGGTCGGCTATGTCGCCTACTTATAATATGTTATTCATATGGTTGGCTATGCCACCTACTTATTTTCAGTTATTTAAAGTATTTTGTAATATCATTTTCGTTAGTATTTACATGTATTTTATGTTTGAATATGAATGGTGGAAATTCATGTCTTGAAGATAGTATAATAATAATGGGTGTTCTATACTTAAGGCTCCAAAAGAGCATATATCATGTTTCCTGAAGAAACGACATTTTTCATAAGTAAGACTATCTATTCAGTCTCAAGATATCCTTCGAGATGGCTAACCAAAAGTTAACGGATCTGAAAAGTTTTTATTTTATGGCATGACTATTTGAGTCATTCGGATATAAAAAATGATTAAGAGAATTGTTGGAAATTCTCAAACCTATTAAAGAACCAAAAAATTCTTATATCGGATGAAATATCATGTGCTTCTTAAAAGTGATTACTATATCATACTCAATTAAAATTGGGTTTTGAGTCCCATATTTGAAAGAATACAAATGGAACATATGTGGGCCAATTATTTAATCACATAGACCAATTCGGTATCATAGGATATTAAAAGAGGCCTCTACCAATTGGTCACACGAGTGTGGATAATACAATTATGATGTGATATTTGTGAAACTCCTTGCATAAATAATCATAGCTATAAGCTCAAGTCGTGGATTATATTATATGAAAATACAGGAGAATATAATGATTATTGTATGTCAATTGGCATTACAATTGAATATCGTATAACCTACATATAGACACAAAATGGTCTTGTAGATTTTTCTGATTGAATGCCTGCAGCGAATGGCTAGACCATTATTATTACCTACTTTTACATGGGTACATGTTATGACACATGTTGCAGCACTAATTACATATCTCCCCAGTATAACTTATCTCTGACAAGATACAGATATATATCCCATCTATGAATTTGGTTATACATTGTATGTCCTAATTACTCCACCTTAATACTGAAAGATGGGTCCAATACGGGGATTGGGAATTTATATAGGGTTTGAATTCTTGTTAATAATAAAATATCTAGAGATGCTAACTAGAAACATTTTATAGCATAATTTGCTGACTGTAAATTTGATGAAACAAGGTTTCCAGAATCAAGAGGAGAAAAACAAAAAATAGAAAATAAAAATTTATGTGGAATGCATCATTGAACCAGAAGTTTAAAGAATTGTTCTCTTTTAAATTATTACAAGCCAATTCATAGATGTATTCACTAATGGAAAGAGGGTGACCAAATAATCTATCCCCGCTATAGATGCTCCTGCTCGAATTAATATCCCAATCGAGCAATATTTTAATATATTTAAAAATGCATTCATTGCACGCTAGAAGCGTGGCAGACATATCAGTTCCAAATATGTAATCTGAGAAAGAAAAAGGAACAATAGAAAAGATTGGTCCCTCTCTTATAAAATTCTTAAGGAGAAAAACTCTGTAGAAACAATAGTACAAGAAGAATGTACAAATAAAATTCCTCAAGATTATCAGGTATTTGAGACTATTGAAATAAGTTAAACTATTGAAATTATAATGATAAAGAGATCTCTCCGAATTATGGGATATGATGGAACTGAAGTGAAAATTGATCAAATGTTTATATATATAGTAGCTACTAATCTAATCAGTTAAATTGAAAACATTGAACATGAGTTCGTTCAAGAATGCCAATAAATACATGATTGGCTAAAATAAGTATATGTAATTTTTGGACTAGTAGTACAAATGCCTGAAAATAGTAAAACCTGTAGGCTACATGTGAATGTTAGTGTGAAAAATAATGACATGATGAAAAGCACAATTTGTAGCCTAAAGTTTATTATAGAGACTAGAAATAGACGGACATACCTAAGGAATGGGCGCACTTAATCTGGCGGTCTCTATATGCTTCTTACATATCTGATAACAGCTTATTTGTATATATTATTTGATATGATATTTATATGAAAGTCCCTGAAGGACCAAAAATGTCGAAAGCACATAGTTCAAAACCGCTGTACATATCTACCAAAAGAGGGGTATGCTATTATCATCATGACTCCTAAAGAGTTTGAAAAAGCTTTTACATGCCAAAATTGAGAACTCGAGATTTGAGGATCTCTAAAAAGGAAAGATTTTGTCTCAACCTGTAAATCGAGCACTAATATGATAGAGTATTACTCTATTGATCATCTTATATCAGTACAACACTTGAGTGTTTAATATGTTATTAATGCCTCAATTTTGTTTGATTCATTGATAAAATTAAAGACCCTTTCGATCCTCAATCAGGTAACGACTGGATCCTTAGTCTTAGAAGTACCACGCCTTGGTATAATTGACGTATTAATATAGTCATCATACAACTGAGTGTAAGCCTTTTTTTATCAACTTGTCGCTAGTATATGATATGTGGTTAATTGTTTATCCTCATGGATCAACAAACAAAGCACTATTTCATATGCAAGTACTGGTTATCTAGTTGATTGGCATAAGGCAAGTGACAAGCCTATGCTATTTCTTTGTATAGCTATACCGCTATGGCAATCTACTAACAATTGTAGCTACTAATGAGACTCTTGCGCTTTATGAGCAAATAAAGAATGGGAAACATCAAAGCCCTTAATCCAACATGTTTTGTGAGCTTTCAACAATCAGGGGGAGTCCGACAGTATCATATGAAGATAAGTCTGCATTGTTTAAGCTAAAGAAAGTTGAAGGAACCAAGTGCACTTTAAAAAAGTTCTTTTCACTCTCAAGTTTCTGAAGAAAGATGAAGTACATGTTCACTCAAGAACTTGGAAGAGTTACTCAAAAACGTTGCCTACAATAAACATTCGAGAAATCGGCACAGATTGGCATTCGCCAACCCCAAGACATCCCTTGTTAATGTGCGCTCATGAGGGGGAGTTAAATACGCATTGTACTCTTTTTCCCTTCGCTATAGTTTTTTTCCACTCGGTTTTTTCTGGCAAGGTTTTTAACGAGGCAGTTTAGGAAGCGTATCTAACTCGGACATTATACACTATCAATTGTTGGGTAAAAGAAATAATATTGTTTGGAAAATAAACTCTAATGCCGACTATTGGGCTTACAGTTCCCAACTATGGTCACAACAATAGGCACCTATTAGAGCACTTAGAGTAGGAGACACTTCTCTCTACCTAAGCCCCCGGTCGGAGAGTCACGCTTCGTGACACATCACATGCGAGAGTTTCCGGGAATAGGTTTTATCCCTATAAACCCTTTGCCTTAACACCGGTTGCTGGGATGGGATGAATTTCAAAAACTTTTCCTTCAATTTTACAAAGTTAACGCAGCGAAACAGGTTTAGAATTTATAACTCTAAACCTAGGGTCCATTTAAAATTCATGATTTTAAATCTATGGACTTAAATTCATAATTTAAATCTACAGATCTAAATTCTGAAGTTAGATCTATAGGCCTTTTACTCTAACACATTCATAACAATACTTCAACTCAAACAGGCATAATAATAGATGATGTAAATAAATAGAAAACCGAAAACTGAAAGAAGAAAGAAAGAAGAACATACCTAGAATTGCTCCAATTATAAAGAATACCAAGAAAATCGAGACCCCGTGATTTTCTACGCAATGACCTCAAACTGCCCGGAGGGTGGGCTCCGAAAAATATTAAACTGAGGAAAATTTTTTCTCTCCAAGTAGTTCTTTGAAACAATTCAAGAAACCCAAAATAATTTATTTCAGTTGAATGCTAAACCCTTGGAATAGGTACCGCTATTTATAGGAGTGTACCGAAGCGAGAAATTTGTAAAATAACGATGTGGGATCTGTTGAAAGGCTGCAAAAACGACGCCGTTTCGTTGAATACAAAATTGTGTGCTTTTATTTTTCAAAATTCGTGACACGTGTCACCATGTGATTGGTCCGTATTTTTTACCTTTTTTTTGCACGGTGCGTGACACGTGGCTGGCCGCGATTGGCCTGCCTTGTGGCACGCGGATCATCCAGTAAGATCTCGCGTTGGTTCGTCCGATGCAGTATAAGCGGATTGCACTGTTTAAATGCGATTTTAAAATTTTTTCTATGTTTTTGCTTTGTTTCCCATGTGTAAAAATTCATCTTATGAATTTTAATTATCCAAAATTATTTTATTTTATAATTTTCAACTTTTATTCATCACATGAATAATGTTTAGTAAAAAAATAAATTTACTCATCTCATGGATAAATAATTCATATATGAATTCTTTAATATTTTTTCGATGGCAATAAATACAGAGGCTTGCGTAGGGACGTCAAGGACAATTTAATCTTGCTCGAAATGGGTTAAATTAATCATCTCATAAAATAATTTATTTACCATTTAATGAGATTTAATTCACCTAAATAAATCTCACTGCACTCCAGACTTAAATTATTTATTTGATATCTCCCTAATAGACTGTATTGATGACAACAACTCCACTATATGTCCATGACAAAGGATAAATATAACCACTATCATTATCCGTCTCATAGCTTCTCCATTAGTTACAGACTCGCCCTTCACTGAATAATTTAGTTATACTTAAACATATTCACAGTATAAATTTCAAATGTTAAACACTTGGAATACTTTGGCCAAAGATTCCGAACAATTCAAATATTTGTGAATCATCTAAGGGGACATTTGTATCTCATAAGAGACTGTAGATTCCCTATTGAGTACATGATCTTTGTCACACTTTACGCCGCTACCCAGTGTACGTGGGATTTCAGTCATTCGTTTAGACCTTACTTATAGTACACCAAAGTAACTAACGCTCCATGCACAAGTCCAGAATACCCTCAGGATTTAGAGTCGTCGTTCAAATAGTACAATATGAATCACTCATCTCCGGCAGTAGTCTAGAAATAAGTAATCCACGTGATCCAACTCAGTGTGTCAATCTTATTAAACACACTAACCTAATAATTTTCGATCTCCATCCACATGCCCAAGACAAGTCATCTAAAGTGTAACGTTATAGTCTTAACATACAAGTGGTCCAAACTTGTCTTTGACTATGAGTCTTTCAAACAACAATCCATATCATTTGTTCGAAGTCTATCTGAGGCCTAGTCTCATAAACCACTTAGAACAAACATGTAAATTATAGTCTGAGGACTACACCCATCTCATGGATATTTCCAAAAAGAAAATCACATGTAGTATAAATGCTCACTTACACAAATTTAACTAGGAAACGACTGGAACATCTCATTCATTCATTAATTAAAATACTATATCCAGAATAAATCTGGGTTTCAAGGCACTATTCCTAACAATCTCTCACTTTTCCTAAATCCAATTTATAACAAAGTCCATACTCAACCCTTTTAAGTTTGAACCGAAGTTCTACTGAGCCTAACCCTTAGTGAGCACAATTACTCTATTGTGAAGTTAGCAATACAATATTGCTTGACATTCCTCTCACTAATGGCGCCCACTCCAAGGGTAAAGACATGCTCAGACATCCAACGTCCATCATATATATATGACTGGAAGTCTTAAATCAGTATAGCCAACTGGAACCAGCTCTTCATTTTGAAAGATTAGCAGAGGATCTCTAGTTCTTCTCAAGAACTAAAGAAAACGCTTCACTGCCACCTAGTCCATTGGACCCAGGTTAAACTAACACCTGCTTACTATACCGTAGCATAGCGGCCATCAAGTCTTGTGCACAACATGGCATACCTGAGGCTCCCACTGCCAAAGTATACGGAATATTCCTGAATTGCTCCTCCTCTTGAGGTGTCCTAGAGCACTACTCAAAAGAAAGAGGGACTCCATGCTATACCTTGATAACATCTTGTCAATATAAGTGGCTAGAGAGAGATCCAACATCCTACTCTTACGACCTTGAAGAAGCTTAATCCTAAAAGTAGAGTTGGCATCTCCCATGTCCTTCATATTGAGCTTTCTCAACAACGAAACCTTTACAGCTAATGACACCCCTACATCATTCTCAATGAGTAGTATATTGTTGACATGTAATACTAAGAAAGTCACTACTTTCTCTTAATATCGATGTACATGCATGGCTCGATCAACCAATTGCTCAAAACTATAACACTTGATTGCTTCATTGTGAAGGGATCAGATTCAATACCACAGTCTACTACTAAGGCTCCCGCTATGAACCTGTCAGGTGTCCTGACAAACCTCCCACTACACCTAAGCTCTCGTGTACCTGGAACATTTTTGTTCCTATCAGTAGGTGCATCTAATGCATCCACTATGTCTTGAGTTGTATCTAGCTGTTTAGAATTAGTATCATTTTCTTTTTAATGCTATTTTGTTTTTGCTTTTGTAGTTTACTTACAAAATTCTTCTCTAAGTATTTCGTATTGTTCACGTATATAAGGAGAACAACATGAATAAATCATAAACACATATTCCTTAGTAAATAAAATTTTTATTTCTTGTAATAAAGGTTCACAACCATATTCAAACAGAATAACAATTATTCTTCAAACCATAAAATCAAATTCATGTCCAATGCAGGTAGAAATCAATAAGAACTTTTAAGAAGCAAAAACAAAACTCTAACACTAAAATCTAAGCTATCGCTTCCTACTACTAAGATTGCTACTCTTATACCGCCTCCAGTTGTCAGGTACAGCTCCCATCATGTAGCCTTCTGGTTGGCCTGAGCCCCTGCAACATATTACAGACTTGATCAGTTGAACCTGAGTCCACACACCAGGAAACTGGTGGACTCTCAACTACACAAGACTCAAATCAGTGAGATATCAACATACCTTCACCAGATGGCTTAACAGTCTTTGCAAGAAGAGTAGCCATATACTTTACGCATTTTCTCTTCCAATGGCCCATCTTTCCGCAAAAGTAACACTTTCCTTTGGCTGGCCTTTTGTTAGGATTAGTTGCTACACTAGCAACCTTGCCTTTGCTTTTCTTTCCAGTCAGTCCCTTGTTGAGCTTGCTCCCACTACCCTTGATACCTGACTCAAGTGGACACTCCCCTTGGCTCGCATAATACCCCCTGCTACCTGTAGCTCCTTTATCATCTAAGGCAGTGAATAATCCTTATTATCCATTGTATAGTTGAGCCTAAACTGAGTAAAAGAGCCGGACAAAAAGCTAAGGATGATGTCTTGCTGAGACTGACTATCAATCTTAGCACCTAGAATCTCCAACTCAGAAAAGCACGCCATCATTTTCATGACATGCTCCTGAACTGGCGAGCCTTTCGACATCCTTATGTTCAAGAGCTTCCTCATCAACTCTTGCCTAGCTGCCCTATCTTGACCACCAAACATTTCCTTTAAATGTTTGATCATCTCAGCTATTGTTTCCATCTCAAGCATCTGATGCTTGAGTGCATTGGTCACAGAGGCAAAAATGTAGTATCTAGCTAACTCATTAGCCTTATTCCAGCGTTCATAACGCTCTTTAATAGCAGTTGCAGAATTATTAGTGGGCACCGTAGGTCGAGCTTCAGTGAGAACAAACTTATGACCCTCATGTATTAATACTATGTCCAGGTTCATTTTTCAGGTGAAGTAATTCGGTCCAGTTAAGGCATTAACTTTCAAATTTGTGTGAAGTGCACCAGTCCCAACCATGTCAAAAACTGTAAATGGAAATAAATGTGTAACTATCTTATAAGAGTCATGTATAATGCAGTTATATGTATTCTTTCAATTTAGCACAATAAGTCAGATATCCACCAAACTGTACTATTATGCATACAATAATGACCCAAACACACCACTCCTTACTCCCGGCAGCGGGGTCACACGAAGCTAGTTCGGGTGAGAACTATTCTCAGTTAACCTGTTTTCTTGTAACTCTTACTAAACATGATTAACTCACCACCTCACCTTAATCTCTAACATGATACAACAGAGCTCGTCGGGGAGGCTAATGCACCATGCTAGTCAAGTGTAAACCATTACCTAAACCTCCATACAAATGCACGAAATACTCCACGGCAACGTGGTCGCATCACTTCTTTGCACTTCGGTTTATCCCAGCAGAAGTCTAACCCTATAATCTACAAACCGATATCCTCCGTAGGGAGGTTTATCGATCTACGATACTGCTAGACCGGTAATGGAGATCGTGAGGTTACAACAATTGAAACCTCGCTCCCACTGGATTTTTATAATCAATGGTTTTTAATTAACTTGCATTTACAACCTAGATTATCTCATAATCCCCTTCAGAATCTCATTCCAAAATAAATAAATTAATTTATTCAAAAACACTATTTTTTTTAAAATATAGGTTATCTCATAATCTTGCATTAGAATCTCATTCTAAAACCAATCAATAAAATTAATTAATTAATTTTAATTAAAACAGTACCAACATCTAATTTAGATTATCACATAATCTACTTTTAAAAATCTAATCCCAAAATTAAATTAAAAATAATTTTATTTAAAATCAATAGCAATTTTGTGCTTAGACTATCCCATAGTCTATTTTTAGAATCTCAATCTAAAATTAAACAAGCTTAGACTATCCAATAGCCTAGTTTAGAATCTTATTCCAAAATTTAATTAATAAAATTTAACTTTTATTTTAAAAATAAAGTTCACTTAAAATATCATATAGTCTGTTTCAGAATCTTATTCTAAAATAATTTAAAATAACTTTTATTTAAAATAATACTGATTCATAACTTAGATTATCTCATAATCTAATTTAGAATCTCAATCTAAAATGAAATTAATTAATAAAATAATTAATTTATAATTATTATGAAAATCAGTACTGACGTCTACACGTCCCAAAAAATAACAAAAAAAATTTTTTTTTAATTAATTTTTTTATTGACGTCAACAGCAGGCGCTAACGTCAGAGTCTGTTGACAAATTTTTTTTAATTTTAAATTAAAATAATTTAAAGTAAAAAATTAGATTAATTTTATCCGATTTTGTAAAACTAATTGAATCTAATCTCATTGGATCAACTTTATCCAATTTTGAAAAAATTAATTGAATCTACTCTCATTAGACCAATTTTATCCATTATTATTAAAAATATTTGAATTTAATCTTATTAGATCAATTTTATCCGATTTCTTAAATCATAAATGAGAACGTACAATCTCATTATACGAACAACATAATCGCAAATTTATGGGTTGTTCCGAATTAACGATTAATTCATTAATGATTTAAACAATTTAAATCTTTACTATAAACATCATAGTTAACTACTAAATCTTTTGACCAATTTAAACAATTTAAATTGATACTTTAAATAACCTAGTTAACTATTAATTCTTTTAACCGATTTAAAGAATTTGAACCGTTACTTTAAAACAATCTAACTAACAATTAATCACATTAATGATTTAAACAAATTAAATCACCAATTCAAACAAGTTTTTCCTTCTTTAATAAAATCTCTTATTTTATTAAATTGCAAATCTATTTATTTCGATCTTATTATACATAGTCATATATATTATGAATGTAATCAGAAGTTGACTCGGATACCAATTGTTGGGAAAAAGAAATAATTTTGTTTGGAAAATAAACTCTGATGCCAACTATTGGGTTCATAGTTCTCAACTATGGTCACAACAATATGCACATATTAGAGCACTTAGAGTAGGACACTCTTCTCTCTATCTAAGCCCCCGGGAATAGGTTTTATCCCTATAATCATTTGCCCTAATACCGGTTGTTGAGATGGGATGAATTTCAAAAAATTTTCCCTCAATTTTATAAAGTTAATGCAGCGGAACAGGTTTAGAATTCATAACTCTAAACCTATGGTCGATTTAAAATTCTTAATTTTAAATCTACTGACTTAAATTTATAATTTAAATCTATAGATCTAAATTCTTAATTTAGGTCTACAGGCATTTTACTCTAATACATTCACAACAATACTTAAATTCAAACCGGCATAATAATAGATACTGTAAATAAATAGAAAAGGGAAAACTAAAGGAAGATTGAAAGAAGAACATACCTGGAATTGCTCCAATTATAAAGAATACCAAGAAAATCGAGACCCCGCGATCTTCTCCATAATGACCTCAAACTGCCCAGAGGGTAGGCTCCGAAAAATATTAAACTGAGGAAAGAAATCTCTGAAACAATTTCACAAACCCAAAATAATTTATTTCAGTTGAATGCCAAATCCTTGGAATAGGTACCCCTATTTATAGGAGTGTACCGGAGCGAGAACTTCGTAAAATAACGATGTGGGATCTGTTGAAAGGTTGCAAAAACGACGCCGTTTTGCTGAATACAAAATCGCGTGCTTTTATTTTTCAAAATTCGTGACACGTGTCGCCATGTGATTGGTCTGCGTTCTTTCACCTTTTTTTTTGCACGGTGCATGACACGTGGCACGCGGATCGTCCAGTAGGAGGCCAGCCCACGATATGAATATACGCGGATTGCATTGTTTAAATGCGATTGAAAAAAAAAAATTTGTTTTTGCTTTGTTTCCCACATGTAAAAATTCATCTTATGAATTTTAATTTTCCAAAATTATTTTATTTTATAATTTTTAACTTTTATTCATCACATGAATAATATTTGGTAAAAAAATAAATTTACCCTTCTCATGGATAAATAATTCTATCTCATGAATTCTTTAATATTTTTTCGATGGAAATAAATACAGAGGCATGCACAGGGACATCAAGGACAATTTAAATCTAGCTCCAAATGGGTTAAATTAATCATCTCATGAAATAATTTATTGACCATTTAATGAGACTTAATTCCACTAAATAAATCTCACTGCACTCCAGACTTAAATTATTTATTCGATATCTCCCTAATAGACTGTATTGATGACAACAACCCATCCACTAGATGTCCATGACAAAGGTTAAATATAACCACTACCATTATCCTTCTCACAGCTTCTCCATTGGTTACCGACTCGTCCTTTACTGAATAATTCATTTATACTTGAACATATTCACAGTCTAAATTTCAAATGTCAAACACTTGGAATACTTTGGCCAAAGATTCCGAACTATTCAAATATTTGCGAATCAATTAAAGGGACATCTGTATCTCATAAGGGACTGTAGATTCGCTATTGAGTACATGATCCTCACTTCACGGCGCTACCCAGTGTACGTGGGATTTCATTCATTCGTTTCGACCTTACTTATAGTACACCAAAGTAACTAACGCTCTACGCACTCAGGATTTAGAGTCGTCGTTCAAACAGTACAATATGAATCACTCATCTCCAATAGTAGTCTAGAAATAAGTAATCCACATGGTCCAACTCAATGTGTGAATCTTATTAAACACACTAACCTAACACTTTTGGATCTCCATCCACATGACCAAGACAAGTCACCTAAAGTATCACGTTACAGTCTTAACATACAAGTGGTCCAAACTTGTCTTAGATTACGAGTCTTTCAAACAACAATCCATACCATTTATTCCAAGTCTATCTGTGGCTTAGTCTCATAAATCACTTAGAACAAACATGTAAATTGTAGTATGAGGACTACACTCTTCTCATGGATGTTTCCAAAAGGAAAATCATATATAGTATAAATGCTCGCTTACACAAATTTAACTAGGAAACGGCTTGAACTTCTCATTCATTCATTAATTAAAATTTTATATCCAAAATAAATCTGGATTTCAGGACACTGTTCCTAACATCAATAGTGTTATGTCCAGCAATATTGTAAACGAAAATATCCAAAGGGGGAGTGTTGTAAATATTGGATATTTTTCGGATATAATTTTTATAGTCGAGTTTGGATATTATTAAATATCCCAATAAATTAGAAATTATGTAAAATACATGTGTACACATATACATATAACATATGTATATATATCCAATTTCCTTTTCCAACCCACCGCCTAACTCGCTGTATAAATAGAGCGGTGCACAGCATGAATTGAGTATGAAATTGAGAATAGAAATGTAAAAGACAGTGAAAGAGAGTTAATATTTAATAATATAATACTAAGAGAATTATTTGAATAGAATAAAAACTTCTATGATTCTTTAGTATATTTGGGCTTATATTTTTATTGTCTTCCTTTTGAGTATAATATGTCCCCAATTTTATAACAACCAATTAGTTATTAATATAATATTTTGAAAGTGTTTCATTGATTCGCATTTATATTTTGCTTAGTGGGAAAGACGCCAAAATGTTTTTGGAATTCTCTCGCGTGATCTCTCTCTCTCTCTCTCTCTCTCTCTCTCTCATGCGCCACCCAATCTCTCACTCTCTCTCTCTCTCTCTCTGGCCTACTCACTGACAAATACCACCACCGCTGGCGACTCTAATGACAGTGAAGCCCCAATGCCAACAGTCGCAAGCCCCTCACCACCACCTACCTAACCCTAACCCTAATCATATCCCTTCTCCCTAACCCAGTGAACCCTAACCCTAACCGAGGCAACCACCACCAAGCCAGCCACCACAAGATCGGACCACCACCACCCTCACCCTCACCTGTGAAACCCTAGAAACCCTCAAAACCACCCAAAACTTTACCCTAACCTATTCACCAACAAACCCTAGACATACCAACCCCAACCTTGACCCTCACCCAACACCACAACCGCTATAGCCTCACTCCACGACTTACAGCGGGCCTGTCTCAGGTAAGCAATAGCCGGCCGGTCCCGGGTTAAATCTCTCATTTGCATGAATTTATGCTAAGTTTGTTGGGTATTATTTGATTTCTCCTCTCTACTTTTTGAACTTCATGATTTTGAGTGTTGTTGCAATTGCATGTCAACTATGCCATATTCTGCGATTGTGTGCTTGCTTACTTGTAATTGTTAACAGTTAGTTGATGAACTCTTCTAGATATGGAGCTCAAAACATGAGGCCATCTTCAAAGGGGTTGGGGAGAGAAGGCGGAAAGTTAGTCAACTCGTTAAGGCAAGCCTATGAATGGGGACGCTAAATGTCGGCACCTTAACAAAGAAGAGTTTTGAGGTGCCCAAATGATGATGAAGAGAAATATCAACATTCTTTGCCTTCAAGGCACGAAAGCCAAGGATCTGCTAGGATATAAATTGTGGTATGCAGGTCAAGCCAGAGGGAGGAATGGAGTTGGTATTATTTTGGATAGCGACCTTAAGGACAAAGTAGTAAGAGTCACTAGGATTAGCGATAGGATCATTGCCATCAAGTTGGTTTTGGATCGGGAAATAATGAGCGTTATAATTGCCTATGCACCACAAATTGGGTTAACAGAATAAGAGAAAGCTAGATTTTGGGAGGACTTAGACTTAATGATGCAAGGCATACCCCAGAGTGAACAAGTAGTGATTGGGGGTGATTTCAATGGGCAGGTGAGAGCGACCTCAAACGGCTATGCATCCTACCATGGAGGCCTTGGTTTGGGAACCAGGAATGCCGAGGGTAAAGCTATATTAGACTTTGCCGTCACTTATGTGTTAACGGTTGCCAACACCTTCTTCAGAAAGGGTAGTGAGCACATCATCAACTATCAAAGCGGTGGAGCAAGGACTTAGATTGACTACATAACACTAAAGAAGAAGGCCCAAAAAGACTGCAGGGATTCCAAGGTTATCCCCAATGAAGAGCTATCTAGTGTTCTGATGTTAAGACCAAGAGATGAGCAAAGAGAACTAGGAAACCAGCCCAACCATGCACTCACTGGAGGGACTTAAAGGGGGACAAGTAACAAACCTTTCGAGAAAGAGTAGATTTTGAGCTCAATCGGGATTTTGTGGGGATATAAACCACATTTGGAACCAACTAGCCCAGAAGATCAGAGATTTGGCACACAAAGTCCTAGGTGTGTCAAAGGGTGGGGCACCAAACCACAGGGAGTCTTGGTGGTGGTGCAAGGAGGTCCAAGAGAAGTTTAAGACCAAGAGAGACTATTTCAAGGACTGGGATCGCAGTGGAGATGATGAACAAAAATAATAGTATAGAAAGGCTAAGAAGGAACCAAAGATAGTGGTCAGAGAAGCACAATCCAAAGCATACGAGGATCTTTACGGAAGGCTGGATACGAAGGAGGGAGCTAGGGACCTATATGAAATCACAAGAGCGAGAAAGAAGAGGACTAGGGACCTGGTTCAAGTAAAATGCATAAAGGAGGATGATGGACATGTGCTTATGGATGAGCAACAAACTAAAGCTGGGTGGAAAGCCTACTTCCATGATTTGTTCAATAAACAAGGGGATAGAGATATATCCCTAGCAGAGCTACAAACATCTGAGGAGCATCAGAACCATTGCTACTATAGGCAGATTTGACTTGAGGAAGTCAAGGAAGCCATGAAAAAGATGGACAGGGGTCAAGCAGTTTGTCCAGATGGAATACCCATTGAGGCTTGGAAATCCTTCGAAGAGAAAAGCATCAGCTGGTTGACCAAATTATTCAACCAAATTCTTCAAGGTAATAAGATGCCTAACTACAGGGGAATCAAACTATTCAACCAAACTATTCCGATACACAAGATTAAAGGTAACATCTAAAGCTGTGCCAACTACAGGGGAATCAAAGTAATGAGCCACACTTTGAAGATATGGCAGTGGGTCATAAAAAGAAGGCCACGGAAACAAACACGGGTGTCTGAGAACTAATTCGGATCTATGCCCAATAGATCGACGACAGCATCCATCCATCATTTAAGGCGAATAATAGAGTACTATAGAGATAGACAAAAGGACCTGCATATTGTCTTCATTGACTTGGACAAGGCTTATGTAGAGTGCTAAGAGAGGTCCTATGTTTTAGTGAAGAAAGGCATCCCTCAGTACTATATCTAAACCATTAAAGACATGTACGAGGACACACTAACTAATGTGCGTACAGTGGAAGGAGAGAAGACACTTTCCCCATTATGGTTGGGGTTCATCAAGAATCAGCCTTAAGCACATTTTTGTTCATTTTTGTTCATCAAGGGGGTGTGCCTTGGTGCATGCTTTTCGCAAATGATATAGTTCTAGTGGGGGAGTCTCGAGAAGAGGTGAAAGAGAAGTTGGAACTGTGGAGAAAAGCCTTGGAATCAAAATAGCTTACGACTTAGTAGATCCAAGTCTGAGTAAATGGAACTAAAGTTTTACACCTCAACTAGGTTAAGTACAAAAGACATCAAGGTTGGATCGAAGTGCTTGCCGAGAAAAGACTGCTTTAAATATTTAGGTTCCCTAATGCAATAGGATAGGGAAGTTGAGAAGGATGTCACCAACTAGATTAAAGTAGATTGGCATAAATGGAGGTTGGCCTCTGCAGTACTATGCGATCGAAAGTTCCCGCTAAAGTTAAAGAGAAAATACTACAAGACGGTAGTCATACGGTGCGGAGTTTTGGCCAGTCAAATGGTATCACACTCAGAAGTTAAAGGTGCCGGAGATGAGAATGTTGTGGTGGGATGTGTGGACTCACAAGAAAGGATAAGATAAGAAATAATGTTGTAAGAAGCAAATTGGGCATGACTTCAATCGAGGATAAGTTGAGGGGGCAATGTCTACGGTGGTTTGGGCATGTTAAGAGGAGACCAACCACTACCCCTGTCAAGAGAAGTGAACAACTCCATACCATAAGCGGAAGAAGAGGGAGAGGCAGGCCAAGGAAGACTTGGATGGAGACGATTCGACAGGATCTCACCCACCTCAACCTAAATGAAGAGATAGCCCTAGATGGAATGGAGTGGAGTGGAGGGTTAGTATTGGTGTAGCGGATATTGCGGTTTAGGAAGAGAGGAGCGCAACTAAGATTGTACTAGCGCCCATAGACTTATATGTATGCCTGTTTGATTTTATTTGTTATTTTTGTGTGTTGATTACTTATTGTTTTGTCACTATGTGGCTTTATTGCTATCGCTGCTTCATGCTTTATGTTTTATGCTCTCTATCTATGTGCTGCTGTTTTTATACTTTCCAGGATGGAGATCCTTGGACACAAACCTCTTTTTAGGATAGCACCCTAAACAGGTAAGGATGCGTACATCCTAACCCAACCCCCCCCCCCCCCCCGGGACCCTACATATGCAGGTGAGCCCTCGAGACACAAGTTTTTTTATTGTTGTTATTGATTCTCATTTATTCAAATAATTTTCTCGTTTTTAAATACTTGTTATTCCTTAATTATATCTTTTAAATATTTTATCACATTTTATTTAATACCAAAGTCAATTTTTCATCCTTTACTTTTTACCCAATGTTAGTAACAGATGATGACCAATTAAATTACAAAATAAAACATAAAGGGCTACTTTGAAAGAAAAGATGAGGACCAATAAAGTAAATAAGTCAAAAAAAAACTAATTAAATTTGTTATTTTTAATTATTTATTATTTTTAAATTACTTTAGTGATCAAAATGTGATTTATGGTGACCCTGAGTTATTACATTTTCCAAATTTCACTTGGGTGATCAACTCGTTCATTTTAAATTACTTGGGTGACCAACTTATCCATTTTTAGCCACTTGAGTGACTAACTTGTACATTTTAATCCATTTGGGAGACCAAATGAGATTTTTTTTAGAAGTTGAGTAACTAAATTTTCTAAAATTTGACTTAGGTGACTAGTTTGTCAAGTTTAAGCCACTTGATAGATGAAAACGGGACTTAACTCCACCGCTTCTTGGGTTGCTGCACAACCCGATACATATTATGATTCTGTCATCGATAGGGTAGTGCAGTCCCGCTTTTCACTAGACCAAGAGACAACCCCACTGTTTATGATGGATTTGGTCAGTGTACTTATACATCGTTCTGGAGCTCTGTATGAGATGGGGTTCGTAAGGATGAACTGAACTTGAACTCTAGCTACACTCCCAGCTTAGTATCCCCTACAAGATCAAACAAATGGTTAGAGGGGCCTATGGGGTAACCCACGGGGGACCCTTTGACGCTCAAGTTAGTACTGATCTCACAAGAGATAGTAATGAAAGCAAGTAATAAATAGATAAAAATTAGATAATAATAAACTAGACTTAAATTATAAAATTAAACTCGAAAACACCGAATAAACCGATTACTCTTGGGTTTCCATGTGTCACATGGTAACACATGGAACGAGTAAAGGTGTCCACCCCTTGGACGAGTTCTAACGAGGAGAAGAAAAGGGGCACAAATATAAGGATGATCAACATCCATGATATATGGAGGGGAGGTTCTCCTAGAGACATGGGGTCCCCCCCCCCCCCCCCCCCCCCCCGGTACTGTTCTTCAACTCACCAAGAGGAACAAAAGCCCGCTTGCATGCCTCTTTGTCCCACGTCTCTCTTTAACCACCTCTCCGAAGCAATAATTATTAAAGCCTCTTACTTCCCTAATGCTGAGTATTTTATATCTGTTATTTCTATTTATTATCTGCTTCCATTACTATCTCTTGATATTAGTACTAACTTGAGCATCAGAGGGGCCCCCCAACCATTTGTTTGATCTTGCAGGGAATACTAAGCTGGACGTGCAGCTAGAGCTTGAGTTCAATTCATCCTTATGAACCCCACCTTACGTAGAACTTCAAAATGATGTACAAGTACACTGACCACATCCATCGTAGACACCCACCTCCACGGATGAACAAATATCCTTAGGTGGATCTACATTCATCTCGATCTCCGTGCCAATCCGCATCAGCACATCTTTTTAGTCTCAATTCACCACCGTGGTAACAAAGTACTAAATCCATGGTACTACAAAGATGATGAAAGATCCTCTTTCATAGCCTACCAATAAGCTTGTCTGGGATTACTTTGGTACCAGCTGACTAACCCAATCCCAAAGCAAGTGTCCGAATGTGTACACAACATAGCGCTCACCAAGCTCCCTACTACACTTGCATATGGAACGTTACACATCCATCCTAAATGACGAAAAGGAGGGGTTGTGCTCCAGAGGCAACAAATGGCCTGACTTCACTCGATTTGGGCATGGCCACCGCTGGTTGGAACAAATCCGACAAGTAGCATCCATTTTTTTGTTGTTGATTACAAAAACCTAAAACAATGATGCAGGTGAGCAGACTTTAAACTTCCGTGCACGATGCATAAACAAACACCTGGCCACCGGCAGCGACGCGTGTGGTGCATGTGCCTGTTTTCTTATAGTTGTATGTTAGGTGGTATATGTGGGTAATTTTTGGATCAAATACTAAAATTTGGGTTTTTAGGATGATGAAACACATTTATAATCCAAATCTAAAAGTTAAAAGCAATACATAACCTCCTGAAAGCAACCTAAATGCACATAGCATATTCAAGAAAAATCCATATTTCTCAAGTAACACATTCAAGGCAATCTAACGAATTTTATTCTACTAGTTAACACAAAATTAGTAAATACTTAGCAAAGATAAATTCTATGGCTCTGATAACACTAAGAAAATACATATTTCAATACAAACACAGAGTTTAAGGAATATCTCAATTGTAGAATAGGATCTATAATTGCCTTACTATCTTGATAGATAGCCTTATGAACTGTGGTATTAGTTGAGACCTTACCAAAATCAAAAGCTCTAGATGTGATTCTAAAAAGATAAGTTTTGAATAAGGAAGAGACAGATATTTGATAATCAAAATAATGTATAGTTAATTGGTTGAGAAGAGGATATACTTCTAGGACTTCACCAACGCATATCTCAACCACCACTCCATATTATAAGGGAAGCCTTTTAATACTTTAGTGGCATTCCTAATCAGAATATGACAAGAATTGAGGTATTAATTGCTGACTAAGTCACATCCAACAACATCATTAATGTAAAAAAAGGAGTTTGTCTGTGTAATATTTTATGCATATTTAAATTTAAATTAAGAGAAAAGATTTGATCTTATTGTAAATGAAATTTCTTATGTAGCTATAGATATAGATGGAGGAACGGATGTTTAAAGGAGGGGAACTTCTAATTAACAAGTAGTATAGATTATCGGTAAACTACATATGAATGTTCTAAAATTTGGTACATGAATTTTTTATTTCATAAACTTTCTCAAAATAATATTTACTCAAAAGTTATACAAATAGTGGTATGTAAAGGTATAAAATAAGCCCCTCTTTAAACTCTTCTTCATTAGCAGTGTTTATTTCACAACATTGTGTATGAGGAGAGCGAAGATATGATGGTTTTGACCAAAAATAATGGCATGTTTTACACAATTTCGCACCTTAATTTGGTATGTTTTATTAAACGCATGTAATTCTTGATCCAAAAAATTATTTCACAATATTTTTGGACTATTAAATTAATTAAATCGCACTTTAAGATACTAATATACAATTTACTCATAATAATATTTATGGCTGATGATGATTGTTAGTAGCTGAACTACATAATTTTAGTTTTTTTAATGTAACTTTTACCTACTATAGCCTTTCAAAAAAACAGGTGTATATATATATATATATATATATATATATATATATATAAAGGAGGTAAAGACGAACTCCTTAGGTGTGCCCTCTTTTCAGAGGAATACTTAAGGCATCAGTACGAGAAATAAAGAGGATGTCCCTGTGTGAACCATTGCGCTACATTTGCTAGCCAATCTGCCGATTTATTTGCTTCTTTCTAATAGGGCTCTAAAATGGCTTGATCGTACTAAGCACTTAAAATATTTATATCATCCACAATAGTAATTATATATGTTGAAATTGAAAAAGAGCCTATAATAGCCTTGAGGGCAAAAAAAGTGCATCCCTTGCCGCTACTGCCTCTTCCACAATGATCGATGTATTACCCAATGTGCGTAAATCTTGTGAAAAGCACCCAACTTTAATGATCCCAGATAATGAATCCTGTAAACACCGACTCCCCATACTTAGATCCATCGAAGTTTTCCTTTATCCATCCAGAATGAAGCATGACCCCACGTGATCCAATTATTCCTACCTCTCCTTCTAACATCGACATTCTCCCTCATATAACCAACTTCATTATCTATCATGTTAGAAAAGCTCTATTCTAAATGATTACATCTGGCAAGAATTAATGGCATGTAGGGGTTGGACCTATCCGCCCTAAGTAAACAATTATTTCTATCCTTTCAAATGTGTATGCATAACACAACAAAACGTGTTAGATCATCATTCTTTCCGGCTCTACTCAAGCTCCTAGGCCATTGAACTTCCTCCTTGAACTCTATCTTATTAGGAAGCCATATCAACCAACCCAGTCTCCAAACTACCTTGGATCAGGGACATTGTAGAAAAACATGACTCAGATTCTCACAGATGTGAGCGCGACGAGAACACTTGGCTTCCCGCCTAACTCCATGTTTTCTTAGAAGAGCCCGTGTAGCAAGCCTGTCATTAAGTTCTTGCTAGAGAAAAACCTTCAACTTCGGTTGAATATCAATATTTCAAATCCAAAAAAACTCCCACAAATTCCTATCAAACCAGTTAAGATTGTGAGCCAACCAAGTGGTAGATTTAACACTAAAATGACCCGAACTAGTGTATACCTTACATCTTCTGTCATCCTCCACTTTTCAAGAAGTGGAGTTCCCAAAACATTGCTACAAAAATCTGGCCAAAAATCAAAAAAATTTTCAACGTCCCATTCTCCTCCCTAATGATTTGCGAAACCTCGACGTCCGAATCACCAAGATTCATGCTACCTTCCACTAGCTCCACAAGAGGTTTATCCATGACCCATTTATCGAACCATAAACTTACCTATTTTTCCATCTAATCCCTTTATCCAGGATGGACCTAGCCATGAAGACATATTTCCATACAAGGGAATCCTTTTTTTTTTTTTTTTTTTCAGATACGTTAGAAAACATTAATGTTTAAGGTATTTACTTGTCACAATCTTAACCTAGACATTGTCCTCAACATTTAGAACTTTTCAACGTAGTTTGCAAAGAAATGCTAGATTAATCACTTCCATTCACTGGATACCGAGGCCTCCCGCACCCATGGGCCTACAAACCTTGTCCTAAGCTACCAAGTTCATTCCTCCATGTGAGTTGGTTTCCCGAAAGAACTTACAATTCATAGTTTCCCAACTATGAACCTTCTTAGGGACCTAGAAACACTGCATAACATGACTATGGGCAAACTTGAGAGTTGAAAAGATCAGCTTGCTTGACCAACATTGGAAAAGAAATCTTCCTTCCAGCTTGCAATTTTAGACACCATTTTTTCAGTGGTATTAGTCATAACACACGATGAAAATCTACCTTGTTCACAACAATATCCTAGATATTTCCCAAGTGATGGAGACTCAGGCACTCCTAAGTAGTCATTGATCCTATGCCTCAAAGATCTTTAGGTATTATAGGAGAACACTATCGAGGATTTACCAAAATTAACTAATTGGTTGGATTCCCTGTAATAATGTTGCACTACGTTTTGGATCCTAGCAATAGATTCTTCAAGCAACATAAAAAAGAAGACATTCATTAGCAAACAAGAGACATGGGATGCTAGCAGAACCCCGAGCAATCTTAATACAAATTGCAAACTTTTTTGACGGAGCTCTAAGTTTGTAGATTGTGGCTAATTCCTCAATACAAAGAATAAAGAGATATGGTGATAGCGGGTCGCGTTATCTCGTCCCCTACTTTGAGTGGACCATCCTTAAGGCATATCATCAATGACAACCAAAAAGGATGTAGTAGAGATGCATTCCATTATCCAGCTAACCCTTTTTTGGTCAAACCCCAGTTTTAGCAAGACGTGGCAAAGAAAGTGCCACTCAACTCTATCATAAGCCTTTTGACATGTCTAGTTTGATAGCAGCCTATCACGGTCGGCCCTGTTTACAAGGAAGGTCGTCATAACCTCATGAGCAATCAGAATGTTATCTTGAATTGACCTGCTTAGAACAAACACTCCTTGCCATTGACAAGTTCATTTCCCTAGATTAGGCTTTAGCCAATGAGCAAGAATGTTGGCCAAACTCTTGTATAAAATTTACAAAGACTGATTGGTCTAAATTGGTTGAAATTTTGAGGGGAGTCGGACTTCGGAATGATCATAACTAAAGTATGGTTAATCTCCTGATCCACACACATTGTTGCCAATCAGATCCCAGAATTGTTAGAAAAATAATATTGTGAAGACATCAGGTCCTAGGGTTTTGTGTGGATTCATCTCAAAAAGGCTGCTCGTCTCACCTCATCATATGAGACTTCCTTTAACAAAACTTCATTATCCTGAGCTGTGACCCTGGTTTGCAAACTCTCCATTGATCTGATAAGCCCATTATAGATCGTCCAGTAAAATCTTTTCGTGAACTCCCTGGTGAACAAATAAGCAATACCTTGGTGATCTGAGTAGACTTCTCTAACTTCATTTCTGAATTCCAGAAAACATATTGGCGTCCTCCTGAAATAGACCAATAACTAAAAAAAATTATTAAGGTCCCTTTTTTGAGTCGCTCTCCACGTTGATACGTTTTTTCAATACTTAGAAACATTAGGACTTCTTCTCTATGAAGAGTCAATCTGTGCGATTCTTGTTCAAGCCCTCATGATATGGGGTAACCATCAACTTTTCCGGAACCTCTCAAATCCAGTTAATATTTTTATCTAAGGAGGCTATTGTCGATCCTTTGAAAATAGTAGGTTGACTTTTGAAGGCATTTTGATCATTTTAAGATTTTGAGTAACCTCAAACATCCTTAACCCAAAGACTTTATTAGTCTAGATAGTTTTCACAATGACCTAAGTGACATCTTAATTAAGCCACCCAACCCTAAATTGAAACAGTTTTAGCGTTACATGGACATGCATGCTATTATGCAACATGATGGGGTTGTGGTCAAAGATAGAGGTTTGCCCATTCTGGACCAAACAGTAAGGGAAATATTGCATTCACAGCAAGTCTTTCGTGAATGAAAGATCCATTGATTTCTCTGCTCCATGTGAATCTATGACATTTCCATGAAATATCAATGAGGTCAATAGTCCTACAGAAATCATTAAGCCTCCTCAATCTATTGTTAGGAACCTTATTGCCGCCAACTTTTTCTGAGGGGTGCGGAGATCATTGATATCCTCGATAGGACACGACGATCTCCAACTTGCCAAACCTTATGTAGCAAAGGCCTCCCAAAAGGAGTCTTTTCTGTCCTCCTGAGTAGGTGCATATATAAATAAAAAAATAAAAAAAAAAGCGCGAACACAATGTGCCACCCTATAGTTAATACAATCAATCTTTAGGTCAAAGCTTGACTTACGCCAGAGGATCCAAATTCAACTTATTCATGTTCATGGGCAGAAAGTAGCAGTTTTCATCAAACCCCGACATTAGGAATAATTTATCCATCCTATATTGAGAGACCATTGGCTCTAGGATGGCTACAATATCGGGACTAAACTTTTTTGAGGCTTCTAACAGTTCTTGTTAGCTATGGGGTGGGCTAAGCCCCTAATATTTTAGCACAAAACAACAAGAAGGAAGGAAATAAGAACAAATTCAATCTAGGATCGACAAACATAGCCCAACGGGAGAGCACAAGCATACAAGCTCAAGCCATGGATACATCTAGTCCGAGACATTGTAAAAGGGAAAGGAAAACATACTTGAGATCCAAAGAAAAGCTGCATGCAATTGGCTTTCAAATCACGAGAAGTGAGCTAGGGTCCTCTCTTCTAAGGCGAAAATACCCAAGATCTGGGTTCTATTTAGATACTAAAATGAAATCTGAAAAGCAAACAACAAGGTACAGGAGAACGAGCAATGAAGACAATTGTACTTACGTGGAAAACCCGCAAAGAGAGGGAAAAAAACCATGGACGAAAGTAGAGAACTTTTAATGATCGAAATTGCAGGGTATTACAAGAGGATTCTTCCCTCCCTCTCTGTCTCTCTCTCTTTCTATGTCTCCTAGTTGGGAAACGGCTCAAACTCTCAAGAAAAAAGAAGAAGAGAATATATATAGTACAAGAGAGAAACCCCAAAAACTGAGAAACCGGGTACAACCCGATGGGCCCGGTCCCTCCTCTCCACCACATAACTCTATTCGAAATCTGGACAAAGAAACATTTGAGACACGACCCAACAGAAAACATACTTGAGCACTGAAGACAAGCGGCATGCAATTGGCCTTCATACCACAAGAAGTGAGCTGGAGTCCTCTTTTCACTGTCAACACGCCAAGGTCACCAAGTAGAGTGCTTAGATCACCAACTCCCGACCCGAAAAGAGACATTAAAAACGAAGGAAGTAGGGATGACACATGCAACCACAGCAAACATCATCAAACCCCCAGTAAACCATAACATCTTTTTTTCTTACGTCATAGCTTTTAATAGAGTTTCTCAAATTGATGACAAAAGGTAGAATCCTCAAATTGAAATGGAACCAAGAGAAAGTGATGCAGCGCGGCAGCGGAAGATTTAGGGGAACGAGAAGGAAACGACGGCCTTCCCTTTTATTTTATTAAACTCTAATAAAAATAAAAGGGGAAAGATAAATTCGACTCTCATTCTCACTCTTGAGAATAGAATGAAAAAATAACTCATAAAATTGATTCTAAAATTGGCTAACTAAAACCATAACTATCCTCCTCTTTAAATAGATAGGTTTTCCAAGTTTAATTCTAACTAATCTAAAATTTAAATTAAATCCTAATTAGATCCAACAGCTGAGATTGCAATCCGTGTGCTAGATCCAACCGCTGAGATCGCAATCCGTGTGCTCCTTTTAAAATAAAGAAAAACAAATAAAAGGTTTAAATCTAAATTTTAAAACTAATCCTAATCCTAATAAAGCTCTATCAAAAGACTAACTACCAGCCGCATTCTTCGTCAACCCGCGTCAATGGTTCCGCCAACCATGCGTCCTGCCAAGCTATGCGCCACTCACGGATGTGAAGCAGCTTCAACCCGATTCTCCTTCCCTGCTGGACCTCTATCCATGGCGTTGTCTTCCCGTTAGCTCTCACCCGCCAACCTCTAGATGGCGGCTGCATCATTCTCTCCGGCTTGGAGAGAATGCGTCCTCGAATTCGGCAAAGGGTCTTTCTCGCCATGCAGAATCCTCTTATTCCAGCTGCGAAGCTTTTCGCGCTCCAGTCCATACGCCTTCTTGTCATGCTCCGCTCCCGCCAATGACTGAGCCGCCAAGCTATCCGCCAAAGGAGGAGGGGCTGCATCATCCTCTCCCAATTGGAGAGAGTTCGCCCTCGGATTTGCTAACGGATCTTAGGGGTTTCCTTCGCCAAGTAAAACCTCCTAGCTCCTTCCGCTAATGCTTTTGGATCCCAATGCACGTGCTTGCCTGATAATCCATGTTGCCTCCAAGCTATCCTCCAAAGGATGCGGGGCTGCATCATCAATGATGCAGCCACCATCTAGAGATTGGCGAGTGAGGGCTAACAGGAAGACAACGCCATGGATAGAGGTCTAGCAGGGAAGGAGAATCGGGTTGAAGCTGGTTCGCATCCTTGAGTGGCGCATAGCTTGGCGGGATGCATGGTTGGCGAAACCATTGACGTGGGTTGACGAAGAATGTGGCTGGTAGTTAGTCTTTAGATAGACTTTGATTGGGACTAGGATTAGTTTTAAAATTCAGATTTAAACCTTTTATTGGTTTTTCTTTATTTTAAGAGGAGCACACGGATTGCGATCTTAGCCGTTGGATCTAGCACATGGATTGCAATCTCAACCGTTGGTTCTAATTAGGAATTAATTTAAATTTAAATTAGTTAGAGTTGAACTAGGAAAACCCCTCTATTTAAAGAGGGGGATAGTTAGGGTTTTAGTTAGCCAATTTTAGAATCAATTTTATAAGTTATTTGTTCATTCTATTCTCAAGAGTGAGAATGAGAGTCGAATTTATCTTTCCCCTGTAATTTTTATTAGAGTTTAATAAAATAAAAGGGAAGGTCGTTGTTTCCTTCCCGTCCCCCTAAATCTTCTGCTGCCGCGCTGCATTAGTTGGTATCAAAGCTCACAATGCTTCTAAGATGGCATCAAGTGGTCAAAGGTACACTACTTTCGAGACCGAATTATGCAAAACGAATGGAGATTAGATGAGTTCGAGGAGAGACTTAGACGAATCGAGCGTTGTTTGATTCAACTGGGGGCAAATCCTGACTTATAGCCAGGAACCCAGCCCTAACACCCATTAACACCGGGTCAAAACAAAAAGGTGAAGGACAAGATATCAAGAATCCGGCATCGGTTGTTTATCTACAGGACCCTAAGTCAAGACAACATTGGCTCTGTATCGGTACCGCCAACATTGAAAAACGAGAGGTGGGCACCGACCTCCGTTAAGAAAATTCGGAGTTTGAGGAAGTTGGCGTCATTGTGTTGGAAGAAACTCAAGGCGCGCTACCTTCACTTGGCAAGGAGGAATTAGTGGCTGACAAAGGTCTCTTGCTATTAGTTAGGCGAACTGGCTTCACGCCTGAAAATGCAGAAAGAAAAGATTGGAGGCGCCATGACATCTTCCATACCACTTGTACCATTGGCGGCAGGGTATGTCGTATGGTCATTGATTCGGGAAGTTATGAGAACGCCATCTCCGAAGAAGCCGTTCAAACGCTAGGGTTGAAGATGGAGGAATATCCGAACCCTTACACAGTGTCTTGGCTTGATAAAGACAATCAAGTAACTATATCAAGACGTTGCCTGGTCAATTTCTCAATTAGGGACACATATCGCAAAGCATTTTGGTGTGATGTTGTTACGATGGACGCTTGTCACTTGCTATTGGGACATCCGTGGCAATATGATAGCAGCGTCATCCATGACGGAAGAAAGAACACATATAGCTTCGTCTTTGAGGGCATAAAAATCATCTTGATGCCTAAGAAGGCCGAGGCGCCATGTGCGTCTAGGAACAAAGAACCGGAGCCAGAAGAAAAGGATGTGAGCACTAACGTAGTTGACAAGGCCATGTTGGCATCACCACCAATAGATGTTACCCATGGAGAACCTATCTTTGATGAGGCACCACAACTAGACCTATCCTGTCCACCCATATTTGATGAGCCCGTGTATGATGAACCCATCTTTGACAAGGAGGAGGAATTGGATGAGGTAGGGAGTCAATCAAGGAAGGATTGTCCAGAGGTAGTGATGGCAATGGGGTGGGGCGGGCGAGGCTGGTACGGGGGGCGCTGCCTCAATACACGTACCCGCCACCCAAATCCTATACCCATACCCACCTCATTACCCACCACGGGTATGAAGTAGGTACCCGTACCTGCCCCGGGGGCTACAAACCCATATCCGTACCCGCCCCTGCCCGCCCCTACCTGCTCTTACCTAGTTCATACCGACCTTGTTACCTATCCATGTCCAACTTATTACCCATAAATTCTTTTCTTTTTCCTTTCAATAATAACCATGAATTTATACTTATAAATTGCATAAGAAATATTTTATATAAAATAATATCACATGTAACTCCAATATGTGATTACGAGGCGGGTATATGTGTGTACGGGGCAGGGCGGTGCGGGTACATGTGGGTATGGGGTGAGGCGGGGCGGGTACAAGCCTATACCCGTACCCGCCTCATACCCATGACGGGTATTGACATGTGTACCCTACCCATACCCGTTACTCACCTCATCTATACCTGTACCCGCTCCAAACGAGGCGGATACCCGCGGGTAATGGGCTTGACCCGCCCCATTGCCATCCCTGTCCAGAGGCATTGGCGTCTTACGTACCGTCAACAATGGGCATAGAGACTAATGTGGGGCACGAGGACATCAGGCGCCTAATGTGGATGTTACTTGTGATGATCTACATCCGGCCGAGACCAAAAGGAGGGTTGGCTATACTAATGCTGACTAAGGATGGGACTTGGCAGGACTACGGTAACAGCGAAACAACACAGATGAAAAAAGTGAAAGAATTACCGGAAGCTGTGACGGTGGTAAGAACAAGGCCACAATGGGAGTGTCAAGTACAGAAGAAGGTTACCGGATCTGCTCCATCATCGAGTAGAGTTCACGCCACCTTTACCACCTAAACAAGGTGAGCCATGGTGAGGATATACTAACCACAGGTCCACCATCGAGATCGGCATGTACCGTGAGTCTCCTTCATCTTTGGCGAGTGTCCTAACTATGGCAAAAAGGATCCCAACAACTTCGTGGCAAATTCGAGGGCGAATTCTCTCCAACCGGAAGAGGATGATGCAGCCCCGCCTCCTTTGGCGAATAGCTTGGAGGCAACAGGGATTGTCAGGTAAGCACATGCATTGGGACTCAAAAGCATTGGCGGAAGGAGCTAGGAGGCTTGACTTGGCTAAGGCAACCCCTAAGGTCCGTCAGCAAATCCGAGGGCGAAGTCTCTCCAATCAGGAGAGGATGATGTAGCCCCGCCTCCTTTGGCGGATAGCTTGGCGGCTCAGTCACTGGCGGGAGTGGAGCATGACAACAAGGGGTATGGACTGGAGCGCGAAAAGCTTGGCAACTAGATAAGAGAATTCTACATGGTGTGAGAGACCCTTTGCCGAATTCAAGGACGAATTCTCTCCAAGCCGGAGAGAATGATGCAGCCGCCATCTAGAGGTTGACAGGTGAGGGCTAACGAGAAGACAATGCCATGGATAGAGGTCCAGCAGGGAAGGAGAATCGGGTTAAAGCTGCTTCGCATCCGTGAGGGGCGCATAGCTTGGCGGGACGCATGGTTGGCGGAACCATTGACGCGGGTTGACGAAGAATGCGGCTGGTAGTTAGTCTTTAGATAGAGTTTCATTATGATTAGGATTAGTTTTAAAATTCAGATTTAAACCTTTTATTTGTTTTTCTTTATTTTAAGAGGAGCACACAGATTGCGATCTCAGCCGTTGGATCTAGCACACAGATTGCAATCTTAACCATTGGCTCTAATTAGGAATTAATTTAAATTTTAAATTAATTAGAGTTAAACTAGGAAAACTCCTCTATTTAAAGAGGATGATAGTTAGGATTTTAGTTAACCAAATTTATAATCAATTTTATGATAATGAGAGTCGAATTTCTCTTTTCCCTGTAATTTTTATTAGAGTTTAATAAAATAAAAGAGAAGGCCGTCGTTTCCTTCTCATCCCCCTAAATCTTCCACTGCCACGCTATATCAGAAAATATACAAGCCAATGCCCAAAATGTCAAGGAAAGAGCAGATTATACTTAAATCAACCAAACAAGTAATAAATCAACCATGCGTAGAAAAATCAAATCTTTTCTCCGGTCAGTGCACCACCCACCAAGCAACGCGCACCTGGCTGGAGACGACGTGCCAGACTCAAAGGGACGCGCTGACACGCGGCGCTGGGAAAGAGAACCGAGGAAGACACCTTCGCGCCTTAGATATGGAATATCTGACATGAAGGACACTCAGGAGAAATTCATTTTTGGCCATGAAATTCATGTAAAGATCAATTCATGTTGACACAGAGGCGGTGGACGACGAGCGCACTCCCATGCGCCACCACATCAAGGATTAGGATAAGGGTTTTGAATCTTCAAACACGCCACCAAACAAGGCTTCAACAGTGGAATTGATGACATAACTGTTGGTGAATTTGCTTACAAACCACGAAATCTCTGGGGTCGAGGTTGTATAATTACTATTCTTATATACTTTAAATACTTTAATTCAAGTTGACACCATACTTGAACCAAACACATTTAAAATAAATATGAAACTCAAACACTTTATTAAGTACTTTAATTTTGAAAATATATCGATAAGAACTAAGATGATGGCCTCCTGGCAACACCTGAGATGCCGCCGTGAGACGCGCCCGAGCGCTGAGATTCAAGGGGTTGGATCTAAAGGGGGGCTTAAATTTACAGGGGGATTTCAAGAGAGAGAAAAGAGATATTCTCTCTCTAGCCACATATATATATATATATACCCCTTATCACTTGTATTATATACTTGATTTCATAAGGCATAAATTTAGATGTAATTTAAGATATTTTATTGGTAGCAACCAAACTCAGAATCTCGAAGGTAGAACCTTGTAGCTTTGTAGGCTTAAATTTGCAAACTTTCTACCACGAGACAAATTTCACCGATAAGGCAATATAAAACTAGTAGCAAAAGTATATCTCAATAAGAATTTGTCACGTTCCTCGGATTCCTGAGTTCATTCCGGTTAGGATTAGGAAAGTGAATTGGGGAATTGGGTTGAAGAACATAGAATTTGAAAATTTTGAGATGAGATAAGAATGTGAATTTAGACTTAGATGAGAAAAAAAGTACAGTTAGATGAGAAAAAGAATAGAGAAAGTATTAGATGAGAGAGAGTTAAGAGTTGAACTCTTGATTTTCATTCATATTTTCATTGATGACTATTACAAGTATTGCTCTTCTATTTATAGAATTCTAACAATTATTCTAGAAACTTCCTAAGCTATTACAAATCTGATTTATTCAAATAAAATGGCGGGAAATAACCAACAATTTAAATAATGGAGGGAAAAGGGAATTATTCAAATAATTGGAGGGAAAAACGGTTGGAGGAGCGCCCAACTTGTCATTTCCAGATGCTTCTAGACACTTCCAGGGTGAGGCGTGCTTTTGGAGTTTGTTAGAACACCTGCAATGACCGTTGAAGCTGAGGGCCAACCCATTAACACTGTTGCGTGCCTGGGCTGGGCTATCGGACGCTGCGGACGAGCCCTTGACACTGTCTGGCGGCACCCGTGACACTACCAGGTAGCGAACTGGCCCGACCCAGACCGTGAACCTCTGCGACCTTGCCATGATCTTGCTGCGAACCCCTGGACCCTGGTGCGGACCCGGTAGTGAACCAGAACCCTGTCTTGACTTGGTTGCTTGGCCTTCCTTGACAACCTCTAAGAACGACTTATCTTTTATTATTTGCTGCCCTAGCTGATGCGTGGGGACCATGTCATGGCTAGGATCATGATAGAATTCTCTCACTTCACAAAGAAAATGTATTTGAATCATAAAGCATGGTCGGAACTTGAGTATGTGGAGATTGTTGGAGTATCAAACTATCATCGGGCGTTCAATTAATGGTTTAGGTTTTTGGGATACTTCATTCAGGTGTTTAATTAATAGTTCAAATTTTTGGGATACTTTATTTTTTGGCATTTTATTAGAGTTGAAATAATTTCAAGCATAAATATATATGGTGGACATATAGATTGCTAGGAACATTTTTAATTATTATAAGATAATATTATTTTACTTATTTATTGTCATATTGTGTTTTACAAGCTATAGATGCATGCTGCTTTTTACAACACGTGTCATGAGATGAACATAAACCTCGATGATATGCTTAACCAAAGATTGAGTCATAAATATGATTTGCTTTGTTAGTGAAAATGAGCTTGTACTCAGCACTAAGTTTGGACTACTTATAGGTTAAGACTATCATACAACGTAAGTGATCACTTGTCTTGGTTATATGTGGATAGAGATCCACAAAATACTATATTAGTGTTTCTCGTTGAGATTGAAACGCCGAAATTGATTGCGTGAGTTATTCATTTTTTAACTATTATCAAAAATATATAATCACGAGTGCTCGTTTGCCTGGTGCAACGTCGCAGATATTGGCGCTGTTGGGTGGTTCAGTGTTCCAAATGGGGGTGGGTAGAGAGGAAGAGGCCAGCCAAAGAAGAGTTGATTAAAGTACTAACCGCTGTCCCGGAAAGGGTGTTAACAACCTCATTTTATAGCCGGGAAGAGAGGGAGAGGCCGCCCAAATACAAATATAAATAAGATTTATATTACAAATAAAAATAGAAATTAGTTAATGACCTTTTGGCGGAACTTTGCCAATCCCAACCCAAATAGAGAGATGGCCCTAGTTTAGAGCTCAGTGCAAGTTTAGGATAGGGTAACAAATTTAGCGATGTAGGAGATATGCGCACCTGTATCGGCTTGTATGCCTGTGAATACGCGCGATACGGGCTTAGTCGGTCAAACAGTGCCCCTTATCCTGGGGGTGTAGGGCCATAGGCTGCTGATACTCTCAGCACATTCTGCACTGTCTATCCTTCTCTCTTCTCTCTTCTCTCTTCTCTCTTCTCGCTTCTCTCTCTCTCCCTCTCTCCCTCTCGATTTCTCTCCCCCTTACTCTTTACCTCCTCTCTCTCTATCCCTTCCGCTCTCTACTCCCCACGCGATCTACTTCTTTATAGGTCTGCGCTGTGCAGGATGTAGGAGCTCCTCCCCTACATGCTTGTTTGCCTTTACCTTGTGCCTTTCACGCTTACGTGCATAAATGCTTGGATTGATTTCGATGCTTTGCATGCTCTTTTTACATGCTTTTTACATGCTCTATGTGCTCGTCTTACATGTCGTTCTTTCTTTCTTTCTCTCAGGCTCTTCATAACTATCAAACTCCAAAGACCAGGTTAGAGGTCCTCGGAAACACACCCTGACGGGGTAAGGCTGCGTACATCCTACCCCCCAGACCCTGCGCAAGCGGGAGCCCCTGTGGCACTGGGACTCTTGTTGTTGTTGTTGTTGTATCAAAAATATGTAATCATGTTATGCTATTAAGCGATAACTCTAAACGAAAAAGCATTACACTCGTGCATGTAATGTGTGATCACTTTGATTTACTCAAAAGTGATGTCTCAATGTGGCCAATTTTCTTTATATACAGCTGGATGGTAGCACAAAGTATGGCAAGAATAAACATTCAATAGGAAATCTATGATCTTTTCTTTATATAAGAATATGCCCTTCATTTGATTTGCGAGTGTTAAAAATTCTAAATATTATGTTGAAGTATTTTAAGTGAATATCACTTAAATTTGATATAAGAAAGATGCTTTTGTACCATACAATTTTTAGAAAATGGCAAATCAAGAACTTAAGAAAAAAGTTGACGTAGGTAAAGATAGATAGTTAAAGTTAACTTTATCTAAATATCTAATAGAGTAGGTGCTCATTCAAGTAATGGCAATATGAGAATTTCAAATAAATATATTTAATTTTTAAGTACAGTAATATTTTTTTAGTGGAATTAAATATGTTTAACTTTAATTAAATATTATTATATAATAATAATTAAATTTAACCCATTTAAAACCATAATTAAATAATCACCGAGGTCCCATTTCAGACCTTAATGAATGCAGCATTTAAAAACATTTAAATAGATAAATGAAATGAATAGATTTCAGGTTAAAAGATAATCATGAGATGAATATACATACATATGAAAAATTATTATAAAAAAAAAAAGAAAAAAGCCGAGGCTTGTGGGTTATGCACAAAACGCAAGCCTCCCAAAGAGTCGGTGCGTGTCTCACACTCTTGGGCCCAAGCAGAATGCCTGGGGAGCGGGTACGTGGGGGCACATGCTCGCCACACGCACATTTAACGGCCCAGAGGGAATCTCGGCCATGACGTCAAAATGAGGTCATTATAATTTTTTTGTCCATCCCACATCAGCCTTACATTTATAGTTCTACCCAAAACTCTATTATAAATCAAGGTCGTCCATCGGAATTTAGCATTCTATTTCTTTTTAGAAATTAAGGCTCTGTTTATTTTGGGAAAGTATTTTTTCCTCAGAAAACATTTTCCTTATGGAAAAATTTTTCAAGAAAAAACAAATTCCGATTCGCTTTTTTCGTTATTTGTTTCGGCGGAAAACGTGCTCTCGCCTCATAATATTGCTTATTTGTTCTAAAAGAAATGATATTCTATCAATCATACTATACCTTGTTATAAGACAACATAAATTAACGAAACTATATATTATAAGTTGTATGGGCTTTCTTTGGTTGTAAAGAAGTTATTTTTTAATGAAAAATTTTGAAAAATTTATCACTTAACGACCTAAGGTTTGACTATTTATCACCTAAAACTATACAATGAGGTCCCTTGACGTTTCAAAATTTTATCATCAGGTACTGAGCTTTGTGAATTTTTATCAAAATCTAATCAATTTTCATCATAAAACATTAAATGATTACAATCATATATATCATTATATGAATGTTTTTAACAAAAATCCAGTAGTTTACGAGAAAAAAAATTCAATAAATTATGACGGAATATAGTTACATATTCGTAAAACAATGTGCCATATAAGCATTTATAATTAAAAATCCTATTATTATTATACATGACACACATACTGCCATAATTATTTTCCTCAGTAGCAATTTCTAATAATATCTATCGAACTTTGGCAAAGGGTACATAATTGATAAAATTCTAAAACCTTAAGCTACCTAAGTTATAAAGTCTTAAAATCTTAGGATACCTCATTATATATATTGAAAATTTTGAATATTTACGTGATAAATCCTCAAACTTCGGGGTACCTAAGTGATAGATTATGAAAAATATATATTAGAAAGAAAAAGTATTTTCAAGAAAAGGTAAAATCTATAAATAGTTTTCTTGTGTTTGCATTGACTTAAACATTGTTTCGTGATTATATTTACATCATTAAGTAGTAGAAACCTTGAAAATATAGAATAGCAGTCATGAATGAAATTCAAATTGGATCACATAATTCTGTCCAAGATCAGACCCGACTTATCATCAATTTTCTATCCTTATCCCACATTATTACGTCTAGCGACATATGATCTCGTTGAATTCATTTCAATATGATTCATATTACGACCTACGTATACCCCAAAACTTTTTAAACTACTTGGAATGTTAACTTTCCTTCTTTTACAAAGGAAAACATTTTCCCCATTTTGGAGCAAAAGCTTTTCCTTCGGAAAATATTTTCAGCCAAGAAATGCACTCCAAACAAAGGAAATTAGGAAAACCAATTCCGAGAATCTCTTTTTCTTTCGAAACAAACAAAGCCTAATTGTTTTGCTAAAACAAGAGAGGAGTTCCATGAAAAGTTTCTATTCTTTGGAAAACATAAGAAAGAATTTTTTATTGACATTTTCTTCATTCAAATATTTCCGAAGTCTCACTCCCGGTGTCTAGAGGAGATAACAAGAAGGCTTTGCAGTCCCAGGTGTTTCAAGTAGGTCTTGTTCGTGCTGTAGAGAAAGTTTGTTCTTTTCTAGGTAGGCATACTTAGCTCTTCTTTTTTTTTTTGATTACTGAGGGAGAACCCAAAGACTACAAGCAGGGTACCCAAGTACAACAAAAAGACAACTAAACAACGAAAACAACCGAAACCGCCCACAACCGGGCGACCGACGTACAAACATACCAAAAGAAAAAACGAAAAAAAAAAAAATCAAACAAACAATTGGACCACAATTTGATGCAGTTAATACATCTAACTACCTCCTTTATTTCGTATGGGAAGTCATTAAACCAAGTAGTCACCAAGAAACCTAGGCACCTGGAAACGCTCCAGAAAACTTGCTCTAAGATCCAATTCTCACCACGAAACATTGCGTCATTCCATTTGCACCATATAACCCACTCTATTACAAAGAACAGCATATGCTGGACCTCTTTTTGAAACTTTTCCCCAACTTCACAAGTTATCCATTGATGGTAGAACTCCTTAAATGCCGTCGGTGACACTAAAACAATTTCCCAACTACCAAGGCACTTTGTCCATAAGAACCATGATCTATGGCACTGCAACAACAAATGGTCCACATTTTCAACACCCCCATTACAAAGTGGGCAAAAAGTTCCATCTTCCCGTAAAATCCTAAAAGGGCATAGTTGATTCTTGATGCTTAATCTTCCGAGGAGAATCAACCAAAATAATAGCTCCACTTTTGGTCAAGCTAACCCCAACCAAACACCGCACACCATGCTATTGATGTTATAAGAGCACGACAATTTAAACCAAACTCTATTAGAGAAGAATCTTACTGAGTAAGGCTCTTCGTTACCTTCCCAAAAAAAAAAAAAAAAAAAAAAAAAAACAAGGCTATCGAATCTCTAATCCCCTTGCATGGCGGTATTCACTAGCAAACATGAAGAACTATTATGCCATCTCTTCATCTATTTGTAAGCAATGGCTTTTCCAATTGAACGTCCATCTCCAAATTGCACCATCCCAAAAGCCCATATCAAGAATGTACTGCTCCATCTGGAGGAATATTTCAAATGGACTCGGGAATCTTTCTTTCAATGTTATACTACTTGTCCATTTGTGGAGCCAGGATTATAATTTGCATCCAACACCAACCTTGATCTTGATTCCCTCTTCAATAGCACTTTGAATCTTGGGAGACCTCTATTTAAATTGATTATGTCTACCCACAAGTCAGGAGTTTTTTTCGGATTGTCCAATGACCACCCGGTCCCCATGACTCCATGAATGGAATTGAGTACCTTTTTCCATAAAGCTTCCCCTTCGGCTGAGTAGTTCCACCACCATTTAAATAGTAGGCCAAAATTTTTGATTATCGGATCCCATACTCGCAATCCACCGCATTTTTTAGGTATTTGTATTAGATCCCCACTTGACAAGTAGGACTCCTCCGTGTTGCTCATTATCCCTTTAGAAAAATTTCCTTTGCAACTATATGATTTGCTTGGCAACTTCTTTTTGCATAGGAAAAATGGACAGGTAATAGGTGGATAGATTGTTTAAAACTGCTTTAATTAATAGTAGTTGGCCCACCCTCGATAAAGTAGTTGCTTTCCACCCTAATAGTCTATTTTCAATTTTCTGCTACACTGGTTTCCACGTTAAGGTTGACCTTAGGTTAGCCCTGAGAGGGATGTCCAAGTACTTCACAGGAAGCTTGGCAACAACATACCCTAGTAAGCGAGCCATATTAGACACCTAAGCCTTTGTTGTCCTTGATTCGATTATTGCCAATTTGTTGTAATTGATCCAAAGGCCTAACATCACTTGGAAACAGCAAGGAAGCTTCATATAGGACTGACTCATCCGCTCCTTGGCTGGACAAAAAATAAGGGTATCATCGACAAACTGTAAATGGCTAGGGACTCCACTGTTGTTTCCAACGCATAAATCCAAAATTAGACCACCACCCCAGGCATCGGTAAGTAGTCTTTTGAGAACCTCGGCAACCACAAGGAAGAGAAGAGGGGACAGCGGGTCCCCATGTCTAAGGTCGCATTCCATCTTGAAAGGTGCTGCTGAAGAATCGTTTATGAGAATTGACATTGTTAGTGAAGAAATACACTCCTTTATCCAACCTCTCCATATCTCCCAAACACCATTCTTTCAAGAACATTATCCACAAAACCCCAATCCAGCGTATCGTAAGCCCTATGGAAGTCAGGTTTAAAAGGACACCCAACTTCTTCTTCTTCTTTCACCATTGAATCACTTCATTAGCAATAAGACCTCCATGAAGAATCTATCGCCACGGGATGAAAGCTGACTGAATTCACCGATCATGGTACGAAGCACAGACCTCAATCTTCTGCTAAGGAGTTGGCAATGATCTTGTAAATACATCAACTATACTCATAGGTCTAAAATTTTTGGCTTCATAAGCACCGTCGCATTTCAAATTTGAGGGATAACACGTGGTGTTCATTCTTTTAGGGAAACTACCCGTGGAAGAGAAATCTTATACAAGATTGATCACATATTTTCCAATTACTTCCCACATTTGCTTGACAGACATGAAATTAAAACCATCATAGCCCAAAGCCTTATTTACTTCACAGTGCCAGAGGGCTCGTTAATTTCCTCAATGTCTAGAATGCATTCTAACCTTTTAGTGTCATTGACCGAGATCCTCGGCAAGTTCAAGGCTCGCATGTCGGGTCTTGGAAAGTCCTCTTAGCTGTACAACTTTCTAAAATATCTGCATATTTTGGATTTCTCCCCTAACGATTCAGATATCTTACAACCATCAACTCACCAAACAATCACTATCTTTTTCTTCCTTCGAATCAAAGCTAAGGTTTGGAAATATCTATTTCTATCCCTTTCCTTAATATACTTATACTTCGACATTTGGTTTTAGTACCAGGCTTTTCTCCTATACCGTCTCAAAAGCTGGCAAGTGAGCTTCTTCTCCACTATTCTGTCAACTTCCTCTACAATACGAGTCTCAACTTTATTTTTAAGCTCACATATTCCATCCTCAAGTTCTTTGATCTTCTTATCAATGTCTTCAAAAGATTCTTTATTCCCTTTCTTCAATGCATTATTTAGCATCTTCAGCTTACCGTCAATGGACAAGACATTATGTGCCTTCCATTATGACTTAAGAATCCTCTTGAATTTCGAATGGGAGAACCAGCAAGCTTCGGAACAGTTTAGGGCCCCAATTTTTCAAAGATATCACTAGGAGAATTGGGCAATCATCCGACATGCCCTTTTTTAACCCCGTAAGTTTCATATCAAGAAAGGAATTCAGCCACTCTGGTCCAACAAAGATACAATCAAGGTAGCCTAAAGAAACGTTTTTGGCCCAGGTGAACGTCCTGCCTCTCAATGGGATGTCAATCACTTCCAAACTATTAATGCAATTTTTGAATTTCGTCATGCCCCTTGAAATAGAAGATTGTCTTCTACGGTCTCCAGGTTCTATAATTTCATTAAAATCTCCCATAACAAGAAATGAAATTACAGACACCTCAAGTTTAATTAATTCAGACCAAACCAAAGTGTACGCTACTCCATCACATGGACCATACTCCAAGCAGATTACACAATCAAAATTATTTTCAATGAAATTCCAAAGACACAGGCCAATCTTATAGATTTAGTTCAATGCACTTCTAGCACTAAATTTATCACCATCCCATGATAAAATTATACCCCTGGAACCCTCCACGACAACAATTTGAGACCATTCAACATCCAACCTAGCCTACATAAATGCTAGACGTCTCTTCTCAAGGTTTGATTGTTTTGTTTCAACAAGTCCAAGAATACATAAATCATAGCAGTTGATCAAGTCTTTAGTAGCCACCACTTCTTCTCTTGCACTAAACCCCCCTAATATTGCAACAACAAAGACTCAAGATACCGAAAAGAGTAGCAACGGAGGATTCAACACCTGTCCACACTTTTCATTCTTCTTGATTTCCTTCTTGTCACCTTTGTGTAATTTTTGAAATTGTTTGATGATGCATATTGTTCGAGGAGCTTTGTCATATTATTTTAAGGGCTAAGAAAAGAAAGGTGGGTTAATTATGTTTAGCAAGATCATGACAAATATTAAATTGTTCTCACCTATACTAATAACTTGATGTGACCCTCGTGTGGGGAAATAACAGTAAATTAGCTGGTTCATCAACGCAAACATCACAATAAAAGTTGGAGGTTTCAATACTTTGTTTGCTTACTATAATAAGAAAAATGTCAATTCATGTTGCATAACTTGTTTTTTTTTTTTTTTTTTTAAGACTAGTCATGATATTCGATACTACATTATAATAAATACTTACTAATGACTCGGTCATTGGCCAAACACCATTCCAAGCTCTTTATGGATATGCACGACCTTGACTTTCTTGATGATGTTCACACCCCTGTAGGTATGGTAGAGGACTTCTTTCATGAATGAGTTGTTGCTGTTGCTAGGAGGCTTAAGGAAAAATAAGAGCAAGCTCAATCAAGGATGAAGCAATTTCCAAATAAAAATAGGACAAGCACCAGTTTGAAGTAGGAGATATGGTCTACTTAAAGCTTTAACCATATAGGCAGACTTCACTCGCTCTGAAGCAAAATGTGAAGGTCATTGCTTGTAACTATGGCTCCTATAAGGTGTTAGCAAGTGTAGGAAAGGCGACATAAAAGCTTCACCTGCCAAGCATAAAAACCCTTCTCGTTCTCCATGTCTCCCTACTTAAGAAGAGGGTAAGACCTAGACACGCAACCCTAAAGCAATCCCCCCACAACCGCTGTGGATGGTCACATGGTCACCAAGCTTCTAGCTTTCTTGGATTCAAGAATGACTAAGTGAAACAATAGCCATCTGCACAAGTCTCGGTACAACAGGCTAATCTTGCCAAGGAGGATTCTACATCAGAAGATTACTCTTTTGAAGAGTCAATTCCTAAATTTCATCCTTGGGGACAAGGATGAATATCGAGGGGGACAATGTCATGAATTAAGAGTTAATTAGGAGACAACAAATGGAATGTGATTGGAAAATTAGCAAAAGATGTAGAAAATCATAAAGTGATTGTAACGGTTAAATTTCTATAAAGGCGAGGACGCAGCTACGATTTTTGAAAAGTCTAGGAGCATTTGACTCTTCTACATACCTTAAGGCTCTATTTGGAACTTGAAAAATTGTATGAAAGGACAAAAAATGTGGAGGAAAATACTTTTCCTGTGTTTGGAACTCAAGGAAAATATTGAGGAACAAAATTGAATGGAAAATAAGAAAAATATTATAACATATTTTAGGGAAAGTTGCTTTCCTCTCAAAATCGAAAGGAAAATGGGATAAAAAATTTGAACTGCCCAAGTGAGCCCAATGTTTAAAAGAAACAGAAGGAAGTTAGCCAATTCGTTTTTTAGAGGAAACCCTAACCCTAACCCTAACCTTAACATCCATTCGTTTCCTCTCACAAACCCTGACCCTAGCATTTCTAATGTCCAAAATTGCAAGATTGCTCTAAATTCGAACCATTGAATTCGAAAATTGAATTCGACGCAATGAATTCGAACACCATGAATTCGAGCCAAGCTAGAAATGCTTTGAATCCTTCTCTGAAACGTTAAAATCGCAAGAACAAGATTCATCCTCAAGTCAAAAAGTTTCTAAAAGGCCAATGGAACATCCACTACAGCAAACATCACATACTAGAGCTTCCATAGATGAAATATCTTCGAGATTTAGTCCGTTCAGGAATTTGGATGATTCTAAGATCCCATATGAGAGTGGAGAGGTCGGATTTGAACAAGTATGATATATTAATTTTGTTTACGCATTCTTGGATTTGTGGATTAATTTTGAATAATTTTGCTTGAGCTCAATTAAATTTGAAGTAATTTTGCTGAGGCTTTGTTGCTTGATTGGTATGGTGATATTGGGATTGCTTAGTGGTTGATCATTGTAGCCATGAATATGAGTAAAATTAAATTCGTGCTTGCGTACACACACTCATATCTGATGTGATTGGTGTAATGTTCGAATGGTTTTTTGCCTCTCAAATGGCCTCTTGCAGAGCATATAAGGTTGATTTTCACTTTCTATGTTTGAAATTAGGGTTTTTGATTGGTTTATTCCCTTATGTTAGCCATAAAGTTTGAGCATTTGTCCCATGAAATAAAAGTTTTTCATTTATTTTCAAATTAATGCAACTTTGTATTTGCTTCTTTGTTTACTGTCGCTATGAATTAGCTTCATATGTGCTAATAGCCATAAACTTTGTACATTTTTCTTTAAAATTTAAAGGAATTTTTCTCCCTCACATGTGTTGTTATGGTTTTTTTTTCTTTAATTACGCTTGTCATATTAGCCCTCGAAAACAACCTCCCTTCAAGAAGCACCCCATAGGAGTAAGGCTACGTACATTCCCCCCCCCCCCCCCCCCCCTCCCCGCCCCGACCCTGCCTTTTTGGGAGCCTTTCAAGCACAGGGTTTGTTGTTGGTGTTGTTGCTGCATTTGTCTAGGTACTTTTTTTTTTTTTAATAAAGGATTATCCTTTGGAGGATGAGAGAAACCTGACTTAAACCCCTAAGCTTTGTCTAATACAAAATCTTATTCATTATGCTTTCGTATGATATACAAAAAATGTCTTATATCTTTGCTTAAACTATTTTGTAGATACATAATGAGGATTTGGAAAGGTTCAGAAAATGGACCGCAGCTAGTGTTGCTACTTATGGGGCATATGCAGCTAACCTTGTTACAATTGTTTGTTGTAGTAATTATGTTGATAGATCTATCTCTAGGGAAGGAGAGTATAGAAGACAAGATTTTTTAAGAAGACTAACACTAGAAAAAGATAAAGATTGTCGTAATGAGTTACGCATGGGAAAAGATGCTTTTTCTAGGTTAGTTCAGGTATTATGTGATTCAGGGAGATTGAAGGACACATGCCATAGTATTGTTGAGGAACAAGTTGCTAAGTTTCTTCATATGGACATAATAGAAGAAATTGGTCGGTAAAATTAGATTATTGGCGCTCTGGTGAAACAGTGAGCAGACGCTTTCATAATGTTTTAAGAGCTATCATATCATTGGAAGGAATATTCTTAAAGCAACCTGATGGATCCAAATACCCTCGAGAAATAGCAAATAATCCAAAGTTCTTTCCATATTTTAAGGTAAATTTCAATAGCAAGTAATAATTGCATGTATTTTAAATTCTCATTATACCCATAATTCTAATTCATATTAATTCATGTTGTCTAGGATTGTGTTGGTGCACTTAAAGGATTACATTTCAGTGTTAAGGTGTCAAGTGATGTGGTGCAAAGATATCGAGGTCAAAAGTCATATCCCACCATGAATGTATTGGCCGCTTGTCTCTTTAATTTGAAATTCACTTATATTTTCCAGGTTGGGAAGGTTATGCTTCTGATTCAAGAATTCTAAACAATGCATTAGAGGGGAGGATAGATAGGTTAGAGGTCCCTAACAGAAGATACTATCTTGTGGATGCTGGGTATCAATTGAGGCCTGGGTTCTTGGCTCCATATCAAAAAACTCGTAACCATTTGAGAGAGTATAGTGTTCTTGCTCCCCAATATGCCAAGGAAATTTTCAACCATAGACACTCTTCTCTTCATAATGCCATTGAACGAGCATTTGGTGTACTAAAGAAAAGGTTTCCTGTCTTAGCTAGTGGAACTGAGCCTTTTTACCCAGTAGATGCACAAGCTGATAATTGTGCTAGCAAGATGTATATTGCATAATTATTTAATGGGCGTTGATCCAGATATGGAGCTTATAACTGAGGTTGATCGTGAATTGCTTAGTGTGAACACGACATCTTCTAATTTTGCTCTTTCAAGTTCACTTCATGAATATAGAGAAACAGAAGAATTTAGAGATCAGTTGGCAAATGCAATGTGGATGGACTACAGTAATAGCCATGATGCTCATTCGTGATAAATTTTCCTTTCCTATTACTGAGATGAGTCTTGGCACTTATAAAAGTGAATTGTTTGAATGAAATAATGTTACTAATACAAATTTCCTATTAGTACATAGTTGGGTCTTGAATTGCTCAGCGATTTTGTCAACGAGACAGGCTATGTTGTTGCTCTTTGTCAGGGTACTTTATAATTACCAGAAGATTTTTCTGATCTTTTTCTATAGTATTTACTATCTATGATTGAACTTGTTAGATAAATAGATTCAACTTTGATCAGATATAAGAACTGAAGATCTTCCCTAAAATTCTAGATCAGGATCCTTCCCATGTATCTATCACTAAAACTAAATTAAATTGCAAGCATACTAGATACCCATAATTGTGCTTGAACAAAATTTCTACTCATACATGGAAATAATACTGAGTTGTGAAGCATAGATCTAGTATCAATGAGATGAAAAAAAAATCTGAAGCTTCATCTTCTACATTCACATGAGTATGTTAAAAGCAAGTAACAATCAAGGTATATTGTTAAAGTTTATGTGCACACATGAACTTTCAAAGAAAGAATGTGTAGCCTTACTTAGTCTAACTTGCTCCCAGGAAGAAGATGATGTTGAGAATGGAAGCACATTAATGGAGAAAAAAAGAATTTGACATGGAATACTGACGTGGACTGTTTTCTAGTAGATTTGCTTATAGAACAAATGGATAAGGGACAGAAAGTTGATAGCACGTTCACAAATTCGATGTTTGCAAGTGTAGCTCAATCAGTGACCAATGAATTCAAATTGTTATGTTCAAGTGATAATATTAAAATTCAGAAGAAACCATTGAAAAAGACATACGGTGCAGCTAAGCAAAATCTGAATCAGAGCGGTTTTGGATATAATGACTCAACTGAAATGATAGAAGCATTACCCCAAGTGTGGAATGATTATATCCAGATATAAATTTTATTTAGTTAATAATTGAAACAATTCTATGTCAAAGATTTTATGTTCTTTGAATGTTTCTTTTGTATAGAGTAAGCCACAAGCTGCAACATATCGATATAAGCCCATCAAAAACTTTTACAAGTTAGATATCATATTTGGAAGAGATCAAGCTACAGGAATTCTTGCAACTGGGCCGAAGGAGAGGCAGTGCCGATGGGCTTCAAAAGAGCCAATGTCTATTGATAATTCAAATCAGGATAAGTTACCTTTGGATCAATCTCATGAGGAGATATCATCATCCACACATCCAAATCTAGTTAAAGAGAAAGAGACAAAGAAAAGAAAGATCTCGACAGTTGACATTGTGTATGAGGAGTTAAACTCTATCAAAGCTGGCATGGAAGCAGCGGCTGCTGCTCTTGATAGAAGCAATTCACAAAACTATACTGAGGAATCTTTATATGATGAGATCATGAAGGTATTTCCCTAACCAAAAAAAATATTGAGGTTTGAAGCTTTAATTCAAATTTTGTGATGAGCTTTAGTACATGAAAAGCCTCAAACCTAGTTTTTGGTTTTTAGCTTTCTTTATTCTCTTTGCCAATTACTGCTCTTTACATGACATTGAAGGTTTGGCACAGGTTGATGACTCAAACGAGATAGCACAAATGAAAATTTATCAAGAGCTCTCATCGAATCCAAGTTCTGCTAGAGCATTTCTTGCTTGTCCAATTGCACAACATGGACTATGGTTGAAAGTGAAATTCGAATCTAATCTTTAGGAGGTATAAGGATTTGAATATGTTATACTTTATATAAACCGGTTTTTCCTGGATTTTGTGTACTCATTTTGGTTCTGTTGGGTGAATTTCAATGATGCTATTTTCTCTAATTGAATATCTTTTGGAGCTTCTAAGTGTATATAACTTATTATATTAGATATAGATTTTTTTTCCCATTTTATTTTCTCTGAACCAAACAAAGGAAAAAAATATATTTTTTTTTGATCATGGAAACTTATTTTCTTTCCTTCATTTTCCTTGGCCGCATCCGTTAGGATGCCCTTTCTTATTTCGATTAAACCAATAGACTCACAGACGATAGGGACCTCCAAACAAGGGGAAAAAAAATTTTTTAATTTCCCCTATTTTCTTTCCCTCGTACTTTTCTTTCCTTATAATTTTTCAAGTTCCAAACGGAGTTTTTTTTTTTTTTGGGGGGGGGGGGGGGGGGGGGGGGGGGGGGGAATGATTTTACATAAACCCTAAAATGCTTATCTTTTACGTAGTGGATTCATGAAACTAATGCAAACTCATCCCCCCTCTCCCTCAACTCTCCCCTTTCTGCCATCCTATGATTTCTTCTCTCCCCCACAATTCCTCTCCACTACCGCAATATTGTTTGTGCGTTTTCAAATTTGTTCAAACTGCATTTTTGTTGCAACAAGGTTGAATCAAACCCTAATTTACGGTCTTGATAGCAGCACTGATTTTGCAACAATGCATAAGGAAATCCATTAATTCATATATACATATATATAAACCAGTCTCACATCCATATACACATTATATAATCGTATATTTATATTATAGATTGACCAACATTCCACAATCGAGATCATGCACCAGAGATCGATGTTATCTACGAGTACATTTCCAATCATAAATCACAAACATTGATTAATTCGCCCGCAACACATGTTGCATGCCCTCACCTCATCCTCGCCCTCATCCAACACTTCTTCCACATGTTTACGTGCAGGAATAAGGACCTCAACAGCCATTATGGTAGGCTAGGGTAGGGCATGGGCAATATCGCATGGAGCTCCCCTTTTTGTGATTAGTAGCGTGAATCACCCTCGTAATGAGGCACGATAAGTGTATCAACGTGTTTGATAGCAGGGAGACTCAAAGAATTGCCTCTAAAACAACAAAAGAAAAACCATCATTGTAATGTCTATAGGGGTATGCATCGACATAAGTGACAAATGGGCATCTCCAATATGTACCTAATCCACTGCTCGGAGGACATTACAATCACATTTGGGATTCCTTATATGAAAGAGATGATAAAATTACCAAGGTACACTACTGCATCATCGGATAGAGAATGAAGCTCAGTATATCGTCCATACGTGACATGGTGAACAAGTTAAATGGCCCATGCACATTCATCGTGGTCAATTATGTATTGACTCCAATATTCCTTCAGGAATAATGCTTTCCTCCTCAAGCGATGCAACGGAGACTAGGAACTAAAGATTTGTCATCGTCAAAATAAGACAAAGCAATTTTAGCGCACTTAAGAGAATACATGCAAACACCCTTTTGCTATAGAAGGATACCCTCAACCGATCTTGGAGCAGCCCACATCTGGTCAAAAGTGGACAAAAGCTTGCACAATAAATCCCAAGCCACAACACAATGCAAAAACAAATGGTCATGCAACTCCCCACTCTGGAAGCACATAACACAGAACCCTGGAGACAAAGCCTTAAAAAGTCTCTGTTTCTGCAAGTAATTTTGAGTATTAAGCTTGTTAAGTAAAGTCCACGTAAAAACCTTAATTCTAAAGGGTACCTTAGCTGCCAAACAAAAGAGTGCAAGAGGAAAATCGGAAAAGAATTATGTGAAGAAAGATGTTGGAAAAAGGATTTAGATGTAAAAGTGCCAGAGCCATTCAAAATCCAGCCCTTGTCAAGAAGTGAGGACGATCTAGACTATGGCTTAACTATGTGAAGTCATGTAATTCCTTGTAGTAAGATTCCTGAGAAGGCGCAAGTTCCAAGACAGTGAACCACCTTGCTGAGATGAAAAGACATTAACCGAGGAGTTATGTACAGTAGACAATCTCTATGCATGTGGAAACTGATGAACCAAACTATCTTCCCATAATCGATTACAATTACCTCACTTAATCATGAAGCGAATACAAGGAAGGAAAGACGGGTAAAGCTGCGAGATAAACTTCCAAGGAGAGGAACAATCGACCACATCCACCAACCCTGCATCCCACCCATTATCTTGGGCATCGACTTACTCTTAATCACCATGCGCTAAAGGGAGTTAGGTTCCCTAGGGAATCGCCATAACCATTTACCTAGAAGGGACATGTTCTTGGACATCAAATTACCAACATCCAATCCCCCCAGCTATGTCGCCAACAGACTCTATCCCAGCTGACCAAGTGATCCCCATGGCCCTCATCTACCCCTGACCAAAGAAAATCTCTCATAATCCGCTCAATGTTCTTTGCAACTAAAACAGGAATTCTAAAGAGAGACATATAGTATATGGGAATACTGCTAAGGCATGACTAGACAAGGGTAAGATGACCCCCTAAAGAAAAGAAAGTACGCTTCCAACCATCCAACCGCCTTGAAATTCTCCTAACCACAGGATCCCAAAAGCTAGCACTTTTTTCATAACATTCATGTTAGGAATATAGTATATGGAACTCCAAGATAAGTAAGCGGCAACTAATGTATCATACAACCAAACAATGCGGAGTACTCAGATAAGGTTGAATCATTTAGATTTAACCCCAGGATGCTGGACTTTGACAAGTTGATTTTAAGACCTAAGAATTGTTCAAACAACTGTATGATTGTCAGAACAGTCCCAAAGTCCTCTAGGTTATCCTCCAACAAGAGAATTGTGTCATCTACGAATTGTAAGTGGGACACAGGCACCAATTCCCTACCCACCCCAATTCCTCGAAACAAATTACGATCCTGACCCTGAGAGAGCAGCATACGACTCAAAACATCAACAACAAGAGTGAATAAAAAAGGGAAGAGAGAATCACCTTGCCTTAAGCCACAAGAGGCCAAAAACCAATCCTTTAATCCAATTACACCATCTATCGTCAAACCCCTTTTTAAAAAGCATCCAATGCAAGAAACCCCAACTCACCCTATCATAGTCCTTCCAAAGTTAAGCTTCAGTAAGATCCCCTTCTTCCCCGACCCCAACCAAATCGATGGCTTCAATATTATTACAGAACTTGAAATGCATTCGATGGCACCTTTGAATAAATTTGGAAAAAGGATGCTTTGTGTACAAATGGGGTTAAGTTGTCCCTCAGCAGCTTAATTACATCCCCGTCCCAAAAATTTGACTGTTGAAGTGGAGATGCTCCCGTAATTCAAAAAACAATTCCAAAGTCGAATTCAGGGGAATTGCGCTATTAACAACGAATAGATATGACTCGACCCACTTGAACTTGTCCCGGCACCCAAAATCATTCAACTCAATCGGCCAAAAACTCAAGACAATCCAACTTGACTCAAATAAACCCAACTAACTAAAAGTCACAAATAACCCTATTCAATTAGCTCAAAAAGCAAAGATAACTTGAAGCCAAAATCACCCTACCTAGCTCGACAGCCAACCTAAGCTAACTTAAAGCCATAAATAATCCTTGTCAGGCTGGTCAGACACCCATTTGAGTGATATATTAGCTACTCCTGAGAGCTGAGTACCAACAGGACGGTGAGGGTACCCAAAAGGAACACATCAAATGATAGATGGTACCTCAAAAACATTTCAAAGATCTCAAAATAGGAAAAAAAATTTACATTTAAAACTTAGAATAACTATAATGTGACTCTTTTAATCAAAACTATGATGACTTCTCTCTTTTATTTTCACATCAGCCTTCACAATGGCCCAAAATAAATAGGAGATCAAGAATGACCAAGTTTGCATATGCTCTTCGAGCAAAAAAAAGGGCTAGAATGGGTGTTCAAGACTGAAAAATTCATAACACGGAATGGAAGAGAACTAGAGTGGAATACAAATAAGAGAAAGCAGAAGAAATTTGGGGCTTCCTGGTTTTATATATCAAGGTTTTTCTTTTCATTTTTTTTTTTTTTTTTTTTTGAGAAATTACAACCCTCAGGAGATTGTCTGTTTTATGAACTTCCTCAAAAATCAGATTTATACACTTGAAAAGGATACACGACTTTCCAAAAGACTTAAAACTGACTCTCCCGTAGATAATTAGTTTCCTGGATAGTAACTCCATCTGGCCTTACACTAGTAGTGAAATGCCAAAGATAATACTCTAGCACAAAGGGACCTAATTTCAAATCCCCCACCCCACTTGAGAAAAAATTTTCAACGAAAGTTCTACTTCTTATAACCATCCACATACAGACCCCAAGAAAAATAAAACTGAAAGAACTTACTTCTCATGAATTCTTACATCCCACACGCTTTCTGCTAATCAAACAAGATCATTATTTCTTTCCTGAACTAGCAAGACAGGTAAACAAAGAAATTCATCAGCAAAAAGGAACACAAATACACAAAAAAGGACCACACATTCTATATTAGATTTATTCATATCAAATGAAATAAAGATGTGTTAAAAGGCAGTGAGAATATCTCATACTCCCCTTACCTGAACATCAAAAGTCTATTCCTCTGGATTGTAGTATGTGAGTTCACATTAAGAAAGGGTTCGCCTGTTGAAAGACTCTACAGTCAAATTGGCCGTGAAAGCTGGGATTGAGTTAAGCTTCCGGACAAATATCTCGATCTACAAAAGGACAAAATCCACCATTTAACACTGTTGAATTCAGCTGGATGATTTGCGAGAATATTTTTTTCCCAAAGAATGCAACATAAGAAAATTATTGGTTTGGTGCATGAAAAATTAATTCCTATGGGCACCCACATATGCAAGTATGCCACATGGCAGCCATCTAGCTGAACTTATTTATGGTAAAAACATGGTAAATATTAGCGGCCTGATACATATCACAGGATGGAAACTCCATTCAAACGCATTGGAACATAACTATTAAGCTACTTCATATCAGACGTTCACCAAATATTTACCACAGATTTAAAACCGCTGTGTGTTGAAGCCTATATTCTATACAATTGTATGGCATTCTCAGCCTACCAGGATACCAATTCAGGAATTAATTTTTCCTAATTTGTTTATGAATTATAGGCATTATTTTGGGAAAAGAACTACAGCATATGAACTCATTACTGAAAATCCGCAAAATGGAGCTGACTCAGACAGTTTATAGAGACTTCGGTAAGCTTACCTGTTGGGATACATCAGGCTGCTTTGTGTAATCATTCACCTGCATGATTAAATAATAGACTAGTTCAGTACTGCGTTCAATATCCCCCACCCCAATCAATTACATAATCTGCTACCACTAGTCTAAAAAACACGAAATAGATAAGCACCATTTTGTTTCTAGCAAAGTAGGAATGGTGATCTAAATCCAAGGGGTTGTTTGTTTACCAAGAAGTAACACGGGAATTGGAATTCATTGAAAATGGGTATTTTCCTCTTGTTTGGTTACCACAAAATTTGCAGAACATGTGAAGTAGAAATTCCTAGAAAGTTACAGTTCCTTGGTTAAATAGGAATTAACTTACCAAGGAAGCTCTAGGTAAGTTATAATTCCTGATAAGCTCTATTACTCATCCTCGCAACCAACTACAAATACATATTTCTTGGGAAGATAATACAGGAATTCAATTCCTGCGAATACAATTTCTCATAAGCATTTGATTTTTGTGTTAACCAAACAAAGCGCAAGGCTTCTTGTCATAGTGCCTCAATGCTGATAATGCTTACCACAAGACCAAGCGCTCAGTGCCATTAAGCTCTACATTGATGTAAAATCCAAACAGGCAAGAAAAAAACAATAGCATAGCTTTAACCATCAGAACAAAGACCTTAAATAAACAAGGAAGTTCACGTTCCTTTGTCTTTTACCACCACTAAAGCAGGAGATGAAATTATGATTGGTTACTACACAAATTTTGCAATGAGTCTTTAATTAGGAGTCTTCATAATGAGAGTTATTTTTTTTTCTATTTAAGAGGTCCAGTTTTAAAGAGTCTTCAATTTAGAATTACAGAACTTTTAGTTTTTCAAAAGTTTTAGCTGTTAATTGAGTCTTCAATTAAGGATTATTGTTGTTTTAGAATTTAGAAGTTTAAGTCGTTTAAAATTCTTTAATTAATCTCAGTATAATTCTAGTTATTAGAAGTTCTTTTTTATTTAAATCTATATATAGGGGTCTCTTTTTCATTGTAAATCAGTTTTGAGTTCTGATTAATTAAAATTGGTATTCGATTACCCCCTGGTGTTATTTCGTTTTCTTCTGAAAAACGAATTAAACAAACCCCCTTTTAATCGTTGTTAGCTTTTGCAACTCAAGGAAGGGACATTCAGTCATTCAAACTTCACTTCCATTTGCCTGGTATCACAGCTAGAACATTCCATATCATGGCCTGAGGGAGACAAAGGAAGTCTCCTATTGGTGAATTCTATGGGAGGGAAAATGTTGCTAATCAGCAACGGAACAAGCAGTAAGACAAGCTTGAAGCACAATTTCAACGACTAGTGTCATTGATGGAACAGTCCACGACTAGCCTCAGTATCCCATAGACGATGAAGAAGAAAGAAAAAAATTATGCATCGTTATTCCTGCCACAAGTTTGGACCCCATATCTAGAGGACCAAAAGAACCAACTCTAGAATTTTCTTCTTTACCAGTCTACCACAAACCTATGAAATATACCCACGGACGTGCTAAAGAGAAACACAAATCCAAGTCATGAACAGAACACTTAAGGCAGCATGAACAAGCACATCAAATCTATTAATTATTAATATTTACTTTTCAAGTTCACTATGATGGACATTGTCCAGATCAAACTAACGAATGATAGGATACACACTAAGACAAGCTTAGAGATCATTTTCTACTAACTATCCTCAATGAATCAGATCACATGATTCTATTGGTCTATCTCTCTAACTTGCTACTTTGGAAAAGACTGAATAATTCAATCAGTGAAATATACCTTTAAGAGTAGAAGATTTGTAATCATCTTTAGAAATCAAAAGCATCCAAACTTAAATACAAGAGGTAGGGAATCAAAAAAGAGGGACGATGCGGCTTTTTTCCATCCATCACCTCGAGCAATTTCAAACAGAAACATATATTAACAAATCCATAGCAGATGTAAGATATATGAGGCACTCAAATAGCAACATTAACAAATGCACGTCTTGTACATGGGGCTTGAACAAATGAGCTAATTTTTGTAATTTTAATTATTCTTACCAAAATGTTGGTATTCCCTGATTCATATTCGAACTCCAGCTTCTCATCATCACTTTGCGCATAAATAGATTGAAGTGTGAAACGGGTCACAGGAATCCCATTCGGACGCTGCCGATCATCCATTACAATCTGCCAAATTTCACAAGAATCAAAATAATAAACTTAAAAGAAGCTACTCAATAGCGACATAGTCCTAGTGTCAAGTAGACCACAATAGGTCTATCTAGCATCATAAAGAAAAGACTAACAGCATCTTCCAAGTGAACATCGTTCTTAACTTCAACTTCTATAGGAGCCAGTTAATACAAGAGCTTGCATTTTTGCATTGGTTCTGTTGGAGCCATAGAAAATTTTCACGCACAGATTACATTTGACTGAGGCCTTCACATTAGAATTTTGAACTCTCCCTTATGCGCATATCCTAAAGAAAACGGGGATGTTTACCCCATTGAAAAGTACTACAACTCAGGAGTAGAGATACTGTCCTTATAGCAAACTGCAGAAAGCCTCGGCTAAGCTGTGCCTGAGCTAATTGACTGAAACTATCGATCAAGTCAACTAACTGTCGATCAAGTCAACTGGGACATTAAAACTCCTCATTCATCAAGACTCATCAAATGTAACACTACTAGAGATTTCACAAAACAAATTTCCCTCGTTTCAAGATGACATAGATAATGCATATAAAATTTACATTTCCATTTTCTTCGTCACTAGAGAAGCTCAAACTGGCCGGTACGTTTTGGATGGTATCATTAGTTTCATTTATATTTCGCACCAATTATCTGCTGTCATCCATGACTACCATGATATATACGCATTGCGACAATAGGCACTCATGGTTGTATAAATCGCTGATCACTCAAAGAGCTAAAATGAACATCCTCTGTTCTCCCTCTATGTAAACGGAGAACATACACAACAGAGAGATTTTATCTATTGTCTCTGAGTGCAGACGAATACGTCACACAGAGATAAAATACCTTGTAACCAAAAAGCTCACAGCATGCCCTCCGGAACACTGAAATTTTATCTGCAAAAACCGTTTTGTACCTGGTCCAATAGTTAAGTTACAGGTGCATACTACAGCAAAGTAGTGAAAGCTATTGAAGGATGGAAGACTTTGTGAAGATCACTTAACAACCCTCACCTTTCTTCACGTTTTTCAAGTGTGGCAATTTGCTCATTTAACTGCACAATCTTACCAGAAATAAATGAGTCCACTGATTGGCCAGAATCAGCTGCAATATTAACAAAGGACCAGTAACATAAATCATACAATCAAACCACATTCCCAAAAAGCACATTACGTTGATTAAAAAAAAAAAGCACATAACACTATCCAAGTATTGAAACAAATTAAAGTGTATTAAGTTATTCCACAAGATGTCCAGTGACAAAACGATTTTGAAAGTGAATAAAGATTCTTGAATCACTTGGAATTAACATGCTTGGAGCCACAACATGTTTTCTCAGAACATCAGATTTCAATTTCTGATGCCTTCTTTCATAAAATAGGTTGGAGATAACACAGATATATACAAGAGAGAAAGGTTTGGAACAATTTATGGCAAATTTTACTTTTAATTTCTTGGAGTGTATACAAGTGTGGTAAGAAGTCTAGTCACAACAAAGGTCCACAATTGGAAAGTCAACAGTCTCACACAGGCACAAATGGTCATAGAGTCAAAAAGGTCATGAGGCAGGAGTCCCTTAGCATCACTAGTGATCTCGACGAGGTAGTGGACAGTCATCAGAAGTGTCTAAAGAACTTGGGGCTTGTTTAGGAACAGACCATTTAGGAACAAAGAAATTTAAGTCTTCTTGCCAAATTTTCATAGAAAATAGATTTTAGAGAAGTTGCTTAAAATGCTAGTTTTCCAATTGAAGTTGGAAAACATTTTTTCAATTTTTCCATATTATATGAGAAAAATTGGAGAACAGTTTTAAATTGTTTTCCAAACGTTCTCTGCCCATGCTTTCCATCCCTATGTTTTCCATTATAGTTTGGATAATGGATAGAGGTGGCAAAACATGACCCGATTTGATGACCCACCAGTTTGACCCACAACCCAACCTGACCTAACCCAAAAGATCAAAAATTATTGGGTCCCATACCCAAAATGACCCAATGCGAATTTGGACAGACCTGGGACCCAAAATGACCTGATACATTAGCGCCAACCTGGATTTGTCCCAAGTCATGCTGACTCGAGAACCAATGACATGCTTCCCAAAATGAACCGAATTATTATGATTTAATTTATACTCAATTTGAGTTTTCTCATGAATGGCAAACAACTATAATTAAATGGAAGACATGTATATACCAAACAATAATCTTTTCATTATCCAAATAATTTTGCTCAAATGATTATGCTTTGAAGCTCAAATCAACATATACATATTGATGTATCAATAAATTTATGGCTTCAATACTTTTTCATCGAAATGAATATCTAATCTTTTTAAAACTCAAATAATGTATTCTTAATTCAAAATAATAATCGAGAATATTATAATTTCATCATTTCTGAGAGAAGAAATATTAAAAAATTATTATCAAAATAACCAGATAGGTCAACCCAAAAACCCAACACGACTCAACACTGACCCGACCTAATAAAAAACCGATCCAAACCCGGCCCGTCATTAACCCACCCTAAACTAGACGTAACCCGACCGGACCATCTCTTATCACTGGTAACTCATTTTCTCTCCCTCTATTCTCACCCCCAACCCCACTTGTAAGAACTTTCTAGATTTCGATATTGGAAAAACAATTATCAATTTGCCATACCTAAGTGTGTCCTTTAACTACAGATTTTAAAAATAAAAAAAAAAAGGAAAACTGGAAGAGAAAATGGAAATTGACTTGGTTCCTGAACAAGGCCAAAATTTTCCAATGTTCTGCAAAATTGTCTGTACAAAATTGGAAACTAGAGAAATTCTTGACATACTAAAAACTATTAAACGAGAATTAAATCAATAATTGTATGGTTCTTCATCTGAATAGCTGATCTCTTGCATATATATTATTATTCTCTTACTTATCCAAAAACTGAAACATTCCTACTAGCAAAATAGTACCCTCCACATTTCCTACCCGCGTAACCCACCTACCTCAAACTAAAATATAATACCCATCTAATCAAGTGAAAAAACAGTGGACTTACCCAATAATTTCGAAACAATTGTTAGAAATGCTTCACAATAAATCAAAATCTGAGAAAGAGCCCCTTGTCAAATTGCAACCGCATGCAATACTAGAAGATGCTCCAACCAAATGCTAAGGATGATTGCAAAAGCATTAGACACCTAAAGAATTTTACCCAAACACGCCAGAATTACCTTACTCAAAGGAAAAAAAACAAACCCAAATTTTTTTAGAGAAGAAGACTTTCTAGTGAAGAAAAGAGCACTCATTCCTTGGGGAGCATGGATCGCCGCCTACCTATCTTGGTGTTACCCTAAGGGGGAAACCGTAAGTCTTCTAGCTTCTCAGAGTATGTGGTTAAGAAAGTTACCAAAAGATTGGATAGATGGATATGTGCTTTTCTGTAAAGTCAACTAAGTATTCTCATAAATTACTCTTCTCCTTCTATGATCCATGTGCTTACGCAATTTATTGAGCATATAGTGAGGATTTTCTTTGGTCAAGGGTTAATAAAAGTCATTGAGATCACTTGGTTGGAAGGGATAAAGCCTTGAGGTTGTGCAGTCACGGGAGACTAGAGACTGGTAACGCAGTGTTTAAGAACCTATCCCTTTGGGTAAATGGTTATTGCCAATTCCATAGGAAATCGGGATCCCCTTTAGACATGGTAATTAAGAGTAAGTACGGTTACCAAGACAAAGGGCAGGATGCAAGAATGGTGGACATGATGGATTGTTCCTCTTAATGGAAGTTTATTGCGCAACTTTACCCATTTTGATTTCCTTGCATCCATAATCATATTTTTTTTTCTAAGAAGACACTGGAGTTAAGCATGTCCATTGTAATTCCAACTCCTACATAATTGTCACTATTCATGATGCCCTAGTTACTTGTCTTTTCAACAACCCTTGAGGACGATACACTATCCGGAAATCACACCTCCGCAAAAAATGTCATTATCAGGGAATTAGATGAATTTACACTGTCAAGCCACATTTTTCATTAAATGTGCTTGTCTTTGCTCCCTAATACGAGATTTTGGTTATTGAATAGATTAGGCCTTTTACTCAAAAATCATTCTTCCAACACCTCACCTGGCACAATCATCATTCAAATTTCCCCTAGTGTTATTATGTTCGAAAAACCAAGGTGCCCTTTAGAATAGGGACCTTTTCCATGGTCTCTACTCCTTAACAAGATTACCACTTAAGATGCCAGCAAAATGGAGAACTTGGTCACCAAGGACTTCTGTAACATTACTAAAAAGGGGAAACTCATGATCATTTCTTTCCGATTTCTTTGGTCGCTTGATATTTATGGTTCATATTTTCTAACATTGCCAACAAATTTGGGTGTCTAAGATCTGTTTAAAGTGTCCTTTTGATCAATTTTGTGGCACAGGAAAGAGGGACTACGATAAAATGTTATTCTTTGTCGCTAAGATTAGTATCCTTTGTTGTACTTAGACAAAAGGCATGGATTTTTCAATAAACCATACAAATTGGTGAATTACTTCTAGGAAAAGTGGTCTTTCTAGGACCTATCTAGACAAAAAACTGTCGAGGTTTCACTAAACATAGGCATCTTTGGTTTTATCAAGGATTGGAAGCCATTATGTTAGTTTGTTTTTACTTTCTTTGTCCGTTTTCCAAGATTCTAAAAAAGTAGTTTTGCACATTATAGCCAACAACAACAACAGACCCAGTGCCTTAAGGGCTCCCGCATAAGCAGGGTCTGGGAGAGGTGGATGTACGCAGCCTTACCCCTTCAGGGTGTAACCCTGTCGAGAGGCTGTTTCCGAGGACCACCAACCTTACAGGGTTGGCAATCACCCATCCTGATACTACTCTCGCCCAAGCATGCTTAACTTCGGAGTTCTAATGGGATCTAGTGCACATTACAGCCAACCAGGCCCTTAATACTGAGTACTTTGCCCCTAGTGTTAAAGTGTTTATGGACAAAGCAATAGCCATTTTGTGAAAAAATAGATGCACAACCCTACTAATAGAACTTTCGTTTTTTTTTTTTTTGAACAACAGGAGCAGCCTCAAGGCCGAACTATTAATAGAACTTTGGAAAACCACTTTTCCAAAACCAGCTTCTTGAGAAAGCCGAAGGAAAGGTGTTTTTTGGAAAAGCACTTTTATGATAGAAAGACTAATTTATGCCACTAAAAATCAAAAAGTACAAACTATTTTTCATATAAAAGCAACCCTTCTCTAATTAAATAATTTCATCATGATTTAACTTTATAAATAAACTTTATAATTGTGCTTTAATCAAATACGCTTTTACGCTTAGATTAAATAATTTAACAATTCTCTAAAGTTATAAATAAAATGCATCGTATACTAATTTAAATTAAAAAACTTATTTAAAATTATTTGGTCCAATTTATTCAACAACAACATTCCCAATGCCACAAGTGCTCCACCGAAGCAGGGTCTGAGGGGGGTGAGATGTACACAGCCTTACCCCTTCAGGGTGTAACCTTGAAGGGTGGCGGTGTCCGAGTGCCCCCAACCCTAAAAGCAAAAGCAAACAAAACAGTGAATGCAATAGTAAAGCATCAAGCATCAGAACACAAAGCACAAAGTAGAGCACGAAGCACAGAGCAGCAATAGAGCAACAATAGATAACGCAGGCAACAAGCAACAAGCAACCACAGCAAAGATGTAAGCCTAAGGATGCTAACTAGAATAAATGATGTGCATTATAACACAAATTCCATAAAACAATCAATATTATTACATTAATATCCAAAATAGCCATTTTCTTTTCATAATAATTCAACAGCAATTCTCAAAAACAGCTTCTAAACACTTCAACTGTTTCTCCACGACACATCCATATCACAGTGAAGCTAAAGCCAAAGTCACATTCATTTCGCAAACTTTCAACAGCAATTGAAGTTCACGTCAATTGTTTTGCCACAGCAAAGTAATTCTACAGCACAGCAAAGCTAAAGCTAGAGCTACAGCACTTCAAAATCGAGCCAAACAGAGTCTACATATATCCTCTCTGTGTAAAGAATTTTCCGTTACCAAAAAAACCCCCAAATAGAATTCCCAACAGCAAGTAGGGATCACATCATGAGTTTCTTAAGGATATAAACAGGAGGCCTATTGAAATAAAAACCTTATTTTTGCTGGATAGCAATAAATTCTCAACTTCTCTCCACAAGGCCTCACAAGCTCCACTATCCTTTCTTTTATTTTGATGAATTTTTCTTCTTTCCTTCTATGATTTCATACCTTCAAAAAAATCTCTCCATTTAGTAAATGATTATACAAGTGCACACTGCAACAATTTCATAAATTCCGCATCCTCAATTCAATAATAACCTAACCTTGTGAAGTTAGCATCCTCTTCAATATTCATATAACTAGGGAGCTCAAGCAAGCAGGAAAGAAGGAAAGAAGCCTAAGAGAAAATAAGATACACCGCCTAAAACAAACATGAGATCATGTAGAACTCACTACCAAAACTTTACACACACTAAACCCAAGGACAAGAGCAATGTCATATCTTCAATTCAGGGTTGTTAAGGCAAACATAAACTTTCCAAGATATATATTCCACAAATAAGAAGTATTATGCTCCATACCTGACTGCTTTTTTAACTCTGCAATAACCTGTAGTTTCTCATTAGCCTTTTGCAGTTCACTTCTTAATGCCTCAATAGTTTGTCTTGCCTCATTATCAACACCAAGGGCATTCACCATTCGCATAACTTTTGTATTTGCAGCAGAGAAGTCACCATGACCTAACTGCAGTGAACAAGCCACAGTTGTCAGGACATTTCTGCAACAACAACAGGTTAGAAGTTTCAGATGCAGGACCAATATCGTTGGTTATGGCTTTGTTGCTGCTCCCGTTGCTATCAGATGTTGGGGGAAGGAGAAACTACATGTTTCATCGACCAACAGTAATCTTACAATATTATCGCACGTTTCTAAGAATGCTTAAATTAACTGTGGTTTGCTTGTAGAATGAGTAAAGCCCATTAGCACAGCAACCCATATGCAAGAAAAGGTAATATTTCAACTAGAAAGTCCAAACCAGGCAAGAAGATGACCAACGTAACTAGTAACTTAGAATGGCAACGCACAAGGATATCATATAGGTGTCAACTCTAAGAAAACAAAAACTATAGAAGAAACAAGAAATATTGATCATAAAAACGAAAAGATATTTTCATCAGTGCACTGTACATCTTCCTAGGCAGATAAAACATCAAGGGATGATAAAAAGAGAAAAGAATATCCTATCAGTCAGGTGTCACAAGGTCCCAAGCTCAATCCTTCAACTGAACAACCGCAGACTGCAACAGAATTCTCAACCCTTGTATAAAATAAAGGGAAACCGACAAACAATACACCGGAGAGGGGCAATCACTGCTTACAACATGAAAGAGAAAGAACAAGTAATACTAGTGTGTAAAGAAAGACATAAAGAAGCCAAAACTGTGGGATGTTAATAGTCCAATGAACTTAAGTAAAGTAATTACTGGGGCCCATGTTAAACACTATCCAACCAATAGAATAGGCATATAATCTTCATGCAAAAAAACAATTGCGAGAAAAGGAAAATAATAGGAAGTGTCCCTGTCACGCCCCGACACCAAAGAAACATAGGGGTCTATGACAGTAAATTGAACCATAAATATCTCAAATGTCATAAACCAAAATAAAGGAGTTTTCTATAAATAGGCCTTATAATTTGAACAACTATGAGCAAGTCTAAAATAACAAACTTATTCGAGCCATAAAGTATAGAGAGTCTCCTAAGATTGCCGAAACTTCCAATGCCACGGTGGCTAAGATCCTTGATCCCCACATAAAACACATCTCAACTGGTCTGAGAATGATAAACAACAAGGTGATTGGTGAAACTCAACAAGTGGCAAATCCGCTAACAAAAACAAGGATCAACCATTCTTAGAAATACATATGGCTCATTTCAAAAAGCATAACTAAAGTACAACATTGAAAATCACCCCACGAAAACTAAAGAAAACAATTGAACTCTTAGGTCATAAGGCCATAGGTTGTGGCCACATATGATCCCTGCAACTGGGCTTAGAATTGGCTATAATAAACGGGTCCTTGGCCAACTTCGGGTTTAGAGGAACGTTCCAAACAGTGCACCGCTAACAGAGATGGTATAGTCCCCCATCGAGGGCTCAAAGATGTCTTAGGCACAACCCACAAAACAAAGCATAGAAAGTGAAAAATACAAAATCATGGCATATCATAAAGACAAATCAAATCAAATTTCCGAAGTTTCATAAGCCAAACAAATGTAACATAACCAATCTTAAGTTCCATATGTTCACAAACTTGGAAAAATCATACTCGATACCATTTTAGTTCTCAACATATAGAGGGGTAAGGATGTCAATGAATAATAGAGAAGTCTTAGAAAAATCATAAAACATAGTAACACATAGGAAAAACAAAACAATAAGCTATTTTTGCCAAAAGGGCGGAAGAGTTAACGGACAAGCCACTTACTTGAAGAAATAAAGCTCCTTGAAATCCCAAGCTCAAGCTACAGAGTAGCCTTCCTAGACTTGGGCTCTTCTTTCCCTCAACTCCCACTCTTACTTGCAAAATAGGAATTGTGGATGATTAGAGTTTGGCTAGAAGGGTTCTATTTATAGAAGAGGAGTGGGGTAGGTGAAAGGCTAACCGCACTAAATGGGATAGGCTAAAGGTTGCATAGGTTATATGCTAATAATAGGTACTAAAGTGGGTGCTATGAATTAAATCATAGAAATCAAGGGTCATACAAAATTATACAATTAACTATGATAATATGACTAATAAATTAGCCATCAAGGCCTTGCCTCAGTGATAGGAGGCAAGTGAGGGATCAAAATATTGCTTTAGGCCAAAAGGTCTGGAGTTCAATTTCCCCCTTGAACCTCTCCCTGAGGAATCCCTGACTTACCTGGCTCCTTTGGCGTGTGGGTCGCTGCATGGGCCGGGGTTTATCGGATAACGAGGTCCCTCGTTAGCAATATATATATATATATAAAACGGGTTACAAAAAACCAAAGGTTATCTTAACTAATAAAGGATTGGCATAATAACTAGGCAGGCCAAAAGCCTCATAATTTATTTTAAGTTGTAAGAAACATAATGCACATTATTATAGGTGTAAATAAATGATACTTAAGGTGATGCATAAAAAAATTATTCTAGAAACTCAAAGACTTTAAGTAGGAAATACAACATCAACAACGACAAAAAACTCAATGCCTCAAGGGCTCCACATATGCACGGTCCCAATGTTAGATATTAGGTACAGCATAAAGCCCTAGCCCCTCAACAGAGTCAACCGTACCTTGGATTCCAGTAAAGCAATTTCGGATCGAAGTCGGTCACCCTCTCTCTCCAAGGACTTTATTTTTCTGCCTTCACTGGTCAGCTTCTCATTAAGCAGCCATATTTCATTTTGTTGGCGATCATTTGCAGCTTTTTGCTCATGGAGAGTAATCTCCAATTCCTTGATAAAGCAGATTTTCTTTGCAAGAGAGGATTCAAGATCCTGCACTAGCAAAAACAACGATGTATGTTCATTCAAATAACTATATCAATACGATTAAAGACAAGTAACAAGAATAACCTCGACTAGAGTTGCATTCACTGCCTCATTTCCAGCTTCTGTATTTTTCTGTTTCCTCAATTCATTAACAGTATTTCTCAACTGATCCCTTTCTTCGGTGACTGAAGTAAGCTGCAATTTTATGGGAGAAGATATGATATGAAATAGGCATGATAAGAAAGGATGACTATCAAAAGCTAAGAAAATAATCATGGAAAAAGGGACCCCAACTGCAAAAACAGGATAATCACAAGGGATGGGATTCCAAATGTAACAACCACAGGTAGACTATCAGAAACAGCTTAAAGCAGCACGAGAGTATCATTCAGTTATGAATACAGTACTTTAAAGTTACATGTGGAAATGTGCGGAGCAATACTAGCTCGTTAGCTTTGCTTTTCAAGTGAATAGAGCCAAGCCCCACCTCAGTGGCTCGGAGAAACTAAAAGCCTTCAGATTTAAACCAAGTACGTCAAAGTTGCACCTTACAACACAAATCACAAATCATTCAAACTCCAACCACTTTATAACTGCAAAGTTTCACTAGACCTTTTGATGTAGCATAAATTGCTAATAATTTTATTTTTCAAAACTTGAAAAACTAATGATTACAAAACTATATTTATAGAAAATCTAAACTCTAGGGGATAATCAAAGGAACAAACATGAAATAAACTAAGAAACTATTTCTCTAAATAAAAACAAACAATAATAACTAAAACATCATATTATCCAAAAAGATATATTCCAATATGATCCTATCAATTAGTCTATCGAAATCTATAAAATAACAAATCTTTTATAATCAATAATCCACTTCTTCCGTGTTGCATCAATTCCTCCTTTGTTCAAAAAACCTCGACCACAAGTTTTAAACAAACGTAGGAAAAAGAAGTTGTGGCAAACATCCCATTGCGTGTGGATCTCGTCTTGGATGAAGTGTAAAACTTTCTCTTCCAGGGATGTTGATTTAACAAGCTCTTATGATGAAATCAATATGAGGAATCTCCTTTATAGAATCTATATCCCACACATCATCTCACTTGTAATTTGTTGAGCTTGTTTGAATTCTATGTTTTCACACTCATCTTGTGTTTCGTCTTTCTCCCTCCTCTTCCTTCTTTTCCTTCCAGAAAACCCTTTAATGATAGTAAGTCAAGAGAACGACAATATTTTGGATCTAGATCATAAGGGAACTCATAAGTGGGCACAAGAAGGAAGTCGCAGCAGTTGCATCATGATAAGCCCGAAGATACACTATGGGCTTGTTTAGTGGAATAACATACAACTTACCCTTAAGTCTAGAAACATAATAGGCATTGGGTATAGGATATATCGTTAAAAAAAACCAGATGCTGAACAAATTCCCACAAAAGATGGAGATACAAAGAGTTACCCTCACTATATGGCCCATGCTTATTTGATTCGACATAATCCAACTCTGAGGTTGAAAAGTAAATGAACATGAGCCTAATAGTGGATATAGTAGAAATATGGACGTTGATAAGGGGAGAGAAATCAAATCGTACTAGGGTTGCAGACGTATGAAGTATTTGAACCAGGGTAAGGGTTTCGTGGTGGACAAAAATTGAATGGATTAGGGGTTGTTTCATGGCTATGAACTTGAATTGATTTGGGAATTCAGTTTCAATTAGGGTTTTAGTGTGGATTATACGATAAAGCTGGGGTTGCGAGTCGGATCGGAAGCAACTCACCGATCTAGGGTTTGGCTACAAGGGTTTCAATCTTTGTTCGAAGCCATGTTAAAACTGGGTTAAGGATTTCAAGGGGAAAATACAGGCGGAGGTGATTAAGAGGGGGTAGGTGGCAAACGTCTGACAGCGGTGACTTCTTGTGGCGGAGACAATGGTGGAGTAGAGATGGTGCTCATAGATTCTTCTTCTTTGCGGCAAGGGTTTTTTGGTTTGGCTTTTTTTTTTTTTTCCTTCTGGGACGACTAGGATTTTTTTTTTGGGGATTCAATTTTAGTAGTTAGGGATACGCAGCATGGCAATGGCGGGGAAAAAGATACTACTTTGCGGTAGTATCAGCGATTAAGAGGTGGCACAAGGGCGACGATCCAGAACTAGAGCTCCAATACCAAATTGATGTAGCATAACTTGCTACTCAAAAACACGACAGAATTTTATTTCTTTAAAACTGAAAAATTAATGAATTAAAAAGCTATATTTATAAAAAGCTAAACCATATTGAATAATCAAAGAGATAAATATGAAATAAACTAAGAAACTATTTCTCTAAATAAAACAACCAACAATAACTAAAATATTATATCGAGTAAAAAGATATATATTTTAATTTAATCCTATCTATTAATCTACCTAAATCAAACAAAATATCAAATCTTATATAATCAGTAATCCTCTTCTTCGGTGTTGCATAACCTTTAGGCCAAATCCACAAAGTTAGCATACGTAAGTTTCACATATATGCCCAAGTTCTATCCTAAAATCAATTGGAACTACATGGAGTAACCCACTAAGCTTTAGAGGTTGGTCTCTTTGTTCTCTCACCTCCAATACAAGATTTGCTAAGGACTCACAAATTGTATACTCAGCACACCTTCACACACAAGTCTAATGGCATTTACTCCCTCGTACCTTATTTTTGCCATGGGAAAAGGCATATTACTTCCAGAATTTGCCAGCCACGATGATGGATGACAAGAGGGACAACCAACTGGCCTGCTAGGTGGCAGGTTCGGGGGTTCAGGTTAATTGGGTTCACTGGCCAATAAACAGGGCAAGTTAACGCCATCCCATGTATACATTTGGATAATTCATGAATGAAATTCTCATTCCTCTCCCTTACATCTCCTCCCCCCCCCCCGGCGTCAATTACTTCTTCTTCCTCCCTCAATTTCCTCTCACACCGTCCCAGCTTTCTGCACAAGAACATGAAGAATTCAACCCATACTTGAATCGGGTTGTCACAAGATTATACTCCCCTCAAAAGCGGGCACTTTTCACCAATTGACCTTCAGCCCTAAACTGCCCCATCATTGAAACATGTGAGGAGTTGACACTCGTCGTAGCAAAAAACAGCAACCCAAAAAGAGATGACTAATAGACTTTCTTCCTTCCACAATGACTGCTTTAGAAATGTCACGCAAAACCACACTCACTGCCTTGCCTCTCATTCTGCTGAATACTTCCGTCATAGCAGGATAACAGATGCCTTTGCCTTAGTTCCCTATCATTCTCCTTGAATCAGCTGCTGCAAGGCTTATATCAGTATTTGAAAATAACCAGATTCTCTCCCCATTGAAAAACAATCTCACACGTCTAGAAGCTGTGTTCAAGATACTTTCCTGAATCAGCAAGTAGCAACAACCCAAGGAATGTCATAAATGGCGCTAAATGTATCTCAGACACAAGCATCAAACAATCACACAGCAAACAGTTTTCCTCTTATCCCAATGCCGAAAGATAAGTTGGTCACCTCTAATGCAAGAGAAGTAAATTATCATTTTACTTACCCTTGATTCAAGATGCTTAGCTTCTAATATCAACGATTCAACCTTTTCCTTGGCCAATGCAGCCTCTGTTTCAGCATTTTTCTTGTCAACTTCTGCAGCTTCCAGAGCAATCTCAATTTGTTTCAAGCGTGCAGTAGCTTCACCCACCTTCTCCATGCTGTCAATCACTTCCCTGCATTGCACAAGTAAGCATTATCATGAAAAATTAAGAAAAAACAGCTTCTTTTCAAAAGCAAAAGGACTCGTGAAATCCAAAAATAACCTTCTTGCATACTAAAGCATAGGGTGTTTTACTTAGAGCTCCACTCGGTTTAAGATAAACATTCTCAATTACAACTCTTGAGGGTGAAATAATGCCCCTCCATTCCAGCTAAAATAATTCCACTAATTTAATAAATGAATCAAGTCATTCGGTAAGGTGAATTGAGGAATAATGGGTTCATTTATGATTTAGGTCACAATCATTGCTAAGGAGAAGCCAAGTAATAGTTTAAGGATCAAACTTTTATTAAATGCCTTTAAACAATGAGCTGAATTTTGATTTATTTTATGTGTGCACCAACTTGTAGTTGGGATAGCCCATCTCCAATTCATGCTCCATGTGCCATAGAGAGCCTAGGTCTTATTTGGCACATGAAATTAGAGTCTGAAATCAGGGCTAAAGGCTGAAATTAGGATCCAAAATTCCAATTTTATTGTTTGGTTCCCCTATTGAAAGTAGAGTTAAAATTTCACTGCCTAATTCAATGAAATTGGGTTTAAACTAAAAAAATACACTCCAATTCCTAGGGTGAGGGAAAACAATTGTAATTCCACATAGACTAAACTAACCTAAAACCCAAATTTGCCAACTTGATTGACCCAAAACCCCAAGATGACCCACAACTAAAAGACTAGATTGACTAGACCAAATTTCACCCGAAACTTAAAGTAACACAACTTGAATGTCTCAAACCTAAAGTGATCAACGCAATTAAGCCCAACTCAATTTGACTCAATGTTTGAAGCTACCCAACCTGATGGACCCAAAACTGGAGATGCCTAAAATCTAACATGACCCTATGGCCCCGACTTGAATGTCACCTGGCAAAGATGACTTGAAACCCAAAATGGCGTATCGTAATTGACCCAAAACCTAATATAACTCAAACCCAAAATAACATGATGCATTTCAATCCCGATGTAAATTTGACCAGGCCCAAAAAACCCAATATTTGACATGACTTAGCTTGATTCACCCAAAATACAGTTTACTCAAGCTCAAAATGACTTGACCCAACCCAAACCCAACTCGAATGGACCCAACCTAGTCAACTAAATATATAGATGACTTGAGCTCGAAATGATCCCTCGAGGCTAAAACTCAAGCCAAGTTGACCCAAAATGCAAGATGATTAGTTGAATCCTGGCTAACCTAAAACCTAAAATAATCCAACCGGATTATCCAAAACACGAGATGACTCAAATTGTTATGAAACTTCAATTCCATCTTCTTATTCTGATTATCCAAAAAAGGGAATTTTAATTCCATCATAATTCTAATTACTTTATACACTGTCCAATTCAGAATTTGGATGCAAAACAGAGCCGTTTAGATTTATCCAAAGTTTGAATTTCTGTTTTGAAATTCACCAATGCAACCATCGTTCACGGCAGAGTTCCTACTTATGGTGGGATAAAGTCAATGTAGTTCTAAATTAAGAAATTTAGGCGTGCTAATTTGCCTAGCAAACATGCCCTTTAAAATTACGGACACAGGTCCTTGTGGAAACATTTCTCAATCAGACTACAGTTTTTTAACCTTTTTGTGGCTCTGCAGCTGATTATAAAGCCAATCCAGAGTAATGATCAAAAAAAAATATTTGGATAAATAAAGCCAATTACAGTTTCAGAATTAGCATCTCAAATAAAAGATGAGTCAAAAGTTGAGAACATTGAGAGAATGCCGTCTTATTTGTCCAGCTTTCTGCTTGACCATGTCCTATCCCCCAAATGGCTAAACTTTGGTTTGTTTTAATCTCTTTTTTGCATTTGACCTTTTATGCCATGCGTTTCCCATTGCAGAATTGCATTTTGTTTGTCTGACCATTTGCTCCCTTGTTTTCTTTCACGTAGCTGTGCATAAGTGTATATATATCGACTTGAGTACACGGTCTTATGTGTCACTTCTCCCACAAACTTATGAAGGCATGTTTTTAGCACCGCTCCCTAATATCCAGATATCCCAACCCACTTTTCAGGGAATGTCACAGCAGGTTTCCGAAAACCAGCCATAAACTTTTGTCAAGATTTTTTCCTTAATCCAACTGCACCAAGTGCAACAAGGCTTAGTTCGATTACATTTGGTTTGGTTTGGAACTGAAGTACTTCATAAAGCATTACTAGTCATCAGCAAGTGCTAATCAGACCAACAACAACAACAACAATCCTAATGCTAATCAGACCAACAACAACAACAACAATCTTAATGCCACAAGGGCTTCTGCCATAGCAGGGTCTAGGAGAGGTGGGATGTACGCAGCCGCAACCCTTCAAGGTCCTACCCTCAAGAAAGGTTGTGTCCGAGGACGCCCAACCTAGCAAGTGCTAATCAGACCAAACATCAAAAATGAATGCTTTATTTCATGGCTGACACTTTCTTCTTTTATGACATTTTATTTCTTGTAAATCATAACATGAAACACATCTTCCAAAGCAGAAAGAGAAAGGCTAAATAGAACTAATAGCAGCTTCGAATGTAGTCTTGATCTTAAATAAGTAATCACTTGCTGGTGAGTTGCCTCGCTCAATTGTCTCTCAGAGCAATATCCAAAATTTCAACAGATAAAAGGAATGATAAAGTGCATACAAGCCTTTCAAGAAAAGTTCTCAAGAGTCAACATATAACAAAGTGTAGATCAAGCACTTCAATCGTGAAGAAACAGATACAATAAAAGCAAAATGATTTCAGAGAAAGTTGAGCACATACTTCTGCAACCCTGCCAACTTAGGAGGGATATCATCAGGACAAGAAACACCAGGAATGTCTTCAAGAATTTTCTTCCAAGAAAACAATTCATCTTCCAATTTCTTCACGCTAAGCTGGATCTCAGGCAACTTAAGTAGTTCAGCCTCTGCTCTTTCCCTATGCCTTTTCTCCTCAATCAACTTTTCCTTTAGTAACTCAATGTTCTCCTGAGACGCTTTCAACCTTCTAGCTTCACGCACTTCAGACTCCTATGGAAACAAAAAGGGAAAAGAAAATCAAAATTAGAATGATTATGACTCATTTTAAAGGCACAAACAGTTACGAATGTCCATCCAAATCTACATAGTGAGTGACAACTACACCGAAGCACCCAAATCAGGACAAAGAATATAAAATGCTGATGCGCAACTGAATATCAGTTTACCTATAATTATAAAAGCTTCGACCTCAAGGCAAATATAGAGTCTCATGACCATGTAAGATGTGTAGCACTCATTGGACGATGTCAACAACAATAATCCTATCCTGTGACATGTTTCAAAAATCCTATGAAATGACTCCTTCCCATTTAGAAGATGTAACATATGCCTGCAATTTTGAGCCAAGCTAAGGTGTCATTTTGGGGAAGCTATGCTTTAGCTTCTCCAAATAGAAATAGTTGCTTCAATCCGGTGTTTGGTAAATCTTTCGTATTTCAATTTTCAAAAAGCAAGGCAAAGGCAATGAACTAGAGTTTCTTGGTTTTCAAAAGCAATGCATTCCTTACTTTCCCAGCGAGCCAACAGGCAAAGCAAAGAACAAAAATGCGAACCCTGATTATGCCCTTACCCAGCAATAGCACAATTACAACCATGGTTGTTAAAATCGGGATTCAAATAGTATAATCGCACGATTTTACGATTCTACATTAACCAATCGATCCAAATCGCTTAAAAAATCATACTCCAGTATAATCAAGTCAAAATCAGTAAAATCACATCAAAATAGCAAAAATTGCAATTTTTACACAATTTTACCTATTCAACTTTACCCCCATATTTTATGCAAGTCACGTGTTGTTTTCTAAACTAAAATATAAAAAAAATTAAATAAAGTCAATCGTGTAAAAACCCTACGTCTAAAACTCAGACCCACTCTCAGACCTCAGTCACTCTCCTTCGTCTCCTCCCTGATTCGATTTTGCTGCAATGCCGCGCTCCCTCCTCCGACTCCATAACCGTCCAACCACCGTGATCCGACTATCCACACGTCCAACTACCACGCTCTCCGCCACCATCATTCGGCACTGCCCAGGTCCACCACCATCTTTGTTAGCCAGGCCTCCGTGGTATCAAGTCTATCAACTCTCGTCCATGCTCTCCGCCTGACATCCTTTGTCATTTGTCTCATTAAAAGGTTAGTTTCAATGCCAAAACTCAAATAATTTTGAATTTAATGTGTTTTTTTAAATTGTTGTATAATATATTAAGCCCTGACTTTCAATACTAATCTATTCTTTGATTTGATAATTTCTATTAACTATTAAATTAAAAATGTACTCTGAAGTGTACATTTTTAGGAGGTTTTATTGTTTTAGTACTGAGATTGAGAGTGCAAATTAATGTAATTTTAGTCTTAATTCATAGGTTTTTACTTATGTCGTTTATATGTTCAATTTATACGTTTAAGAGTTATACATTTGGGTTTCTTTTATTCAATTGTGATATACTTATAAAATTTTACTTAATTTGTTATTGTAGTCTATATGGCTTCTAATGTAGCTTCTCGACCTTCTACATCTGGAAAATCAAAGAAAAAGAATGCTCCAGGTCAAAGATTAGATCCAGGTTGGAAACATGGGTTTGAGGTTGATAACAATCCAACAAAGGTCAAATGTCGATACTGTGGAGTTGTTCACTCTAGTGGCATTTTTGACTAAAACATCATCTTGCCGGAACTCGTAGTGCTGTTGAGCCTTGTCTTCAGATTCCCAATGATGTAAAAAAGAAGTTTCTAAATATTTTGCAAGCTGCCATAAATGAAACTGAGAAAAACAAAAGAAAGTTGCATGATGTTAGAGATGATGCATGTAATGAGAATGAGATTAGAGAGATAAAGGGAAAAGGAGCAATGGAAGCCTATTTAAGGAGACCAAGAACTCAAGCAACACCAAATCAAATGATTAAGAGGGAAGAAAGAGACGATGTTTGTCAACAAATTGCTCAATTTTTCTACACTAGTGTCATTGCCTTTAATGCAGTGAATAATCCAGAATTCACACTTATAGTTCACAAAATTGGAAGGTATGGCATTCGACTTAAACCTCCCTCTTATTATGAACTTCGAGTCAATTTTTTTACAGAAAACAAGTTTTATCCACTTTAGAGATGCTTGAAGAGTACAAGTTAGAATGGGAAAAAAAGGGGATGTACTATTATGTCAGATGGTTGGTCTGATGGGAAAAGAAGGTCCATATGTAACTTTCTTGTCAATAGTCCTAAGGGAACAATTTTTTTAGCATCTATTGATACTTATGATATTTCCAAAACAGCTGAGAAGTTGTTAGCCATGTTAGATGCCATAGGAGGCCCAATGACCATAGATCGAACCTATCCAATTTTTACAGTGCGATGGTTGGCTTGTTGAAAAGGTGGGAGAAGAACATGTTGTACAAGTTGTTACAGATAATGCTTCAAATTATAAAGCGGCCTGTGAAAAATTAATGGAAAAGAGAAATATGTTATTTTGGACTCCTTGTGCCGCTCATTGCATAGACTTAATGCTGGAGGATTTTGACAAGAAAATTAAAGCCCATGCTGAAATAATAGCAAAAGCTAGAAGGATAACCACATTCATTTACTCGAGGACTATGCTTCTTGCGTGGATGTGGGAGTTCACACAGGGCAAAGAGTTAATTAGGCCTGCTATCACCAGATTTGCAACTTCGTACTCGACATTGTGATGCCTTCATGAGCAAAAGGGTTCTTTGCTCACCATGTTTTCATCAAACAAGTGGAAGACTAGTAGATTTGCCAAAGTAATAGAAGGGAAGAATGTTCAAAAAATTGCTTTGGATACACATGATTTTTCGCCTAATGTTGTTGTATGTTTACAAGCAACACTTCCTCTAGTTAAGGTGCTTCGCATGGTCAATTCTGATGAAAACCCTGCTATGGGGTTTATTTATGAAGCAATGGATAGGGCAAAGGAGCAAATTATAGAAAATTTCAACAATATTCAGAAGCAATAAGTTTCTCCTTCATTGAATTAATTATTTCATGCAATTTAAATGTTCTATGCTCTTTGGACTTTTATTAGGCGTTAAAATTTCCATTTTCTTTATTTTCGATTTGAGGATCTCCTTCTTTCTGTTTTTTTTGATATAGCTATGAGCCTTTGGACTTTTATTAGGTGTTAAAATTTCCATTTTCTTTATTATCGATTTGAGAATCTCCTTTCTTTCTTTTTTTTTTCTTTTTTTTTGATATAGCTATGAGCCGATATGGAAAATTATTGACGAGAGATGGGAATCTCAACTACATAGGCCATTACATGCTGCGGCATACTATTTGAATCCTCATTTTCAATATAGTCCCAATTTTAAACCTAATGCAGAAATAAAAATTGGATTATACAATTGTTTGCAAAGAAGGGTTTCTGATCCTGAGGAGAGAGTGAAGATAGATTTACAGATTGATGCATTTAAAAATGAAGGACTTTTGGAATAACAACAGCAGTGGCCACAAAAACAAAGAAAAACCTATGTACATTCCATCCTTTGAATTTGTTTTTATTTAAGTCTGAAAACTTATGAATTTCCGCATATTAAATACAGCTGATTGGTGGGATTCTTATGGCAGGAGTGAAAGAAATTGGAGTGCATTTGAAATGGTGCACACAAAGAGAAGAAACCATCTTCATCAACAACAAATGAATGATTTAGTTTTTGTGATGTACAACTTGAAGCAAAGAAGTAAACAAAAGAAGAGAGCAAATGTAATCCAACAGCCCATCTCTTTTTGGATGATATTTCCTTCTGATGATGAATGGATAACAGAGCAGGAGGAACCCGTCCTTCCAACAGAAGCAAATTGGTTAGATTTCCTAAATAGGAATGCTCGGAAAGAGGCTAGACAAGCACTTGATAACGAAGAGAATGTTAATGGGCAGGTTCATTTATCCAATTTTAGGGGAGAGGGTAAGTCTATTATCTATGTTATCATCTTATTATCTCAATACTATGTTGGTCTAACTTCATTACTTTCTTTTAACAATCCATTTGTACTATCTTTTCTTTAAGGTGGAAAGATGGATAATATGGAGGTATTTGCTCTTAGTGATGATGGTGATGGTGATGGTGATACTGAAGTTCATGCGAGTGGAATCGTTGCCTCAAATGATATGTAAGGTTTGGTTGGAGATGATGCTACAATTAGGGGTGACTCTCTTAATGATGGTGGAAATACGAACACTAGTACTGCAATATTGACGACAGTTTGGATATGACTGTTAATGGTGCTATGAGTTGAGACATTGAGTGTATGTTTTATGTGAGAATGATGTTACTCTCTTTCCTACCTTTGGGTTTCCAATGTATTGTAAAACTAATGTGTTTTAGATTTCTTTGATGGTCTTTATCATATATTTGATAATTGTTATACCAATTTTGTCAGTATAAATAATGTATACACACATAAAGTAGAATCTTACAATTCTCGATTTGATTCTACGATTCCGATTCTGATGACCCCTCGTCGATTCTACATAAAATCCCGATTTTGACAACCTTGATTACAACACTACTACATTGCACCTAAATGAAGCCTAATCTCAGATGGCATATCAAACCAGATAAAACTTAATAACTTCCTTAATCGCAAGTCAAGTGTACAGGTCACTTATTGCATATTGGCAGTTAAACAATGATAAAAAGGAACATTCCCAGTGCCTCAAGGGCTCCCGCCTACGCAGGGTCTAGGGGGGCGGATGTACGCAGCCTTCCCCCTTCAAGGTGTTAACCTGAAAAAGGCTGTTTCCCAGTGCCCCCAACCTGAGGGTAAGGACTTCCCAGGAGGTCACTCATCCTGGTACTACTCTTGCCCAAGCACGCTTAACTTCGAAGTTCTAATGGGATTCAGTGACGGCGTGTTGGTGCCCTCTTTGGTAATTAAGGGATATATTGTACTAGTCTCTTCATAGTATTTTATTTATTAAATATACTTACAAATGTATTCCTAGAACTGAAAACTAGTCTATCGAAACATTATTTAAACCTTTATTTGCAAAGGTTTAAAGAAATTCACATCTCCTAAAATACCCAACACGATCACCACAACCGATTATGTAACTTTCATGAAACATTATTTCCACAACACTACAACGCGTGACCATCTAATTATATACCAGTGACCATTGATATAAAGCATAGTATGAAGGAATGAAATGAAAGTAACATTCCAAGGAAGACACCGCTATTATCTAAATCACCATAATTGATAATTGCATGAATTTCAGGTAGAATCAAGTCCAGTAATTGTATTTTGTCACATTCTTATGGTAAGAACTACTCTCTCTCTCTCACAAACACGCCGACATAGAAGCCTATATGTACCCATAAACTGCAAGAGTCACAACTCAAGACATAACTCAACCTTAGACCCAACCCCGCCACTAATTAGATGACCAATTCACTTGTTATGAGCCAATCCACATGTCTCACCTCATCTTACTAAAGACAAATTCCAAATGATCACCTATTCCTTTCTAAGCAAAGCAAAATCATATGTCAATCTAGTAGGCTATTCCTCCATATATAGCTTCTCATGTGCTCCAATGCTGCCACTGGCATCCAAAAGCATCTTCCCCCCAAACCTTGGCTTCAACAATAATAACCTAAATCCATCCAAATCATATAGAGTCACGATCCAACTATTGCATCTCTAATCAGCTACTTTTCCAAAAGCATACCCTCCCAAAGTTGGCTCCGTGGCTGGCATGTGAGCTCTATTTGTAGTTAAAATGTATACCCAATAATAAGGAACTACAATCTCCTTTCAAAATCCCAAATTGCACAAATTTAACCTCCAGCTCTTCACTCAACATTTTCTTACACATAGTACACAACCACAGCACCAACATAATCTGCTGAACTTTACGCATTTTACCAGCAAAATCTTTCCTAGAATTAACGTAAACCACTGCCTCAGTAAAATATTAATCAAGAATGATTCCTTAGTTTGATGGTCAGGATTAAGGTTGCAAGAAATTGAAATTCATGAATTTACCACCTGTTTATAATCACAATTAGTCTAACCTGTGGTTTCTTGTAATCCACTTTAACCTCTAAATATTTGCCCTATTATGGTTAATTGCATTATTTCTTGTAACGCTTTATTTTGTATCATTTAATTCATAACCCCCCTCATGAGTGTCTATTATTATCATAAACCTTTGGCCTAACCCCTATAGTGCACTAAACCTTTTACTTACCCTTCACCTCTTCTATCAATAGCATCCCTACCATCCGCATCACACATTTCCTCCACTTGAAACAAGTGATATTGAGAGTTGTGGGAGAAGGGCTAAAGGCTAGAAAGGATAAATCTATAATTCAAGAGAGCTCTATCTCGAAAAGTAACTTACATTAATCATTCCGCTATTAGACAAACATCCCTTATTGTTTATGTTATTTATTTATATTTTATGGTTTTCTCAATTTTCTCCATAATACGTCTTTTTAAAACACTACTTATTAACTTACTCATTCTTCTATATGCTAGAAGCTAAAATGGGATCAAGCATGTTAGTCTAAGTTTATGGAATGTGGAACTTAACTTTTGTGATTTGATATTACTACGATTTATGACATCTCGGACATGATTTGATTTATTATAACATGTCAATATGCCATGCATTTTGTAGTTCTACCTTCTTATGCTTTGTTTTGTGGGTTGTGCCATAAAATGATGGGGAAAAGACATATTTGAGCCTATGATGGGGCCTATACCATCTGCTAGCAATGTATTGTTTGGAACATTCATTTGAACCCGAAGTTGGCCGAGGACCCTATAAAGATAGCCAATTTTGAGCCCAATTGCAGGGATTATATGCAACTACAGCCTAAAACCGTATAGCTTATGTGTTTATTCAATGTTCATCCTCAGTTTTCCTACATAATTTCTTACATGTCTTTTACTCTTAATTTTGGTGTTTATGTCATTTGTACTTTAAAGTCAGCTTGATCTTTGTTTTCAATTGGTGAATTTGTACTTGCTGGGTTATGTGCTCATTCTATTGGCTACCAATTTCAAACAAGGCATAGTGGAGAAGCTCAAGGAAATTAGCTATTGTTATATGAAGTTTGCAACAAGCTTGGATAAACTTCTTTTATATTATGTAGCTTCAACAAAATTATCACATCAGGCTTTGTTTGACGAATGAAATTTTCATACTTTTAAGGTTTTTTTTGCAAATAACCACCTATATTTTATGCCATCTAGCTTTTAACCACCCGATTCGTTATTTTTTGCTTTTAACCACCTAAAAAAAAGTTTGAGTAGCAAATGACCACCATTTATCCCCTCTGTCAACCAAAACTGAATATTCCGTCCATTTTTGGATGAAATATTCCATTTTGACTAAAGGATAGGTTAATTGGTGGTCATTTGCTACCCAGACTTCTTTTTAGATGGTTAAAAGCAAAAAAATATATATATAAAATCGGGTGGTTAAAAGCTAAATGACGTAAAATAATCTTTCAACCTAAGCAAAAAAAGCAAGCTATATAATTTTTACCCTTGTTATTCCCATCGCTTTAGTAGGGGGTAGTGCAATGTTTTAACCCTATTTTAGGTAAACTTTTTCGTGGGTTAGATGTTAATGGTAAACCAAATGGGGTTAAAGAGGTTAATGGACATGCCCTCAATGGCAAGGCTAAATAAAAACTTTTGCTAGTTCTATTTATATTATCTTCTTGAGCAAATCATGGCATACTGCACTTAGACACATGAATAGTAAATTTTTGTATAACATGAATTATCTACACTCACTATATATCTCGACTTGAAAATATTTTGAAGAGAAATGGAAAAAGTGGGCTATTATAAGGGATCAAACTTGTAGCAAAAGAAGGGGCAACCAAGCATGTTTAATGCCACTAGACCACAACATTAGCCATTTATACTAAGATTATACTAAAACTATTACGATTTAGATTAGTATAAATGAGCATATTAAAAAATAATTAATCACTTATAAGTGTTTACTACCTAAGTTAAATTCTTTAGTTTCTTGTATCCTAAAAAGTAAACCACAAGAAAATAAACTTGATTTGTTAAAACCTCAACAAATAGACCTAAGTAAATCTCCATAATATCACCACAAATCACAATTCTAATGCTTCACAAGAATCATGCTCCCCATTTTTGTTTCTTCCATTAAGTGGCTAAGGAGCTTTCCTAATGCCACGTCCTACATATACATATACCGAAATAATATTTGATTATTAGCTTTTGTTTCTATCTCTAATAACAATTTAGGGTTTTTTTTTTTAAATGACTACCTACATTTTATGCCATTAGGGTGTAATTTTTTTTTTTTTTTTTTTTTTTTTTTTTTTTTTTTTTTTTTTGCAAATGACCACCCACATTTTATGCTTATACCAAAATAATATTTGATTATTAGCTTTTGTCTCTATCTCTAATAATAATTTAGGGTTTTTTTTACAAATGACCACCTATATTTTATGCCATCTAACTTTTAACCACCCAATTTTTTTATGTTTTGCTTTTAACCACCTAAAAAAAAGTTTGGGTAGCAAATAACCACCAATTAACCCCTTCATTAGTCAAAACAGAATATTCCATCCCAAAAATGGACAGAATCGAGCTAATGGAGGGGTTAAATGGTGGTCATTTGCTATCCAAACTTCTTTTTAGGTGGTTAAAAGCAAATAAAATCGGGTGGTTAAAACAAAAAATAAAAATTGGGTGGCTAAAACCTAGAAGACATAAAATGTAGGTGGTCATTTGCAAAAAACCCTACTGTTAACTAAATGAGTTTCTGGATTTCCATCTACGTCCCTTCTATTAGAGGTCGTTTTATCTACTTTCCAATACATTATGAGGCATATTCAATGAGAAATATTTCTAGCCTTTCACCTATTGTATTCTAATAGTTTTCTTAATTGGCTTATAAGTCACTAACCCATTTTTTGTTAGTTTGAGATTGTGGCAGAGGCTCTCGATATCAAATATCCAAGGTTGAGCTCTCCCCCACCCCAAAATCTTGTACAAGTCACCTTATGTTTCCCCTACAGTTGGGAGAAGAAATCAAATATATTGAGAAGTCGGAATTTAAGGGGTTTTGACGAATTGAAGGAGCATATCCTTCTCAAATCTATAGTAAATAAAAGTCATTCAGTCCGTAGATCACAACAATCTATTCATGACTTATCATGTGAGCAAAAGACAACCAAGCTCATTAGCTCATGTAAGGCTCAAATGGTACTCTACAACCTACTCTCTTTAAGGAAATAAGTGAGACACGGTCGTATCCTAGAATCACTAAAGGTCGTTACCTAGCATATAATAGCCGTCACATAATTGATTATGAACTAACCCTAGCACAATTGGGCTTTACATGAAGGATACTTTCATAATGGCCTCCAGCACGATATGCATTTTAATTTATTAAGTCACATATTTTTAAATGTGTTTACATGTTAAAAGACTATCTAAATGGTATTAAATCTACAAGTTCAATGGAAATTCATTCAAACTTCTGCAGAGACAAGACTACGAGTAATTCATCCCCTAAAAAAACCCTAGGATTTCCACGAACAATCATTTAGATATCAGCAACAATGAGCAACACCTTCACTTGACTGTAAACCATGATATGATTCTACGGGTTGTATCCTCAACATGCAGAAATTTTCATGTGGACCAAAAAACAGCTTCTGTAAGATATGCCAGTTCCCTCATTCTACAATCGCATATTTATTAAAATTGAGATAACCATCTTCCATATTTACTACTTGATTGAAAAGGATCCCATAGCACATTTAGCAGCTCAATGGACATTGACCACGAGGGTAATCATCCCCTCAGATTTACCCTGCGGTCAACAATCAACCAAAAACAGCCCTGTGCAACATTTTTTTTCTCCAAAAAAAAAAAAAAAAAAAAAAAAAGAAGAAGCTATGAGAAGCTTACCCACTTGCATCCTCAATCACAGAATCCACTAAAGTAGCAATAACATATTGCCCTTCGCAAATGGGAATTTAACATCCGTTTTGTCTTCCAAGCAATTCAAACCAACAATATTTCAACTAACAATTTAATCCTGTTCATTAATCTTCCCCAGTCACACTAACCACATATGTCCCCATCTACTATCACAACTACTCGGACTACCAGCAGCTTCACTTCCAATCCCATACATAGAGGCTAAAGACCACAGAAATAAAACCATAATGAACAAGAATGCTGCTGGACCAATATGTAAATTTGCTAAGAGTCCAAGCCATGCTCTTCTAAATCGTATCGTTAATATTTGGCCAAAACTCCAATGATTCAGAAGAACAAGGAGATATTTAATCAGATTCAGCATCATCACTCATGCATCAGACAGCTCAGCATGTTCATGTGAAAGTAACAACAAACTCCACTTACCTGGTTCCTGAGCTCTTCTTGCAAATGCTTCACCAAGATGTTACTCTCTGAAGAACTAACATCTTGGAATTGCATTGTAAAACTTTTAAGTTTCTTTTCTAGTTCACTCTTCTGATGCAAGCACTGCAGTCAAATAAAAAGAGTTATGTGATGGAACTCTGAGAAAGAAACAGGGAATTTCTTTTACTTTGAAGCCTAAACATCAAGCATACTAGAAAGAAAAGCATGCAGATCAAAATAAGGTTGTTTGGCCATACTGTGAAAATAAAAATTTTATTCTGAGTAAGTTTTTTCAAATTATGAGTGAGGGCATTTCAGTCTTAAAAATTCTTATTTTAGCTTCTACATTTGTTTTAGAGCACTATTTTTGTACTTTTGCATAAGAGCACAAAAACAGCTTTGACTTTTATCTAAAAATATTTATTATATTTTGAACAAACATCCCTGAAATCTTTTTTAAAAAAAAATTTGCTTTTTTCCTGTGAAAAAGCCCTTTTTTGCTCCAAAAGAGCTTGGCCAAATAGGCACTACGTCATTTATGGCTTGCTTAAATATTTTACAATTTCCCACAAACATGAGCACAAGAAAAAAAGTCATGCCTCCAGAACCATGTGCACAATTAAAATTCCATACAGTACATGAAGATGAGAGGAAAAGAGCAACTATCTCAATATAATACTATTTGGATCTATAAATCATCGTGCAAGGTGCTCTACGCATATCCCCACAGGGAAATGTCCACTCTGCTAAAATGTGCATATCCATAATGATACCAAATTGAAACAGACACAAAATCCACTGGAGTAGCCGAAAAATGCAGATGTCTTAGACATCTATCCATACAATATATTATTGCCAAGTCTCCCACCCCCTAAAAGCCCTTCCATCCCTCATCTCTAACTTTTTAGAGGGGTGACTTTCTATTTGTTCAAATTATAGAAAAAAAAAGATAAAATGGCAAATTTATTATCATTGAAGCATGACATTTTTGTCACTTATTCAATCAAACTATTGATTTCAAATGCAATTAGTTTTACCAATTAATACAATGATGTGAATATTATTTTATTGGTCATGAAAATATGAATATAAGTACCTAAATAGTTTATATATAGTAGTAGTAATTACAACCAAAAAAATAAATAAATAAATAAAAAAGACACATAAACAATACCGAACTGTACGAGTTCCAACAACATACAAATAATTGAGATACAGCCACATGGACTAAAGTTGATTTAAGAATGAAACAAAGGAAAAGGAATTCAAACAAATAATTTAAATTTAAAAAAATACGCAAACAAAAATTCGTAAAGCTACTTTAATTGCAAAGAACAAAACCAGATCAACTACACCAAAGCATAAAAGCAATGATGAAAACATTTGCAAGAGCTTACACTTTTTAAATTTGATCAAACAACATTTATGTACATTAAAGATTACTTACTGCAAAACAAAGCGAATATGATTATAAAAATTTACAAAACAGCAACTACTGAATATTGTAAGAAACAAATACTACCCGTGCATCGCACGGAAAAAACCTAGTTTTGAATAGTATCTACGGCCATTCAGTTGTCCAATTCAAGGGAAGAACAACATGAAAGAGAAACAAACTCATGTAAATTGGCTACTATAAACAAATGACTGCAAAATCTATAAACAACAATCAATCCCAACCGGTCAAACTAATCCCATAGAGTATATTATCATGGGCATCCCAGAGGATATGTATACCAAAAAATCACTGACAAAATAAAGCATAAGCAAACCCAGCAACCTCACTAAGTTGCTTCTCAAGTTCTTCCAGCCTCTCCTTTAATAGCTCTGACTCCATCTCAGCACTACGAGCACGGCATTCCATTTTTTCAAGCTAATACAAGAAACATACATACAATGAGAGATTAGAATCAATTAATGCAAACATAAGCAAAGTCTATAACCAAAGAAAATATCTTCCACTCACATCTGCCCTTATTCTGGAAGCTGAAATCTTTGACTCCCCTTTCAACTGCACAAGCTCGTCTTGAAGGCGCCTTTTCTCTCTTTCTATGCTATCAGATAAATGTTTCAATTTGCTTTCCAAGAGGCTAGCTTTATCCTCAGATGAAGCTGCAGAAGATTCTGCCTTCTGGCGCATGCTCATTTCTTTTTGAAGCTTCACCTGGAATCCATGAAAAATGATTCAAGGGCTTTATAATTTCAGATGTTGTGAATTCCACACAACTCCTATGGCTTAAGTTAATAACATATCATCCTAGTCAAGCATTATAAATGACATAACAGCAACAGTAACTTTTGACACTGAAACAGAAAAAACTGAAAGGCACGAACAGGAGGCTTGGGGCACAGAATAATGGCCAAATAACCTTACAGAAAGAGTCATTTACACTCAACGATAGTTGCACGAAGCGGGAATGGGAACGGGAGTGGAAATGGAAGCAAGAACAAGGGTGATAGAAGTTAGAAGTTTCTAAGGTTGGGAGCGTGGAGTGAGCAATTATATTACCACATATTAGATATACAAGAAAAAGTAATTAAATGTTATCAATTGAGCCATTAAAGCATAAATATCAAAACAAAGTTAATCTACGAGAATTAAGTACTCCAATGAATAAGATCTAGAAAATTGACTCTAACATGTCTACATAATTCAATTATTCTTTAAAATCGAGTGATACAATTGGCCAACAAATAATCTAATAACTATATTCTTATGAAAATGATTTCGTGATGTTTGAATTATATTTCCATCGAGTTTGACACGCGTTGGAAACGCGAATTTGGATCTAACTTTAAAATACTGAATCACGTTTCCAAAGCGCGAAACGTCAATATTTTATGAGTTTCCTACAACTATGCGCTCACCTAGAAGAAGGGGTGACCGAGAAAAAAAAAAGCCATTGTCAATTTTTCTTTCCTTTTTTTGTTTTGGTGGGGGGGAAGAAGCAAAGTCAATAAAGAGGGGACCTGAACCTTAAAGCTTACGTCCTATGGCTCAAATGCATTAAAGTTATCATAGAATTATTTAATTTGACCAAAGTAATTACTGTAAGAAGCCACGTTTCTCTTCACAACAAGATCTAGGTCTAATGGTAAAACTACAAACATAAAGGCCCTGTGACAGAAAGGTGCAATCCCAAGGCTACTAACATACCCAAAAAAAAGAAAAGGTTTCGCTTGACATCTAACGTGATAGTTGGACTCATGCCACAATACCAGCCATATAAGAAACCTAGGCTGAATTAAGCCACATTCTCAACCAAACTAAAAGGGTGTAGAGTTCTTAGGTACCAAATCCCTTTTTCAATTCCATTCTCAGAACAACCACAATCAACACCTTTCATTCCCTCTTTGTTCCTTTGTTGAGAAAGCTAACGTATGCTTAAGACTTAGGGCCTCTTATGGTCCCTCATCCTTAAAAAGCTCAATACCCCCGATTATTTGTAAACACAAAGGCCTTTAAAGACTTCATCACCAAGTATTTGTGTCATGTGCTTTGAGAATGGAAAAACACATGCCCCTCTTTTCTTACTATGTCCAGTGGGATAGTGCAAGTTATTATTACTTTTCAGACAGGTGTGGACATCTCCATGTTCAATAGGAAGTCCTCTCTTGATTCTATTCAAGGGATTGGGAAGTAATAATGATGTTAAAATGTTATTTTCTGCAGCTAGGGCAGCGCTTCTCTTGTGTATTCGGCTGGAGAGGTGTCACGACCCTAGCCGTGACAAGATTCTACGCAGCAACCAAGAGCACCAAGAACAGAGGTTCGAGTGTCAGGGTTGGAGGTCCAAGGCTCACAGCCGGATTCACGTCCAGTTCGCGTCACGACCCTAACCGTGACAAGGTCAAGAGAGGCTAGCAGCCGAGCCAAGACAATACCAAGGTTCACTGCCGGGTCCGTGTCGTGGGCCGCATGTCACGGGCAGAAGTGGATGTCAAGGACCGGGGGGCTCAGCAAGACCTTGTCCTAGATCACAGCCAGGGCCATGTCAGGGCCCAGCCAGATCCGCGCCCGCCTATGCCAGGGCCGTGCCCAGCAAGTCCAGGACCATGCCAACGCATGTCATGACAAGGTCAGGTCCGTGCCAACACAAACACATGTCATGACAAGGTCATGTCCATGCCAACGCATGTCATGACAAGGTCAGGCCGTGCCCAGACCGAGCCAGCGATATGGCCAGCAGGACCAAGGCCGTGCTTCCTAGCCGGTAGTGCCGGTAACCGGTAGCACAGCTCCAATACACGCCCAAGGGTGGGGCCCGGCTCTAGAAGCTTCCCAACCACCTTTCCCACTCTTATTTGAATTCAAATACTTTCCCGCCTTTTATGTTTCCCGCCATTTCTATTGTATTTTCAGATTTAGGAATTATTCTAGAAAGATCTAGATCATACTTAGCAATTCCTATAAATACAAGAGCAATATCAATGTAATAATCATGCAATCAAATATGAATGAAATTAAGAGTTTAACTCTTAACTCTCTCATCTAATATTTCTTTCTATTTCTCTCTCTCACCTAAACTCTATTTCTCTTCTCATCTAAAATCTATCTCAATTCTATCTCTCATCTTAATTCTAATTCTTTTCTCATCTAAGTCTAATTCACCTTCTTTCTCATCCCAAATTCTCTAAAACTCTATCAATTCTCAATATCAATCAAATCTCGAACCACTAACTCGAGGTCACGAATCTTAGGCTCGTGACAAGAGGAAAGCAAGAATTTTCAAGGACCAATTTACGCCACTAAACTTTTATGGGATAAGGAGGTCTTTTCAGGCTCTGTATGGGTAAAAAGCAGTGAAGGGTTTACTCCTACATTATTAACTGACTTGTAGAGGAATTGGTGGGCTTTGTTATGTTAATATCTTTTTGTGCTTTCTTTTCTCAATTGAGGATGTCTTGTCCTTAATATTTTATATGTGCAAGAATTTTTTAAGAACCAATTACGCCAATGAACTTTTTATGTGATAAGGTGGCCTTTCCAAGGTCTCTATAGGTGCAGTGGAGGCTTTCCATGTACATCATTGATTGACTTGTAAAGGAATTGAAGGGCTTTATTATGTCAATTTATTTTCAATTGAGGATGTCTTGTCCTTAATTACCCCCCTCTCCCAATATAGTTCTTTCTTATCCAAGAATAGTAAAGTTGGCTTCTAGTTACCTGAAAATTTTACAAGGCCATAGCTAAGGGTTACTTTTAAATAATTTGGGGTGGCTTCTATAACCACAATGAATGCTACCCTAAGCCTACAATACCCTTGTCAAATTTACCCTGCTCGGATGCACCAGAGAACTACAAATTTCTAAGCTATATTGTCTAAACAACCCAAAAAACCCTTCTAACCAACCTCCACGGGGGTTCAGCTTTTTAGTATATCCTTAGGAATGATGCAAAAGAACATTAACAATCTAAAGGAAATACACTTAATTTGAAAGGCTCATCCTATTTTGGTGTGATACCTCCTAGAAACGGAACAAGGCATAGATTTGGAAGTTCAAAACCAAAGGCACCAACTACCATTTGTGGTCTTGAACATTCTTCATGCTATACATCAGGAACAACAGCATTCATCCAATTCAAATAATGGTTGCCATATAACGCAAAAGTCACTATGTAACGAATTCTTTGCTATCATTGCACGATTTACCATGACAAGCTATTATTTTTGCAATGCCTCTATCATATATGTATGCCGTACTTAATTCATTATAACATACAGACAAATGCGTTTAAATAGCCAAAGAGGTCTTGGTCTAGCAGTCAAAACTACCAAGATTTAATCTGATATGAATGATGGTGGCTACTAGAGATATTCACAAGGTTGTTTGGAGCTCCGCCCCATTTGGGACTTGGTTGACTCCAGCCCCTCAGGCTGGTATTGCAGACTATGTCAGGTGGATGGGTGACCCTACGGGGAATTTCACCACCAAGTCCGCTTGGAGATGATTCGGATTCAGAGATATCCACTTGACATACCGAGGCACTCCTTCCTTCTCTGGTAAGCCTCCTATGGAGCGGTGGTGGAACCACGACAAACTATTGAGGCTTTGGGCTCAGGGTGTTCAGAGCTTGTGTTCTATGTGGTTCTACTGATGAAACCCACGGGCACCTCTGCTTTTGCTTTCCCTTTTTCAGCATCTATCTAGAATCGGGTTACCTCGCGCAACTCTGTAGATTGGCCTACGCTTCCTTGGCGTGAGTTTGTTCCCTAGGCTGCACAGCATCTCAAGAGTCATGAGATTGATAGTATTACTCCCCATCTTTGCCTCTAAGAGACTGTGTGCGTCCTTTAGTATGAGTGCAACCTCAGGATTCAACGTTCGCGGTGTAAGCCTGTTGAGGTTATGATCGAGAAGATTACGAGTCTGATTAGGAATCGCTTGCTTGCAGCTCCTTCCTTTAGAGGTGCGCATCACCATGCTCAACTGCTCCAACAATAGGGATTCGAGGCCTAGTTTCTTTTATCTTTGATTTCTATAGCCTTTTGGCACTTGTATTCTGTTATTTTTGAGGACATTGTCTCTGACTTTTGATCCTTCTTGTTGTCATCAGCCATGGCTTGGAGTCGCGCCTCGTAGACTTGCACATATATTTTTTTCTTTTTTTCTATATTATGCCGCTGCCTTACCAAAAAAATAAAGCCTTACATTCAAACCACAGCCAAAAAAGTATTCACGGTTATCTACGAAGTATTAAAATAGTTGCAAAGCAGTATGTAAGAGGCAGTTCAAAATAATATTTGGCAAACTTTTCTTTCATTGCCTGAATCGATGCGAACAAAACGGGGTTGGATTCATTACCCACCATCCAATTGACAATATCAAGCAATCTTGATATTGCTTGAGGCATGGTCGGATAGTAGCAACTCGAAAAAAATGTTGTTGCCTCTTTAAACATGCTAAAAAAGTTACAAATTTGATCTATTGTCTCCCAATTTATACCGGCCAGGCTGTAATCGCTCCATTCTGCACGATTTTCCTGGGCGTATTCCATTAGAACATCTTTGTATGGTAGAAGGCGCTCTAACATTTCTACCGTAGACGACCACCTATTTTGGAAGTCTAATTTGAATTGTTTATATTCTATGTTATGCAACCTACATAAATTTTTAAATTTTCTTTTTCTAGTGCTGGATGATTTTATAGATATTATTACAGATCTTAAGGTGATAAGGGATGCTTTTATGAGATCTAAACCATCCGTTACCATTAAATGCAAAATGTGACAAACGCAACGAATATGGAAACACTTCCCACCTAACATGGGTCTCATTTGCCTAATTAAATGTGTAAAGGCTGCAGTGTTATTGGTAGCATTGTCGAACGTAATACTGAAGATACGTCGCTCTATGCCCCAGTCGCGGACTGCCGACATAATCACACCCGTAATTACCTCAGCATTGTGGGGGCAATCTAAAAGTCCAAAATGAATTATCCGCTTTTGCACGATGAAGGATTCATCGGTCCAGTGTGCCGTTATGCACATACAAGGTTGGCCGGGTTTCGACGCCCATACGTCCGACGTCAACAAGAACATGCTCGTGTTCGTCGCAAAATGTGTGAAGACCCCAGTTTTCATCCCATGGTACAACGTAAAAGCGTCCCGCTTTACGGTATTCCTAGAAATCCTCACAATGGCGGGATTAACATTTCGTTGGAGGCAGTTGACGAAATTTGGGTCTTCGCCGGTATTAAAAGGCCTTTCACTCATAAATATATATAGCTAGCCCCTTTCGGTTGCTCTCCTGAGAGAACCTAAAATTAGCAAATGCACCGGTCACTTGCTGTACTAGACGTTGTTGGCTCTTTTCTGGGAATTGCTCGGGGTGGCACCTAAGTATATGTCTGTTTAATGTGCCCGTCCCACTACCAGGCTGATGGCTAAAATCCTTAGGTGGGTCACATAATTTACAAGTTGCTTTATTAGTTGTCTTATTAAGGGTAAAGTGCTTCCATACCCCACTAGTTGTACGCCTACTAGTAGAGGTACTAGTTTCAGGCTGGGCTTCGGTGGTGGGGGTGGGTTCCTCATCAGTTTGTGAGTCTCCAACCCCACCACCACCTGACTCATGATAATCTTGTTGTTGTGAAAAGTCATAATCTATGCTATCATCAGTGTATGAGGGTGACGGGTCTGGTTGTATAAAAGCTCGTTCTTCAGTATTAAGTAAGACAATTCTACTCCTTTTAGGGATTCGAGGTGGCCGAGAAGAGCTAGAACTAGCACGACCGGCTCCAGAGGATGATGAAGAGTTGTGTGCCATATTAGTATAAGTGATTAGTATTTATAAAATGTAAGTAGTAATGCAAATTAAATAACTAAAAATGCGAATAAAATAAAATTGCGATACTAAAATTACCGAAACGAGAGAACAATGAACTTCGAACTTCAGCCAAATACTTTACGAACTTCGAACGTTAGAGCACAATTTTTGCAATTAGCAAAGTTAGAGAAGATGGGAGATGATGAATGTATAGAGAGAGAAGAGAGGATTGAAGAATTAGTGAGAAAATGAGTTGGGAAGGTTTAAGTATTTATAGGGAAAAAAATATATAATTTTTTTTTTTTAATAAAAGAGCCGTTGAACGGCTGTTTAAAACGAGCCCAACGGCTGTTTTTAGAGCCGCCCGGTCCGGGCCGGGCCGGGCCGGGCTGGTGCGGTTTCTGGGCCGGCCCGGCCCGTTGGCCACCTCTATGTGCAACCCATTCCAAAAGGAACTTCAGAAGAAAGCACATCATGAAATAAGCCACGCTTTAGTCTCTCTATCCACAATATCAAATAAATATACCAGGTCCAATCAGCTAGATGTTTTAATTTTTTTCCTTTTAAAATCAGCATATAAATCCCTTAGTGATCATACTTAAGCTTACCTCAGCCAAATCCAAATATAGAAGTCTATGTATAGATTCAAAATCTAATCCATATGCTCAAGACCATATTAAAAAGTTATGTACCTCAAGTTCATTACTTAGTTGGATTTGCTTCTTCAACTGCTCCTGAGAATCTTTCACCTCCTTCAAGAGCTGCTCTTGCAGCGCCTGCTCACGCCCTCTGGAAGCAGCAAGCTCTTGTTCCACTTGGAAGAGCTGATCCCGATACTTCTTCCCTTCAGCTTCTGAAACAAATACGACCAAATCAATAGCCATTACAAGGTCATAAATGAATCTTCCTGATTCCATGGAGATCATTTCACAAGAGAAATTCAGCAGAAACGGATCAGCCGTTAGACAAAAACAAAAAACCCACTGCCTCAACGGCTCCCGCCAACATCGGCCATTGGAAAAGAAAGATATTCCCCCTTTGCTAGCTCTAGGAATGGAACCTACGAACATCAACAAAGCCAAACAGAGAACAGAAAGGTGCAGCACCTGAATTCTCAAATCGCAGATATCAACCTACAACAACAACAAACCCAGTGCCTCAAAGGCTCTCGCATATATAGGGTTGGGGGGCGGAGGGATTGATGTACACAGCCTTACCCCTTCAGGGTGTTACCTTAAAAGGAGGCTGTGTCCAGTGACCCCCAACCTGAGAAGCATAAAAGCACAAAATCATAAGAGCATCAAAGCATAGAAGCATCTAGGCGTAAGAGCATAAAAGCATAAAAACAACGGCATAGAGCAAGCATATAGAACGCAATAGGCAATAGGCAATAGGCAATAAACATCTCATAGCCATATCATGTAAATCAAACAGGCAGACATATAAGCCTAGGGGCACTAGTGTTAGCTAAATTATGCTCCTCTATTCTAAACCGCTACATCAGTTAGCCCTATGCTAGCCCTCCACTGAGCTCTATCTAAGGCCATCTCCTCATGTAGGCTTAGGTGGGTGGGGTTGTATCGGATGGTCTCCATCCATCTCTTCGTTGGCCTGCCTCCCATCCTCCCGAGCGTATTATGGAGTTGTTCGCATCTCCTGACAGGGGCAATGGTAGGTCTCCTCCTAATATGCCCAAACCACTGCAAACATTACCCCCTCAATTTTTCCTCGATCAAGGCCACGCCCAATTTGCTTCTTATGAAGTCATTTCTAATCATATCCTTCCTTGCGTGTCCACACATCCACTGTAACATTCTCATCTCCACCACCTTCAACTTCTGTGTATGATGCAATTCGCAGATATCAACCTAACAGGGAAAATGCTCAAAGCTAAATCCTGATCTCTGAGCACGTGAACAACTTAACCTGGAAACCACACAACGATTCAAGGACAAGTCAATCAAACAAAAGTACCCAAGTAGCAACACTACATAGTTTACAAGGCAAGCAAGAAAAAATAAGAAAGACAGAGGCAGGCTTCCAAAACAAAGTGAAAAAGGAATACAGGGGAAAAGAGAAAAGGACAGATTTTAACTGAACATCTCCATTGTATTTGGTGGAAAAGGATGCCGATGTAAGGCCTAAGCTGAATGAGACAAAAAGGAAGTGTGTCGAAAGTAGGAATAGCTGACTCAGAGAATGCACAGAACTCCCATACTATTATTTGAACAGCCACATGCAGTTACCACAACCAAAACAGTTGGGTAATATTGATAACTTACCTGCTTTGTTGAGGCTGTCATTTAATGTCTCCACTTTGGATTGATAATCACTCACTAGTTTCTCTGCACTACTGAAGGCATCGAGAAACTCCGACTTTACCTACAACGGCAATACAACACAATCATAAACCACATTGGAAACATCCAAAAAAAAAAAAAGAAACACAGATAAATTTGGCTAGTCTAGAAGATCTGCATTCAACAGTCAAAATAACCAACAGTAATATAGGACAGTGCACCAACTATAGAAAAAAGGCATAGAACTTTTGAACTTCGATATTGCAATGGTTGCAAGACCAAAATCAACACAATAACAAAATAACATTGAAAACAATATGGCAGAAGATTATAAGACTACAAAACAATATAATTTGCACTTTTACTTCTTTCCTCTTCCATACAGAGCTTTTCTTATTAAGGAACAAACTCCTGCTAATACTTAAATATATTAAACAATATGCAGTAACTCCAACACACAAGTGCAAAGCATTAACTGTACCAACACAAAGCAAAAACATGTACTCCTGAATGGAAAAGATGCAGCAGAAACACCGACTTTAAACTTTTGATAGGTTCTCAAGGATTTTTTTGATTTTTTTCCCTTTTCGTTGCTTGTCTCTGGGGGTAGAAAGATAGCCTCATCCATAAAAAAAAGACCTTTACCAAAATAATCATAACAAAAATAGACGATATTATACAATAGGAGGACTGGGATTCCTCCTAAACCATAAAAGATCAACAGAAAATCAGGAACAGAAGTAACTAGCAATCTCTCTAAACATCCATAAGAGAGAAACCTCCAAAACATCCATTTGTCGAGGTCCACAAAAATGAAACGAAAAAGTGTCTTTATTCTAAAGCATGTGCACCAGCCGAGATATTCCCAGAAAATTCTGCCGTTTCACTCTAAACACTTCAGTGCCAAGACAGCATACAGCACAACTGATCGACTTTTCTTCTTTCACCTGTTTCATCTCCAAAAGGATTGTACACGATCACCTTAGACTATTCACTCCCGTTTTCTTCTAAACACTTCTATACTTCCATGGTGAAAACCAACAATGTCTCCAGAAAATGACGGATAAGCAAACTTGGCAGATGTAGAAGTTGTCCCTTGTTGGAATCTTTTCCAACTAAAATGAGAATCCCGGCTTAATCTTTGCTAAAATAATAATGCTCCAAGAGATTTCAGACCAATAGTGATATCACAAGCGTCTATAAGATCCTAACAGAAGGGATATATATCAGGCTGGGTGGAGTTTTGGAGACTACAACTTCCAAATTCTAGCCACGGCATTTGTTAGGGTCAGATAATGTTTGGATGCCTCTTTAGTGGCCAACAAGCTGGTGGATCACCTAATTAGGCTAAGAGGAATAGATCTTATTGAAGGTTGACTTTGCGAAGGCCTATGATAGGTGAGTTGGGGTTTTTTAGGTCATGTCCTTCAGAAAAAAAGTTCTAGAGATAGCTGGTCCAAATAAATTGAAAGAAGAGGGTGTTTTGAGGTCTATAGCATTCAGTTCAGGTCTTCCTATTGAAGTCCTTCTCAAAGTTGGTCTAAGTATTGTTGTGCCCGCATTTCGAGTTAGCCTCTAGCATCTTACTTTTCAATTACCCATTCGAGCATATTTCCAACAAATCAAACCTAGCAAGGAAGAGGGAAGCCAAGGAATTTCATGATAGCACAAACTAGACAGAGTTGTGCTCCTGTTTAAGCATCAATGTCGAAAGCAAAAGAGGACAGTCATTCAGAGTAGCCAACAACATGCTTTCACCAGCCACACAATCCAACCAGAAATTTTAAATTACAAATGAGGACAATAAGATAGTGTATCAATTTTTTGGTTTGCAAACTTTGCGAATTAAATTTTTGGTCCAAAAGTTATAAATATTTAATAAAATAGTCAAAAATTGCAGAGTGTGGGGGTGTAATATGACCCCTCATCCAATATTTTTTAATAGAAGTGTCATAACATTGCAGTTTATGCTTAGGATGAAGGGAATAGCTAGGGAACAGTGGGATTACCAACAAATAACGGCAAATTTTACACCCTTGTTTGGAGTATTTCATTAAATAAATGTAATTTTTGAACTGAAAAATTATTTCACAAAGTTGAAGGACCAAGAAATTAATATACTAAATCTTATGGTACTAATATGAAATTTACCCAAATTACAACTTCTCAGTAAAATCAAATATGTAGACACTACACTTAAACAAGATAAATCAACGATATTGGCCAAAGGGTATGAAATTGCGAGTTAAAAAAGAGAAAAATATAAATAATAAAGCTGAAATGAGCCAAGGCTTCATAATCAAACAAGTAAGCATGTACCATTTGTCGACACTGGTAAGTGCACAGCATTTGATCAGAGGGCTCATGCGACGCCGGCACCGGCTGCGGATGGTCCTCATAGATGACTAGCCGACGATCCGACGCCGGCGGGCTCTCCGGAGGCCTCGTATCGGGCCTGCGCTTCCTGGGTGGCGGAGTCCTCCCTATCATATTTCTCCCCCGATTTTAGGGTTTCACAATCCCTCTATTTCTCTCTCACTCTCTCACTCTTAATCCTTGTGTTCCCCGAAGTATGATCCAACAGGAGAAAGAAAGTATGATCACTTTCAAATTGAAAGCCGGGGATTCCGTCCCGCTCCTCCTTAAATCACCCACCAGCCAAAAATAGGCTCTCGGGTACTATATATAATATTATTGTGAAAACTAAACTTATCGTGTTATAAAATAGAGTTATTGTCCAAAATAACATAAAAATAAAAAATACTTCTTAAATTAGCTTTTTAAAAAAATTATTTCTTCAAATAACATTCATGTTATCATTTTTTTATTTTTTTACATATTTATAAATTTTTAAATTTATAATATTTTATGCATTATAATAAATAAATTAAACTATATTATTTATTAAATTTTATATAAAATTATTTGTAGACAAATTTATTCTAAATATTTAATAAATAATTTATTTTAATTTATTTATTGTGATTAAGAAAGTATTATAAATTTAAAAAGTTATAAATATATTAAAAATAAAATAAAAAAGTTAAATGATAATATGGATGCCATTTTGGAAAATATTTTAGGAAAATCGTACGGATTGGACCCCCCAGCCCCCCCCTTAATGTTTTTTAGACTCCTTTAACCATAAATAGACTTTTTTTGGACAAAAATGCCCTCCCACCTCACCCCCCCCCCCCCATCCGTAGTCTCTCTCTCTCTCTCTTTCTCTCTCCTTATTTAATGCAAGGCAGGCAAAAGTACACTTTTTTGACCTTTCACTCTCCTTTTCTTCATTTTTTTTTTTCCTTTTGAATTTTTTTTTGTCAAAAAAAAAAATATAATTTCCAAATTTGCCCTTTCTTCTTCTTCCCTCCCAGACCTTGTTTAGGTGTGCTTGAAGTAATTAATAAAATCATACACTGGGTATGATTCCTTTTAATGGTGTAAAATGAGCTTATTCAGGTATATCACAAGAAATTAGTGGTAAAAGACTTATCATACACAATGTATGATAGGTTATAATGGCATAAAATCAACTTTTGCTATTTTTTTTCAAGTAATTAGACGTACAGTGGGATGAAATCGAATCATACACTGGGTATGATGCGTTTTAATGGTGTAAAATAAACTTATTCATGTGTATTCCAAGCAATTAGTGGTAAATGACTTGTCATACATAATGTATGATAGGTTATAATGGCAAAAAATCAACTTTTGCTGTTTTTTTCAAGTAATTAGGGGTATAGTGGTCTGAAATCGAATCATACACTGGGTATGATGAGTTAAAACGGTGTAAAATGAACTTATTAAGGTGTAGTTCAAGCAATTAGTGGTAAATGACTTGTCATACACAATGTATGATAGGTTATAATGGCAAAAAATCAACTTTTGCAATTTTTTTCAAGTAATTAGGGGTATAGTGGTCTGAAATCGAATCATACACTGGGTATGATGAGTTAAAATGGTTTAATATGAAGCTTTTCAGGTATGTTTCAAGTAATTAGTGGTAAATGAATATCATACACAAATTATTATAGGTTTTAATGGTATAAAATCAACTTTTGCACGTTTTTTCAAGTAATTACTGTTACAGTGGGCTGAAATCTAATCATACAATGGGTATGATACTCTGAAATGGTCTAAAATGAACCTTTCAGGTTTTATTAAAACAATTAGTGGTAAATAACTTATCATACACAATGTATGATAGGTTATAATCGCATAAAATCAACTTTTGCTGTTTTTTTTCAAGTAATTAGACGTACAGTGGGATGAAATCGAATCATACACTGGGTATGATGCGTTTTAATGGTGTAAAATGAACTTATTCAGGTGTATTACAAGAAATTAGTGGTAAATGACTTGTCATACACAATGTATGATAGGTTATAATGGCATAAAATCAACTTTTGCTGTTTTTTTCAACTAATTACTGTTACAGTGGGATGAAATCGAATCATACAATGGGTATGATACATTTTAATGGTGTAAAATGAACTTATTCAGGTTCTTTTCAAGCAATTAGTTGTAAATGACTTATCATACACAATGTATGATAGGTTATAATGTCAAAAAATTAACTTTTACTGGTTTTTACTTCTAATTACTGTTACAGAGGGCTGAATCGAATCATACAATGGGTATGATGAGCTAAAATTGTTAAATATAAACCTGTTCAGGTATGTTTAAATTAATTAGTGGTAAATGACCTATCATACACAAATTATTATAGGTTTTAATGGCATGAATTCAACTTTTACAGATTTTTTTAGGTAATTAGTGCTATAGTGGTCTGAAATCGTATCATACACTGGGTATGATGTGTTTTAATGGTGTAAAATGAATTTATTCAGGTTTAGTTCAAGCAATTAGTGGTAAATGATTTATCATACACAATGTATGATACGTTATAATGGCATAAAATCAACTTTTGCAGTTTTTTTTCAAGTAATTAGGGGTAAGTGGTCTGAAATCGAATCATACACTGGGTATGATTCGTTTTAATGGTGTAAAATGAGCTTATTCAGGTGTATTACAAGAAATTAGTGGTAAATTACTTGTCATACACAATGTATGATAGGTTTTAATGGCATAAAATCAACTTTTGCTGTTTTTTTCAAGTAATTAGACGTACAGTGGGATGAAATCGAATCATACACTGGGTATGATGGGTTTTAATGGTGTAAAATGAACTTATTCAGGTGTATTCCACGCAATTAGTGGTAAATGACTTGTCATACACAATGTATGATAGGTTATAATGTCAAAAAATCAACTTTTACTGGTTTTTACTTCTAATTACTGTTACAGAGGGCTGAATCGAATCATACAATGGGTATGATGAGTTAAAATTGTTAAATATGAACCTCTTCAGGTATGTTTCAAGTAATTAGTGGTAAATGACCTATCATACACAAATTATTATCGGTGTTAATGGCATGAATTCAACTTTTACAGATTTTTGTAGGTAATTAGTGCTATAGTGGTCTGAAAATGTATCATACACTGGGTATGATGTGTTTTAATGGTGTAAAATGAACTTATTCAGGTTTATTTCAAGCAATTAGTTGTAAATGACTTATCATACACAATGTATAATACGTTATAATGGCAAAAAATCAACTTTTGCTGTTTTTTCAAGTAATTAGGGGTAAGTGGTCTGAAATTGAATCATACACTGGGTATGATTCGTTTTAATGATTTAAAATGAGCTTATTCAGGTTTATTGCAAGAAATTAGTGGTAAATGACTTGTCATACACAATGTATGATAGGTTTTAATGGCATAAAATCAACTTTTGCTGGTTTTTTCAACTAATTACTGTTACAGTGGGATAAAATCGAATCATACATTGGGTATGATGCGTTTTAATGGTGTAAAAGGAACTTATTCAGGTGTTTTTCAAGTAATTAGTTGTAAATGACTTATCATACACAATGTATGATAGGTTATAATGGCATAAAATCAACTTTTGCTGTTTTTTTCAAGTTATTAGGGGTACAGTGGTCTGAAATCGAATCATACACTGGGTATGATACGTTTTAATGGTGTAAAATGAACTTATTCATGTTTAGTTCAAGCAATTAGTGGTAAATGACTTATCATACACAATGTATGATACGTTAAAATGGCATAAAATCAACTTTTGCAGCTTTTTTTCAAATAATTAGGGGTAAGTGGTCTAAAATCGAATCATACACTGGGTATGATTCGTTTTAATGGTGTAAAATGAGCTTATTCAGGTGTATTACAAGAAATTAATGGTAAATGACTTGTAATACACAATGTATGATAGGTTTTAATTGCATAAAATCAACTTTTACTGGTTTTTTCAACTAATTACTGTTACAGTGGGATGAAATCAAATCATACAATGGGTATGATACGTTTTAATGGTGTAAAAGGAACTTATTCAGGTGTTTTTCAAGTAATTAGTTGTAAATGACTTATCATACACAATGTATGATAGGTTATAATGGCAAAAAATCAACTTTTGCTATTTTTTTCAAGTAATTAGGGGTACAGTGGTCTGAAATCGAATCATACACTGGGTATGATTCGTTTTAATGGTGTAAAATGACCTTACTTAGGTATAGTTGAAGTAATTAGCGGTAAAGATCTTGTCATACACAATGTATGATAGGTTTTAATAGCATAAAATCAACTTTTGTAGGTTTTTCCATTTATTTAAGGGTACAGTGGTCTGAAATCTGCTTATATACGTATATTTCAAGTTTTATTGGTGTATGATGCACTTCATACACGGTGTATGATGGGTTATATTTGTGTAAAATCAGCGTTTATTTGTGTATTTTTGGGATGTGTATTTGGAAAAAAAATATATATTTTGAGTATATCCGTACGATTTCCCTTCAAAAAGGCCCTCCCATTCACCCCCCCCCCCCCCCCCAACCTGTCCCCTTTCTCTCTCCTCATTTAATGCCATCCCATCCGTACCCCTGCTCTCGCCTCATTTACTTACAGCTGTAAAACCCCTTCCCGCCTTTCTGTCTTCCCTATAAGCAACTTGTTTTACAAGCCACCAGTCACTCTCCTCTTTCTCTCACCCGTTCATTCTCTCTCTCCTCTTTCCAAATTTGTTCATCCTCTTTCTCCTCTACTTCAGCTGCGATTGTCGTTCCCGTGGGTCTGACCTCTGTTTTCACACCTTCATCCTTGATCTATAGCTGCTCCAGTCTTTAATCACCATTTTCGAAGGTGAGTAAGATTTATTTTTGTAGGGTTTAGGGTTTTGGTGCTCCAATGTATAATATCTGTTTGTTTCGTACCATTTCCTGAACAAAGTGCATAGTATTTGTTAGGGTTTAGGGTTTTGGTGTTAGTGGCTTTGTGATTAGTGTTTTTTATTTGTGTAAAATGATCTTCTGCATGTTTTGTGGTTTTTTTCACGTAAAATCGACCTTTGTGGTATAATGAACTTCTGCATGTTTCATATAAGCAACCATACAGTGTGTAGGATTGGTTTTAATGGTGTATAACCAACTTGTGTTTCTGTATTATAAGTAATTAATGGTGGTGTATAATCAATCATACACTCTGTATGATTTGTTTCAATGGTGTAGAACCAAAGTGTGTCTGTTTGTGTTCAGTTAATGGTGTATTGCTTTTATTTCAGATGGCGTTTTACACACGTAGGAAGAGTCGTCCTGCCGTTGAGGTTGATTACATTTTCCCGAGGGGTTTCTGGAAATTCCTCCAAATCAATCAAATAGGTTTGTCAACCAAGGTTGTTACGGAGATAAAGGAAATCTTGAAGGACGACGAAGCCAAGGTTTGACACTGTATCCATTTTAATTATGTTGACTTTTGACAATGACATTTATGATACCATATTAACTAAAAGTGTTTTGCATTACAGCTTACCCTTGCCCCACAATACAATGTCGGGCATCTACTTGGGCTGAGTGAGACCAATGTCAGCTTCTGGCATAGTCTCATTCACGTTGTCCTTCTCCACCAGGTGGCCAACCCCAATCCCGAGGAGTTATCATTCTTATTTGGTGGGAAGGTAGTGCACCTTGGGACGAGGGAGTTTTGCATTCTCACCGGCTTGAGATATGCCAGTGTGGAAGATGTACGCGGTGGTCCCAACAGGCTGGTTGCCAAGTATGGCATGAGGGGGAGGATGACTAGGCAGCAGCTTTTTGATGCATGCAGAACCTGCTCCATCATGGAGGACCAGGTTAAGCTTGCTATTGCGTACCTGGTCGAGGGTCTACTGTTCGCCAAACGCAAGCGAACGGGCATTGACCCGAACATCCTGGCCCTCGTGGACGATGTGGACTCTTTCAATCGTGTTGCATGGGGATCCTTGAGCTGGAAATTCTTGGTGCGGAAGCTCAAGGATTTCGCCGCAAGAATGCACCACGGTTTGGAGAATACCTACTCCGTCCACGGGTTCTACGATGTGGTTTCCATATTTGCCCTGGAAACCCTTCCAGAACTTGCCAAGGTTGGGGCGGTGAGGGTTGGCGACCAGCCTCTTGGGCGGATCCTTAACTGGAAGATGTCCGTTAAGGCTCCGTACTCCGCCCTGCTCTCAACGGTATTTGATCAGGTAATAAATACACTATGTTGTTATTGTTTTACTACTGTATGTTTCATATATTTTGGGTTAGAAGTGTGTTTTGTAATTTTACTAACGTGTATATGATGTATCTTCCTTTGATCAGCAATTGAATGCCGAACCGATTAGACTGACGAGTGCGGAAGCCGGTCAGCCTAATCTACAAGGCATTCCCTATGCTGAGGATGCTGAGGAGGGGTTTCAATCTCCTGTTATGGCAATGCCAGCAGAGCTTGGTGAGGAGCCACAACCATTGGCAACTCAACCTCCGTTGCCGGCATCCAGGGAGGACCCGTATCCTAAGGCAACCAATTCGGCGGACCAATCGGTATGATGAATTATTTTGTGTTTATTTAATCGTATTTTTATCCGTGTGGATACTACATTATTCAAATTTGCTGATTATGCCAATTTGGAGGACTTATTGCAGGTTATGGAGAGACTCGAAGTGATGGATAAAGAGGTGCAAATGGTACGGATGCAGCTTGAAGCGCACCAGCGAATGCTGCAAATGTACGAACGACGGTTTGAGGCTCAGGATGCACTGATTAAGGAGCTGCTCTCAGACCATCAAGCGCAGGCCGCATCGCCGCACTTATGTTCATCGTTTTCCGCTCATCCATCCCCGATTGAGCAAGCCATAATAGTTTCTCCTGTACGTACTGGGTAAGACACTAGATTCCTTGTTAGTGTCCCAATTTGTTATGTTTTCATGCATGTTGATGCTTATTGACTTTTTCTATGTGCTATGCCATCTAGGGCCGAGGAAAATGTCTTCAAGGAACCATCGTCACCGCATGTGGAAGGCGTTGAAAACTTGTTGACATTGTCCGAGACAGTGTGTAGTTTGGGGCAAGAGAGGAGGGACCCCAAGCCAAACCCCATGTACAAAGGTGAGGAATGGACTGCGGAGGGTAAGAGCAAACGGGCAAAAATTACCCATCCTGGACCGGAGCCAGTTCTGCCCTTCAATCCATTCCAGCCTCCCTCCGACAAAGACATAGAATATTTTGAAGATTTTTACAAAAGTTTCCACGCAACGATCGCTAAGTGAGTGTGATTTTGCACGATGCTTTTTGATAATTTGTATGTAAATGTTTCTAGAATGCATCTTTCTTAGGTGTGTTTCAAGTAATTAGTGGTGTCTGAAAGAAAATCATACACTGTGTATGATGCACTATAATGGTATCAAGTAAACTTATTCAGGTGTATTTTAATTAATTAGTGGTAAATGATTTGTCATACACAATATATGATAGGTTATAATGGCATAAAATCAACTTTTGTTGTTTTATTCAAGTAATTAGGGGTACAGTGGTCTGAAATTGAATCCTACACTGGGTATGATGCGTTTTAATGGTGTAAAATGATTCGATTCAGGTGTATTTTAAGCAATTAGTGGTAAATGACTTGGCATACATAATGTATGATAGGTTTTAATGGCATAAAATCAACTTTTGCAGTTTTTTTTATGTAATTACTATTACAGTGGTCTGAAATCGAATCATACACTGGGTATGATGCGTTTTAATGGTGTAAAATGATTCGATTCAGGTGTATTTTAAGCAATTAGTGGTAAATGACTTGGCATACACAATGTATGATAGGTTTTAATGGCATAAAATCAACTTTTGCAGTTATTTTTATGTAATTACTGTTACAGTGGTCTGAAATCGAATCATACACTGGGTATGACTCGTTTTAATGGTTTAAAATGAGCTTATTCAGGTTTATTACAAGAAATTAGTGTTAAAAGACTTGTTATACACAATGTATGATAGGTTTTAATGGCATAAAATCAACTTTTGCTCGTTTTTTCAAGTAATTACTGTTACAGTGGTCTGAAATCATCTTTCTTATGGTATGCTTATATATCGTGCTTGGTATTGTATATTACAGAGATTTGAAGACCCCCTTTCCGTTACCTAATGATCAACGAATGGATTTCTCTGTTTTGACTGTGACGACGGGTCAATTTTGGTATCGGTTGAGAAACGAGGACGCCTGGCTTACTGATGAGGTATGTTTCCCATCATGATAGTTTTGCCGTGTGTCAACTAATAAGTAAAATCAACCTGTGTTAAATCTACTTATGTTATTGTGTATTAAGTAAGTGTTGTATTACTAGTCATACACCGTGTATGGTTGATGCTAAAGGTGTAAAATCAACCTGTGTTGGTGTGTTTTGAATAAAGAGTAGTGTATGATTAGTCATAGGGTTCAACTGTGTAAAATGAACTTGTTTATGTGTGTAAAATCAACTTGTCTCAACTAATTAGTTTTGAACCGCAGGAAATGGATGTAATTCTGCACTACATTTTGGAGAAGAAACATCAGTGGCCAGAGCAATTCGACCAGAGGGCAACATGCGCGGACACAACTGTTGCTCCTCAATTTGGACCTCTACTAAAACAGATTCAAAACAGTGGAATCCCGCTTGAGTCAGCTTTTACTGACTTTGATTCGTTGATCATTAAGTTCCTTGCCGGGGATGCCACGTATGGGGTTAGCTGCCACAACGTGGATCGGATATACATGCCCATTAATCAACCTAATCAACATTAGTTCCTTGCTGCCATCCATCTTAATGATTGGCGGATACAGGTATTTGATTCCTTGTACGCCCCCAAATCCAGGGCAGCAAGATTAGAACATGTGGAACCAATTGCAAAATTGCTTCCACATGCTCTAGCGTTGGTTAATTTTTGGGATGTCCGAAAGGACCTCATACAGTTCAAGGGCAAGCCTTTCTCGGTAACTTACAAACGGAATGAATGTCCACAACAAGGGGGGTATGACATCTACTTCCCATGCAATTTTACTATTCCGTTCATTTGGACTTTTGGTTATGAAGTGGATGCAAAATAGTTATTACTTGTAATGATGTACAATTTCTGACTGTGGAATCTGTATTAATATTAACTGCAGGTCAGACTGTGGAATTTTTGTTGTAAAGTTCATAGAGTTTTTGCTTACCAAAGGACTGAGCATCTCCCAATGCACGCAAGAGCAGATGGGGAAATTGCGGCTGTATACTTCCATACACTTGTACAGACACGGAAGGAATAAATGGCTTCAATTGCATACATGTCAATAAAATTATGTTATTCAGTATACATTGTTTTCATTATACTGAAAGTTGTATGTAGTAAAAATGCATACTTGTACCAAAGGATTTACATTGTATTCATTATGTTGAAAGTTGTATGTAATATTGTATATTTCGATGTTGTATGTTCCTATCGATGTATTTTCAAATGGTGTAATAAAAATGCATACTTGTACCAAAGGATTTACATTGTATTCATTATGTTGAAAGTTGTATGTAATATTGTATATTTCGATGTTGTTGTATGTTCCTATTGATGTATTTTCAAATGGTGTAATAAAAATGCATACTTGTACCAAAGGATTTACATTGTATTCATTATATTGAAAGTTGTATGTAAGTTTACAGATATTTCGATGTTGTTGTATTTTCCTATTGATGTATTCACACGTGCAAAGTTTGTTATTAACCATTCAAACTCATCCTACACCGTTTATGATTGGTTATACACCACTAAGTACCTAAAACACAATTGTAGAACTTGATTTTTCACCCATATAACTCATCATACACAGCGTATTAATGGTGTGACACCAATAATTTCCAACAAACTTAAAAATACATGCACAACCCGTGATTTTACCATACATAAAACTCGTCATACACTGTGTATGATACGTAGAACTTGACACACATTAAAACCCTGCGTACAATTTGTATGACAAACTGGACATATATAACTGCTGGAACTACATACAGTTGTCCCTCTGCATATGTTGTCTGTAAAGTGCATCCACTGCATGCATACAAAGTTCAAGATCCTTATCATGCGGATGAACTTCACACCATTACAACTCATCATACACCGTACACCATGTGTGATTGATCATACACCACTAATTGCTTGGTAGGCTGTTGATGAAACATGATCCGTAGAAGTGCCACCTCTCTTTGTGTCTCAGCTGTCACTGGCCCACCACCGCCGCTGCTAGAGCCACTTACATTAGGAATTTAAACGGGTCGATATATTAAGGACCGTATATGCTTGGCTTCCTGTCCATCTCATCCCTTTATAGGGGGAGAACCGTGGGAGAGGGGTATGATAAAGTAGGTGGTAGTTGAGGTTATTAAATGCCTTGCTTTGTAGTCCATTATGACCCCTGAACATTCAATGTTCAACCACCAACCACCCCAACCGGTCAGCCTCATTCATATAAATCAACAAGGGCATTTATATTGCTTGGTACACAATTTCATTGATAGTTGTGGCAATTATAGTGTTTCGAATACTTAGTAGTGTTTTGCTTACCATACATAGTGTATGATGAGTCTTAATGGTGTGAAATCAACTTGTACAAGTGTGTTTCAACTACTTAGTGGTGTATGACTTACCATACTTAGTGTATGATGAGTCTTAATGGTGTGAAATCAACTTCTACAAGTGTGTTTCAACTACTTAGTGGTGTATGACTTACCATACTTAGTGTATGACAAGTCTTAATGGTGTGAAATCAACTTCTACAAGTGTGTTTCAACTACTTAGTGGTGTATGACTTACCATACTTAGTGTATGATGAGTCTTAATGGTGTGAAATCAACTTGTACAAGTGTGTTTCAACTACTTAGTGGTGTATGACTTACCATACATAGTGTATGATGAGTCTTAATGGTGTGAAATCAATTTGTACAAGTGTGTTTCAACTACTTAGTAGTGTATGACTTACCATACTTAGTGTATGACAAGTCTTAATGGTGTGAAATCAACTTGTACAAGTGTGTTTCAACTACTTAGTGGTATATGACTTACCATACATAGTGTATGATGAGTCTTAATGGTGTGAAATCAACTTGTACAAGTGTATTTCAACTACCTAGTGGTGTATGACTTACCATACTTAGTGTATGACAAGTCTTAATGGTGTGAAATCAACTTCTACAAGTGTGTTTCAACTACTTAGTGGTGTATGACTTACCATACTTAGTGTATGACAAGTCTTAATGGTGTGAAATCAACTTGTACAAGTGTGTTTCAACTACTTAGTGGTGTATGACTTACCATACATAGTGTATGATGAGTCTTAATGGTGTGAAATCAACTTGTACAAGTGTATTTCAACTACCTAGTGGTGTATGACTTACCATACTTAGTGTATGACAAGTCTTAATGGTGTGAAATCAACTTCTACAAGTGTGTTTCAACTACTTAGTGGTGTATGACTTACCATACTTAGTGTATGACAAGTCTTAATGGTGTGAAATCAACTTCTACAAGTGTGTTTCAACTACTTAGTGGTGTATGACTTACCTTTGATGCTGATACGTGTGGCGATACACCATCCACGCATGTCGACATACATCTTAACACACTTGAAAAACACATCAACCACTTAGAACACACAATTGGGACCAACTTCAAATCAATTCATTGACAGCTTTCATTATAGGAATATACAACAGTATGAAAATATACACAATTTTCATTACCCTATTACGTACACATCACAACCTTCCGACAATTTTCAGTACACTGGATACAACATAAATCCTATGGTAACGTACAATGTAAATCCTATGGTAAAACGAAATTATATAGGTATGTCACAAGTAAAATTTATACATTTGAAGACTATAAGTTAATTTGGAGGAGGGACTTGAGATGGACGCCCGGAGTTGGATAAGGTGCATTCGCCATTAGGATGCAGAGCAATTGGATTCTTGCACGTGGATCGGTTATGCCCGTGTTCCTTGCACCGACTGCACCTTTGATGAACACGCTCCTCACCGACAGACGGAATCCTCCTCTTCCGCCTCCTCCCAGAAGAGGTTCTAGCGTTGGGTGGAAGAAGATTCATGTCAGCTACATCACGAGGGATACGCCAGTCACTTATGTGCGGCATCGGGTAGACGACACCTCTATACGACTCGTACCAATATTCTCTACTATAGTACGGTGAGCACAAGTCGTACAGAGCATAAGGACTGTGCTGTACCACTGCTAACGCATGCTCACATGGAAGCTGCTCAAGCTGAAACCTGCGGCAGGTACATGTCCAGAGCGACATATCTATTACAAAGTTTTTCTCCCCATCGATGACGTCGAACGTATGATCATCAGCTCGCAATATCTGCATTACCACAATAATAGACAAACGCGTCAAACAACCAAGGTGCATGCAAAATACAAAAATATGAGAAAACAAGACAATATGTACGGAGCTTACCGTCATCGTTCTTGCTAACTTGAATCTGTCTTGTAATTTTTTTTCGACGTCGGGGGACATTGTACTGATGCAAGCTTCAGCCTTGGGTCTTCTTTCGTGAAACCACCTCTGCAACAGTAGCCTACACTCATCAACAAGGGCTGTAATTGGATAGCCACGTACCTTGACCAATACAGCATTCATGGATTCCGAAATGTTTGTCGTCATTATGTTGTACCAACGACAAGGGGAGTGGGAACGAGTCCACTTGTCCAGTCCCACATCTTCCAAGTAATCTTTAGCCCCGGGTACGGCACAACATAAACTGAAAAACAAACTATGGAATTCTTGAATGTTGTATGCTTTGGCTGCTTTGTAGTAGTACTGATCCAAATGCATCCTGTTGCTCTTGAATTTGGCCTTCAAGTTGTTCAGCAAGTGGTACATGCAGAGCCCGTGAAATGTGACAGGGAAAAGTTCTTCCACCGCGGGTTGGATGCTTCGGTGTCTATCGGATACAATGACATGGCCAGCAGGCTCCCCAGTTACTTCCTTCAACCTACTGAGGAACCAATGCCACGATGCATCATTCTCTGAATCACTGATGCCGATAGCAATCAGGAAAATTTGCTGGTTGGCATCGTGGCAAACGGCCATGAACAAAACACCCCGGTACTTTCCCTTCAGATGTGTTGCGTCAATGCTCACAACCGGCAGGCAAAATCGGTGCCCATTAAGTGAAGCACCAAACGCAATGAAGAGGTACTGAAACCTACTTTCATCATCTGTCTGTAAATAAAATGTGGTATCGGGGTCAGTCTGTTTGAGGACTTGCAGATAGGCAGGCAAGAATGCATAGGACTCTTCGGCCGTACCCAATCTAACATTGTCGTATGCAAACTCTCTCGCCCTCCAAGCAACACTGTGGCTGATATCGACACCGTAGCAACTTCGGATGTCATTTATGACATCCCGTGGCTTGAACACTCTCCCGGGGTTCACAAGTTTCTTGCGGACGCACTCCCCGACGACCCAACTGATTGCCTGCCTGTGTCTAACAGTGGTGAGATCGCTAGGGTGGTTGTGGTTCTTTTCTACTTTTGTAACCATCCAGCAGCCACCATCTGCTACACACGTAGCCCGAACCCTCCATGTGCAGCCCTCTTGTGCGCAGCGGACAACCGTTAAGGATTTGTTCGACTTGTAGCTCCTGAATTCAAATTTTTCCCTAAGCGCAATCACTGCCAGGTTAGTCAACAAGTCCCTCTTCGTCATAAATATTTGATCGACTTCAATATCCTCAACCATCCGGCCTTGCGCATATACCTCGTTCATCCGGCTCCTCTCATCACCGGAGCCAGCCTCATCATCAGAACGAGGATCACCAGCAGCTTGGATGTCAGGGTGGACATTCGGTTGACCGCTGGGTTCCGCATTTCGTTCCAATTCAGGTTCGACAATCAGAGGGTCTTTACAGGAAATATTACGATGCTCATAAGTGTGCCCCTCTGGAGGTGAGGAATCAGGTACAGTCGGTTGCACCTGGGATAAATTGATATTGTCCAAATTATCCCATGCACTTTGATTGGAATTTTCCCAATCTCCACCTGTTGCTGTTGCCTCAACCGTCACAGTAGGCATGTTCAAATCTACATCAGATGCATCTACACGGGCTACTTCTTCCATCCTCGCATCCATACATCCACCAGAAGTCTCGGGAACCTCAGGGTGCGAACGGCCACTATTCTCGTCACCATCGGGAATTGTTTGAAAGGGAGTTCGTTGCCAATCGAAGCTAGGATTCCTGTCACCGGATGACTCTACAGTTACGATCAAAGGATGCTTCGCCCTATCTTCTTTGGCTAGTGCCTTTCAAAACATAACGGACCTATCGTCAACAACATCGTACAAGGGCACGGCCGGAACGGCGGTGAAAGATTGAAAATGCATCTTTGAACCCGCATCCAACTGAGCACCAATCACCTCCGCCACAGTCCTTTGCAAACTAGCGAAGTCAGTTTTCTCATCCACAAAAATATAAGCCAATTTTTCACCAGCGTATTTTGCCCTCTCCCTAAAGTGGCCACCGTACAGAACGCATGCAATAGCAGCATCACCCATTACTGTGGACAAGAAAAAAACATGATATCAAAGCAAAATTGACATGAAACACACTAGGGTGGAATGAAAGTACAGCATTGAAACCACTAAAAACGGTGTATGATTGGTTTAAAACCATAATACACAAATAACACTACTTTAAGAAAGAATACATGGTGTATGATTTGCGTTACAGTCATAAACAAGTTCATCACACACCTTTTAAAGCAATCATATACGGTCTATGGTTAAGGATACCACATTCTATACACGAAAGACACCAAAACAGGTTCATCCTTGACCAATCAAAGCTATCATACGCGGTGTATGGTAAGCCATACACCATTCTGTACTTGAAAGACACCAAAATAAGTTCATCATAAACCCTTTGAAGCTCTCATACACAGTGTATGATGGATTATTCACCATTAATTACTTAACATACACAAACACAGGTTGGTTATACACCATTAAATCCAATCCTACACAGTGTATGACTGATTATACACCATTAATTACTTAACATACACATACACAGGTTGGTTATACGCCATTAAACCCAATCATACACAGTGTATGGTTGCTCATAAACCACTAATTACTTAAAAAACGTCTGCAGAAGTTGGTTATACACCATTAAACTCAATCCTACACAGTGTATGACTGATTATACACTTAACATACACATACACAGGTTGGTTATACGCCATTAAACCCAATCCTACACAGTGTATGACTGATTATACACCATTAATTACTTAACATACACATACACAGGTTGGTTATACGCCATTAAACCCAATCATACACAGTGTATGGTTGCTCATAAACCACTAATTACTTAAAAAACGTCTGCACAAGTTGGTTATACACCATTAAACCCAATCCTACACAGTGTATGACTGATTATACACCATTAATTACTTAACATACACATACACAGGTTGGTTATACACCATTAAAACCAATCATACACAGTGTATGATTGATTATACACCACTAATTACTTAATACACACAAACACAAGTTGGTTATACACCATTAAACCCAATCCTACACAGTGTATGACTGATTATACACCATTAATTACTTAACATACACAAACACAAATTGATTTCACACCATTCAAACCTATCATACACGGTGTATGATAGATCATACAGCACTATTTACATGAAGCACACCTAAACAAGTTGATTTCACACCATTAAAACCTATCATACACGATGTATGACTAATCATACACCACCAATGAGTTCAAACACACCAAAAGAAAGTTATAATACATCATTTAAACCAATCATAAAACATAAACGACTTGTAACACACCGACCTCATAGGACAAGGATACGTTAACGACAATGTCAGCAAATGGTCATGCTACCTTCAGTATCTGATCTGAAAACTGTGAAATGTGTGTAAGGACTCAACGTTGAACCTACAGCAATGCCACGAAGCTTCAAATACGATCTTAAAAAGGCTTCTTCTTCTTCTTCTTCTTCTTCCGAGGGCCCAATGTAGCAGATTGAGAGAAAAATGAGAGAAAAATGGACTTGGGGAATTCAGATTAAGAGAAAAGTAACAAATACCATGAATAAGAGGTGAGTAAATGGGCGGGAAATGAGAAGAAGGGTGGAATAGAGTGAGAAGCAAGTTACATGACATAAATTAAAAATATGTACTTTTGCATTAAATGAAGAGAGAGAAAATGGAGTGGGGAGAGGCTAAAGTACAGTAATCGGCTGTGCATTAAATGAGGACAGAGAAAGGGGACGGGTTGGGGGGGGTGAATGGGAGGGCCTTTTTGAAGGGAAATCGTACGGATTACTATACTCAAAATGTATATTTTTTTTCTAAATACACATTCCAAAAATACACAAATACACGTTGATTTTACACAAATATAACTCATCATATACCGTGTATGAAGTGCATCATACACCAATAAAACTTGAAATACACGTATATAAGCAGATTTCAGACAACTGTACCCATAAATACATGGAAAAACCCACAAAAGTTGATTTTATGCCAATAAAACCTATCATACATTGTGTATGACAAGCTCTTTACCGCTAATTACTTCTAATATACCTGAATAAGGTCACTTTATACCACTATAACACATCATACCCAGTTTATGATTCGATTTCAGACCACTGTACCCCTAATTACTTGAAAAAAAACAGCAAAAGTTGATTTTATGCCATTACAACCTATCATACATTGTGTATGATACGTCATTTACCACTAATTGTTTGGAACTAAACCTGAATAAGCTCATTTTACACCATTAAAACGCATAATACCCAGTGTATGATTCGATTTCAGATCACTGTACCCCTAATTACTTGAAAAAAACAGCAAAAGTTGATTTTTTGCCATTATAACCTATCATATATTGTGTATGACAAGTCATTTACCACTAATTGCTTGGAATAAACCTGAATAAGTTCATTTTACACCATTAAAACGCATCATACCCAGTGTATGATTCGATTTCATCCCACTGTAACAGTAATTAGTTGAAAAAACCAGTAAAAGTTGATTTTATGCCATTATAACCTATCATACATTGTGTATGATACGTCATTTACCACTAATTGTTTAGAACTAAACCTGAATAAGCTCATTTTAAACCATTAAAACGAATCATACCCAGTGTATGATTCGATTTCAGACCACTTACCCCTAATTACTTGAAAAAAACAGCAAAAGTTAATTTTTTGCCATTATAACGTATCATACATTGTGTATGATAAGTCATTTACAACTAATTGCTTGAAATAAACCTGAATAAGTTCATTTTATACCATTAAAACACATCATACCCATTGTATGATTCGATTCAGCCCTCTGTAACAGTAATTAGAAGTCAAAACCAGTAAAAGTTAATTTTTTGACATTATAACCTATCATACATTGTGTATGATAAGTCATTTACAACTAATTGCTTGAAAAGAACCTGAATAAGTTCATTTTACACCATTAAAATGTATCTTACCCATTGTATGATTCTATTTCATCCCACTGTAACAGTAATTAGTTGAAAAAAACAGCAAAAGTTGATTTTATGCCATTATAACCTATCATACATTGTGTATGACAAGTCATTTACCACTAATTTCTTGTAATACACCTGAATAGGTTCATTTTACACCATTAAAACGCATCATACCCAGTGTATGATTCGATTTCATCCCACTGTACGTCTAATTACTTGAAAAAAAACAGCAAAAGTTGATTTTATGCGATTATAACCTATCATACATTGTGTATGATAAGTCATTTACCACTAATTGTTTTAATAAAACCTGAAAGGTTCATTTTAGACCATTTCAGAGTATCATACCCATTGTATGATTAGATTTCAGCCCACTGTAACAGTAATTACTTGAAAAAACGAGCAAAAGTTGATTTTATACCATTAAAACCTATAATAATTTGTGTATGATATTCATTTACCACTAATTACTTGAAACATACCTGAAAAGCTTCATATTAAACCATTTTAACTCATCATACCCAGTGTATGATTCGATTTCAGACCACTATACCCCTAATTACTTGAAAAAAATTGCAAAAGTTAATTTTTTGCCATTATAACCTATCATACATTGTGTATGACAAGTCATTTACCACTAATTGCTTGAACTACATCTTAATAAGTTCATTTTACACCATTTTAACTCATCATACCCAGTGTATGATTCGATTTCAGACCACTATACCCCTAATTACTTGAAAAAAACAGCAAAAGTTGATTTTTTGCCATTATAACCTATCATACATTGTGTATGACAAGTCATTTACCACTAATTGCTTGGAATACACCTGAATAAGTTCATTTTACACCATTAAAATGCATCATACCCAGTGTATGATTCTATTTCATCCCACTGTACGTCTAATTACTTAAAAAAAACAGCAAAAGTTGATTTTATGCCATTATAACCTATCATACATTGTGTATGATAAGTCTTTTACCACTAATTTCTTGTGATACACCTGAATAAACTCATTTTACACCATTAAAAGGAATCATACCCAGTGTATGATTTTATTAATTACTTCAAGCACACCTAAACAAGGTCTGGGAGGGAAGAAGAAGAAAGGGCAAATTTGGAAATTATATATTTTTTTTGACAAAAAAAAATTCAAAAGGAAAAAAAAAATGAAGAAAAGGAGAGTGAAAGGTCAAAAAAGTGTACTTTTGCCTGCCTTGCATTAAATGAGGAGAGAGAAAGAGAGAGAGAGAGAGGACGGATGTGGGTGGGGGGGGGGGGGGGGTGTGAGGTGAGAGGGCATTTTTGTCCAAAAAAGTCTATTTATGGTTAAAGGAGTCTAAAAAACATTAAGGGGGGGCTGGGGGGTCCAATCCGTACGATATCCCAATATTTTTCTTAAAAAGCTAGTTTAGAAAATATTTTTTATTTTTGTGTTCTTTTGGGCATTGGCTCTATAAAATAAGGGCAAGTGCTCAAAAATAATAATAATAATAATATTATTATTATTATTGTTAAGATAATATTATTATTATCAAAATGATATCATAATTTTAAGGCAATTTTACATCATTACTCGGACAATAACAAATTTTGTCCTAACAATAATAACTGTCTAAAATAAAATACAAGATATCAAAAATATCAAGTATATGAAAGAAAGTGAAAGTGAAAATTTTCTCTTCTTCATTCATATAGCTCACATTACGGCTCCGTTTGTTTCGGGGGAAAACCACATTCTAGGAAGTGGTTTTCCCCTTTTCCTTTGTTTGGCGCATCATTAACTCAAGGGAAAGGTTTTCCGACGGAAAACCTTTTCCCTCAAATAAGGGAAATTGACTTCCCTTTCAAAATGGGGGAAGTCGTGATTCTAAGTGGCTCAGAAACCTTGACGGTTATCATCACGCAAATCGAGATCGAATAAAAATAAACCAGGCGGTACTGTAGACATTTAACGTCAACAACGGATAAGAATTAGACTAAATAATTAGAAGCAGCTTGGATACTACTTTATTATCGTTGCAAAGAACAACTTTAATTAAATTGAATTGTTATATAATATTATAGAAGGAAATTATCTATGTAATATTTTATTTTGTTACTTCATATATACTGTATTATTACTTATGTTATCCTATAAAAAGATATAAAATGATTGGTTAAAAATATTTTTTTAAAACATACACAAAAACATCACAATGGGGAATTAATTTTTCCTTTGAAACAAACAACGGAAAACCCCACTCGGAATTTATATTTCCTTGGAAAACCTTTTTCGAAGGAAAAATCAAATCCTAGATTTTACTTTTCCGTCAAAACAAACGGAGCCTACATATATTTATCTATGAGTATTTACAGATCCAGAAAAATGGTTGGCAAAGAAAACGTCAACAGGCGCAATTGTTCATCAATATTCATTCACTGTTGTAATAGCAAGCGGAAACAAGTGAGGGAAATATTAGGTTAGTTGTCGACCACAAAATTATATGAACCTAGGATGTTCGGCTTAGAGTGCATTGAATGAAATTGACTAGCTTAGATTGTGTTAACTTGAATCTACCGACTCTTACTACCATTGAGAGTGTGAACCTAAGTTGGTTTGGCTCTCCTTACCAAATTCGAACTAACAATAGTATTCGCCACTTATTAGACAAAAATTATCACAAATCCTCATCCTTCGCAGGTAAGAACTATCGATCTTCTGTGACTGGGGGGCTTAGTTACTCGCTTAACGTTATCTTGTTTAGTCAAAATTTATAGAAATTCAGCAAGCTAGTGAAAGCAGCCCACGAACCAAATAGAAAAAAATGACAACCAATACTGAGTAATAAATGCCACGGATACTAGTGGAACTTCTATTCCATCAAAGAGAGAGCAAAATAGAAACTAGTCAAGCTAACTGACTTGAATGCCGAGTAGATGTAGAATACTCAATCAAAAATCCGGAAAAAAGGAAAGAGAGGTATTAGGAGTTGAGAATGGAAGAAATAGATACAACAACAACAACAACAGACCCAGTGCCTCAAGAATGGAAGAAATAGATAATTGAGAAAAATATCATCCAAAATTCAGACATAAATTTTCAATGTTCAGTCTTGAACTTAGTTCATCCTATGAACATAGTTCATCCTATTCGCTCAACGTGAATGAATTTTCTAAAGCAATCTTCATGAATGAAGTCAATATATTATACATTGAATCTATTTTAAGAACTATGTCGGCCACATACCAGGAAAGCCACTCGCCTTATTCAGAGTGAGGTGAGCATGGCATATTGTTCCTCTTCTTATAAGCACGATTTGTCATACTAGTTAGATAGAATAAAAATTGCAGTTTATGGGTAAGAGCTTATTCAATTACCTGCCAAATATGTTGTCAACAAATTAAATGGGTAAATTATATATTAGTACCTTTAGGTTTGATGTACAATTTTTTTAGTCACAAACTTTGTGAAATAATTTTTTAGTCCAACTAATTGCATATTTTTAATAAATTAGTCCGAATCGTAGTTTGTAAAGCTATAAAATAGGTCTTTGACACAACGTTTCTTCATTACAAGTGTCACAACATTGCGATTCGGGTGTGGGATGAGAAGAGCAGTTGAGGTTACTAACAAATAACGGCATGTTTTACACTCTTCCACATTGTTATTTGGATTATTTTATTAAATACATGCAAATTGTTGGACTAAAAACTAATTTCATAAAGTTTATGGACTAAAAAAAGTTAATACATCGAATCTTATGGTATTAATATGTAATTTACACTAATTATTTTTCAGAGCTTGTCATCATCAAATTAATTACTGCTTACTACTATACGAGTATTTATTACAATCATTTGGAACAAGCTCACTATTATTTTGTTTGTGAACTTAATCTTAAATAGGCGCAATGATATTGGGCTATCCACAACTCCCAGTAAGCCATCCTCTGTTGCTTTGAAGCAAGCATCACAAATAAAACATGGGGTGAGACCCGCTAACCACTTGCTGGGAGCAACAGGCACTCAAAAAACTTTGCATTAACGATTGGCCAGCATTATAAGACTCAATGTAATATCGATACTCAATGTAAGTGCATAGGTTACTTAGCAAACAAATGGAGACTCAGACAGCTAATTTGTTTTAGAAAATTGCATAGCAATAAGACCAACAAAGGGTGAAACATATACATGTTCACACCAACTTATATAAACATAAAAACTCAAATAGCACTTTAGCAAATATAAATAAGCAAAAGAACACAGTTCTTAATAAATAATAATAATGAGCCCAAATGCATTTGAGTAGTATCTTGCAGATATCAAGCGGCAGGCTCTTAGCCCATTTTTCTTTAGGATTCAGCTTCAACGACTACAACGCCATCCTCAAAGGTTATTGCCACTATGGTAACATGACTTTTTCAGATAATCTTTAAGAGACATTAACATAAGAAGTCAACAATAAGTATTTTACCTACCGTTAGCATACTCAAACCAGGAACACAAGTGCTTCTTTCATCTCTTGTATTCCCCTTTCGCATAAAGTATGAATAATGATATACACACTAAAACTGAGCAACCAAAACTTGAAATTCGCCTCTAGCGAATACAAGCTTAAAATTTTCAAAGCCCAAAAAATTTGACTCCGGATTAAGAATTTCAAATTCGAGTGAAAGAAAAATTATTCAAGTTATGGCGTTAATTAAAATAGGGGTCTACATTTAGAGACCGCCCCCTTCAACTACTTGTGCTAAAAAATATGACCAAATATCAAGTCCAATTAACTCATATCTGCCATAAGCAAAAACGTTTACTCAGCCTTAAGATCTCACTATGAAATAATCATCAATTAACGCCATGGACATTATACCAATAGAAGAAATTGGTTTCATTAAGTTCTGACATTAAATAATTAAGATAAAGCATCAAATTCATTAATGTCCTTAACTTATCGGCTTGGACACTTAACTGCGTATTCAACTTAAGGGTATGAAATAGTGTTAAAGTCTGACTCCTTGACCAAAAAATTCGTTCATGTAGTAGGGGACTAACTGTTGAGCAAAAATATGACCAGGTTGCTACTGAATAAAATCAGGTCAATACTTTATAAAATCGAATATTAAATTATGTGTACATGAGCCGAGCCGACTCACGAGCCTGCTCGTCATGAAGCTCGAAAAGCTCAGCTCGCTTTGAGCTCGAGCCGAGCCAAGCCGGCTCGTTTAGCTTATCGAGCCGAGCCCGAGCCTATTGAAGCTCGAGCTCGTAGGCTCGCTAGCCTAAACGAGCCTAAACAAGCTTTTTTTTTTAATATAATATATTTGCTTAAATATTGCCCAGTGAATGCATACTGGAGCCTAAATGAGCCGAGTTCGAGCTTAAACGAGCCTATATTGAGATTAAATGAGCTGAAATATTGCAAGCCTAGTTTGAAGTTCATCGAGCTTAGATCGAGCTGAGCCGAGGCCGAGCTTGAGCCCGAATTTTCAAAGCTTGGCGAGCTTCGAGCCGAGCCCAAGCCGAGCTTAAAGCTAACGAGCCAAGCCTCGAGCCTGGCAGGCTCGGCTCAAATACACCCCTATATATGCCTTTTATGAGTAAGAGAGGAGAGGCGAGGGGAGAATATGGGCCATTAGATCTAAATCAAGGGCCCAGATTTCAAAATTTTTTTAACACCTCTCATTAGAGTCAATGGCCGATATTTGCTTAATTTAAATCTAATTGTTTTAATTTACTCCTCTTCTATCTCTACGTTTCACTCCCTCACTCACACTTACATACGCACTTCCCTCCTCCCATATATGCCCTTGCATTTGCCTCTCGCTCATCTTTCCTCCCTTCTTCCTATATTCTACATACTTAAGAGGAAAGGAGAAGGTGGAGACCTCTCCCTCACATCACTCTCTCTACATTACCCCTTTTTTACATTTTTAGTATCTTTAATTCTATAATTGTCAAGTATTAATATATTGCCTAAATACTGACTTAAGTATCGTAAGGATCCCTCATAGTTAAAACCATAGGTCCCTCTAATTTTTTGCTCATCTCGCAGGTTATACCCTCAAATACAAAGCTACTCGCCTTTCTACGTGGACAAGATTGATTCTAAAACATATGTTGAACTTTTTCATCAGCTTCAGCCAACATTTATAAAATGGGTATGATACTTGTATGATTCAACATACTATATAAATTCTAATAATTAAAATATTTAAGGGTAAATTAAATAATAGTATGCTGAGGTTTAGTAAAATAATTTTTTTGTCCACAAACTTTACCAAATAATTTTTTAGTCCATAGGTTTGGGAGAAATAATATTTAAGTCCAACCACCGTTAAATCTTTCACAGAAATTTATAAAATAACCAAAACACCCTTATTAAAAGTATATTAAATAAAACAAAAACAACAACAACGTGTAAGCAAGGTCTAGGGGAGGGGGTAGGATGTACGCAGCCTGACCCCTTCAGGGTAGGACTCTAAAGAGAGGCTATTTCTGAGGACCCCCAACCTGAAAGGAACGGAGCGTGGAAATCATATATATCACAGAGATCATAGAGGTCATAGAGATCATGGAGATCACGAAGTGAGCATGTAAGCATGAAAGCAAGTAAGCATAAAAGCCTAGCAACAAAAACGATAGGCAAAAGCAAACAAGCATTTAGGGGAGAGGTTAACATGCGACATAATGCAATCAAATAGAGCGAATAGAGTGTATAAAGAGTAGGAGATAGAGAGAGAATTTAGAGATAGTATTTGGGGGGGGGGGGGGGGGGGGGAGATGGTATAGAGTATGCAAGTAGCCTCGTGGCTCTAAAACGAGCTTATAATTGCTCGATGCTCCTACATTGCTATATCAGTTACACCTATACTAATCCTCCACTGAACTCTATGTAGGGCCATCTCTTCATTTAGGTTGAGACAGGCGAGGTCCTATCAAATTATCTCCATCCAACTCTTCTTTGGCCATCCTCTCCCTCTCTTCCCATGTGTAATATGGAGTTGTTCGCATCTCCTGACAAGGTTGGTGGTGGGTCTCCTCCTAACATGCCCGAACCATCGCAGACGTTGCTCCCTCAACTTATCCTCTATTGGAGCCACGCCTAATTTACTTCTTATGATGTCATTTCTGATCTTATCCTTCCTTGTGTGTCCACACATCCATCTCAACATCCTCATCTCCGCCACCTTCATCTTCTGCATGTGATGACACTTAATTGGCCAACATTCTACCCCGTAGGACATAGCTGGTCTCACAACCGTCTTATAATATTTACTTACTCTTTAACTTTAATGGGAACTTCCTGTTGCACAGTACTACTGAGGCCATCCTCCATTTATGCCGATCCACTTTAATCCAATTGTTGACATCTGCATCCACTTCACTGTCTTGTTGCACCGTAGAACCCAAGTATTTAAAGCATGCTTTCTGAGGTATGCATTTTGACCCTGACTTGACGACTTCTGTGCTTGGCATGGTAGAAGTATTGAACTTGAGTTCGGTCTTAGATCTACTGAGTCTTAGACCTTTCGATTCTAAAGCCATCCTCCAAAGTTCTACTTTCTCATTCACCTCCTCCCTATATTCTCCCACCAGGACTATATTGTCTGCGAAAAGCATGCACCATGGCATTTCTCCTTGGATGTGCCTATTAAGCTCATCCATAACCAAAATGATTATAAAGGGACTCGAGGCTGACCCTTGGTGTACCCCAACTGTAATGGGAAAAACATCTGTCGCCCCTTCGATTGTGCGCACATTGGCTTGGGCGTCCGCGTACATGTCTTTAATGACTCTTATATAGGGCCGAGGGATGCCTTTTCCCCTCCAGGACCCTCCCTAGGACCTTTATCGGAACTCTATCATATGCCTTCTCCAAATCAATGAAAACCATGTGGAGGTCCTTTGGTCTATTTTTGTAGTACTATATCGACCTCCTCAGGAGATGGACAGCTTCTATCATTAACTGACCTGGCATGAAACCAAATTGATTCTCTGAAACCCCTGCTCATTGTCTTAGCCTTCTTTCTATGACCTGCTCCCAGAGCTTCAGAGTGTGGCTCATTAGTTTGATTCCTCTGTAGTTGGCATAACTCTGGATGTCGCCTTTGTTCTTATAGACAGGAGCTAATGTACTCTTTCGCCATTCATCAAGAATCTTCTTCCCTTGGAGAATTTGGTTGAATAATTTGGTCAACCATCTGACCCCCATTTCTCCGGTGCATTTCCATGCCTCTATGGATTTCCGTCTGGGCCGACTGCTTTACCCTTGCCCATCTTCTTTAATGCTTCCCTAACTTCCTCGTGTCTAATCCTGGTGTAGTAGCAGTGGGTCTCACGCTCTGCCGATGCTTGTAGTTCTCCTGGGGATGCAATCGTGTCTCCCTTTTCGTTGAACAAATCGTGGAAGCAGGATTTTTACCAGTTTTAATTTATTGCTCGTCCACGACCACTTGTCCATCTGCCCCTTTTATGCGCCTTACTTGATCTAGGTCTCTAGTCCTTCTCTCTCTCTCTCTAGCAATTCTATAGAGATCTCTAGGCCCCTCCACCGTATCCAGCCTTTTATAGCAATCCTCAAAGGCTTTAGATTGTGTGTCCCTTACTACCATCTTTGCATGCTTCTTGGCTTGCTTATACTGTTGTCTCTTGTCTTCATCTCTACTTCGGACCCACTCCTTAAAACTATCCCATTTCCCCTAAATCTTTTCTTGGACCTCCCTACACCACCACCAGATCTCTTTGTTTTTTGGTGCCTCCCCTTTTGACACGCCAAGGACTTCCCGTGCCCCATCTCTGATCTTTTGGGCTACTTGGTTCCACAGGTGGTTTACATCTCCCTCCCAATCTCCTCCAAGCTCAACCTCAACTCTTTCCTTAAAGACTTGAGACTTTCCCCCTTTAGATCCCTCCAACGCGTGCGTGGCTGTGATGGTTTCGTGGTTTTCTTGCCCCTTCTCTTGGCCTTAACCTCAGCATACATTACTCTATGTTGTGTTGAGAGGTCTTCCCTAGGGATAACCTCGCAATCCCTGCAATCTTTTTGAATCCTCTTCCTTAGTAGGGTCAGCCTGGGTCTTTGCTCCACTGTAAGATAAGTGATCACGTGGTCCTCACGCTTTCTGAAGAAGGTGTTGGCCACCGTTAACCCATAAGTGACGGCAAAGTCTAACAGAGCCTTACCTTCATCGTTCCTCGTTCCAAAACCAAAGCCTCCATGGTAGGATGCATAACCTTCTGTGTTCGCTCCCACGTGCCCAATTGAAGTCACCCCCAATCAGAACTTGTTCTCTTTGGGGTATGCCTTACATTGTTAAGTCTAAGTCCACCTAGAATTTAGCCTTCTCTTGTGCTGCCTACCCAATCTACGGAGTGTAAGCACTTACAACGTTCAATATCTCCCCATCTGGAACGAACCTAATACTAATGATCCTATGGCTAATCCTAGTGACCCCTACTACTTTGTCCTTACAGAAGCTATCCGCAATAATACCCACTCCATTTCTCCCCCTGGCTTGGCTCAAATACCACAATTTGTATCCTAACACATCCCTTGCTTTTGTGCTCGCCCACCTAGTCTCTTGAAGGCACAGGATGTTGATCTTTCTTCTCATCGTCATTTTGGCCACCTCGAAGCTCTTCCTTGTTAGTGTGCCAACATTTAATGTCCCAAATACTAGGCTTCCCTCCTCGCGTCAATAGTTCTGTCCCCTCCCCAACCCCTATGAAGATGGCCTCAAGTTTTGAGCTCCATTACAAGAGAAGTTCATAAACTAACTGTATGTACGGCTAGAAACACATACAACAGGCATAATTAGACACACATACTATCACCGGGTACCAGTTTAGAGTAGGTACGGTACTAACAATAGAAAAACAATGCGGAACACAGAATAACAGAGAAAGAGGGAGAATTCTAACCTGGGGCCGACCCGTTTTTGCTTAACTGGGGCTTATCGTTGCAAGTTGGGCGTGAAGTGGTGGTGGTCGGGTTGCCTTAAGGTGGGGGTCGTGAGGTGGTGGTGGTGGTGGTGGTGGTCAAGGGTGTTGGTGGTGGGTGTTCGTGTGATGGTAGTGTGGTGGAGAGTGGAGGTGCTCGGAGGTGGAGGTGGATCAAAGGTACCGCAGTGCGTGATGGTCAGGGGTGTTTGGTGGTGGTGGTGGGTGGGTCAAGGTGAGGAGGAGAGAGAGAGCGTGATGAGAGTGGTGGTGGGGGTCAGGGGTCCAGGGGGCTCGACGTTGGTGGTGAATCTCGGCTGGTGGTGGTGGATGGGTAAAGACAGGGGAGGGGGAGGGGGGGGGGGGGGAGCGAGGGAGAGAGGAGGGTGGTGATGGTGTTGGTGGCCTGTGGGCCCCTCTGTTGTGGCAGCGGCGTTGCGTAGTCGTCGTCTTTGTGGTGTCGCCGGTGTGGGGGTAGCTTTGTCGGTGAGTGTATCGACGTGCGGTGCTAGAGGAAAGAGAGGGAAGCGCACCGGGGGGGATGTTTAAGTAGACGTTGCTTTTGTCAGAGGGGGAAAAAGCTTGGTTTTGTCAAAGGAGAGAGAGATTCAGTAGTGATTAATAAAACAAAAACAAATAAATAAAAAAGTTCCCCCTTCCTCTTCTCTATCCTCCTCGTCCCTACCGTCGCCGGCACCGAAGTTGGTGGCGCTCCTCCACCTCAATCACCTCCTCTTTAATCCCACCTGTACTTTTCACCTCTCCTTCTTCTCCCCTAAACCCCACCTCTTCCTGTTAGGAATGATATCCCAAAAATCTAAATTTTACCTTCTAAATGTTATTTTATCAAAGAATGAAATTAAAGTTCCAGTCATTTTCTTGTTAAATTTGTGTAAGCGAGTATTTATACTACATGTGATTTATTTTTTTTTTTGGTTAACATCCATGAGATGGTGTAGTCCTCAGACTACAATTGCATGTTTGTTCTAAATAGTTTATGAGATTAACCCACAAATAGACTTGGAACAGATGGTATAGATTGTTGTTTGAAAAAACTCGTAGTTAAAGACAAGTTTGGACCACTTGTATGCTAAGACTATAGCATGACACTTTAGATGACTTGTCTTGGTCATGTAGATGGTAATCCAAAAGTGTTATATTGGTGCGTTTAATAAGATTGACATACTGAGTTGGACCATATGAGTTACTTATTTCTAGACTACTATTGGAGATAAGTAATTCATGTTGTACTGTTTGAATGATGACTCTAAATCCTTATTTTGGACTTGTGCATGGAATGTTAGTTACTTCGGTGTACTATAAGTAAGGTCTAGACAAATGACTGAATTTTCACGTACACTGGTTAACGGCGTGAAATGTGACAAGGATCAGGTATTCAATATGGAATCTACAATCTTTTATGAGGTACAGATGTCCTCTTAGTTGATTTGCAAGTGTTTAAATAGTTTGGAATCTTTGGCCAAAGTGTTCTAGGTGTCTGATATTTGGAATTTATACTATGAATATGTTCAAGTATAAATGAATTATTTAGTAAAAGGCGAGTCGGTAACTAATGGAGAAGTTGTGAGAAAAATAATGATGGTATTATATTTATTTTTTGTCATGGACACTAGTGGAGGGGTTGTTGTCATCAATACAGTCTAGTTGAGAAAATATTGAATGAATGATTTAAATTTAGAATGTAGTAGGATTTATTTAGTGGAATTAAGTCCCATTAAATGGTAATTAAATTTTATCATGAGATGGTAATTAATTTAACCCTTTGGAGCTAAATTTAAATTATCTCTAAGGTCCTGGTGCAAGCCTCTGATTTTATTACTGTTGGAAAAATATTAACAATTTAATGAGATGAATTATTTATTCATGGGATGAATAAATTAAATTTTGGCAAACATTATTTATAAGATGAATAAAAATTTAAAATATAAAATAAAATAATTTTTTAAATATAAAATTCATAAGATAAATTTTTAAATGTGGGAAACAAAGCAAAACAAAAAAAAAGGCAAAATCGACTTCACACAAGTTGCGATCCACGTGCTTCGAAACTGAAGAACCAGCGCACAACATCCCTGTGGCCATCTGCGTCCGCTTGTGCGAGCGAATGATCGCTTGCCATGTGGCACGCATTATTTAAATAAAAGGCATGCGGTTTGAACTGTATATGAAACACTGTGTTTTAACTGTTGTTTTACTTATAAGCTGCATTTTGTTGTTTGACTTGCGCATCCCACATTGAAAAATTGGAATTTTTTCGCTCCGCTACCCTATTATAAATAGATACACCGGTTTTATGATTTGGCATTCAATTTAATCAATCAAAAATAAAGGTTTCTAACAGTGTTGACTTTTGGAGACCTGATTAGAGAGAAAATTTTCCATTAAAATTTTTCTTAATAGAGTTTAATATTTTTCTAAACCCACTTCCAGACGTTTTGATGTCATTGCGTAGAAGACAACTGGGTCTCGGTTTTCTCGGCTTTCTTGGAGTTTTTTTATCTTTCTGGCATTCTTTATTATTAGAGCAATTACATGTATTCTTCTTTCCTTTTCTTTTAAGTTTTTTGCTTTTCTATTTATTTATAGTTTTCTTATTATGAAAGTTTAAGTTAATGTAATTATTATGAATGTATTAGAATAGATGCCTATACATTTAAATTCGGAATCTAAATATGTGGATTTAAAATCAGGAATTTTCAATCAACTTAGGTTTAAAATTGAAAATTTTAAGCCATTTTCCTGCGTTAATTTTATAAAATTAGGGAAAATTCCTGAACTTTGTCCCTACAGTTGGTATCAGAGCCAGTTTCTGATTATATTCATAATATACATGAATAGGTATAATAAGATCAAAATAAATAGACTTGCGGTTTAATAAAATAGAGATTTTATTTAGAAGGAAATACCTTTTAAGGTAACGATTAAAATTTTTTAAAGCGTTAATGAATTAATAGTTAATTCATATATGTCAATTTATTAATTTGCATTCGCGTTATTTCTATAATGGGATTATGCATATTTGAACATCATTTACGAAATTGGATAAAATTGATTTAATGAGATTAGATTCGATTATTATTATATTTTAAAAAAATTAATACTGACATTAATGTCAGCACAAATTTTTAGTTTTAAATTTTTTTTTGGGACATGTGAACGTCAGTACTGGTTTATATAATAATTTAAAATTAATTTTTTATTAATTAATTTAATTTTAAAATGAGATTCTAAAGTAGATTATGAGATAATCTAAATTGTAAGTCAATATTATTTTAAATAAAAAAATAATAATTAATTAATTTTATTAGTTAATTTAACTTTTAGAATGAAATTGTAAAGGAGATCATGAGATAACCTAAGTTGTGAAACCACTAGTTTATAAAAATCAAGTGGGAGTGAGATTCAATTGTTGAAACCTCACGGTCTCCATTACCGATCTAGCAGTATAGTAAATCAATAGATCTCCTAGGGGAGGATGTCAGTTTATAGTATAGGGTTAGACTGCTATTAGGATAAACCAAAGTGCAAAGGAGCGATGCGATTGCGCTGCCATGGAGTATTATGTGTATTTGTATGGTAGTTTACGCAATGGTTTGGTTTAGGCAATGGTTTAGACTTGACTAGTGTAATACATTAGCCTCCTCGATGAGCTCTGTTGTGTTATGTTAGAGACTAAGGTAAAGTGGCGAGTTAATCAAGTTTAGTAAGAGTTATAAGAAAACATGTTAATTGAGAATAGTTCTCAACCAAACTAATTTCGTGCGACCTCGCTGCAGGGAAGTAAGGAGTGGTAAACTTATTGTGTTTGCTGAAAATAAAAGAATAGATATTGCTGCATTATACTTGACTCATGCTAGACAGTTACACAAATGTTTGCATTTACAGTGTCTTAAAATGGACATGATTAGTGAACTTCACTCGATTCTAATGCATAATGTATTCACTGGACCAAATTACTTAGCCTGAAAAAACAAGTTGGACTTAGTTATTACTAATGAGGGACCTACTAGAAAGAAAATAAAGGGTAAGGTTGCTAGTGTAGCAACCAAATCCATAAAGAAGCCAGCAGAAGGAAACTGTTTCTTTTGTGGGAAGACTGGCCATTAGAAGAGGAACTGTACTAAGTACTTAGCTTTTCTTCTTGCAAAGACTGCTAAGCCATATGGGAAAGATATGTTGATAAGTCACTTAGTTGAGTCATGTGCAGTTGAGAGTCTACCAGGTTCCTAGTGTGAGGATTCAGGTTTAACTGACCATGTCTATAATATGTTACAGGGGCTCGGGCTAACTATGAGGCTGCATGATGGGGAGCTGTACCTTACAGATGGAGAAGGTATAAGAGTAGCGGTCTTAGGAATAGAAGATGTTAGCTTAGGCTTTAGTGGTAGAGTTTTGTTTTTAAATGATTGTTTAGTGTACCTGCACTGCACTTGAGTTTGATTTCTGTGTCTCATTTAATGGATAATATTTATTCAGTTAATTTTGGTTGTAACCAATTATTATGTGAAATAAATTGTTTATTTGCAAAGGTACATGTGTCGCTGGATTATTTATGTGATTTCCTTATCAAAACTCTGATATTTGTTTAAATGAATCTAATACAAGCTCACTTGTTCAATCTCCTAAAAAAAACAACATGAAAGGGATAATGCCTTCACATGGCACCAATTTATGTCACATTAATTTGAACAGGACCCAAAGACTGGTAAAAGAGTGGCTGATAGAACCTTTGGACTTAAAGTCATTACCAGTCATAGAAAGAAAGATGACCAAGTTTGTCATTAAGAGTAAAGGCAATTGGGTTGGTGGCTTGCTTGAGCTGGTTCACACAGATGTATGTGGACCATTGAACGTTCAGGTAAGAGATGGGTATGAGTATTTCATCACATTTACTAATGACCACTCAAGGTATGGATATGTTTATCTAATTAGATATAAGTCGGACTTTTTTGAAAAGTTCAAAGAGTACAAAACTGAAGTTGAAAAGCAATTAGGTAAACAAGTTAAGTTGCTTTGATTGGATCAAGGTGGTGAATATACTTCGGGTGAGTTTCTGGATTTCCTAACTGCAAATGGGATAAGATCTCAGCTTTCTGCTCTGGGTACACTGTAGCAGAATGGTGCCGTAGACAGAAGGAATAGGATATTGTTAGAGATGATAAGGTCCATGATGAATCATGCTACTTTACCAATCTCTTTCTGGGGTTATCCCAAATGGACAAGGGTGGTCTTTTCTACAGTCCTTCTCATTAAAAGTTTTTTTTGTCAATGTAAATGCGGAATGTTTAGAGGAGGATTTTTTAGTAAACTACAAAAGTAAAAGCAGAGTAGTGTTAGAGGAATTAAAAGCAAATGGCACCAATTCTAAATAGTTAGACATAACTCGGGACACAGCGGATGCATTAGATACACCTACTGATAGGGTCGGGAATGTTCCAGGTACACGAGAGCCTAGGCGTAGTGGAAGGATTGCCATGGCACCTAACAGACTCGTGGCAGAAGCCTTAATGGTTGACCATGACAGTGAATCTGATCCTTTCAGCTACAATGAGGCAATTAAAGTTATGGATGCTGATTAGTGCATCTTAACAATGAAATCTGAGATAGAGTCTATATATTCAAATCAGGTCTGGGGTCTTGTTAGGCGCATGTTGGCATTAAGTTCATTGGTTGTAAATGGGTCTACAAGAGGAAAAAGGAGTGGACGGGAAGGTAGAGACTTTCGAGGCAAGGTTGGTTGGTAAGGGTTTTATCCAGAAGGAAGGAATCCATTATGATAACACTTTCTCGCCAGTAGCCAAGCTAAAGTCCACAAGGATACTCCTATCCATTGCAGCTCATTATGATTATGAGATTTGGCAAATGGATGTCAAATGGTCATCTTGAAGAAGACATCTATATGGTGCAACCAAACGGATTCATTGGCAAAAATCAAAAGCATATGATATGCAAATTGAAGAAGTCCATTTATGGACTGAAGCAAGCATCATACTCATGGAATATTAGATTCAATGAAGCAATTAAGTCTTATGGTTTTGAGCAATTGGTTGAGGAACCATGTGTGTACAAACAATATCAAGAGAAAGTAGTGACTTTCTTAGTGTTGTATGTCAGTGATATACTACTCAATGGGAATGATGTAGATGTGTTGTCAGTTGTAAAGATTTTGTTGTCAAGTCAGTTCGATATGAAGGACTTAAGAGAAGCCAGCTATATTCTTCGGATTAAGCTTCTATGAGATCGTAAGAGTAGGATGTTGGGCCTTTTTCAAACCACTTATATTGACAAGATGTTGTCAAGATATAGCATGGTGGACTATGAGAAAGGGCTTTTACCTTTCAAGTACGAAGTCCCTCTTTCTTTAGAGCAATGTCCTAAGGCACCTCAAGAGAAGGAGCAGATAAGGATTGTTCCAAATGCTTCGGCTGTGGGAAGTCTCATGTATGCCATGTTGTGCATGAGACCAGATATCTGCTAAGCTGTTGGTATGGTAAGCAGATATCAGTTTAACCCGAGACCGATGCATTAGGTGGCAGTGAAGCATATTCTCAAGTACTTGAGAAGAACTAGAGATTATATGCTGATCTTTCAAATTGACGAGCTAGTTCCAGTTGACTATAATGATTCAGACTTCCAGTCAAATAGAGATGCTAGACGTTCGACGTTTGGATATGCCTACCCTTGGAGATGGAGCCATTAGTGGGAGGAGTGTCAAGTAGTTTTATATTGCTGACTCCACCATGGAGGCAAACATGTTACAGCTTCAGAAGCTGCAAGGAAGGCATGTTGGTTTAGATGGAGTAATTGACTTCACAAAGACTTTGACTTAGTAGACTTTTGGATCATACACAGAAGGGATGGGTAGAAGGTGTATAGTAATTTGGATTTAGAATAAGTGGGAGATTGTTAGGAATGGTGTCCTGGAAATCCAAACTTTACCCTCTAAATGTTATTTTGTTAAAGAATAAAATTGAAGTTCCAGTCGTTTTCTTGTTAAATTTGTATATGTGAGCTTTTATACTGTATGTGATTTTCTTTTTGGTAACATCCATGAGATGGATGCAGTCCTCAGACTACAATTTACATGTTTATTCTACGTGGTTTATGAGATTAACCCACAGATTGACTTGGAACAAATGGAATGGATTGTTGTTTAATAAAACTCATAGTCAAAGACAAGTTTGGACCACTTGTATGCTAAGAATATAACGTTATACTTTAGATGACTCGTCTTGGTTATGTAGATGGTGATCCAAAAGTGTTATGTTGGTGTGTTTAATAAGATCGACACAATGAGTTGGACCATGTGAGTTACTTGTCTCTCGACTACTATTGAAGATGAGTGATTCATGTTGTACTGTTTGAACGATGACTTTGAATCCTGAGAGCATTTTGGTCTTATGCCTAGAATGTAAGTTACTTTAGTGTACTATAAGTAAGGTCTAGACAAATGACTAAATTCCCATGTACACTAGGTAGTGGCGTGAAGTGTGACAAATATCAAGTATTTAATATTGAATCTACAATCTCTTATGAGGTACAGATATCCCCTAAGTTGATTCGCAAGTATTTGAATAATTTGGAATCTTTGGCCAAGGTGTTCCAGGTATCTGACATTTGGAATTTATACTATGAATATATTTTTGTATAAATGAATTATTCAGTAAAAGGGTGACTCACATCAAGTTTTTGGCGCCGTTGCCAGGGAATCGGTAAGCTAAGTTGATTTTGAAATTAACAAGTTATTTTATTTTATTTTATTTAATTATTTTTTTTTGTTTAAGAAAAAAAATCCAAATAAATAAAAAAATTTCACTTTACCTTTTTTTTTTACTGTTTTTTACGTTTATTTTTAGTTATTTTATTTTATTTTATTGTTTTTATTTTTTATTTTAATTTTTTTTAAAAAAATAACTTATTTTTTATTAGTTTACTTTTTTGTTTTATTTTTCTTTGTTCATTTATTTTACTTATTTATTTTCCTTTTTTGTTGTAGTTATATTTTTTTTAGAATGGCTAACTGTGCACCGCGTACGATTGCGAACCACTTCATTCCCCACACGTACGTCCCACCCGTCGGAGTTACATTACTTGCAGTGGGTAATGTTAACTTCGAGCTTAAGCCTGAGATCATCAACATGCTTCCCATTTTCTATGGGAAGCTGATTGAGAGCCCATACGAGCATCTTAATGCGTTTATAGAAATCTGCGAAACTTGTCATTATCAAGGTGTCTCAACTGACGCTGTTCGGTTACGTCTTTTTCCATTCTCGTTACAGGACACAGTCAAAAGATGGTTTCAGTCTCTTCCAAGAGGTGAAATCACCACTTGGGCTGACCTCCAACAAAAATTCCTGATCAAGTTTTATCTTAAAGCCAGAACTATAGCTGTTAGGCGTGCAATTAACTATTTCTAACAAAAGGATTAGGAACAATTTCATGAAAGTTGGGACAGATTTAAGGAACTCCTTAGAAGCTGTCCCCACCACGGGTCTCCCAAGTGGGCTCTTTTGCAGAATTTCTATGATGGTCTCACGGCTTCCAACAAGCAAATGGTTAATGCTTCATGCGGGGGAGCATTTAACCAATAAGATGAGGACGAGGCGTGGACGATATTTGAGCGCCTCAACGAACACTCTCTTGACCAAGCTTCTTCTGTGAGGGTGGTTAGAGGGGGCACACACGGTGTCTATGAAGTAGAACCTACCGATAACATTAACCTTCAACTGGACGACCTTAGCAGGAAGATGGATCACTTTATGAACTTGCATGCGAATCCTACTAATGTGCACCCAGTCTATACAGCTAAGTTATCGAGTGGTACTACTCCGCGTGGCATTTGTTCGGGTGAGGACCATTCTGTGTTTAATTGTTTATATGCGTCACAATTTTCCGAATATGTACAGGAACAGGTTCATACAGCTCAAAGATATTCGGGAAAGAGCGACCCGTTCTCCAATACCTACAATCCCAGGTGGCGCGATCATTCGAACTTCTCGTGGAAGCAAAACGCCAATCATAGTCAACCCACGAGACAACAAGAACCCGGCTTTGCAGGTAACGCGCACCCTCCCATTCTGCAGGGAGGGTGTATGTATGATACTCAACCTCACTCCAATGTTACCCATGCTAACCCTCCTTCCCCACCTCTAGGATATACTTTGCAATTTCAGGAGCGTATGCTCTACTTTATGGAGGACACCATACAACTGGTTCGGTCTCACTCTCAGTCTATAGCTAGATTAGAAGACCAGATAGGACAATTGGCCCAAGCACTTCATAGGCAAGAGGAAGAGAGGTTACTCTCCTAACCTCTCACACTTCCAGCAGGGTCAACTAGCTCTAGCCCAAACTTGTCTCCTCATGAGCAGTTTGGGTTGTGTCAGTGTTTAGGGAGGGGAACCTTCGAGATGTAGAGGTCAAGGTTTAGAGGGAGAGCACGGACTTATCCCCCATTGCTGATAGGGAGGGCCCACAAGGTAGGTTTGTTGAACCTGCTGTCCCTTTTCCTTCGGCCCTTAGAGGACTGAAGAAGAAGGATGACGAAAAGAGGACTGAGCTCATAGACTTATTTAAGGACGTGAAGATCAACTTACCATTGATCGAAGCTATTAAACACATCCCTATGTATGCTAAGTTCCTCAAGGACCTTTGCACCAAAAAGAAGCGCGCGCAAGCGCATATCCCGAAGAAGGTCCGGCTTACCGAGAAGGGAGCAGCATTTTAGTGTCAGGCGCCCATCCAAGTTTCGAGACCCCAGAGCTTTTACAGTTCCATGTGTCTTAGGAGAACGTTACACTAGCAGAGCCTTGCTAGATCTAGGAGCGAGTGTAAACCTCATCCCTTACTCAGTTTTTTGGGAATTGGGAATAAGACACCTTAAGCCAACTACTGTCACACTACAGTTGGCTGATAGGACAGAGCGTGTACCTCGTGGGGTGGTGGAGGACGTACTTGTCAAGGTTGAAAAATTTGTCTCCCCGGTCGATTTTATTGCATTAGATATAGACCCTACTCCTAGACAGAAGCACAATGCTCCCATCATTCTAGGTTGACCGTTTCTAGCAACGACCGACGTTGTGATTCACTATAGGATGGGAGTGTTGGAGGTTTCTTTTGGAAATCTCAAGGGCAAATTGAAGGTCTCGAACTTTGTTCGACACCCTGAGACTGAGGATGAATTGGAATGTTATAGAGTTGATGATATTGACCCTTTGGTAGAGATGGATAAGCCCGATTTTATCACAAGTGCGGAATGTAATAATATCCCTGTTGGCGTCGATAGTTGTGCGTCATCGTCCACATCTAGTAGGATAGAGAATTGTGACCCCGATGCTAGTAATGATTCCCTCCTAGATAGTCACGGGTCTCAAAATGTTGTTGGGTTTGGGGATCGTCCCTACCGGATCAACCTGAGTTCTATGGTAGACATTGCCTCGGATTTTGGTCGATCTCGTGTTCTAAACTGCGTCCGACTGAAGACATTAAACTTAGTGCTCTTGGGAGGCAACCCAACCTATCTTTAGTTTTGTTTTAGTTTGTTCTCTTTAGCATGAGCTCCCATTCAATTGCTGATCTATTAGTTATCCCTCCTATGTTAACTTTGTTTCTCTTTCACTAAACACTTATACGCTCTTTATTTCTGACACTACTAACAAGTCTGTTTAGTATCATGTCTTCTATGTCTTCGATTACAGCTTGCTACCTCCGTCTTTCTTCTTCGAATTTGCTCACCACAAGTCGATAGACATGTCACACCTCAGGTTGTCTCTTTCCTTTCCTTGCTTGAATTTATTTTTGTCGATTTGCATTGAGGACAATGCAAGGTTTGGGTTTGGGGATGGCAGATGAGACCAAACTTCTGTTTGTCCTTTAAAGCTTAATTTGGCGTAAACTAGCTACACTTTTGGAAAGCTTAAATATGAGGTTGTTTGTGACCATTATCGTAGCCCAGTTCTGTGATGTACTTTGACGATTAGAATAATTATGAGACGAGATTATTGCTGGATCAGACTTTTGAATCCATATTTTTGTCTTTTAACTAGTTAGTGAGATTATTACTTTTCACCCTTAATCTTATGACATATCCTACTGTTTGGGTCGAAATAATGGTAATAATTTTTAGGAATAGGAATCCACCTTTCTAGTCCTAACAATGTTAAAATCAATTGTACATTTCTTTATCTTAGGTAACCCTTTTAAGAAAAAAAAGAAGAGGTGACTGGTTGGTTCTTATAGCCCCTATGTCTCGAGCAAGTAAGCCCGTAGGGGTATCTTAAAACCTGGTACCTTGAGCCAACTAGGTCGGGAACTGGCGGTCGAAAGCTCGCTACATGGGCCACAGGGAAAGCTTAAGAAGAATCAACTTTATAGTTACCAAAATAAGCACTAATACCCATAAAAAAAGGGTATGTGCTAGCAGGTTAGGTTGTGGATCCTTAAGACTCGAGCCATTAGGTCCGTAGGGGTCTCTTAAAACCTGGTACCTTGAGCCAACTGGATAGGGAGCTGCCGGCCAAAAACTCGTTGCATAGGTCTGAGGGAGACACACCTAACCAAGTTAAAAAAAAAAAGAAAAAAGAAAAAAAGAAAAAAAGGGAAGAAGGGAAAACAGGAGAGAAAAGAGAAGCCTTTTGATTTCACTATTGATTAGTGGTGAAGGGTTAGGGTGACTTGTTCCTTTACTTATTACCTTTATTTCTTCTTTAAGTTAGAGGGTTTTGAAGTAAGACGAAGGGAGAGAGAAGTTCTAAGATCACTCACTAGTAAAAAGACCTTAATAACGGAGACTTAAGTCAGAGCTAGTGCAATAATAACGTCACATAAGGATTTGCTACTCTCAAGTATGGTCGAACAATAATTTTCACAAGTGACCTTTTCGGTTAAATGCCTGACTCGACTTTTCTGCCGGTAGCTAGTTTAAATAGAGTCTTGCTTGAAGACAAGCAAGGTGTGGGTTTGGGGATGTTAATGTATCTTATATTTTACATATTATATTCTTCATTCTTGCGACATATTTGACTTTTACATGTGTGTTTTGTTGTAATCTAGGTACGTTTTGGCTTAGAGTGCAACGGAGCAAACAAATGTTGAAAAGTGGCAGAATCAAGTTTAATTGAGGCATAATTGAAGGCTGCTTTGAGAAACCCGACCACGTGCACGAGAAATGACCAGTCGGGTTGTGATTTTGGTAACTCAAATAGGTCTCGTGGATAATATATATATGTATATATAATTTAATATTAAAATATTATATTTATATAATATTATATATTATATTATTATATATATATATATGAAGATTGACGGAGGGGAGGCGGCGCACAACATGCCGCCGCCGTCGATTTAAATATCGAATACCTAATTATTTTGGGGATCTTTTGCCATGCCTCCTCTCCTCCCGAAGCCGCGACGAGATCCAAGAGGTTCTCAAACCCCGAAGCGCAGGTGGTCGGAGTGCCGGAAGGATCAATGTAAAGATCAACGTCGACGTCAATTGAGGGAGTTTTCAATTCCTAGTTGTTTATTCATTGTTTTCTTTTTTTTTTTAGATGTTAATGATGTATAAAACTCCCATGGAGGAGTAGACTCATTTAGTTTAGGGATGAAGGGTGGATAGTCGCCCGTATTCCAGATTTATATTATACTTCTGATGATTGGTTTAGTTATGTAATATTCGCACTCGTGTGGGGAGTTCTTCATGGTTGTTGGATATTTTTGTATGTGTGCTTGTAGCCATGACTAGGTCTCCAACTTTGCAGCGATTAGTCTTGTGCTTGTAGCCTAGACCATAACGTAACAGGAATTCACACGTGGTCAGGGTTGAGGTTATACCTAACCCTGAACCCAATCTTTTATATAAGTTAATATTGAATTAGGAGTAACAAAGGAATTAAGTAGTGCTAATGAGATAACCTATGCTACATCTAGGGTGCTAAAATAGGTTATGCCTTTCGACTATTTCATTACCCTATGCCCTAATTTATATATTAACCTAGGCTTAGAGCTTGTAGCCTAAGTTCTTCAAATCAACGTCCTAAGTAAAATATAATGATGGGATACGTGTTAAGCTACCCTAAATTTATTCCCTAAACTAACCTCAATTGAAGTGACACTTTTAGTTTATCGTTTGTTTTTCTATTTTAGTTAACAAATATTTAAATCGACTCAAAACTCGATTTCAATCGCTTGTTAATAACAAAATCTAACTTAACTCCGATTCCCTGTAGATACGACCCGTATACCCGATTTAGCTACGATGATCTCGTACGCTTGCGAGTAAATGGTTTTAAAACACACTTTAAAATCCCATCAGTAACTAATGGAGAAGCTGTGAGAAAAATAATGGTAGTAGTTATAATTATTTTTTATCATGGACATTTGGTGGAGGGGTTGTTCAGTTTAGTCTATTTGGAAGATATCGAATAAATAATTTAAGTCTAGAATGCAGTGAAATTTATTTAGTGCAATTAAGTCCCATTGAATGGTAATTAAATTTTATTATGAGATGATAATGAGTTTAACTCATTTGGAGTTGGATTTAAATTGTCCCTGAGGTTCCTGCGCAAGCCTCTATTTTTATTACCGCCGGAAAAATGTTAAAGAATTCATGAGACGAGTAAATTTAATTTTGCGCAGTTCATACCCATATAGGGCATGGAAACGTGTCATCTTTAGGGCTGTGTGATAATTCATATTATACTGGTACTCTACAAGTGGCAGCCACTGCGTCGAGAGCTTGGGCTTGTCCCGCCTGACTGTGCATAGGTAGCTCTCTAGGCATTGGTTAACTCATTCTGTCTTCCCATAGATTTGTAGATGGTATGCACTACTCATGCTAAGCTGAACCCCAGCCAAATGTAGCAGCTCCTTCCAAAATAAGCTCTTAAATATACCGTCACATTATGACACTATGTCTTTTGGCAGTCTATGCAACCTATACACGTTGTCCAGGAACACATATGCAACCTTAGTTGCAGTAAAGGGATGCGCCAAGGTAAGGAAGTGCGCGTACTTAGGGAATCTATCCACTGCAACCAATATGGTGTCTTTACCCAAGGATCTGAGCAATCTGTCAATAAAGTCCATGCTCACGCTCTCTCATGCCTGGCTCGGTACTGGAAGAGGCTAAAGCAAGCCTGGGTAGGGAATATATTCCCCTTTAACTCTTTGACATATGTCACAATGTTCCACCCAAGCTTGCACGTCATGCCTCAAGTTAGGCCGATTAAACAACCTTTTTATCCTTTATTGATACCTCTAGTGCCTTCAACCATGATTCGCACAATTCATCAAGGGATGGCTTAACTGACATTGCCATGACATCACAACGCCATTCTTGAGGTTGTAGTGGGCATTTGGGTCACTTCTCTTGGTTGTGCTCAAGTTTGTTAACAGCTTTTGTTAAGGAATCAATAGAGGACTGAAGTTTCATGTTGGAAGACCAAAGTTCCTCATTGACCCTTGATTGTTCCTCCTTGCTCTTTGCCATTTCAAGTTGTATGATATTGGACATGGTGTCCAATCGCTTCTCTATGATAGCAGATTGCTCATGTGAACCAGATGTCTCTTCCAAAGAAGACATGGCAACAATAGCACAGGTGTTTCTTCCGTTAGCTAGCGTTCCCGGTCGTAGCAACTCTGATACCAATTGTCACAAACCTAGGGTTGCGACGGGAAGGAAGCGAGTTAGTGTATGTGATGAGAAAGAAGGAGAGTTAGAACACGGGATGAGAAAAAATTAGAATGAGATGAGAGATAGAATTGAGAATTGGAGATGAGAGAGAGAGAGAGCGTAAAAGATGAGGAAATATGAGATATTTCATTAATTATGTTCAAGAATGATTACAAGAGGTTATTACATGCATATTTATACAAAATATCTAGCTAACATATCAACCCGCTTCCTAACCACCTAAAAACTAAGCTTCACTAATGTCCCCTAGTGATGAGCGAATGTAGCGTGACAGTGGTAAGGCTAGTGACTAACCTTTCATGTCAGTTGTTGGGATAAGCCATGTGCATCGGTAACATAGCTTCTGATAGGTCATGGACCATGTTCGTGACAAGTTTTCCTTGTTCACTTGTGAATAACCATTGTTTGCCTATCTTTTGGGTGATCCCACGAAAGCGCATATTTTTTAGTTTGTAATTATATTTTGGTATATAAAATGTATGGTGGAATTATGATATTCATATAAATAAAATAATTTAAACGAAAATAGAGGTAAATATATAGGTATAATTTCTTGTGTATGATGATTTTAATTTCTAATTTTTTATGTATGATGATTATTTAAAACTGGATTTTAAAGTTAAATTTATAATAAATATTATTAGATTAATGTTTTTATATGCATAATCTTTGAAACTTACAAATATAGATTTCAATCAGCATAACTAGAAAGGTGGTAAAGACTGTTTTTTCTACATTGGCAACTAGTAATGCCAGACTCAATTGTCGATCTATAATAAGTGTATACTAGGAGGAGGAATGCTATTACAATAAGAGGTGCACCACTAATAGGATACTAACACAATCAACAAAATGACCGTGAAAATTACAACATTACAACCCCTGACGTATTACCTAAAATACAAGATAATAGAAAAAAGTGATATGATCTAAACAAGCCAACAGCAATGGGAACCATAATTGAATGTAGAAACGACAATATGGATCACTTGTCAGGAAAAGGATGTGTCATTACTTTTGTATTGGTTAGACATGTGTAATTTATATATTGTTCATGTCTTTCAAGAATGCATTAGCTCAAAAAATACGAATAAATCGTCCACTGCACGGGGTTTTGCTAGTAATACATAACATTGATATATCTCCCTCTCTTCCACATACACATACACATGTAACATTGATATATCTCCCTTTCTTCCACATACACATACACATGTGTGAGGATGTCTGCATGCATGCTCTGGCGATAAGTGGCGATCAAGGGGTGATTTCGCAGCTTTGTGCACCACCCGCTAGGGCGCCCGCGCGAAGGTGCGTGCAAGGTCGGACGGGGTGGGTCCAGTGGCAATACATTCGCCGGTGCCTCCACTCCCTTGTGGTGGTACCCGCTGGTGATTCCGGCGGCCGCTTGAGGGTGAAAATCTAGAGAGAGGGAGCTAGGGCTTTTTTGGGGTTGTTGGGTTCACGTAGGTCGTGGGGACTTCTCCGGTGAGCCCGTCGTCGATGCCCCATCCCTTGTGGTTCGCCTCTTTCTCCTCATCCTTTTGGTGGTGGTCCGGCAGTCCCTAGTGGATGTGCGACAGTTGTGGCCGGATTTTCTCTCTCCTCGTGATTTCTCTCTCTTCGCAATCTCTCTCTTCGTTTTGGAGCTAACACACGTAAGTCCTCCTTTTTTCTTTACTGGTTGTTGCTGCTGGGTGTTGGTGGCTGGATTCCGACCGGTCTTGACTGGTGTGTGGGTGTTGGCGGTGCCCGGTGGGAGTTGTGGTTGAAAACCCTTACTTTTCTAGGGTTTGTTTTTTCCTTTTTTTTGGCTTGTGTCACGCACCATGGCTGAGGTGCATGACGCTGCTGCGTTCGATGTGGGTACGGGCTCGACAGTTGGTGTGGGTGACGCGGCTTCACCCACATGGGCGGATCGGGTGCGGTCCTCGGATCATAACACACTACAATATATTCGTCCTGTTCTTGTTAACGGCAAAGCTGTGGGAGTTGTTCTGTGCGGGGCTTTTGAGTCTGGTAATGAGAAGTGGGAGCATTGCTTGGTGGGTCGTTTGATTGGCACGGGACTTGCATAGTCTCGTGCCCATGAGATCGCTACCTTCCTATGGGGTGAGAAGGGTCTTGAATGTGTCCTTTCTGACGGCGAGGTTACCTACTTTCGGTTTAGAACTAAGGCTCAGGCTAAGATTATTCTTATTGGTGGTCCTTGGTTCTTCAAGGGCGTATGCATGTCACTCCAACTTTGGAGGGAGGGTAACATGATGCAGAAGAATTGTCGGACTGCCCCTTTTTGGATCCGTATATTTGGACTTCCCTTGACCTTGTGGAAGCCTATTGGGATCAGTATTGCTTGTAGTACGATTGGTGGGCCTTTGTTCATGGACAAGGTCACTGCTGATTGCACTCGGCTTGGTTATATCCGGGTCTGCGTTGAGGTAGAGGCCACGGGGCCTGTAGCTAAGGAGACCTTCATTGATGTGAACGGGATGCTCTACAAGTTAAATATTACGTGTGAGGCTATGCCGATACGATGCCCAACTTGTTTGGTCTTTGGGCACGATTGTTCACCACCCGGGGCTCGTGAGGCCCCTACTATGGTGGCACCGGTACTAGGGTGTAAAAGGAAGAAGAACAACAGGAAGAAAAAGGGTACCGGGGCTGGGATCGGTGCGCCGGTGGCCACGCTTGGGGACGGCAAGGCTGTGGCGGTGCGTGGTGAGGCTGGCACTAGCGTGAGGGGTGCTGGTGGTGGTGTCGTGCATCGCCAGGGCACAGGAGGAAGTCGGGTGGTTGGGGATGTGAGAGACGGGGCCGCCCCCCCTGCTGCTGCTGTTGGGCCTCAAGCTGGAGAAGGCCTGCTTCGTGTGGTTGGGCGTGGCCCAGCCCACGCTAGGAGAGGGGGGGGGGGTACACGACCTCATCCCGGGCTTGATTTAGGCCTCATCCCTTATCAAGGGGCCGTGAGTCCCTTGGCCCAAAATGGTGGGCAACTGCACGCCACCTCGGCTGGGTTGCGGTTGGGCTGCTCGACAGCCCAATCTTGGATGGTGGAGGACGGGCCGCATTGGCCTCGCCCACAAAGTCGCCTCACGAGGCGAGCCATGTCCAACCCACTAGCGGTCCCGCTCTAGCTCGGTTTCTTCTGGTGTGCCGGTGGATCACTCGCCTGAGGACTTGGGACGTGCTGTGGTTCCTTTCGAGGTTGAGGAGGCTCGGGGGGCTCTTGTTTGGCCCCTCACTTTTGTTGAGAGTTGTTCGGCTGCTACTACTTTTGAGTCACCAAACCCCTTTGAGTTACTAGCAGAGGAGCGAGCGGGTGATACGTCCACATCGGAGTGTGCATCACAGTTGACTCCTTTTGCTCATCGTACTCGCTCTGCGGCGGCCCGTGCGGACTGTGAGGGCCATGGTGTGCTTTAGTCTCCAGTTTCCATGATTGGATGCTGGAATGTGAGGAGGTTTAATAACCCCATTACTATTCGTGCTGTGCGTGGCTGGATCTCCTCCAGTCATTTGAGTTTGGTTGGCTTGGTTGAGACCAAGGCCAACCTAGTTGCTGTGGATTCCGCTGTTGCCCGTTGTGCTGAGGGTTGGCAGTTTTTGATTAGTGGCGTGCGGGCTCGTGGGTACCGTATCATTGTTCTCTAGGATCCGTCCTTCTACCATGTAGTGAGAGTGCAGTGGGGATCAGTATCTTACCTGCCGGGTTTCTGGTGTCCGAGGTGATGTAGACTTTACTGCTACGTTTGTTTACGGCTTTAACGAGCCGGGACCGTGTTGGGAGCTTTGGCTTTATATTCGAGGAGCCATCGTGGGCCTCCAGGAGGAGCCTTGGATACTCCTTGGAGACTTTAACGCTATCCTCAGTTCGAGTGACAGGAGGGGTGGCCAGCGCACTTGGCCTGGGCACATGGATGACTTCAGAGACTGCATCTACGATTCTGAGCTCACAGTCCTGCCTTATACCGGGCTACGATATACGTTGTCTAATGGGTTAGATGGAGACGCTCTCATTCTGAAGCGTCTTGACTCGTGTTTAGTGAGTGCGGGTTGGCTGCGTTCTTTCTCATCCTCATCTGTCGAGTTCCTTCCCCGGGAGTTATGTTCTGATCATTGTCCCTTTGTAGTTACAGGACTTGGAGAGCGCCGCACCTCGGGGCTCCCATTCAAGTTCTTTAACTTTTGGGCCGACCATGAGGAGTTCCTGCCTACTGTGCGGAGGGTTTGGGAGACTAGCATTGATGGCACACCCATGTATCAGCTCACTCAGAAGCTGAAGCGGCTGAAGGGGGAGCTGATGGCTCTTAATGCTAGACACTTTAGTCACATTTCAGCTCGAGTTGTGGCAGCGAGAGATGCCTGGACTGAGGGGCAGCGGGCGCTTGATGATGATCCAGAGAGTATTTTACTTCGAGAGGAGGAGCGCCGTCTTTCTCGAGTGTACTCGTGATTATGTAGGGATGAGGAGGCTTTCTATCGCCAGAAGTCTCGCATCCAATGGCTCTCCTTGGGAGATCAGGGTACCCGGTTCTTCCATAAGTCTGTCACACATCGGCAGGCTAGGAACCAGATTTCTTTCATTATTTGCACCGATGGCAGGAGGACATATGATGATGTGGAGATCTCGAAGGCTGGTGTCTCCTATTTCCGTGGTTTATTGACAGAGCCGAGTGGGCCGCTCCGTGAGGATATTTCGGATCTCTTTCAAACCCGGCTATCAGAGGATCAGGCTAGATTGCTTACCATACCAGTTACTGATGTTGAGGTGAGGGATGCTTTGTTCTCCAATGGGGATGATAGGGAGCCCGGCCCTGATGGTTACACCTCCCTCTTCTTTAAGAGGGCTTGGGATGTTGTGGGGCGTGATGTTACTCGAGCTGTCCGGTCTTTCTTTTAGTCAGGGCGCATGCTTGGCGCCCTGAATACTACTTGCATCAGCTTGATTCCGAAGGTGGAGAATCCATCCACCGTCACTGACTATCGCCCGATCTTCTGTTGCAATGTGATCTATAAGTGTATCACTAAGATCATTGCGAACAAGTTGAAAGGGGTTCTTCCTCACCTTATTGATGACTCGCAGTCCGCTTTTGTACCTGGCCGGAGGATATCTGACAATATTATGTTGGCCCAGGAACTTCTGCGTGGCTATCAAATTCAGACGCCGTCGCCTCGATGTGCTCTGAAGGTTGATCTTCACAAGGCTTTTGATACGGTGCGCTAGGAGTTCATTCTCACTGCTATGCGATGCATGGGTATTCCTGAGGTTATGATTCGATGGGTGCAGGAGTGCCTTTCCATAGCCAGATTTTAAGTCGCCATTAATGGTGAGCTTCAGGGGTTCTTTGGCACGAGCAGAGATATCAGGCAGGGAGATCCTCTTTCACCCTACCTTTTTGTTATTGCCATGGAGGGCCTATAGGGTTTGTTACACTGCTCATCTTTTGATCCGAGGTTTCGCTTTCACCCACGTTGCCAGAGTACCAGCCTTACTCACTTCTGCTTTGCAGACGACCTTATGATTTTCAGTGAGGCTGATGAGGGTAGTGTTTCGGTCATTCGGGAGGCGTTAGATCGATTTGCTGCACTTTCGGGGCTATCCTCGAATGCAGCAAAGAGCACCGTCTTCATTACCGGGGTTGATCCTGAGCTTCGACAGTCTATTCTTGACATCTTGGGGTTCAGATTTGGGCAGTGCCTGGTCAGATATTTGGGGGTGCCGCTCATCACGACGAGGCTTCAGTTCATTGACTGCAAGCCTTTATTGGACCGCATCCTTGTCCGCATTCAGCTATGGACATCTCGCTCCTTATCGTAGGCCGGCCGTCTGTAGCTCATCCGATCGGTTCTGTTTTCTATTCAAGTCTTCTGGTCATCTGTTTTCATCCTTCCGAAGCTGATGATCCAGAAGATTGAGTCGAGTCTTGCTGCCTTCCTGTGGAAGGGCACTTCTTTAGGCCCGGGCGGGGCCAAGGTCTCCTGGTCGCATATCTGTTATCTCCGTCGGGACGGTGGTCTTGGGATTTGACGTTTGCACGAGTGGAACCAGGTTTCTCTTATGAGGCATATCTGGGCTCTGCTCACTGATCTTGACTCTCTCTGGGCTCAGCGGATCCATGCCAACCGAATCTAGGGGAAGTCTTTCTGGGATATTCGGCCTCGAGGTTCGATTCCATGGTCGTGGAGGAGCATCCTGGGTGTTAGATCGTTGCGTGCCGGGGCCTTCAGGCACATTATTGGTGACGGACGTGATACAACGCTGTGGTTTGACTACTGGTTGCTGTGTGGACGTTTAGAGGGGCGGTTCACATTTCGCCGCCTTCATTCCACTGGTCATCACTTGGGCTTTCGTGTTTCTGACATTAGTGAGGGTGATCAGTGGCGCTTCCCTCAGGATATTGCAGAGCTGTTGCCTATCTGGGATTCTGTTGACTTCAGGCCCCGGCCGAGGGTAGCTGATAGTGTCCGGTGGATGGGTGACCCATCTGGGGTCTTCTCTACTAGATCGGCTTGGGAGATGATCCGTAGCCGGAGGGAGGAGGACTCCATCCACCATCTCCTTTGGTTCCAGCTTCATATATCGAGACATTCCTTCATCCTTTGGCTCGCCTCCTGTGAGAGGCTTTGGACTTCTGACAGACTGCTGAGGCATAGAGTGCGGGCTACTTGTGTGCTGTGTGGGACGGATGATGAGTCGCACAGTCATCTCTTCTTCAGCTGCAGCTTCTCTGCTCCTGTCTGGTCTAGGGTGTCTTCTTGCACCTCTGTCGCATGGCCTTTGCTTCCTTGGCATGAGCTGATTCAATGGGCCGCTACCAGGCTCGGTGGTCGCGGGGTGGATCGGACCCTTGCCCGCCTTTGTCTCTCTGCGACGGTTTACATTCTCTGGTACGAGCGTAACCTGAGGATTCAGCGCTCCCAGTCCAGGCCTTCTGCAGTTGTCACTGAGGAGATCACAGGATTGGTTCGCAGCCGTCTCATTGCATCTCACACGCTTCGCGGTGCCCATCGTCACTCATAGCTGTTGCAGGAGTGGGGGATTGAGCATTAGCTTTGTTTTTGCATTTTGTGCTTTACTTTCTTGTTGTTTGGCCGTGTTGGCCTTTGATACCGATGTTTGATTCTTTCTTTGGATTGATTCTTTGATGTAGGCCTTAGGCCTTGGCTTGGGGTATGCCCCTCGTAGACTTGTACATATATTCTTTCATATATATGATATTCTCACACTGATTTACCAAAAAAATACACATACACATCTCTCTCTTTCATCTCTCCCTCACACCTCCCTTCTTCATGTACACAAGTCCTATACACACATAGAGGATAGAGGAGGTAGATACCGTCCATAAGTTACTAGCATTTCTAAACATTTTAAGCTAAGCAAACACAATCAAGTCATAAATTCAAATGAAGAGAGAGAAAAAGAGGGCATGAGAACTAAGAAAGAAGAGGGCAAACAAAAAGCCTTTCACCCCTTTTGACTTTGTTTCTCTCTTTCTTCACTATTGCTACTTTTTACCCCTTTTATAGGGTGTGGATCCCACACAGTTGAAAATCCACTGCTTCTTATGCATTTGCCATTTTTTTCCTAAAAATGCCCTGCTTCCCACACATCGACCAATTTACATTCGTCAACTTTAGGTTTTTTTTTCATTATTATATTTTCTTTCATATTTTATGGTACAAATGAATTAATTATTTAGATATACTATAATTAAAGATAATTAACTATAAAAATAAAATTAATTAATTAGTCATTATAACTAATAGTTTTAGTTTATATATATGACATTATTTTTCCTCTTTCACACAATAAAAGTCTCTCCATTAAAGGTATCAAATCTATTCCAACTCAAAAACCTAACCTTAAAAACAGGTAATTCGACCCAATCTAAAATGAACATTTGTTTTAAATAATTAAACTGGAAGTTGAAATGACCTGATCTAAATTCTCCCAAATCGTTCTTCGCTTAACCTAGAAATGACCTGGTATTCAATTTGACCTGATTCAACTCACCATTGACCTAAATCATCCTGACCCAAAACGATCATGACTTGAACCCAATCCAACCCAGAACTTAAAGTAACTTATGATCCTTAAATATAATGATGGTTATTACTTGTCAAGAGTACAACTTAACTTAATAAGAGGTCTAAAACATCTATATTGGTAGTAAAATAAACATGTAGCTAAAAATATAAATTATGTGAAATATAATTTAAACTTTTGTAAATAATTTATGCCACCAAGGCACCAAATAGTAGACTTATGATGACTCAATACACGTATAACCTAACTTGAGATTGACCCGAACCCAAGATAACTCAAAAAAATAGTGACCCGAACCCGAAATAACTTAACTCAAACCCAAGCTGAACCTGATCTGGATAACCCAATTGTCACCTCTAGGCTCACTCAATCATTAACTAAATTAATATAAAACCTTGGAACTGAATCAAGAACTGCACATATTTTACAAGTAACTAAACTTATATAACATGATATGATAAGTTAATTAATCTAGCTACATTCAAAATCATGACTAGCACTAGTCAAAAAATTAGAAAATATACAAAATGTAGTTAGACGATGCATTACCATCAAAAGAATGATGATTATCATAGTGCTAATCTTCACATTCCAAATGTTAAGAAATTAAATTGGCACCTATAAAATAGGAAAATATACAAAAAGTAGTGTTTCGGGATTTTTTGGTTGGGTTCTTGAGGGTAGAACTGGGCTCAAGTTCCTTGCTTTCTCCTGAGGTTTCTTCCCCTATTTATAGGGGATTAAGTGCGTGGGTAGCAAGTATCGGGGGTAGGGTACCGCCTGGTTCCCTCAGCCAATAGGGGTATTGGTGATTTCTAGAGGTGAGGTCACTTAGGTGGGGGTGTCCAAGGAGAGGGTGGTGTCCCCTGGGCCGTATACCCCCTGGTGGCAGTCATGCAGGGAGGCAGCAATGGCTCCTGGGCCCTGTACCACCTGGGTGTAACTTTTGTATTCATCAGTTAGCCCCATACTTTGAGGTCAAAGTTTCTTTGGCCTCAAAGTGCATAAATACCCCTTCATATCCTCACCATTTGGGCACTCTTTGTTTCTCCCATTCTCTAACTGGTATCCTGGGAGCTGATTATGGAGGATGTCACTCGTGAGATGTTATCTTAGCTTCCTGCCAAATCTCTTTTAAGATTTTGTTGTGCCTCTTCTGGGTTTCGTGGTTTACTTACCGATAATGATTTTGTTAAGAAACAGTCTTTCCACGCGCTTGAGCGTGACGCTGATGGGCTCTTGTTGCAACCAGAAAGTGAGTTTTCCAGTGACAATCTGGGGGCATTTTCATCTGCCGGGGACTTTTCCCCAGTTATTCCGCCGAAGGTAATGGAGGTGTTGACAAATAATATTAGAGTTCTCGGTGTTCAGGTTGGTCTAGTATTGTACGGAGATTACAATCTCTCCAAGTTGTTTGTGTGTAACCCTGCCCTGGGCGTACTTCAGTTGGTGCCGTTGCCTGAAGGCATTTTAACGAACTGTTTGGATACACTTTTAAACTTAGTGTTTGGATGTTTTGACTCTACTCTTCAGTTCGGTTTCTACCTTTTCCTTATGGCAATGGACTTCTCCTACCCTTGCCACGGCTTTTGGCCTACCGGGTATCAGGTGTATTTTTGGCAGGGCGATTGGAATTTTTGGGGAAGCCTGAACGTGGGTCCCCGAAACGTTTTTCTCATGGATCATGTCTGTTTGCATGGGGATCTTTTCTTTCTGTCCGACTGGGGCCACTATATCGACGGTAGCAATAACCGCCCATACATAGTTCGCTGGAATACCAAGACAGGGGTAGTTTATAATATAACTCTTCCGGGCGTGGTTTGGGATAACCTGTCATCGAGCCGAGAGGCGTAGATTTCAAGGTGGTGGGATGTGACCATGGGACCCCCTCCCCTATGACTGATAACGCTCCGGAGTCCAATGTTTACTATCTGGACGTTGACTAACACGGAGGATCCCTCCTCTTGGGTAAGGCGAGATCGGTTATTCGTTAGGCTGCCTTGGTACAGAGGTAGATGGGATCCGGCCATCACAAGCTTTGCCGTGTCAAAAGAACACCTAACGTTTACTGCACGCAATCAGGTGTTCAAGTGTGCACTTCGGGGAGATCTTCGTGGCCGTCCAGTTTTCTTAGGGCCCTATCAGGGGGAATTTCATACTCAGCTGTTTCCATATTCGAGCTCTTTGTTTCGTTGTGGGAATGATCCCACGATTCTCCATCCCCCGTTCGAGTAGGTTGTGGTAATCATAGGAGGGTGTTTTGGAATCTCTTTGTACGTTACTTTTGGCGTTGTAGTTGTATTATCGGAAGCTTGATGTAATGAAATTTTGTTGTAATATATGCGAACATCCCGCCTATGAAGATTTTATATTTTAACCTTTTACCTGCGTCATGTGCGTGCGCTTGTTGGTGAGTGCTCATGGGATATTTCTATCTCCTTGGTATGAATTCTTATGTTTGTGTGAGTTTACTGATCGTCCCAATGTTAGAGGTGGCCAAAAACCGCAGGCTCTCAAACTGGTGAGATTTTACCGCCCGTCCCTGATGTTAGGTGGGACACACAACCGCCCCTGTGTTAGATGAGGCCAAAAACCACGGGCTCTCAAGCTAGCGAGAGTTTACCGCCCGTCCCTGATGTTAGGTGGGACGCACAACCGTCCCTATGTTAGATGGGGCCAAAAACCGCGGGCTCTCAAGCTGGTGAGAGTTTACCGCCCGTCCCTGATGTTAGGTGGGACGCACAACCGCCCTTGTGTTAGATGGGGCCAAAAACAGCGGGCACTCAAGCGGGTGAGAGTTTACCGCCCGTCCCTGATGTTAGGTGGGACGCACAACCGCCCTTGTGTTAGATGGGGCCAAAAACAGCGGGCACTAAAGCTGGTGAGAGTTTACCGCCCGTCCCTGATGTTAGGGGGGACGCACAACCGTCCCTATGTTAGATGGGGCCAAAAATCGCGGGCTCTCAAGCTGGTGAGAGTTTACCTCCCATCCCTGATGTTAGGTGGGACACACAAACGCCCTTGTGTTAGATGGGGCCAAAAACAGCGGGCACTCAAGCTGGTGAGAGTTTACCGCCCGTCCCTGATGTTAGGTGGGACGCACAACCGCCCCTGTGTTAGATGGGGCCGAAAACCGCGAGCTCTCAAGCTGGTGAGATTTTACCCGCTCGTGCCTGATGTTAGGTGGGACGCACAACCACCCCTATGTTAGATGGGGCCAAAAACTGCGGGCTATCAAGCTGGTGAGAGTTTACCGCCCGTCCCTGATGTTAGGTGGGACACACGGTTGCCAGACCATTTTTTGATTTTCTTTTACAAGAGACACCGAGGCCCCATAGTTTAAAAGTCTTGGAGACCCGAGGCTTTCACATTAGGCGGAAGTCAAGCAGTTCCTTCACATTAGGTGAAGGGTGACCGCCCAGCTTTTCGTAGCTCTTACTCCTCAACCTGAGCAATAAGACCAAGCCACCAATATTCAAGGCTCTCTTCAACTTGAGCAAGAAGACCAAGCCCCCATTGTTCAAGGGACTTAGAATACCGAGGCTTTCACATTAGGTGAAAGCCAGGCGGTTCCTTCACTTTAGGTGAAGGGTGACCGCCCAACTTCTTATTGCTCTTGCCCTTCAACCTGAGCAAGAAGCCCAAGCCCCCATTGTTCAAGGGACTTAGAGTACCGAGGCTTTAACATTAGGTGAAAGCCAGGCGGTTCCTTCACTTTAGGTGAAGGGTGACCGCCCAACTTCTTCTTGCTCTTTCACCTCAACCTGAGCGATAGTAACAAGCCCCCATTGTTCAAGGCTCTCTTCAACTTGAGCAAGAAGGCCAAGCCCCCATTGTTCAAGGGACTTAGAATACCGGGGCTTTTACATTAGGTGAAAGCCAGGCGGTTCCTTAACTTTAGGTGACGGGTGACCGCCCAACTTCTTCTTGCTCTTTCCCTTCAACTTGAGCAAGAAGACCAAACCCCCATTGTTCAAGGGACTTCTTCAACTTGAGCAAGAAGACCAAGCCCCCATTGTTCAAGGGACTTAGAATACCGAGGCTTTCACATTAGGTGAAAGCCAGGCGGTCCTTTCACTTTACGTGAAGGGTGACCGCCCAACAACTTCTTGCTCTTTCCCTTCAACCTGAGCAAGAGGACCAAGCCCCCCATTGTTCAAGGGACTTAGAATACCGAGGCTTTAACATTAGGTGAAAGCAAGGCGGTTCCTTCACTTTAGGCGAAGGGTGACCGCCCAACTTCTTCTTGCTCTTTCCCTTCAACCTGAGTAAGAAGACCAAGCCCCCATTGTTCAAGGGACTTAGAATACCGAGGCTTTAACATTGGGTGAAAGCCAGGCGGTTCCTTCACTTAGATGAAGGGTGACCGCCCAACTTCTTCTTGCTCTTTCCCTTCAACCTGAGCAAGAAGACCAAGCCCCCATTGTTCAAGGGACTTAGAGTACCGAGGCTTCCACATTAGGTGAAAGCCAGGTGGTTCCTTCACTTTAGGTGAAGGGTGACCACCCGACTTCTTCTTGCTCTTTCACCTCAACCTTAGCGATAGGACCAAGCCCCCATTTTTCAAGGCTCTCTTCTACTTGAGTAAGAAGACCAAGCCCCCATTGATCAAGGGACTTAGAATACCGAGGCTTTCACATTAGGTGAAAGCCAGGCGGTTCCTTCACTTTAGGTGAAGGGTGACCGCCCAACTTCTTCTTGCTCTTTCTCTTCAACCTGAGCAAGAAGACCAAGCCCCCATTGTTCAAGGGACTTAGACTACTGAGGCTTTCACATTAGGTGAAAGCCAGGCGGTTCCCTCACTTTAGGTGAAGGGTGACCGCCCAACTTCTTCTTGCTCTTTCACCTCAACCTGAGCGATAGGACCAAGCCCCCATTGTTCAAGGCTCTCTTCAACTTGAGCTAGAGGACCAAGCCTCATTTGTTGACGGGACTTAGAATACCGAGGCTTTTATGTTAGGTGAAAGCCAGGCGGTTCCTTCACTTTAGGTGAAGGATGACCCCCCAACTTCTTCTTTCTCTTTCCCTCCAACCTGAACAAAAAGACCAAGCCCCCATTGTTCAAGGGACTTCTTCAACTTGAGCAAGAAGACCAAGCCCCCATTGTTCAAAGGACTTAGAATACCGAGGCTTTCATATTAGGTGAAAGCCAGGCGGTTCCTTCACTTTAGGTGAAGGGTGACTGCCCAACTTCTTCTTGCTCTTTCCCTTCAACCTGAGCAAGAAGACCAAGCCCCCATTGTTCAAGGGACTTAGAATACCGAGGCTTTCACATTATGTGAAAGCCAGGCGGTTCCTTCAGTTTATGAGAAGGGTGACCGCCCAACTTCTTCTTGCTCTTTCCCTTCAACCTGAGCAAGATGACCAAGCCCCCATTGTTCAAAAGACTTTTTCAACTCGAGCAAGAAGACCAAGCCCCCATTGTTCAAGGGACATAGAATACCGAGGCTTTCACAATTGGAGAAAGCCAGGCGGTTCCTGCACTTTAGGTGAAGGGTGACCACCCAACTTCTTTTTGCCCTTTCCCTTCAACCTGAGCAAGAATACCAAGCCCCCATTGTTCAAGGGACTTAGAATACCGAGGCTTTCACAATAGGTGAAACTCAGGCGGTTGCTTCACTTGAGGTGAAGGGTGACCGCCCAACTTCTTCTTGCTCTTTCCCGTCAATTTGAGCAAGAAGACCAAGTCCCCCATTGTTCAAGAGACTTCTTCAACTTGAGCAAGAAAACCGAGCCCCCATTGTTCAAGGGACTTAGAATATCGAGGCTTTCACATTAGTTGAAAGCCAGGCGGTTCCTTCACTTTAGGTGAAGTGCGACTGCCCAACTTCTTCTTGCTCTTTCCCTTCAACCTGAGCAAGAAGACCAAGCCCCCATTGTTCAAGGGACTTGGAATACCGAGGCTTTGACATTAGGTGAAAGCCAGGCGGTTCCTTCACTTTACGTGAAGGGTGACCGCCCAACTTCTTCTTGCTCTTTCACATCAACCTGAGTGATAGGACCAAGCCCCCATTGTTGAAGTCTCTCTTCAACTTGAGCAAGAAGACCGAGCCGCCATTGCTCAAGAGACTTAGAATACCGAGGCCTTCACATTAGGTGAAAGCGAGGCGGTTCCTTCACTTTAGGTGAAGGGTGACCGCCCAACTTCTTCTTGCTCTTTCCCTTCAACCTGAGCAAGAAGACCAAGCCCCCATTGTTCAAGGGACTTTTTCAACTCGAGCAAGAAGACCAAGCCCCCATTGTTCAAAGGACTTAGAATACCGAGGCTTTCACATTAGGTGAAAGCCAGGCGGATCCTTCACTTTAGGTGAAGGGTGACCGCCCAACTTCTTCTTGCTCTTTCCCTTCAACCTGAGCAAGAAGACCAAGCCCCCATTGTTCAAGGGACTTAGAATACCGAGGCTTTCACATTAGGTGAAAGCCAGGCGGTTCCTTCACTTTATGAGAAGGGTGACCGCCCAACTTCTTCTTGCTCTTTCCCTTCAACCTGAGCAAGATGACCAAGCCCCCATTGTTCAAGGGACTTTTTAAACTCGAGCAAGAAGACCAAGCCCCCATTGTTCAAGGGACTTAGAATACCGAGGCTTTCACAATCGGAGAAAGCCAGGCGGTTCCTGCACTTTAGGTGAAGGGTGACCACCCGACTTCTTTTTGCCCTTTCCCTTCAACCTGAGCAAGAATACCAAGCCCCCATTGTTCAAGGGACTTAGAAAACCGAGGCTTTCACAATAGGTGAAACTCAGGCGGTTGCTTCACTTCAGGTGAAGGGTGACCGCCCAACTTCTTCTTGCTCTTTCCCGTCAATTTGAGTAAGAAGACCAAGTCCCCCATTGTTCAAGAGACTTCTTCACCTTGAGCAAGAAAACCAAGCCCCCATTGTTCAAGGGACTTAGAATATCGAGGCTTTCACATTAGTTGAAAGCCAGGCGGTTCCTTCACTTTAGGTGAAGTGTGACCGCCCAACTTCTTCTTGCTCTTTCCCTTCAACCTGAGCAAGAAGACCAAGCCCCCATTGTTCAAGGGACTTAGAATACTGAGGCTTTGACATTAGGTTAAAGCCAGGCGGTTCCTTCACTTTAGGTGAAGGGTGACCGCCCAACTTCTTCTTGCACTTTCACATCAACCTGAGTGATAGGACCAAGCCCCCATTGTTGAAGGCTCTCTTCAACTTGAGCAAGAAGACCGAGCCCCCATTGCTCAAGAGACTTAGAATACCGAGGCCTTCATATTAGGTGAAAGCGAGGCGGTTCCTTCACTTTAGGTGAAGGGTGACCGCCCAACTTCTTCTTACTCTTTCCCTTCAGCCTGAGCAAGCAGACCAAGCCCCCATTGTTCCACGGACTTAGAATACCGAGGCTTTCACATTAGGTGAAAGCCAGGTGATTCCTTCACTTTAGCTGGAGGGTGACCACCCAACTTCTTCATGCTCTTTCATCTCCACCTGAGCAGTAAGACCAAGCCCCCATTGTTCAAGGCTCTCTTCCACTTAAGTAAGAAGACCAAGCCCCCATTGTTCAAGGAACTTCTTCAACTTGAGCAAGAAGACCAAGCCCCCATTGTTCAAGGGACTTAGAATATCGAGGCTTTCACATTAGGTGAAAGCCAGGCGGTTCCTTCACTTTAGGTGATGGGTGACCGCCCGACTTCTTCTTGCTCTTTCCCTTCAACCTGAGCAAGAAGACCAAGCCCCCATTGTTCAAGGGACTTAAAATTTCGAGGCTTTCACATTTGGTGAAAACCAGGCGGTTCCTTCACTTTATGTGAAGGGTGGCCGCCCAACTTATTCTTGCTCTTTCACCTCAACCTGAGCGATAGGACCAAGCCCCCATTATTCAAGGCTCTCTTTAACTAGAGCAAGAAGACCAAGCCCCCATTGTTCAAGGGTCTTAGGATACTGAGGCTTTCACATTAGGTGAAAGCCAGGTGGTTCCTTCACTTTAGGTGAAGGGTGACCGCCCAATTTCTTATTGCTCTTGCCCTTCAACCTGAGCAAGTAGCCCAAGCCCCCATTGTTCAAAGGACTTAGGGTACTGAGGCTTTGACATTAGGTGAAAGCCAGGTGGTTCCTTCACTTTGGATGAAGGGTGACCGCCCAACTTCTTCTTGCTCTTTCACCTCAACCTGAGCGATAGGACCAAGCCTCCATTGTTCACGGCTCTCTTCAACTTGAGCAAGAAGACCAAGCCCCCATTGTTCAGGGGACTTAGAATACAGAGGCTTTCACATTAGGTGAAAGCCAGGCGGTTCCTTCACCCTCGGTGACGGGTGACCGCCCAACTTCTTCTTGCTCTTTCCCTTCAACTTGAGCAAGAAGATCAAGTCCCCCATTGTTCAAGGCACTTCTTCAACTTGAGAAAGAAGACCAAGCCCCCATTGTTCAAGGGACTTAGGATACCGAGGCTTTCACATTTGGTGAAACTCAGGCGGTTCCTTCACTTTGGGTGATGGGTGGCCGCCCGACTTCTTATTGCTCTTTCCCTTCAATCTGAGCAAGAAGATCAAGTCCCCCATTGTTCAAGGGACTTCTTCAACTTGAGCAAGAAGACCAAGCCCCCATTGTTCAAGGGACTTAGAATACCGAGGCTTTCACATTTGGTGAAACTCAGGCGGTTCCTTCACTTTAGGTGATGGGTGGCCGCCCGACTTCTTCCTGCTCTTTCCCTTCAATTTGAGCAAGAAGATCAAGTCCCCCATTGTTCAAGGGACTTCTTCAACTAGAGCAAGAAGACCAAGCCCCCATTGTTCAAGGGACTTAGAATACCGAGGCTTTCACATTAGGTGAAAGCCAGGCGGTTCCTTCACTTTAGGTGAAGGGTGACCGCCCAACTTCTTCTTGCTCTTTCCCTTCAACCTGAGCAAGAAGACCAAGCCCCCATTGGTCAAGGGACTTAGAATAGCGAGGCTTTAAGATTAGGTGAAAGCAAGGCGGTTCCTTCACTTGAGATGAGGGGTGACCGCCCAGCTTCTTCTTGCTCTTTCCCTTCAACCTGAGCAAGAAGACCAAGCCCCCATTTTTCAAGGGACTTAGAATACCGAGGCTTTAAGATTACGTGAAAGCCAGGCGGTTCTTTCACTTTAGATGAAGGGTGACCGCCGAACTTCTTCTTGCTATTTCCCTTCAACTTGAGCGAGAAGACCAAGCCCCCATTGTTCAAGGGACTTAGAGTACCGAGGCTTCCACATTAGGTGAAAGCTGGGCGGTTCCTTCACTTTAGGTGCAGGGTGACCGCCCAACTTCTTCTTGCTCATTCACCTCAACCTAAGTGATAGGACCACGCCCCCATTTTTCAAGGCTCTCTTCCACTTGAGCAAGAAGACCAAGCCCCCAATGATCAAGGGACTTAGAACACCGAGGCTTTGACATTAGGTGAAAGCCAGGCGGTTCCTTCACTTTAGATGAAGGGTGACTGCCGAACTTCTTCTTGCTCTTTCCCTTCAACCTGAGCGAGAAGACCAAGCCCCCATTGTTCAAGGGACTTAGAATACCGAGGCTTTCACATTAGGTGAAAGCCAAGCGGTTTCTTCACTTTAAGTGAAGGGTGACCGCCCAACTTCTTCTTGCTCTTTCCCTTCAACCTGAGCAAGAAGACCAAGCCCCCATTGTTCAAGGGACTTAGAATACCGAGGCTTTAATATTAGGTGAAAGCAAGGCGGTTCCTTCACTTGAGGTGAGGGGTGACCGCCCAACTTCTTCTTGCTCTTTCCCTTCAACCTGAGCAAGAAGACCAAGCCCCCATTATTCAAGGGACTTAGAATACCGAGGCTTTAACATTAGGTGAAAGCCAGGCATTTCCTTCACTTTAGATGAAGGGTGACCGCCCAACTTCTTCTTGCTCTTTCCCTTCAACCTGAGCGAGAAGACCAAGCCCCCATTGTTCAAGGGACTTAGAGTACCGAGGCCTCCACTTTCGGTGAAAGCCAGGTGGTTCCTTAACTTTAGGTGAAGGGTGACCGCCCAACTTCTTCTTGCTCTTTCACCTCAACCTGAGTGATAGGACCAAGCCCCCATTTTTCAAGGCTTTCTACTACTTGAGCAAGAAGACCAAGCCCCCAACGATCAAGGGACTTAGAATACCGAGGCTTTCACATTAGGTGAAAGCCAGGCGGTTCCTTCGCTTTGGGTCAAGGGTGACCGCCCAACTTCTTCTTGCTCTTTCCCTTCAACCTGAGCAAGAACACCAAGCCCCCATTGTTCAAGGGACTTAGAGTACCGAGGCTTTCACATTAGGTGAAAGCCAGGCGGTTCCTTCACTTTAGGTGAAGGATGACCGCCCATATTCTTCGTGCTCTTTCACCCCAACCTGAGCGATAGGACTAAGCCCACATTGTTCAAGGCTCTCTTCAACTTGAGCTAGAGGACCAAGCCCCATTTGTTCAAGGGAGCAAGAATACCGAGGCTTTTACGTATGGTGAAAGCCCGGCGGTTCCTTCGCTTTAGGTGAAGGGTGACCGCCCAACTTCTTCTTGCTCTTTCCCTCCAACCTGAGCAAGAAGACCAAGCCCCTATTGTTCAAGGGACTTCTTCAACTTGAGCAAGAATACCAGGCCCCCATTGTTCAACGGACTTAGAGTACCGAGGCTTTCAATTTGGGTGAAAGCCAAGTGATTCCTTCACTTTAGGTGAAGGGAGACCGCCCAACTTCTTCTTGCTCTTTCACCTCAACCTGAGCAGTAAGACCAAGCCCCCATTGTTCAAGGCTCTCTTCCACTTAAGTAAGAAGACCAAGCCCCCATTTTTCATGGGACTTAGAATACCGAGGCTTTCACATTAGGTGAATGCCAGGCGGTTCCTTCACTTTAGGTGAAGGGTGACCGCCCAACTTCTTCTTGCTCTTTAGCTTCAACCTTAGCAAGAAGACCATGCCCCCATTGTTCGAGGGGCTTAGAATACCAAGGCTTTGATATTAGGAGAAAGCCAGGCGGTTCCTTCACTTTAGGTGAAGGGTGACCGCCCAACTTCTTCTTGCTCTTTCCCTTCAATTTGAGCAAGAAGACCAAGCCCCCATTGTTCAAGGGACATCTTCAGCTTGAGCAAGAAGACCAAGCCCCTATTTTTCAAGGGACTTAGAATATCGAGGCTTTCACATTAGGTGAAAGCCAGGCGGTTCCTTCACTTTAGGTGAAGGGTGACCGCCCAACTTCTTATTGCTCTTGCCCTTCAACCAGAGCAAGAAGCCCAAGCCCCCAATGTTCAAGGGACTTAGAGTACCGAGGCTTTGACATTAGGTGAAAGCCAGGTGGTTCCTTCACTTTAGGGGAAGGGTGACCGCCCAACTTCTTCTTGGTCTTTCACCACAGCCTGAGCGATAGGACCAAGCCCCCATTGTTCAAGGCTCTCTTCAACTTGAGCAAGAAGACCAAGCCCCCATTGTTCAAGGGACTTAGAATACCGAGGCTTTCACATTAGGTGAAAGCCGGGCGGTTCCTTCAGTTTGGGTGACGGGTGACCGCCCAACTTATTCTTGCTCTTTCACCTCAACCTGAGCGATAGGACCAAGCCCCCATTGTTGAAGGCTCCCTTTAACTTGAGCAAGAAGACCAAGCCCCCATTGTTCAAGGGACTTAGAATACCGAGGCTTTCACATTAGGTGAAAGCCAGGTGGTTCCTTCACTTTAGGTGAAGGGTGACCGCCCAACTTCTTATTGCTCTTGCCCTTCAACCAGAGCAAGAAGCCCATGCCCCCATTGTTCAAGGGACTTAGAGTACCGAGGCTTTGACATTAGGTGAATGCCAGGCGGTTCCTTCACTTTAGGGGAAGGGTGACCGCCCAACTTCTTCCTGGTCTTTCACCACAGCCTGAGCGATAGGACCAAGCCCCCATTGTTCAAGTCTCTCTTCAACTTGAGCAAGAAGACCAAGCCCCCATTGTTCAAGTGACTTAGAATACCGAGGCTTTCACATTAGGTGAAAGTCGGGCGGTTCCTTCACTTTGGGTGACGGGTGACAGCCCAACTTCTTCTTGCTCTTTCCCTTCTACTTGAGCAAGAAGACCAAACCCCCATTGTTCAAGGGACTTCTTCAACTTGAGCAAGAAGACCAAGCCCCCATTGTTCAAGGGACTTAGAATACCGAGGCTTTCACATTAGGTGTAAGCCAGGCGGTTCCTTCACTTTAGGTTAAGGGTGAACGCACAACTTCTACTTGCTCTTTCCCTTCAACCTGAGCAGGAAGACCAAGCCCCCATTGTTCAAGGGACTTAGAATACCGAGGCTTTAACATTAGGTGAAACCAAGGCGGTTCCTTCACCATAGGTGAAGGGTGATCGCCCAACTTCTTCTTGCTCTTTCCCTTCAACCGAAGCAAGAAGACCAAGCCCCCATTGCTCTAGGGACTTAGAATATCGAGGCTTTAACATTAGGTGAAAGCCAGGCGGTTCCTTCACTTTAGATGAAGGGTGACCGCCCAACTTCTTCTTGCTTTTTCCCTTCAACCTGAGCAAGAAGACCAAGCCCCCATTGTTCAAGGGACTTAGAGTACCGAGGCTTCCACATTAGGTGAAAGCCAGGCGGTTCCTTCACTTTAGATGAAGGGTGACCGCCCAACTTCTTCTTGCTCTTTCACCTCAACCTGAGCGATAGGACCAAGCCCCCATTGTTCAAGGCCCTCTTCAACTCGAGCTAGAGGACCAAGCCCCATTTGTTCAAGGGACTTAGAATACCGAGGCTTTTACGTTAGGTGAAAGCAAGGCGGTTCCTTCACTTTAGGTGAAGGGTGACCGCCCAACTTCTTCTTGCTCTTTCCCTCCAACTTGAGCAAGAAGACAAGCCCCCATTGTTCAATCGACTAAGAATACCGAGGCTTTCACGTTAGGTGAAAGCCAGACGGTTCCTTCACTTCAGGTGAAGGGTGACCGCCCAACTTCTTCTTGCTCTTTCCCTTCAACCTGAGCAAGAAGACCGAGCCCCCATTATTCAAGCGACTTAGAATACCGAGGCTTTCACATTAGGTGAAAGCCAGACGGTTCCTTCACTTCCGGTGAAGGGTGACCGCCCAACTTCTTCTTGCTCTTTCCCTTCAACCTGAGCAAGAAGACCAAGCCCCCATTGTTCAAGGAACTTAGAATACCGTGGCTTTCATATTAGGTGAAAGCTAGGGGGTTCCTTCACTTTATAAGAAGGGTGACCGCCCAACGTCTTCTTGCTCTTTCCCTTCAACCTGAGCAAGATGACCAAGCCCCCATTGTTCAAGGGACTTCTTCAACTTGAGCAAGAAGACCAAGCCCCCATTGTTCAAGGGACTTAGAATACCGAGGCTTTCACAATAGGAGAAAGCCAGGCGGTTCCTGCACTTTAGGTGAAGGGTGACCACCCAACTTCTTTTTCATCTTTCCCTTCGACCTGAGCAATAATACCAAGCCGCCATTGTTCAAGGGACTTAGAACACCGAGGGTTTCACAATAGGTGAAACTCAGGCCATTCCTTCACTTTAGGTGATGGGTGACCGCCCAACTTCTTCTTGCTCTTTCCCTTCAATTTGAGCAAGAAGATCAAGTCCCCCATTGTTCAAGGGACTTCTTCAACTTGTGCAAGAAGACCAGGCCCCCATTGTTCAAGGGACTTAGAATATCGAGGCTTTCACATTAGGTGAAAGCCAGGCGGCTCCTTCACTTTAGGTGAAGGGTGACCGCCCAACTTCTTCGGGCTCATTCCCTTCAACCTGAGCAAGAAGACCAAGCCCCCATTGTTCAAGGGACTTAGAATACCGAGGCTTTCACAATAGGTGAAAGCCAGGCGGTTCCTTCACTTTAGGTGAAGGGTGACCGCCCAACTTCTTCTTGCTCTTTCACCTCAACCTGAGCGATAGGACCAAGCCCCCATTGTTCAAGGCTGTCTTCAATTTGAGCAAGAAGACCAAGCCCCCATTGCTCAAGAGACTTAGAATACCGAGGCTTTCACATTAGGTGAAAGCCAGGCGGTTCCTTCACTTTAGGTGAAGGGTGACCGCCCAACTTCTTCTTGCTCTTTCCCTTCAACCTGAGCAAGAAGACCAAGCCCCCATTGTTTAACGGACCAAGAGTACCGAGGCTTCCACATTAGGGGAAAGCCAGGCAATTCCTTCACTTTAGGTGAAGGGTGACCGCCCAACTTCTTCTTCCTATTTCACCTCAACCTGAGCAGTAAGACCGAGCCCCCATTGTTCAATGCTCTCTTCCACTTAAGCAAGAAGACCAAGCCCCCATTGTTCAAGGGACTTAGAATACCGAGGCTTTCACATTAGGTGAAAGCCAGGCGGTTCCTTCCCTTTAGGTGAAGGATGACCGCCCAACTTCTTCTTGCTCTTTGGCTTCAACCTGAGCAAGAAGACCAAGGCCCCATTGTTCAAGGGACTTAGAATACCGAGGCTTTGACATTCTGTGAAAGCCAGGCGGTTCCTTCACTTTTGGTGCAGGGTGGCCGCCCAACTTCTTCTTGCTCTTTCCCTTCATTTTGAGCAGGAAGACCAAGCCCCCATTGTTCAAGGGACTTCTTCAACTTGTGCAAGAAGTCCAAGCCCTAATTGTTCAAGGGACATAGAATATCGAGGCATCCACATTAGGTGAAAGCCAGGCGGTTCCTTCACTTTAGGTGAAGGGTGACCGCCCAACTTCTTCTTGCTCTTTCCCTTCAATTTGAGGAAGAAGATCAAGTCCCCCATTGTTCAAGGAACTTCTTCAACATGAGCAAGAAGACCAAGCCCCAATTATTCAAGGGACTTATAATATCGAGGCTTTTAAAGCCAGGCGGTTCCTTCCCCTTAGGTGATGGGTGACCGCCCAACTTCTTCTTGCTCTTTCCCTTCAACCTGAGCAAGAAGACCAAGCCCCCATTGTTCAAGGGACTTAGAAATCCGAGGCTTTCACATTTGGTGAAAGCCAGGCTGTTCCTTCACTTTATGTGAAGGTGACCGCCCAACTTATTCTTGCTCTTTCACCTCAACCTGAGCGATAGGACCAAGCCCCCATTGTTCAAGGCTCTCTTTAACTAGAGCAAGAAGACCAAGCCCCCATTGTTCAAGGGTCTTAGGATACCGAGGCTTTCACATTAGGTGAAACCCAGGTGGTTCCTTTCTATTTAGGTGAAGGGTGACCGCCCAACTTCTTATTGCTCTTGCCCTTCAACCTGAGCAAGAAGCCCAAGCCCCCATTGTTCAAGGGACTTAGGGTACTGAGGCTTTGACATTAGGTGAAAGCCAGGCGGTTCCTTCACTTTAGGTGAAGGGTGACCGCCCAACTTCTTCTTGCTTTTTCTCCTCAACCTCAGCGATAGGACCAAGCCCCCATTGTTCAAGGCTCTTTTCAACCTGAGCAAGAAGACCAAGCCCCCATTGTTCATGGGACTTAGAATACCGAGGCTTTCACATTAGGTGAAAGCCAAGCGGTTCCTTCAATTTAGGTGACGGGTGACCGCCCAACATCTTCTCGCTCTTTCCCTTCAACTTGAGCAAGAAGACCGAACCCCCATCGTTCAAGGGACTTCTTCAACTTGAGCAAGAAGACCAAGCCCCCATTGTTCAAGGGACTTAGAATACCGAGGCTTTCACATTAGGTGAAAGCCAGGCGGTTCCTTCACTTTAGGTGAAGGGTGACCGCCCAACTTCTTCTTGCTCTTTCCCTTCAACCTGAGAAAGAAGACCAAGCCCCCATTGTTCAAGGGACTTAGAATACCGAGGCTTTAACATTAGGTGAAAGCAAGGCGGTTCCTTCACTTGAGGTGAGGGGTGACCGCCCAGCTTCTTCTTGCTCTTTCCCTTCAACCTGAGCAAGAAGACCAAGCCCCCATTGTTCAAGGGACTTAGAATACCGAGGCTTTAACATTAGGTGAAAGCCAGGCGGTTCTTTTACTTTAGATGAAGGGTGACCGCCCAACTTCTTCTTGCTCTTTCCCTTCAACCTGAGCGAGAAGACCAAGCCCCCATTGTTCAAGGGACTTAGAGTACCGAGGCATCCACATTAGGTGAAAGCCAGGGGGTTCCTTCACTTTAGGTGAAGGGTGACCGCCCAACTTCATCTTACTCTTTCCCTTCAACCTGAGCGAGAAGACCAAGCCCCCATTGTTCAAGGGACTTAGAATACCGAGGCTTTCACATTAGGTGAAAGCCAGGCGGTTCCTTCACTTTAGGTGAAGGGTGACCGCCCAACTTCTTCGTGCTCTTTCACCTCAACCTGAGCGATAGGACCAAGCCCACATTGTTCAAGGCTCTCTTCAACTTGAGCTAGAGGACCAAGCCCCATTTTTTCAAGGGAGTAAGAATAAAGAGGCTTTTAAGTAAGGTGAAAGCCTGGCGGTTCCTTCACTTTAGGTGAAGGGTGACCGCCCAACTTCTTCTTGCTCTGTCCCTCCAACCTGAGCAAGAAAACCAAGCCCCTATTGTTCAAGGGACTTCATCAACTTGAGCAAGAAGACCAAGCCCCCATTGTTCAAGGGACTTAGAATACCGAGGCTTTCACATTAGGTGAAAGCCTGTCGGTTCCTTCACTTTAGATGAAGGGTGACCGCCCAACTTCTTCTTGCTCTTTCCCTTCAACCCGAGCAAGAAGACCAAGCCCCCATTGTTCAAAGGACATAGAATACCGAGGCTTTAGCATGAGGTGAAAGCCAGGCGGTTCCTTCACTTTACGAGAAGGGTGACAGCCCAACTTCTTCTTGCTCTTTCCCTTCAACCTGAGCAAGATGACCAAGCCCCCATTGTTCAAGGGACTTCTTCTACTTGAGCAAGAAGACCAAGCCCCCATTGTTCAAGGGACTTAGAATACCGAGGCTTTCACAAAAGGAGAAAGCCAGGCGGTTCCTGCGCTTTAGGTGAAGGGTGGCCACCCAACTTCGTTTTGCTCTTTCCCTTCAACCTAAGCAAGAATACCGAGCCCCCATTTGTCAAGGGACTTAGAATACCGAGGCTTTCACAATAGGTGAAACCCTGGCGGTTCCTTCACTTTAGATGAAGGGTGACCGCCCAACTTCTTCCTGCTCTTTCCCTTCAACCTGAGCGAGAAGACCAAGCCCCCATTGTTCAAGGGACTTAGAGTACCGAGGCTTCCACATTAGGTGAAAGGCAGGTGGTTCCTTCACTTTAGGTGAAGGGTGACCGCCCAACTTCTTCTTGCTCTTTCACCTCAACCTGAGTGATAGGACCAAGCCCCCATTTTTCAAGGCTCTCTTCTACTTGAGCAAGAAGACCAAGCCCCCAATGATCAAGGGACTTAGAATACCGAGGCTTTCACATTAGGTGAAAGTCAGGCGGTTCCTTCACTTTAGATGAAGGGTGACCGCCCAACTTCTTCTTGCTCTTTCCCTTCAACCTGAGCGAGAAGACCAAGCCCCCATTGTTCAAGGGACTTAGAATACCGTGGCTTTCACATTAGGTTAAAGCCAGGCGGTTCCTTCACTTTAAGTGAAGGGTGACCGCTCAACTTCTTCTTGCTCTTTCCCTTCAACCCGAGCAAGAAGACCAAGCCCCCATTATTCAAGGGACTTAGAATACCAAGGCTTTAACATTAGGTGAAAGCAAGGCGGTTCCTTCACTTGAGGTGAGGGGTGACCTCCCAACTTCTTCTTGCTCTTTCCGTTCAACCTGAGCAAGAAGACCAAGCCCCCATTGTTCAAGGGACTTAGAATACCGAGGCTTTAACATTAGGTGAAAGCCAGGCGGTTCCTTCACTTTAGATGAAGGGTGACCGCCAATCTTCTTCTTGCTCTTTCCCTTCAACCTGAGCGAGAAGACCAAGCCCCCATTGTTCAAGGGACTTAGAGTACCGAGGCTTCCACATTCGGTGAAAGCCAGGTGGTTCCTTCACTTTAGGTGAAGGGTGACCGCCCAACTTTTTCTTGCTCTATCACCTCAACCTGAGTGATAGGACCAAGCCCCCATTGTTCAAGGCTCTCTTCTACTTGACCAAGAAGACCAAGCTCCCAATGAACAAGGGACTTTGAATACCGAGGCTTTCACATTAGGTGAAAGCCAGGCGGTTCCTTCACCTTAGGTGAAGGGTGACCGCCCAAATTCTTCTTGCTCTTTCCCTTCAACCTCAGCAAGAAGACAAAGCCCCCATTGTTCAAGGGACTTAGAGTACCGAGGCTTTCACATTAGGTGAAAGCCAGGCGGTTCCTTCACTTTAGGTGAAGGGTGACCGCCCAACTTCTTCGTGCTCTTTCACCTCAACCTGAGCGATAGGACCAAGCCCACATTGTTCAAGGCTCTCTTCAACTTGAGCTAGAGGACCAAGCCCCATTTGTTCAAGGGAGTAAGAATAAAGAGGCTTTTAAGTAAGGTGAAAGCCCGGCGGTTCCTTCACTTTAGGTGAAGGGTGACCGCCCAACTTCTTCTTGCTCTTTCTCTCCAACCTGAGCAAGAAGACCAAGCCCCTATTGTTCAAGGGACTTCTTCAACTTGAGCAAGAAGACCAAGCCCCCATTGTTCAAGGGACTTAGAATACCGAGGCTTTCACATTAGGTGAAAGCCAGGCGGTTCCTTCACTTTAGGTGAAGGGTGACCGCCTAACTTCTTCTTGCTCTTTCCCTTCAACCTGAACAAGAAGACCAAGCCCCCATTGTTCAAAGGACTTAGAATACCGAGGCTTTAGCATGAGGTGAAAGCCAGGCGGTTCCTTCACTTTACGAGAAGGGTGACAGCCCAACTTCTTCTTGCTCTTTCCCTTCAACCTGAGCAAGATGACCAAGCCCCCATTGTTCAAGGGACTTCTTCAACTTGAGCAAGAAGACCAAGCCCCCATTGTTCAAGGGACTTAGAATACCAAGGCTTTCACAATAGGAGAAAGCCAGGCGGTTCCTGCGCTTTAGGTGAAGGGTGGGCACCCAACTTCGTTTTGCTCTTTCCCTTCTACCTGAGCAAGAATACCAAGCCCCTATTGTTCAAGGGACTTGGAATCCCGAGGCTTTCACAATAGGTGAAACCCAGGCGGTTCCTTCACTTTAGGTGAATGGTGACCGCCCAACTTCTTCTTGCTCTTTCCCTTCAATTTGAGCAAGAAAACCAAGTCCCCCATTGTTCAAGGGACTTCTTCAACTTGAGCAAGAAGACCAAGCCCCCATTGCTCAAGGGACTTAGAATACCGAGGATTTCACATTAGGTGAAAGCCAGGCGGTTCCATCACTTCAGGTGAAGGGTGACCGCCCAACTTCTTCTTTCTTTTTCCCTTCAACCTGAGCAAGAAGGCCAAGCCCCCATTGTCCAAGGGACTTGGAATACCGAGGCTTTCACATTAGGTGAAAGCCAGGCGGTTCCTTCACTTTAGGTGAAGGGTGACCGCCCAACTTCTTCTTGCTCTTTCACCTCAACCTGAGCGATAGGACCAAGCCCCCATTGTTCAAGGCTCTCTTCAACTTGAGCAAGAAGACTGAGCCCCCATTGCTCAAGAGACTTAGAATACAGGAGGCTTTCACATTAGGTGAAAGCCAGGCGGTTCCTTCACTTTAGGTGAAGGCTGACCGCCCAACTTCTTCTTGCTCTTTCCCTTCAACCTGAGCAAGAAGACCAAGACCCCATTGTTCAACGGACTAAGAGTACCGAGGCTTTCACATTAGGTGAAAGCCAGGCGATTCCTTCACTTTAGGTGAAGGGTGACCGCCCAACTTCTTCTTGCACTTTCACCTCAACCTGAGCAATAAGACCAAGCCCCCATTGTTCATGGCTCTCTTCCAGTTAAGCAAGAAGAACAAGCCCCCATTGTTCAGTAGACTTAGAATACCGAGGATTTCACATTAGGTGAAGGGTGACCGCCCAACTTCTTCATGCTCTTTGGCTTCAACCTGAGCAAGAAGAGCAAGCCCCCATTGTTCAAGGGACTTAGAATACCGAGGCTTTGACATTAGGTGAAAGCCAGGCGGTTCCTTCACTTTAGGTGAAGGGTGACCGCCCAACTTCTTCTTGCTCTTTCCCTTCAATTTGAGCAAGAAGACCAAGCCCCCATTGTTCAATGTACTTCTTCAACTTGAGCAAGAAGACTAAGCCCCTATTGTTCAAGGGACTTAGAATATCGAGGCTTTCACATTAGGTGAAAGCCGGGCGGTTCCTTCACTTTAGGTGAAGGGTGACCGCCCAACTTCTTCTTGCTCTTTCCCTTAAACCTGAGCAAGAAGACCAAGCCCCCATTATTCAAGGGACTTAGAATACCGAGGCTTTCACATTTGGTGAAAGCCAGGTGGTTCCTTCACTTTATGTGATGGGTGACCGCCCAACTTCTTCTTGCTCTTTCACCTCAACCTGAGCGATAGGACCAAGCCCCCATTGTTCAAGGCTCTCTTTAACTTTAGCAAGAAGACCAAGCCCCCATTGTTCAAGGGACTTAGAATACCGAGGCTTTCACATTTGGTGAAAGCCAGGCAGTAACTTCACTTTAGGTGAAGGGTGACCGCCCAACTTCTTCTTGCTCTTTCTCTTCAACCTGAGCAAGAAGACCAAGCCCCCGTTGTTCAAGGGACTTAGAGTACCGAGGCTTTCACATTAGGGGAAAGCCAGGCGGTTCCTTCACTTTAGGTGAAGGGTGACTGCCCAACTTCTTCTTGCTCTTTCACCTCAACCTGAGCGATAAGACCAAGCCCCCATTATTCAAGGCTCTCTTCGACTTGAGCAAGAAGCCTAAGCCCCCATTGTTCAAGGCACTTAGAATGCCGGGGCTTTCACATTTAGTGAAAGCCAGGCGATTCCTTTACTTTAGGTGAAGGGTGACCGCCCAACTTCTTCTTGCTCTTTCCCTTCAACTTGAGCACGAAGACCAAGCCCCCATTGTTCAAGGGACTTCTTCAACTTGAGTAAGAAGACCAAGCCCCCATTGTTCAAGGGACTTAGAATACTGATGCTTTCACATTAGGTGAAAGCCTGGCGGTTTCTTCACTTTAGGTGAAGGGTGACCGCCCTACTTCTTCTTGCTCTTTCCCTTCAGCCTGAGCAAGAAGACTAAGCCCCCATTGTTCAAGGGACCTACAGTACCGAGGCTTTCACATTAGGTGAAAGCCAGACGGTTCCTTCACTTGAGGTGAGGGGTGACCGCCCAACTTCTACCTGTGGAGCCTAACGGGGTCGTACCACGTGACGCCTTCTCTCTACTCACTCCCCTTTCGTTCCCTTTCCTCATAAAAACCCCACGAAAAACCCTAACTCCTTACTTCTCCATTTTCTCTGCAAACCAGGCTTTGCCTCTGCATCTCTCCCCCCAATTCCCTTTCATCCTTCACCCTCACTCATTTTCGTGACGATTAAAAGGTATTTGCTTGTGCTCTTACTAATTTCGAAGCATTTTCGGGGTTTTTCCCCCTCTTCGTTTTTTGCCCTCTCTTTTTTCCCTTTTTTTATAAAAAAAAACAGGGAAGCTTTCTCGTTGGGGCTCCCATGGTAGGACCTGAGGCTCCCATGGTGGAACTTGAGGTTTCCATGGAAGAGCTCGATGGAAGCTTCGAACTGGACCCCCAGTTTATAAATGATCTTACAGCGATTCTCGCCGGCTGTCCTGCCGTTTGCCCAGGTGAGGTGGGAATGTTTTATGATCAGGAATTCTCCCCCTCTGTGTGTTGGCCTGATCCTCAAGCGGTACCTCCCCCACCTGACACCGGCGCCCCCGCCCTACCTACGGGAAGCTCTGGTGGGGCTTCTACTATTTTTTAGGGTAAGATCCCTTTCTAACTTCTCCTTACATTTTGTGAATTAGTTAAATGGCTCCAAAACGTGTGCAGAAGGGAATTGGACGTTCAGATTGTGCTGGAGGAGCGTCTTCAGATGAGGGAATGATGGTGGAGCCGTTATCTCAACTGGCTCCCTCATCACCAACGTCACCTGAGGAAATGGCCGTGCGTGCCCAGTATCCTGATACGGCCACGGCTCTTCCCTTAGAAACCTTGTATCCTTGCTGGCCATAGTAGAGGGAATGAGGAAATTTCGCGAAAAATATTTTTTCCCAAACGATTACGAAGTTGTCGGCCCCCGGGAGAGCGACAACATTTTATACTCGCTCCCTCGAATTGTTTGCTGTTAGCGTGGATGCTTTGGAGGCCGGCTTACACTTTCCCTTGCCGCCCATCCTGGAGTGGGTTTTCAGGCAATATTCCGTGTGCCCCAGTCAAGTTACCCCTAACGGTTTTTGTAACATTTACGGCTACCTCTTGACTTGTTACGTGGCTGGCCTGACCCCCTCCACTCGTAGCTTTGATTATTTATTTACGGCCAAACAAGTTAAGGGTGTTGTTAGTTTCGAGGGGAAGAGCAGGATTAAGCTTGTGGAGCTTAATCCCTCAAAGGTAAATTTTTGGCAGAATAGGTTTGTTTGGGTCAGACCTCCTAATCCTTTAGGCATCCCTTATTATTGGACCTCGTTGAATAAGTGCAGCGTCCCCTCCGAGGATGAGCTATCTGCCTTAGACAAGGAGGTAGTTCGGTACTTTGAAAGGGATTTAGGATCACAGTACCTGGCTACCAAGGAGGTCTTTCAAGAGAAAGCGTTGATCCGGGCAGGCTTGTTTGCCCAACCAGTTAGTGGTGAGTAACTCTTTGGGACGGCTAAATTTTTCTTTTTTTTTTCTTTTTTTTTTTATTGACCACCACTTGATGACTTTACCTTGGCTGCTTCATTATCTCTTTTCAGGATCAGAGGCCGACATAGACATTGTAGCCCTTACGAAATCCTGCCGTGAGGGGCAAAGGAAGAAGAGAGAAAAGGATGAGGGTAAGGGTGAGAGAGCCACTAGGACGGGCAAGAGGGCAGTCACCGAAGAAGAAGGAGGGCCTCCCAAGAAGGTCAGTCGATCAAAAAAGTCTCAAGCGGAGGCTCCTGCCTCAGGCGGTAGTTCGGAGGTGCCCCCTCCACACGAGGTCGTTCCTGAGACGTCCATAGTTCAGGCGTCTCCTGCTGCTGCGAGATCCTCTTCAGTCCCCAGCGGTCGGGGAGTACATACCTCTAAGCCTTAGCAAGGCGATGGTGGAGCGTCAGCCGTACCCTGTCCCGAAGCTGTCCCAAAAGCAGAGCTCGTTGTGGAAGAGAGGTCCAGCGTTACGCCGGCCGTTACCATTGCTTCATCTGGGGTTACCGTGGCTGAGCCTCCTCCAACCATGCCTATACCGGCTGGGAGCCTCCCTGAAGGGATAGAGGTAGGCTCATTGTCAGAAGGAGCGGAGGAAGGGAGGAGGCCCTTAGAGGTGCCGGTTGAGGTGTTAGAGCCACCATTGGTGGAGACGGTAAGGCCAGTACCCATGCCTCAGAGAGGAGGACCCCCTATCAGGACCTCGTCCTTGCCGCCCGAATCGTTCCAAGAGGCGATGGCGGATGTACGTCCTGACATACAGGTAGAAGACAGCCTTCTTCCCTCCTTTCATATTGATTTGTCCGGCCCGGGGGACCTTGCTGACGTCCCTCCTGAGCCTCAAGAAGAGTCTCCTCGGGAAGAGAGAACCCCCGCCAATGAAGGCGCCCCGCCCGAGGGTTCTACCCGCCCCTCTTTTTGCTAGATCTTTAATGACATCCAACGTGCTGTTTTGACGGTTCTTCCATCCGAAGACCCTCAAGTTGTGACCCGGGACATGGTAGCCACTTGTGTCGCTAAGGTAAAGACTACATGCTATACCTTTGAGTTATTATCATGTTAACTCCATGCTTTGGTATTTTATCTTTCAGGTCAGTTCTCTTTCTGCCGCTATGGCCTTCGGGTGGTTCCGTGAACAAGAAGCTGCTAAGCAGGAGTTGTCTTTGTTACGAGAGGAAAAGAGAAAAGCAGTAGAGGCGGCAGAGGGAGCTGAAAAAGAAAAAGAGGAACAGATCGGGGTCGTGCTAAGGGTGGAAAGGGAGAAGGAAACGTTAGCGGCTGAGTCCTAGAGCTTGAGGCACGATATGGGCAAGCTGAGAGAGGAGAAGGAGGCGTTAGCTATTGAGGCTCAAGGACTGAGGGAGGAGTTATCTTCCCGGCAGGCACGGTCAGAGGAACTCCTTACCGAAGCGCAGCATGCTCGGATCGAGGCTAAAGAGGCGGTTTCCCGGTTCAAAGAGAGCCCTGAGTTTCGTTCCTCGACGAGCACCTATTACTGGGAGGGCTTTGCCTTGGGTCTGTCCACCTTCGCACGGCGCTTAGCTCGCAGTCATCCTCAGCTTAGCCGGGAATCTCTTCAACAGGTGGCGGACCAGCTTTGCCCTGATATCATTCGCTCTCGAGGAAGTGTGGGCAGCAGCTAGGCCCATTCTTTAACTGACTTTGCTCCTTCTTTCTTTTTTTCCCTTTTTGCGCATGTAAAGAGAAAGTCGGGGGGGGGGGGGGGGGGGGGGGAGATGCCCCTTTTGCTGTGACCCCCTATTTTTTGGCTAATGTATGTACTTGTACATGGTAATATCTAGAGGCGGAAGTTCCTCTGTTACCTCATCGGATGTATACTCTAATGAAACTAATGATATTTTGTTGTACACTACCTTTTTTTTGGCCTTATATCAATGATGTTGACGCAATCTTTGGGAAAGTACCATTTATTTATGTACATGGGGTACCGCCCCATGTTCCCTGAGATATAACTTATACAGTACCGGTATAAGTTCAATATTTTACACAATCCTTACAAGACTTACCTAGGTATGCATAATACTTTTTGAGATTCTTGATGTTCCATGCTCGGGGTACCCGAGAACCGTCTAGGCGCTCCAGCTTGTAACTTCCTTCCCCTAGCTTCTGGGCCACACGGTAGGGTCCTTCCCAATTCGTGGCTACCTTGCCGGCTCCGATCCCCTGGGCCACAGTATTTTCTCATCGCAGGGCTAAGTCCCCCACCTCTAAACTTCTCATCTTTAGGCGCTTGTTGTAGTACTGAGATATTCGTTGCTTTTGGGCCACAATTCAAAGAAAGGCATCCTCCCTAACTTCGTCTACTAAATCCAGAGCGCACCTTCGCTGATCTTCATTGCGCAGATAATTATAATGTTGTATGCGGTAACTGGGTTCTCCCACCTCCACTGGGATTACGGCTTCAGCCCCATAGGTTAGCATGAATGGGGTTTCTCCTGTAGCCACATGGTAGATTGTTCGGTGTGCCCACAGTACACTAGGCAACTCTCCCACCCATCTTCCCTTAGCTTCATCCAACCTTCTCCGAAGCCCGTTCAGTATTTGTTTGTTTTTTGATTTAGCTTGTCCGTTGCTCTGAGGATAAGCGATGGTGGTAAAATGGAGAGCAATGTTCATGTGTTGACAGTATGTTCAGAATGGTGGTGACGCGAACTGTGTCCCGTTGTCAGTGATAATGGCTCTAGGGATTCCAAAACGTGTAATGATGTTTTTCCATAAAAACTGCCGCATCGCGCTGTCTATAATCCGAGCCACCACCTCGGCCTCCACCCACTTACTGAAATGGTCTACGGCTACTATCAAGAATTTTCTCTGCCCGCTGGCTAAGGGGAAAGGTCCTCAGATGTCCATTCCCCATTGGCCGAAAGGTATGGGGTCAACAATGGGTTGCAGTAGCGCGGCGGAAGCATGGATGAGCGTTGCGAATCTCTAGCACTTATCACATTTTCGCACAAGGGTGCCAGCATCCTTCCTCAGGGTGGCCAAAAATACCCGACCCTTAGCGCCATCCCAGCTAAAGCTCGTTTTCCAATGTGAATCCCACATATTCCCTCGTGGATTTCCCTTAGAACGTGCTCCCCTTCCTCTAGCGTTAAACACTTTAATAAGGGATGTGTGAACGACCTTTTATATAGCTGCTGATCAACAATTGTGAAATGTACCGGGCGCCTTTTCAGAGTTCGTGCTTCTGCTTGATTCGAGGCTTTTACATCAGGAAGGATGAAGTCTAAAAGAGGACGCATCCAGTTATCCTCATGCTGTACTTGCATTATATCTAGGGGTGCTGGCTTGTCCACATACTTAACATGGGACTCGTGTGTATGGACGTGCTCGTCGAGGTTCCTTCCTCCAGTACTAGCCAGACGGCTTAGTTCGTCAGCGCGGTGATTACTTTCTCGGGAAATGCCCCGTATGTTAAAGCCTTGAAATTCGGAGACCTTGGTTCGAACCAGCTCCAAGTACCGAGATAGGTGCGGCTTTTTTACTCCATAACTACCTGTGACCTGGTTCACCACCAACTCTGAGTCGCTTTGTGCCTCTAGGTAAGTCGCTCCGGCGGCTTTGGCTAAGTCCATGCCCAACAGCAGGGCTTCGTATTCGGTTTCGTTGCGAGTTGCGCTGAAGTGTAACCTTATCGCATATTCCTCTTGCTCTCCCTCGGGGTTGATCAGTACTACGCCTGCGCCTCAGCCTTCTGAGTTTACAGACCTGTCTACGAACATTTTCCAGACGGACACCTCCCCAAGGGCGTCTGCTGATCCAGGCGTCTCGCCCCCAAAGTCGCATTCTACCAGGAAATCGGCCAAAGCCTGGGCCTTAATGGCTTTGCGAGGCTGATAGCGTATATTGTACTCAGAGAGTTCAACCGCCCACTTGAGCAGGCGTCCTGAGCAATCTAACTTGGAGAGCAGCTTCTTGAGTTGCAGGTTAGTGAGTACCGTGACATTGTGAGACTGAAAGTTAGGTCTTAGCTTACGCACCGCGGTGATCAGGGCGAAGGCAGTCTTTTCAATGGCAGGGTACCTCTTTTCTGGGTCTTTGAGAGTCTGACTTACAAAGTATACCGGGAGCTGTCGTCCCTGCCGGTCGGCTATTAACACTGCGCTCGTGGCGTTCTCTAAGATGGCCAGGTAGAGCCCTAGCTTCTCGTCTGGTTCAAGGGAGGTGATCATCGGGAGGTGCGCCAAATGTTGCTTTAGTTGATCAAAGGCGCGTGTGCATTCCTCATCCCAGAGGAAAGGCTGTTTCCCTCGTAGTACCTTAAAGAACGACAGAGCCTTTTCTGCAGCTCGGCTAATGAATCAATTGAGTGAGGCCATGCAGCCAGCCAGTCTTTGTACATCTTTGGGGCAGCGAGGAGGCCTTAGGTCGAGTATGGCCTGCACCTTTTTGGGGTTTGCCTCGATTCCTCTGGAATTTACAATGAAGCCTAAGAATTTTTCGTCTGGTACGGCGAACGAACACTTTTCCGGGTTCAACTTCATGAGGTACTTCCGAAGGGCCTCCAAACCCTCTCTTAGGTCGGAAATGTGGTCCAACTTACGCTTTGACTTAACTATCATGTCGTCCACGTAGACCTCCATATTGCGCCCTACCTGGGGTGCGAAAACTTTGTTAACCAGCCGTTGGTAGGTGGCTCCTGCGTTTTTAATCCCAAATGGCATCACTTTGTAGCAGTACGTACCCTCAGCTATGATGAAAGCCATTTTCTCTTCGTCAGCCGAATGCAGTTGAATCTGATGGTACCTGGAGAAGGCATCCATGAAGCTGAATAACTCGCAGCCTGCCGTGGAATCCACCAGCCTGTCTATTTTAGGCAGGGGATAAGAGTCCTTTGGGCAGGCTTCGTTGAGATCTGTGAAATCTATGCACATCCTCTAGCTTCCGTTAGATTTCTTCACTAATACCACGTTGGCCAACCACTCAGGGTACAGTACTTCCCGTAGAAACCCGGCCTGAGACAGCTTTTTAACCTCAGCTTTGATGATCTCATTGCGTTCGGTGCAAAAGCTGCGCCTCCGTTGTTTAACAGGCGTCTTATCCTCTCGGACGTAGAGTTGATGAGTGATCACTTTGGGCGGTATTCCTAGCATCTCACTGGCGGCAAAGGCAAAGACGTCCCGGTATTGCCTCAAGAGCTTGCCAATCTCTTCATGCAGATGTCTAGGGAGTGAAGTGCCCAGATAGGTGTAACATCTAGGCCCCAGCTCATACTTTTCCAAAGGCGGAGGGGAAGGATGTACTTCAGGAGGGGAGCCCAACTCGAGTGGTTCGGTTGTCATGACCGCCAGATTGGAGAAGGTATGGTAATACTCTGAGAGCGCGCCGTGCCTCCCTCGTATTGTCATGACACTCCCAGTGTCTGCTTCAAACTTCATTGCCAGGTGGTAGGTAGATACCACTACCTTCAAACGATTCAGGGAGGGCCTCCCCAAGATCACGTTGTAGGAAGAGGGAGCGCCGATAACAAGGAACTCTATCTTGACCGTCCGTTGTTCGTCTTTGTTTCTGAAGGTGGTGGGCAGCGTTATCCTGCCCTGCGGCAGGACGGGTGCTCCGATAAAGCCCACGACGAGGTACGGTGCGGGTGATAGTGCGCTAAGCGGCATTCCCATTTTGTTATAGCATTCCAAGAACAAGATGTCTGCGGAACTACCGTGGTCGATCAGAATTCTACGTACCGTATGTTTGCTGATGTCGGCCGTAACCACAAGGGGGTCCTCTTGCCGAGCGTCCACACCTTGGGCGTCTTCTCTAGTGAAGCTAATACACCGGGGTGCATCCCTGGCAGCGTCCGTTTCCCCGTTCAAGATTTCTGTCCCCTCCTTTGGCGTGGGGGGAGCAACCTTTGGGGCGATGGTGGCAATGACTTTGGCCACCGTGCTCTTGGGACCTTTTTCGTCATTGCTAGCGGTTCGAGCTTTCCCAGTCTTCATCTTTTTTAATGTAGCATATTCTTCCCACTAGCCGGTACGTTCGGCTTCCTTGAGGCGAAAGTTCAAGCCCCGATAGTCTGCCGTGTCATGGGTAGAGACCTGATGATACGAACAACAAACTGGCCTGCTGCCGTCAGATGGAGTACGGTCCTAGTTTTTGGATGGGCCCTTCATTTTTACCTCTAAGAGCTGGCGAGGCACAGGCCGCTGGTTCTGAGTTCGAAAAGTGGGCGCGTTCGGCTTCCTGGCCTATCGGGCACTACCCTGGGGTGGCCTGGGGCGGTCTCTTAACCCTAGAGATGCCTGAGCCACTTCGGTCCTGGGTGTTATCTGCATGACATCCTCTGCCAGGATGTACTTGTTGGCCTTCCGCCATAATTCGTCGACGGTGGAAGGCGGCCCCTTTGCCAATGCGAATTTAAAGCTGGAATTTTGCAACCCATTAATAAAGGCAATGATGGCCGTTTCATCCGACAAGGTAGCGACGTCGATCATGGCTCGCGTAAACCGCTTCACATAACTCCTCAAGGGCTCAGTTTCATACTGTTGCAACTTGAGAATATGCGCCACCGTCCTCCTTCTTCTTTTATTACTAACGAAGTGCCGAACGAACCTTTCGGAGAGGTCCATGAAGCTATCCACAGAAGAATTTGGAAGGAAGGCGAACCAATTTTGTGCGACCCCCTTCAAGGTAGCGGGAAAACATTTACACCAAATGATCTTCAGGGTCTTGAGTTCCATCAAATAGATCGATGTTCGGGACTTTTACCTTCCCTCCCGGAGCTGACAGAATCCGGGATGAGAATGGTGAGTGAGTTCCTGGCACGATGTAGGATGTGGCTAGTCTGGGGGTTCCCCTGGAGTCCCTCCTGGCATGATTGAGATAAGCGCTTGACGTAGAAGCAGTAGCCCCGCTTAGGTTTTGAGCTTGGGTCTGGGGGGATGCCGTGGTGGAATGATCAGGTTCTGGGACATATTCTGCATTGGCGAGTGTATGTGAAAAGAACTGGTGTATTTGCTGTTAGAGCTGCTCAAACTGGCTCTGCATTACTTAATCGAGGTTGTAGCGCCCCCCATGAGCGGTAGATCGACTGGTGTTTGACATGGGAAGGTTAGTAATGCCCTTCCCACAGACGGCACCTATTGTTTCGGGATTTTTTGGTTGGGTTCTTGAGGGTAGAACTGGGCTCAAGTTCCTTGCTTTCTCCTGAGGTTTCTTCCCCTATTTATAGGGGATTATGTGCGTGGGTAGCAAGTAACAGGGGTAGGGTACCGCTTGGTTCCCTCAGCCAATAGGGGTATTGGTGATTTCTAGAGGTGAGGTCACTTAGGTGGGGGTGTCCAAGGAGGCGGTGGTGTCCCCTGGGCCGTATACCGCCTGGTGGAGGTTATGCAGGGAGGCGGTAATGGCTCCTGGGCCCTGTATCGCCTGATGGCAATTATGCAGGAAGGCGGCAATGGCTCCTGGGCCCTGTACCACCTGATGGCAGTTATGCAGGGAGGCGGCTAGTGGCGGTTATGCAAGGAGGCGGTAATGGCTCCTGGGCCCTGTACCGCCTAGTGGCGGTCGTGCAGGGAGGCGGTAATGGCTCCTGGGCCCTGTACCGCCTGGTGGCGGTCATGCAGGGAGGCGGTAATGGCTCCTGGGCCCTGTACCGTCTGGGTGTAACTTTTTTATTCATCAATCACCATCTATAAAAACAAGTAAATCATTCAAAAAATCCATCACCTATTCGATTATACAAATTTGATTCCGCGAACTTCATGGTAACAAAAAATATTGTTAGACGTGATTGTAGTGATAACCAATATGAGTGGATTATGGCTACTTTCTGAAATGTCTCCCCATTTTGAATCCTAAAATATTTAAAGTTAAAGATTAAATAATTTTTATAATGTAACTATCCAAATAGTCCATAAATTTCATGTACAATCAAAATACAATAATAAATTATCAAAATTTTGGATAAAAATGATTGCAATTGCTGTTGTAAACTAATTCCATAATAAAAGAGAAGAAATGCTTGAGTTCAAATCTTCAATATTATGTTCGTAAATCCTATTTAGAAAAGAAAAGAGAAGGTGGATAGGTTTATTAGTCTAGACTGCCACTTGTTGCTTGTCTTACTAGAGATATATTTTGAGTGTGCTATGGGTTTCTATAATGATACTTCTGCAGGTTCATCTACAGAAACCTTGTTACGACTTCTCCTTCCTCTAAATGATAAGGTTCAGTAAACTTCTCCGACATTGTCGGCAGATATTGTGCTATAGTATGGCACATTCACACCATAGGATCAGCGCAAGGATGGTGTGAACATGTGATGTGCGCCCGCGCAATGCTATATGCATATTTTGCCCCATTATTAGGACCACTTAACACTTTACATGCTTGCATATATTTGAGCCATTAATTTTTACAACTTATTGGATGACTGACTAACTATTCAAATTCGGATACTTTTTGGACAATCAGCTTACGACTATTGTGGAGCAATTTTCTGCATTTCAGACAGTTAATGATTGTTTTTAACAATCTATTAATCACAACTGTTAGATTAAATGATAAGAATCCAATAGTCAGATTTGTTGATACAAAGCTTTTTAGTTGACCTATAAGTAAGACAGGCATGAATACGAATTTATATGTTTTGATTTTCCTCTTTTTTTGCTTTTTTAGTCCTTGTACAATAAATTAAAACATTCGTTGTTTGGATTTGTTAGAGCAAAAATGCATCAAAATGCATAGTTTATTGTATCCTAGGAAATATTTTGCCATTTTAGCTCTGTTTATCTAGGAGGAAAAGTAAAATCTTGAATTCATTTTTTGTTGGAAAAGGTTTTCCAGGGAAAATTAACGTTTGATTGAGATTTTCATTCCTTTGTTTTAAAGGAAAACTTGGTTTCGCATTGATATTTCCTTGTATGGTTGAAAAGAAACATTTTTCGCCTATCATCTTACAGTACTACAAAAAAGACGACCTTCGGTAATTACAATAGTCGTTGCGAAAAAATAGTTTGTCATTGTTAAATATATTTTTAACAACGACAATTGTCATTGCGAGGTTGTTGCACATGATCTTGTTGTGAAAGCTCTCGGGCAACGAAAACTATCGTTGCCAAATATAATGCTTTTTGGCTACAACAGTTTTCGTTGCAAAAAGCAAGTTTTATTGGCAACAATAATTGTCGTTATGAAAGACAATATGTTTTGGCAACAAATATGGCTGCTGCCCAAAAAGCTTATCTTTCGCAACAACAATTATCGTCGCCAAAAACTTCTTTCTAGCAACGAGTGATGTTGTCTCCAAACACCTCCTTTTGGCAATGAGTAATGTCGTTGCCAAAGACTGCTATGTTTTGCAACAACAATTGTTGTTGCAAAAGATTATTTTATTTTTCAAGAAAAATTGTCATTGCCATAGATATTTGATATTTCCTAATATCATTCTTACTATATTCTTAAAAGCTATCAAATGTAATTTACATTTTAACTCATAGAAGGTATCTGTTAGAGTATAAAACCAATCCTGGGCCTTCACCCATCAGCTTAAGCTTTTGGGTAAGTTGGTTTCTTGACATAGTATCAGAGCCTTGATAACCAAGAGGTCAGGAGTTCGAATCTCAACAGCCCCCACTTTCATTATTAAAATAATTAAGCACGATGTATAAGGTGGGCCTGTGCATTGTACACGCTTCAAGCCCAAACGGGCATTTGCGTGAGGAGGCATGTTAGAGTATAAAACCAATCCTGGGCCTTCATTCATCAGTTTAAGCTTTTGGGATAGATGGTTCCTTGACAGTGTCTTACATGAAATATTAATGCTAAAGAAAATTCATTTATATGGAAACACTCCAATACAACAAATTGTACATACCTCTACTATTAATAATCCGTACAAACATACAAAATATCCTAATTTATAACACCAGAAGGTATATATATAGCAATTTTAATACAATTAACATATTGTAATCCCAAAACATTATAATCAATGTATTGTAATCTCAAAACATTATATAATTCTACAAAAAATCACATAAAAATTGACATATGTTTTGGTTTTCTTCAAAATCTAGGTGACCACCTAGAGCTTCCAACTTGTAACTCTCAATTTCTTACAACAATGAATATAAAACAAATTAATTGTAAGACAAAGTAACCCAAAGCCACAAAAAAGGTATTACCACACCATGTATCAATGATAAACCAACTACTTTTATAATTACCTCCTGTAGTTAGTGAACATTTCGCATCATGTCCTCCATCATTTATTTCCACTCATTGATCTCATTCTTATGTTTTCGAAAATCCTCCATTTCCTTTTGATGTTCTTCAATGCGTTTTTTTTTTTATTCAATTTCTTTCTCCTAAGATTCGATTTTTGGTGTTGATATTCAACTATATCCTTCAATTCATCTATCCTTATACTTTGTTAAAATTGATGTCGTCCTTTTGTATAGCCTTTCAAACTGGCACCCTTTCCTCGAACATATCCAGATCGAGGACCAAATACAGCAAGCAACATCTCCTCTTGTGTCTAGGGGGCACCTTCTGCAGATCGATTTTGAACTAACTCATGAAGTTTTTCCTATAATTAAAGTAGATCAAAATCATAAATAAGAATAATATATGTTCTAATTTGAACATTTAAATTAATTAAAGCACGTACATGAACTTGTTTAGAGCGATCTTCATCTGCCCACTCTAACACTCCTTCTTCATTAGGGCGTGTGTGCTCAGCAAGCCAAATAACGTCAACAGTGGGCTTATCTCCATTGTTGTTCAATACCTATAAAAATCATGCTTTTATTAAAAATTTATTTTAAAAAAAAAAAATAAAAATACCTGAGTAAAATATGTTACTTTCTTATCAACATGTGCTCAACTTCAGCGAAAGACAAATTACCAATTGTGTGTGTACACCTATTTTTGGAGCGACGATTTTTTGAATTCCTTTTACTGATTTTCTGATTCAAAAAAATGACAATAAAAATAGATGAGTAAAATATATATGACATCACATAACAATTATTTTAACAATGAGACCTTGAACTCTTTTGAGCCAAATAACTCTACAAGGTAATGTCACTCATCAATTGGACAATCTTCAAGAGGATTGTTCAATCATTCTTCATCTGATTTTCCAAATTTTTTATAATGTGTATGCAATCGGGCCTTCTAGCCCGTATACAATTTTTGCATTACATCCAATACAAAACATTGCAATCTTGTAGCCTCCCGATTATCATCATTTTTCAATCCAAAGTAATCCTGACAAAAATATTTAAACAAGAATGAGAAATAACAAAGAAATCATAACCTAAATAGAGACATTTCAAATTATAAACATGGATAAACCTGCACTTTCTTCCAAATAATGTCGCTGGCAATTTGAAATGCTTCCTTATAGTTTTTAACATTCACAGGAACCGATGTTCTAACTACATAACCACAATAATTCACCAATTGTCGTGCATTATCACCAGCTGCTCGCAAAATATCATCAGGTATTTCAATTTGGAGCTTCGACTTTCCACCGCAAGTTTTCATATCCACCACAATGGATTTGTACTTCCCCCTTTCTCCTCTCTTTCTTTTCTTGCTTGTAGTTGATCCTTTACAAAAAACAAATACACAATAAAATTAATTACATTAATATTTTCCACATAACATAAGTCCCAAAAGAAGATTGTGCAAGTTGAATGCAAAGTCAAACAAGGTTACCACTATGCTTTTAACCTACAAGTAAATAACAATAAGCTCGCATGTTATAACTAAAGTTAGGGCCAAATTGAACGGTATCATAAGCAAAAGAAACGAGAGAAAGGAGGCACTAACCAAGAATAATGTGAGGAAATAATTAAGTAATCAATCATCATTACTCAAAGAACAAAGATTATCATCTTCTTTGTTGCCCCTGGCTTCTTTATCATTTTCTTTGATTTTCTTAAAAGTCTCTTTAACCAATTTAATAATATTAGCTCCTCTTTCAATTGAAAACCTAGTTCCAACCAAACAACCGATCTCATCATCATTATCAAGTGGCGTAGATATGTTGCGTAATGTATCAACATCAACCTCATCTTCCTGACAAGCATCATCTTCAACTTTCTCATTCAAGTCATCAATTTCTATTGTCGTCATGCTGTAAAGATCTTGAGGTTGTGTCTTTACAACAATTAACCAGTGATCTACTTGAGGATCTTGCACATAAAAAACTGTTGCACTTGTGATTTAAGAACAAAAGGCTCATTCATCTTTAGCCTTCTTTCTTTGTGAACACTTATTATGCCATATGCATCCACTTTGTATTCCCGATCATGGTGTTCGACATCATACCAATCACATTTGAAAGCAAATACACGATTTTCGCCCCCATTTTGCAATTCATAGACATCTTTCAATACCCCATAGTATTTTTTTATCAAATTCATCATCGCCACGAACCATTACACCACTATTTTGACATTTCCTAGGTTGTTGAAGCTCTACCGTGTGGAATCTAAAACCATTAACAATATACCCATTATACCCTTCACAATGCGTGAAGGATAGCATACTAGGTTATATAGATCTTCACCCACAGGTCCATATTTATGCATTTGCTTCATCTATTAAGAAGAACAAAAATAACTTAAGTTATCTACAAAAGGAAGTTATTCTCATTAAATATACGATTAACATAAATACAGGTACATGGTTGTATATCCATTTTGCAAATTGCTCCTTATGCCTTTTTTCAACATTCCGATGATTTTCTCTTTCTAATTCCAACTTGTGTTCCCTAATAAGATGAACTAGAAGGAATTGAGAATAGTTTGGCATAACAAAGACTTCTACAAATAAATGTATCACAAGTTCCTTAATAAAATCCAAAAGATCATCACAGTTGTGTAGGACAGATAAATGAGTTTGCTCAAAATCCTACAAAGATAGATGATGCTGGGAATTCTTTCCTAGAGGACGACCAATAGATCTAAATATCTCCAAGTCACTGCTTGGATGTGCCTCAACATCACCATCATCGTTTCTTGCTTTGCGATTAAATTTAGTATCAACATCATCCATAAATCTAGAACAAAATGTGAGACACTCATCGACCAAGTACCCCATTGCAATTGACCCTTCTGGATGTGCTTTGTTGTGAACATATGATTTTAAATTTCGTTACCTATTACAACATATTCGTTTTCATGTAAGAAAGCTTTCGCTAAGTCAAATGCAAGAAATAAAAATAATAGGAATAATGTACCTCTCAATTGGATACATCCACCGATATCGAACGAGTCTGGCAATCTTTGCTTCTTCAGCTAAGTGAACCACCAAATGCACCATGACATCAAAGAATGCAGGTGGAAACACCATCTCTAACTTACAAAGAGTGTAAGGAATTTGCTTTTGAAGATCATCCAAATCTTTCAACGTTATATTTTTGGAGCATAAATTCCAAAAAAAGTAACTCAACTCAATTAATGGTTCACACACTTTTCTAGGTAAGCATCCATGAACCACAATGGGAAGGAGTTGTTCAATGAATACATGATGATCATGGCTCTTCATTTGTGAGATTTTATCACCCTTTACACAACGAGAAATGTTTGATAGATAGCCATCAGGATACTTCAAATTCATAAACATTTCGCAAACTACTCTTTTATCATTACAACTGAAGGCGTAGCACGCAGTGGGAATACACACTTTTTCTCCTTCTATAATAGGATGCAGTTCCTTCCTTATTTTCATTGCAACAAGATCAAGTCGAGCTTTTATAGTGTCCTTAGACCTACCCATTGTGTTCATCAATGTAAAAAGGATATTTTCAGAAACGTTTTTCTCTGTGATGCATGACATCAACATTATGAAGCAACTTTAGCTTTCTCCAATAAGGCAATTGAAAGAAAATGCTTTTCTTTCGCCATCCATATAAATTAAAAGTGGGATATCCTGTTTTCTCTTCTTACTCTTACCAAATGGCGCTTGTTTGAATTTCTCATAATGTTTCAACACATCATCACCTGACAAAATTTGAGGAGCCAACCTTATTTCCTCTGTGTTATCAAAAGCTTCGGAATTTTTTCTCCACCTATGATCTTGTGGCAACCAACGCCGGTGACCCATATAACACATTTTGCTATTTATATGACGTGACTCCTTTCTCCAGGACAACGAGGACAAGTGAAATATCCTTTGGTTGACCAACCAAAAAAATTAGCATATGCAGGATAATCATTTATTGTCCACAAAACAACTGCATGCATCACAAAATTTTGTTTTAAGTGGGCATTGTATGTTTCAATACCAACCTCCCAAAGCATTTTTAACTCTTCAATTATTGGTTGCAAATACACATCTATATCCATTCCTGGACACTTTTCACCTCCAGGGATAAGTACTGTTAGCATATATGAAGAAGATTTCATGCATATCCATGGAGACAAATTATAAGGGATGAGTACAATCGGCCAAACACTATGTTCTGTGTTTCTATAAGGTTGGAAACCATTACAAGCTAAGCCAAACCTTACATTACGAGCATCTTATGCAAATGAATCATAAATCTCATCAACTGATTTCCAAGCAGGAGAATCAGCAGGATGTCTTATTACCCTATCATCTATCCGATCCTCTTTATGCCATTGCATATATTTAGCAGTCATACTTGACACATAAAATCTTCAGAGTCTAGGAGTAATTGGAAAATACCAAAAAGTTCTATAAAAAAATGTTTTTTCCTTTAGGCCTTTTCTTTCTTTTCCACCTTGACAGGTGGCAAGAAGGACAATCCACTGTGTCAATGTGCTCCCCCTAATATATCATACAATCATTTCTACAAGCATCAATCTCAACACATTTGAGGCCTAAATCTGTAATAATTTTTCTGGCCTCATAATATGATGTAGGAAGTTGTAGACCCAATGTGTCGTTTTGAAATCGGAGCAAGGAAGTGAATGAGCTATCACTCCAATTGTTAAGGCATTTCAATTGAAGCAACTTCACCAAATAAGTTAACTTTGATATTTTTTTACCCTCAATGGTTAATGGGTCTTGGTGCTCTTTTAATAGGCGATAAAACTTTGCCGCCTCACTATTTGGAAGTTGTTGACCCACGTTTGGCCCAATATCATCATGTTTACTACCTATATTACGGGCATATAATCACGAGCAATTGTATCAGCACTATTATGTTCATCCTCAGAATTTGAGTTCTCAATATCATCAAATTTTTCACCATGTAAATTCCATATGACGTATTGTTGAAAAACTCCATGCCTCAATAAATCATATCGAGCATTACATCTTTCTTTCATAGAAACATTTCGGCATTTATTACAGGGGCATCTAATCTTGCCATGATCATGTAAATCTAAGGCTTCATATGCAAAGTTAAGAAAACTATTAACACCGAGTAAATACTCGCATGTTCTTCGATCTTTTATTTTCATCCACTTCTTGTCTACCATCACGTCCTAAAATCATTATAATAATGCAATTTAACATGTATTTAAGTACTAAGAGAATAACTACCACTAAAGTAACCACAAAACCAAATTATAATATGATAAATTATTAGGCGTTTAGTAGCTCCCCTTCTTCAATTTCATTAGAAAGGGGGGTATTAGGTTGTAATAGACTTATGCCGATATAATTGATTTCGAGGACTAAGTACATGTAATTCATCAACTCTTATAAAAAGAGGACTTTTTAGACATCATTTGCATAGAAAAATCAAGCATGAAGAACCCCTAAAATCATCATGAGCAAAGCAAAAAAAATTTAGACCCACAAGTTTATTAAACAAGAACAACAAAATAGACACTTACAAAATATGAAAAAAATCATCATTTGCTAGGGGACTGGAGGTAGGAGGGTGGGTTTTTTTTTTTTTTAAATATGAAAAAAATATTATAATTAAATTTAGGTTATTTATATTTTAGTACTCCATATTTCTAAAAATAATAAAAAAGTTCATAATATTTTTAAACTAGTAAAAATGTAAATTATAATAAGACCCCCTGGACTTTACAGTAATCATAAAACATCCCCTGCAATTTTAATTTCAAAAAATAACCCCCTTAATTTTGTAATTAAGTACAATACACGGCCCTCCCACTTTTGATTGCAAAAAATAGTCTCTTGAACTTTGTTATTACACACAACACACCTTTTAAACATTAATAAATTTAAAATTAAACAAATTGAAATAAATTATTGAAAAATATTTTTTGGAAAAAGTATGAAAAAATATAATAATATGTTTAAAATTTATTTTTCAATGTTTTAAAAAATAATTTCTGTATTTATTTTTAATTTTTAAATTTGTAAATTTTTTTAGTTTTTTTGACATTAAAAGTACATGGGATGTGCCGTAGTTAATTGCAAAGTTCATGGGGTCTTATTATATCATAAAATTTTCTTCAATTCATGTTTTAGAGGATAAGAGAGCAAAAAATAAGAATGGAAGTAGGAAAGAGAAATTGAAAAGTGGGTTTTGGAAGGAATGAAAATTGGGTAAAAATATTATTATTTTAGTTTGAGAATTAGAAAATATTATATTACGATAAAATTTGTAAATTTATTACTTAGTTGTCTTAAAGTTTTATAGTAAGATTGATCAAATTTTAACGAAAATTATTAAATTCTGACATGTGATATTTAAATTTAGTAATAAAATCTTAAAATTTATTACTTAATTATCTTTTTTTTTTAACACTTATTTTTTATATTGTGAAAGCTAGTAATGGTGGCAACTTTTAATTAATAAACTTGTGAAGAATAATATATATTTGGCAATGATAATATAATGTCGTGGTTAAATATCATGATTTTCTCCAACGTCCGCTAAAAGTAGTTGCTAAAGTAGCATTTTTTGCAACGAAAATTCTTGTCGTCGCCAAATACATGCTTTTTGGCATTGATTGATCAATATCGCTGCTAAAGACAAGGTCTATGGCAACGAATTATTATTTTCGTTGCGAATAAACAAGTTATGCTTTTGCAATGACAGTATATGTCGTCGCAAAAAAATACATTTTTATCAACAGATTATATTGTTGTTGCCAATAATTAATTTTTAGCAACGATATTTTTTTGTCGTTGCAAAAGATTAGTATTTGCCAATGACTTTTATCAGTCGTTGTTAAATCCTGTCGCGAAAAATTCATTTTCTTGTAGTGTTATTATAGGACGATATAAGTAGCAATATAACATATATAAAAAGTAATATAAAAATTTAACTAAAGAAGCTATACAAAATAGAAAAATTATCTCTTAGGTCTCCTAAAATTTGAGCATTGAATATCTAAGTGTCGTATCATTTTAATATATATAATAAGATATCTTAAGATATGAAATTTTATCACATTGGTATACTCTATGTCAGAATCTGGTGAATTTTTGTTAAAATTTGGCTAATTTCCATCAGAACTGGTGTGATATATACTAGGACTGTATATACATATATATGCTATGCCAGTTTTTTTCTAAAAAATGTTGCGGATTACAAAAGAGTTAGACGCGTTCTGACAAAAAATACATATATGTTGTTTATAATTACACTGTTAAGAGGCATTTTAACAACAATAAGTGTATACTTTCAACAACTGGGCATATATATAAAACACCTAACTCATAAAACGCCCACCTTACATAAAACACCCACCTTGCCCAAAACGCCCACTTTACATAAAATGCCTACCTCATAAAATGCCTACCTTATATAAAGCCCAGTATTATACGGCAAGGAACCAAGCGACATAGTAAAGCATATTTATCCCCCAAAAGGAAAAAGTAAGTCACACTTGTTACCTTCTCCTCCCATTTAAAACACCTAAGCCATTGTTTTCTTCCTCTATAAAAGGCAAGGAAGAGGAAGAAGAAAGGCAAGCCTAAAAACGAGAAGGGAAAAGGGGATCTTAGTAATCTCTCCATAAAGGTTGAGTTTAGCTTATCCTGGCTTACCACATACATCGCAAGCATAATTGGAGCCGTCTGTGGGAGGGATTATAAATATGGTTGGATCACCGGGATCCTTGGATCCCTTAACCCACCAAGAGGAAATGGAGCAAGTCCCAAGGAGCCAAATCCAAAATATACAAGCCACCTTAGAACTACTAATGGAAAAATATTCGGAAAAAAGACCCAAAAAAAAAAAACCTGGAATTTAGAGATGAAGAATAAAAAAATAAAAAAGGAACATAATGACTTGTAAGAGCAAAATGAATAGCGAATTTAAAGGAACCGCACCTCCATAATACAGATAAATCAAAAGCAGCGTATCATGACAAGAAAGCTTCGAAAGACGTGAGAGCGGATCATGATAATATGAGGTTGAGGCCACAATCAATATTAATACTGGGCATAGGGATCAACAAGAAGCTATTCATTCTTTAGAAAAAAGTGAAGACCTATCAAGCTTCAGAGGTCCCGGTTATGCATTCTCCTTTTTCAGCAAGAGTTTTATCTTTTCCTGTAGAAAAAGTAAAAGTTTTGAACGGTTCCATAGATCCTGAGGATCATCTATCGGGTTTTAAGTCTAGGATGTAAACACAAAAACCCTCAAAAGAAATATGGTGCAAATGCTTTCCAGCTACCTTAAAAGGGGTAGCTCAATCTTGGTTTTCCTCTTTGCCTCCCAATTCAATTGACGTTTTTCCGCAATTAGCTAAGCAATTCACTTGTCATTTTGTAAGTGACAAACAAAGAAAGAAAATGTCAACTCAATTGATGCAGCTACATCAAAATGTTTTTAAGTCTCTATGAGATTTTGTTAGAAGATTTAGAGAAATGATTGATATCCTAGGGCTAGTAGATCAAACAGCAATAAGTGCCTTTGTCAATGGATTAAGAAATTCTAACTTCAAGTTCGCTTTAGCCTAAAAACAACCAGAAACAATCAATGAACTATGGGGAAAGGCAAATAAATACATATAACGAAGATGTAATGAATGCGGCAGGAAAGTTACAATTGGGAATCACAGGAAAAAAATAAAAGGAAAGAAACAAAGTGTCTCACTTTGCAAGACCGAGGCCACCTGCTTAAAATTTGAACCCGAGAATATAGGAATAATGACCTACTGGACCCTCAGCTTATGAAATTAAAGCAAAATCATACAGGATGTCTTACAAATTGAAAATACCATTTAAAATGAATGTTAAACGCCAATGGTGCGATTACCATTGGTTTTATGACCACACAAATGAAGAATGCAGAGCCAGGAAAAAGCAAGCCCATGATAATCAAGCTAAGTAAGAATAACAACAACAAACTCAATGCGTAGAGGGCTCCCGCTAATGCAGGGTCCCTGGGGGGGGGGGGGGGGGGTACGCAGCCTCACCCTTTAGGGTACTACCCCAAAGGGAGGCTGTGCCTGAGGGCCCTCGACCTAAAAAGCATAACAACATATGTGCATAATAGCAACTGTTTTCTCTATTTTGTTTCAAGCTTTGTGTGTGTGTGTTGCCATAAATGTGAAAACAAAACAATCGTGCAAAAGAGACTCACCGCGATTAGAGAGTGAGCCTAATTATGAACTGCACATATTTGACCTTAACCACTCACAATTTTCAGAGAAAAGGCTGTGATATGTTGGTGTATCTAAGTTTGGTTATACCATGAGTTCTGCTTACACTTCAATTAAGAAGACTTTATTAAATGTTTTTGTAGAATTTTACATATTTTTATTATAGGAAATTAAAAAGATATGGACCTAACTCAAGTGGAAGTCGTAGTGATGGAGTAGGGCCCACAGACACCTTTCTCGTGCACTTAAAAGTTAGGAACTAGGTGGAGATGAATACAAGAGCTCAACAGTCCGCTTACAAGCCCAAGTCAATCAGGTTTTGAATCCTAGCACCCTTGACTTATAATAACTTGAATAAGTTTAGGTTTGACAAGATTAAGATGGAGCAAATCATATTCAGGTTACTGGGTTAGGACCAATGTAATCAAGGGACAAGCCATGGCCATCAAAGCCCTAATCAATGGCGGCAACAACAACAACAGTCCCAATGCCACAGGGGCTCCCACAAGAAGCAGGGCCTGGGGGGTGGATGTACGCAGCCTTCCCCCTTCCGGGTGGAAGAGAGGCTGTTTTCGAGGACCCCTATCCTGAAGAAAAGCCCTAATCAATGGCACAAACCTAAATTCACCTGACTTATTAAGCAGTGACAGTAGTATTATAAGACCAATGCAACTAAGGGACAAACCTTAACCGTCAAAGCCTTAAACTAAAGCCTTAAATCTCAACTTGTCAATTTGTGGGAATAGATTAAAACGGGAAAGTCATACCTAAAGCCCCAGAACTGTATTACTATGAAAGTAAGTACAGTAGAGATCTATGTTATGCTATGCCTAGCCAAGTTACGCTACTCCTAAGGAAAAAGCACAAGTGTGCTATAAAAGAAAACTTGAAGAAGTTTTGTAATGAATGTATGTACTACTTTGACTGACGTAGAGGCCTTTATTTATAAAACACAAGAAATAACAGCTGCTCCTTCATTCCTGGCAACTCCACCCACGTCTGGCCACTAAGCTTTCTTTTGCGTGCCCAAATCTTCAATGAATGTGGCCCAAATTCAGTATTGGAGGGAAATCCTTGGTGGCTATGTCCAAATTCTTAGTGAAAGTCTCTTTTAGAAGCCCCATGTTCTCTTTGATTAAGCTTTATGCCCAAGTAATTGAAATTGCGCTCCAAGTGACTGGCTCAATCTTGGGAACCACGTGCTTTGTAGCCTTCCTAAGAGCCCCTCAAGCTCGAGCTCACTTTACCCCTCGACCATGTAAAGCCTCAAGTGGCTAATCCCCTTATCAAGGGTAATTATTCTATCAGGATGCTGGGCTCGAGATGCCGTTATCTTAGAACTTAAAGGCCTGACTCCCCCCGAGAAGACCATCACGTGGTGGCCACGTGGCACTTTATCCAGAACTGCGTCATCCCAACTCCCTTGAAATTAGGGTGTAATCAAATCCCTCCCCCCCTATCCATTGGTAAATTTAAATTTACATCAGGTAAAAATTTACCTGATTTGACCCTCACCTGCTACTGGGAGCTCGAGAGAACATTGTACGTTGCTTGCTTTTCCTTCCCGCGTGTCTACGAACTGGAGAGTTAGGGCTTGAAATTCCCACTTTCTTGCTCTGTTCTCTCTATTTTGTTGTCCATTAAGCGCTTTTGCGAATTCTCGCATCTGTTCTTAAAAAACTGAATTCTTGACTCAATCTGTTTTTCCTCCTTTGCTTCCTTCTAATTAATCAATGGCACAAATCTCATTCGCCATTTCTGCTCCCCCTCCTCAAGTAAACAGTCCCATTGTGCAACTCACACGCTTTCTCCAATCTAACCCTTTGATAATCTCTTATGTTCTTCAAAGCCTAGCTGATCTTAATGTTTTCAAAGAGGATCTTTCTTAGCTGCCAGAGGATGATTCTTCATCAAACCTACCATTTTGTGCCCTAGGGCCAATCTTTGACCCATCCCACGACATTTCCAGTCATGAGGAATTGTTTCCAGATACTGACAAGTCTCATCTTCTTCATGCAGTCTTTTTAGGTCATTCTTGGGGAGGATGGCGCATTTGCAAGGAAGCGACGGCTTTCAAAGGACGGACATTTCTGACTACGAGATACCTTGAATGGGTAAATGGACCGATGGTGACCTATGGCGAGAAATGAAACCAATTGCACATCCATTCAGCTTTCTACCATCGCCTTTAGGTATGATTTTCCCATTGTAACAACACTGACTTGCTGTTGGATTACTTATTATAACGCTTTTGTCCTCCCTGAGGGATTTCTAGGAATCACTCTAGAGGACATTGCGACCCTAATGGATCTTTTCTCTGGAGGAGAAGAGTTGCCCCTTATTCTTTTATTTCTTCAAATGCAGAATCTTTTGCCTCCTCCTTCTATGTCACAGATCTACCTGGAGGCTATGAGTCTTTTGTTAAAAAGTTTGTAACAGAGGACCATGACTTTAGGCAAGGTTCCAAAGAGCAGGAGGTATGCTTCTACTTGTTTTGGTTAAACAAGTTTTTCTTAGCAAACTCTTCCAACTCAGTCCTTAAGTTCCTTAGGACCATAGCCATCAACCTAGCTTTTAGTAATGGCCCTTTATCCTTGCGACCATTGCTTTGGCCCAGGTATATGGTTAACTTAGAGATATCATAGCCAAAAACTATGCTGTCCACATAGGTGCTCCCTTGTGGCTGGTCCAACTTTGGGCCCAAGCCTATTTCCCTTATTTGTGCCCCAAAGGGCCTTACGCTCCCACAGGTGAGGGGTTTATTATTTTGGCAAGTAGTTTGCTCGTTGTGAGGTCCAATTGTCTTTAGGATGGTCATTTGGCCAATGCCTAGAGAAACTGATGTTCCCTCAAGACAGGCAAGGGACACAATGGACCCCCTTCAAGAGAAGGATTCTTGGTCCTGAATGGTTCAAGAAACTGGATCTTCACGATGATGTCTCAGTAGACATCAACTCCAAAATCTGGCAAGCAATTTTATGCCCCCAGGATTTGTACTTTTATCACCAGACTCAGCCTGGTGTAGAGACACGTAGGCCTGGGTTATTTGCCAGGCAATTTGGTATGGTCCAAAATATGCCTTTTCTAAGCCTAAGGACCAAGAACCTTTGGTGGGCCAAGAGAACTTCTCTTCAACCTGCACAGCTTCGGGAGCTTCATGGCCTAAACTAGGAAGTCAGATCCCTTTATGGGTACCCTGTGGCTTGTAGGTACATTCCATGTGTCACACCACGTTACTCAGCTTGGTACCAAGCCTATTGGTCCTCCTTGAAAGCCAAAGACGTCAAACAATAGTTTATGCCTTTGTCTGAGCTTGCAGGTCCTAGCTCAGGGAGAAGCTAGCCAGTCAACGTCAGGCCAACCCCGCAAATGGCACAATCAGGTAAGTAACCACTTCTGAAGCATGCTTTAGTCTTTTAGTTGTTTGAATCAAAGACTGATCTCTATTTATTTCTTTTACATGAACTGTCCAGGCAATGCCCACGAGGGCTAGGACTAGGAGCTTTACTCAAATGCTACTAGAGGAGTCCCCTCCAAGCACCTCTTCACCAGCCCTCGAGGTTGGTGGCTCAACAAAGAGGAAGAACGATGTTGCTTCTCCAACTCTCCCTACTACTGTAGAAGAAGAAGAAGAAGAGGAAGAAGCAAAAGAAGAAGAGATACCTATCTCGCAATTAGTGAGAAAAAGAAAAGCCAAACTCCCTATACTAGATGTGTTTGCCTTTCTCCATTGGTGCTCTCATTTATCTCCGTCAAGGCAGCTTCTAACATGACCTTTTGCAGCCATAGGAAGAGCCAACTCCATATATTGTAAAAATACCAAACTCTCCATCTCGAGAGACTGCAGCAAAGCCCCATCAGGACATTGAGCCAATAAGCTTGAGTACTGGAGAAGAAGGTGATATAGCTATCTCAGTTATGGAGCCAATCCCAAGTCCCCACCTCTGAAGAGGTTTCCTTCTCAGCTATCTTAAGCCAAGGTCTCATGCAAGCCCCCTTTCTACTTGTAGATAACCCAATCTCTACTGAAGGGATTGCCAAAGGTCAAGGCCTATCCGGTTTCCCAATTCTTGATGTTTCAAACCATATTTGGTTCTAACACGCAAGCCATGTTTTTCAGAAGTCTCTCTCGAGGAAGGTATATTAGTGGCTGAAGAGTTAGCACCAGTCCCAACAGTTGAGACACCTGTTGAAACTTCAAGGATGGATTTACCATCAGAAGCTCCCTTTGCAGCAATGATAATAGATGCTCCTTCGCCTCCAACTAAGGCCACTGATATAAAGGATTTACTTTTAAACTTGGTTGGTTGCTCACTATAGTCAAAATCTTGCCTAACTTTTTTGTTGTTATCCTTTTGCAGGTTACTCATCCTAGAACCATTCCTTCTTCAAGGATAGGGGAAATGTCTTCTCCTTCAAAGAGGTTTGGAGCCAATGGTAAATTGGTTTTCCAGCAACTGGACCAAGAATCTCCCAAACTCCACTAGCTGAGAGAAATCACACATCTCCCTATTTTAACCTTGACTGAGGAGGCCACTTTTTAGGAGGCTATTTTCTTAGTAAGATCCCTGAACAAAGTCCAAAGGTGGCTCCCTCTATTGCCAGGGAACTTGAGGCCCTTGAAGAGGTATTCCTGAAAGTGAACCATCCTTGCCATTCTTCAGAGAAAACGGCTTTGCAAAGATGCCATTACAAACCTTGGGTGTTCAGCTAGCCTAAGTGGCCTGCAGCTGTTATTTGAAGAGCTCCAAGTAGCAAGAAGGATCTAGGACCATCAAGCTCAAGGGATCAAAAGTCTAGAAGACAAGATCCATCATCTAGAGGAGAGGTTAAGTCACCTTAAAGAAGAGCTACTCTCGTTGAGACAACAACATACCTCCTAAGGTTCAGTAGTTGGAGGACTCGAAGAGGCCACCATGAAGGCTCATAGGAACAATTAAGCTCTTCAAGAAGTGGCCCTTTCACTTGATTGTGAATGAATGACACAACCAACCAACTGTTTTCAATAGAGGAATCCTCAATTAGGATTAGGATGCAACACATTTGATATTTTTAGTCCTTGCAAAGAAATTTTAGCTGTACAAGTTACTTGTAATTTTTCTTTTATACATAAGCCATGTACTCTTTTCACAACTAATGAAATACGCATTTGGTTTAATATGTCTCTCATACTGGTAGTTCTTTTCTTTTCTTTTTGTCTTAATTTAAGGATCATGGGGCTGATCCTGCAAGCACTGATGTTGAAACTGAGCCCATAGTTCTGAGAATCTATACTTAAGGACTTCCTTATTAGAATCCCAGATTAGTGGCACATATTTCTTTAAGAACCTACCACTGGTAGCCCTTAGGTGACTCCTTCCATCCAATTCTTAGAGCAGGTAGGTATTACCTCCAAATACGTCTATGACCCTGAATGGGCCCTCCTAATTTGGGGACCATTTCCCAAAGACTCGATCCTTTTGGCTAATGGGTAAAACCACTTTTTAGACGAGATCCCTTAATTCAAAAGACCTAGGTTTGACCTTTTGTTGTAAGATTTGGTAACCCTCTTCTTCTAAGTTTCCAACTTATGAAGGGCATCTAGCCTTACTTGGTCTAAATTAGCAAGCTCATCCATCATGGACGACTCATATTCAAGTTCAGAAAACTTTCCTTGATGAGCTAGCCTAATTGACTGTATCATGACCATACGTCAAATGAAAAGTAGTTGTCCCAATTGCATCTTGTTTAGAGGTTCAATAAGCCCAAAGGGTGTTTAGTAGCGACTCAAGCCACTTCCTAGGATTATTCTCTATCATCTTTTCAATGTTGGCCTTTAGAATCCTGGCCATTTGCTTGAGCATAATAAGGTGTTGAGCTCAGGATCTCTATGTTGAAACTCTTGGTAAACTCTTTAACCTCAGCCCCGTTAAACACTCTAGCCTTGTCCACTATAATGGTTTCCAGATACCAAACTTATATAGGATGCATTCTTTGATGAACTCAATCACGTCTTGCTGATTGATATTCCTATATGGATTGGCTTCCACCCATTTTGTGAAGTAGTCAACAGCCACAAGAATATAAGAGTGTTGTTTACTGGAAGGAGGGTTAATCTCCCCCATGATGTCATTACCCAACCCACTTTGTGAAGTAGTCAGCACCAAGGACTCTTAGCACATGTCCATGTCTTTGGCATGCTTTGCATTCCTTGGCATACTTTATGCAATTATTTATCATTGATGACCGGTAGCAGCCATAACTCTTGATGAGCCGAAGCATTTTGTTGCCAGCTAGATGGGATCCACATATATCCTTGTGGGCTCCTATCATTACTGGCATTACTTCATCCAAATCGAGGCACTTGAGAAGCACTCCACTAGCATCTCTTTTATATAACTCGCCAGACGCACAATCTAGATAGAACCTGTGAGCTCTCATTTTCATCTTTCTGTCCTTAATGTAATCTTAAGTGTTCTTAAAGTAATCCACCAAAGGCTTCCTCCAATCCTTTTGTTGACTTAGGATAGTTTGATTAGCCTCATAGTACTCCAAGTGTCTACTTGGTGTATCTCCACCTATGAGGATAGAGGACTCAATGAACTCGATGTCATGATATAGAACCTTAGTCTTGATGACCATGGTTTCTTCATAGCAAGTTCTAGGCAATTTGTACACAAATGCCAACTGAGCCAAGTTGTTGGCTGCCTTATTATGTTCCCTGGGAATACTTTCAAACTGTACACCGTCGAATTTACTCAATACCTTTTGTACTACTAATAGGTATCGATTCAAGGTATCACTCAAACATTGAAATTTTTCTTTTACTTGTCAAATTACCAACTGCAAATCCCCTTTGATGAAAATATTGAAAAATTGCATTTCTAAGAGGGTTTGAAGGCCAATTATCAACACCTCATACTCGGCCATGTTATTGGATTATTTACCCACCAAGGTGACAGCCAATTTAGTGATGATCCCATCAAGGGATTCTATCACGATTCCAACTCTAGCACTTGAATTTGTACTCGAACCATAAAAAAAAAGGTTTCCAAGGAGCTAGTTCTACCACTAGAAGCTTTTCTGCCTTATTGTTTAAGCCAGTATGGATTTTTGGGTGGTCAGCTTAAAAGTCTGCTAAAGCTTGTCCTTTCACCGACTTTTGTGAGACATAAACCAACTCAAACAAAAGTAGAGCTAAGCTCCACTTATTCATTCTCCCTCTTAGAAATGGTTTATCTAGCATGTACTTGAGGACATCTGTTTGGGCAACCACGTATATAGTAAGCGCCAAGAAATCATGTCTCAATTCTATTGATGCATAAAACAATGCTAAACACAATTTTTCAATTGGGGAATACTTTATTACACATTCATTCAGGCAATAGCTAAGGTATAACACAACCTATTCAAAACCTTGCTCATTGTCTTGCACAACCAAACAACCAATAGATTCCTCAGAGGCAGACACATAGATCTTCAAAGGCTTGCCCTGCTTTGGCGGAGTAAGTACTGGCGGCCTTATCAAGTACTCCTAGATGGCCTCGAATGCTGCTTGATGTGGCTCCTCCCACTTAAAGTCCTTTTCAGACTTGAGTCTTAGCAGTGGAGAAAAGACTTTCATTTTCCCTACGATATTCGAGGTAAATCGTCGTAGGAAGTTAACCTGCCCAAGGAAGCGTTGAAGCTCCTTTTTTAGGGTAGTTTGGCATGTTAGATGGCCTTAATCTTATTAATATCTACATCGATGACCCTTTGGTGCACCAGAAAACCAAGAAAGTTTCCAGCTCGTATGCCAAAATCACATTTTAAGGTTATGGGCCCTCATTCTAAGGAACGTGCTCCTCAAGTCCTCTAAGTGTTTGACTTGGGATTTTGATTTAACCACGATGTCATCTATATAGACTTCCATGATCTTTCCAATGAGGTCGTGAAAGATCATGTTCATGGATCACTAGTAGGTGGCTCCATCGTTCTTCAAACCAATGGGCATAGCCACCCATTCGAACGTCCCTATCGACCCAGGATACCTAAATGTTGTTTTATGAGTATCCTCTGCAGCAATCATGATTTGGTAGTACTCACAATAGGCATCCACAAAGGACAAAACCTTATGCCTCGAGGCTGAGTTAATGAGCACATCAATAATAGGCATTAGATACCCGTCCTTCTGGATGGCTACATTTAGATCTCTAAACTTAATACACACCCTGATTTTCCCATTCTTTTTAATGATGGGAACAATGTTTGCCAACCACTCAACATACATGGCAGTTCTGATAAATTTAGCCTTTAAGAGTCTTTCAATCTCTTCCTTAACCAAATCAATTACTTCTTAGGACATCCTTCTCTGGGCTTGAATGATGGGTTTCGAGCCTGGCTTAATAGGGAGCATATGATCCCAGGCAAAGCAGTCCTTGAATTTGTGAAGCAAAGTTAGGTGCTACTCTCTTTGCTCCTCAAAAAGTAGAGTGCTCAAATACGTAGGTCTTGGGTCTTCTGTTGAACCCAAATTAACCTTGAAGATGGGTTCCTGGACTTCAGACCTTCAACCCTCCATTTTGGCTGGTGTTGCTCTTATGTCGGAGAGTTCCAACTCTTTTTCTTGTGTTGTATAGACATAGAAACCATTGAATGGCTACTAAGTTCAAAGCAGATCCTCAGCATGCCAAACCACGAGCCTTGCTAATGATGAGGAAATGGCCTCCTGGGCCATCACTAGGAGGTCCAGGTGCCACAGCATCAAGGTTTCGGAGTGCCCTGGAAGTCCCCTTCGTCGAGAAGGGCTCTCATGCTTCCCTAGTCTTTAGACTTGAGACCCATTTGACCAACCTCAACTTCAGTCGACTGTCAAGGATGGCTATCCTGTCCTACTATAGGACGGATTGTGGAGTGGTCCTTTTGATGTCTAGAGGTCCAACACAATCTTCATCGAATTTTGCCTCGGCGCAGTTGGAGCAAGCCATGAATTGCCTATTATCTGCCATAATAACCTCATACTTGTCATGGTTCTAGAAGATGAGCAACTGGTGAAGTGAAGATGGAATACAATAATTGGCATGCAGCTAATCCATACCAAGCAAAACATTATAGCTTGAGGTAGTTTCCACCATAAAGAAAGTTGTCAGCTTGCTCAAGTCGCCATCAGTTAAGTTAATCAGGATGAGTCCTTTAGATTTGATAGTAGCTCCAGAAAAGCCTCAAATTACCACATCTAAAGTAATTAATTCTTCTCGAGACTTACCAATGACCCCTAACATATATGAAGGCATGTTGATAGCTATGCCATTATCCACCAAAACCCTGTTCACCAAAATGCCATCAAATTTGGTCTTGATGTATAAGGGCTTGATGTGCTTATTAGCAATGTTAGGCCCGTCAAACATCATCTTCACTATGTCAAGTGTGTCATTAGACAAATTGGATGTTATAGCATTAACCTTAAAGACAAAGGGTTGAACATAACTTTGGTGGCCGCTGCTTCAGCTACGAGCTCCACTTGAGGCTCCTCGTCTGATGCTATCGCATCGCCCTCAAGACCTTCTTGGGCATCAGCTACCATGAACTCCAAGAGAAGGAGCAAGGTGGTTCTGACATCAACCTTTCCAGGAAGCGTCTCGAATTGAATCTGGATCCTTTCGTCTACTCCCTTCTCAAGGCTATCAACCATGGATGTATCCTGATTCTGTTGTTGAGGACTACCATTAACTAGAATGTCCTGTTCTTGTGGTTGGTCCCAAAGATCAACCTTTTGTGTTTAAGACACCTCCATAGGTTGGGGGAAATCTTCTTCGTGAAAATCATTCTCGACATGAAACCACGTTGGTTTGACACGGTTCATACAGTCCACCAAGTTAACGCTGAGAGGGGAGTAGTCCTCCTCGTCCTCATCAGATTTCAATACTAGGGGGTCCTTGGCAAGCTGGTCCCACCAAGATTCTCACCCTCAGATCATGAAGAACTAGCCCATCTCTTAAGCTCCTTGCGAGCTGGCCCTTTTCTTGTATTAAGAGGTTTGGACTCTACCATTGGACAAGATCTATATGCTCGGTTTGCTTTCCCTTCTATACCCTGGCCCCTTCTTAAGAAAGCTTAGCTAAGCAAGTATCAAGCAAAGTCCTCCGCTAAGCTGCCATTTTGTGCAGCTACCTTCCTCTCTGGGTTCGAGGAAGGTTGGAAGGGCTAACTACCTCTTGATTGAGGTGATTCCTCCTCCAGACATTGCCAAACCTAACACCAGAAGGCTAACATCCTGACTGCCATGGTACCAGACCAGTGTCCACATCCAATAGAGTGTACTTTGGACTCCTCTTAGGATGCCCTATCCTCATGATGGCCTAAGTCTTTGAGGGAGAATCCTTGACATGGTCACTTCTTTAACATCCCTTAGATGGCATCTTTAGTCCTAAAAGAGGGTCAGTGGGGGAAACATACTGAGGAAGCAACATGAGTTTCCTCATTGCAGCTTGTATTTTCCTACAGCATTACCGACACTTTGTGTATGACATCCTTTTTAGATCGTAAGATATTTTCTCTCAACTAGTTAGGCTTTGAGAGGATTCCTGGTTGCAACTAATCTCCATAGCCAACTCTTCTTCCATAGATAGTGTAATGACGGAGTTATCGTGGAGCTCAATCAACAAATTCTTAAAAAAGGCAAACCTGTAGGTAGGATGGAGTTCAGTGATATGGCAATGGCATATTCCATCATCAAGTGTGCGAACCAGTCTTGGGAATCCCAATATTCCTGCAATGACCAACCACTTGAAAAGGTGGTTAGCCACTCATGCCTTCTGATTGTCACTGAGAACTATTTTTTCTCTTGCGCAGGGAAAAAGGGTTAGTCCAGACACAGCAGGGCTAACCTAAAGAATACTAAGGACAAAGCCTTTATCCAGGCTCATTTTTCACTCTCCCAGGAAGATCAATTCTCTTGTCTCTATGTCATTTTGAACCATGTTTCTACAGATTGCGCAGTTCCTCGTTGAATGGGTCAACGAACTGTGCCACTTATAGTATACATTTCCCTTGTAAGAATTAGGGTTAAGTTTTCTATGCTTACCCTTAATCTTGAGTTTATTATTTGCCTCAAGCCAATCAAATTATTACATAAGCTCTAAAGAGGTGATCGAGTATTTTCTCAAGTCTTGGGACTGATAAGACTTCCTGGCTTTAATATCCTTCTTGACCAAAGATTACAAACCAAAGGAGGCCCTTTGACGTATTCAGCAACGTCAATCTTGTATGGTGTATGGAGGATCATCTTCCTCTTCTATTAATTTGTGTACGTAAGTTTCATACACACCATTTTTCTTAAGGATTTCTTCTTTTAAGACAGGCCTGTATCTAGCATTACATTCTGCCAACTGAAGAAGCATTGTAAAGTTAGATCCTTCGAATTGCTTCCTGAATTCATTATCCAAGCTGTTCAAGGCCGGCTTGGCATACTCAAGTTTGGCAAGGGCTACGATGCATTTTAACCCAACTCTCTTAAACCGGTTAATATAGTCTTCCACTAACGCATCGCTTGGCTTTTGTCTCATTCGAGTCAATTCTAACATGGAAGTTCCTAATTCCATTCTAGGGAATTGGACTTGGAATTGCCTGGCCATATTGTCCCAACAATAAATAAGATTAGGGGACAAGCTAATATACCATTGAAAAGCAGCCTCAATTAATAAGCTAGGGAATAGCCTTAATTTGAGATATTTGTTATCTGTCGCTTCTCTACATTGGCAATTAAATCTTGCCAAATGCTCAAGGGCAGAAACAGTCCCTTCTCCTAAAAAGAGGGTAAACTCGAGAATCTTATATCCTTAAGGAAAAGGGTAACCCCTGCCTATATAGTCAGGGTAAGGTTTAATATACAAGGGTCTATTGATCCTTGTGAGACCCGGCCATATGTTTGCTCAAAGAGGGCGGCCAATTGGTCCTAGAGGGGTAGATTAGGCACATGATTATGCACCTGCCATTGTCCTCCAAGTGGGTGAGGATCTTGACAGAGATATGTAGGATACCCTTGAGCACCCATCACAATTGGGTGTGGGAACGGTTGTTGCCCCTAAAACCTTAGGTAAACACCTTGATCATACTGGCCATGCATTTGATTGGCTATGAAGCATGTCCCAGTAGGACCATGGTTCATCCTTACCTGATCAATCCCTAAGTCATGATCTTAAGGAAGCGGGTTGTTAGCCCCAAGTACTACAAGCATGAAGAGGTGTAGGATGAGAAATCTGGTTCCCAAATGTCGGGACCTAACCTTGCACTCCTACTTCAAAGCCTTGAGTGGGCCTCGAGGCAACCTCTACTACCTGAGGAGGATATGAATGGTTGTGCCTCCTCTCTCGAGGATGGGTAACATCAATGCATTGGCGTTAAGGACCCTCGTTGTCAGAGAGAAATTTTGATTCGAAGGCCTAAAATCCCCAAGGGACACGTTGTCACTTCTATGGCTAGTTTCCAAGGGCATAACACCTGGGTTAGCCATAGTTGGGTTCTCTGTTCTCTCAAGGACCATGTAGTAAACCTGAGCAACTGGAAACCGCAAACTCGAGAGTACCTCACGAGGGTAAACTGCTAATACGGATGGAATTCGTACCAGCCTAAGCTACCTAATATCCTTCCTAACAGCTTGGAAGAAGTCATTATGAGTCTAGGCTTGTCTAACCAAGATACGTTCAACTCTAACCACTATCTACTTAGCCACATCCATAGCAATAAAGGTAGTAGTAGAAGACAAGGTCAAGGTCATTTCTACTAAGACTCTATCAGTTTTTCTGTAAAGCCTTTCATTCTTAGAGATTCCAATGTCGTCAATTACGGCTCTAATGGTGGCAAAGTTTTCACGCTGAGCCGCTAGATTGTGCTCTATTTCAGCACATTTGTCTCTCAAAGGCGTCCCTCATTACTATTTGGACTCTTTGATCCACAATCTATGAATGACGTTTGAGCATAGCCATGAAACTCTTGTGAGAATGGCCATCGAGCCTAATACGTTCATCTTCTGGGATGTCATCACCACCACCACTTTCGCTGTCATGGCTGTGACTTGGTTCACCCCTTTGAGATATGGGACTTTGGTCAATAGGACGCTCAAGCAGCGATCCAACGACGCTAAGCATTCTGGTTCCTCAGGCTCGAGGGTACTAGACCTCTTGGTCCTAACCATCAGTGAATGGTTGGCAATTATGCTCTGGTAATCCATGATGGGCTAAAGAAAATGAAGTCTCATTTCAAGCCTCCCACTGTGGTCACAAAAAAGGTGTGTTTGCTCTATTTTGTTTCAAAGTTTGTGTGTGTGTGGTTATCGTAAATGTGAGAACAAAACAAATGTGGTAAAGGGACTCGCTTCGACTAAGGAGTGAGCCTAATTACAAACTGCATGTCTTTGACCTCAACCACTCAACATTTTCAGAGAAAAGGCTGTGATATGTTGGTGTATCTGACTTGTTACACCATTATTTATGCTTACGCTTCAATTAAGAAGACTTTGTTAAATATTTTTTTTGGAATTTTACGTATTTTTATGATAGAAAATTAAAGAAATATGGACTTAACTGAAGTGGAAGTTACAGTGATGGAGCAAGGCCCCATAGACACCTTTCTTGTATACTTAAAAATCAAGAATCGGGTGAAGACAAACACAAGAGCTCAATTGTCCACTTACAAGCCCGAGTCAATCAGGTTTTGAAGCCTGGCACCTTAAATTATTTTAACTCAAATGAGTTTAGATCTGACAAGATTAAGATGGAGCAAACCGTATTCAGGTCACTAGGTTAGGACCAACGAAATCAAGGGACAAGCATTGGCTATCAAAGCCCTAATTAATGGTGCGAACCTAAGTTCACTTGACTTATGAAGCTGTGACAGTAGCATTAAGACCAATGCATTCAAGGGACAAACCTTGGCCGCCAAAGCCATAAACTAAAGCCTCGAATCTCAACATGTAAATTTGTGGGAACAGATTAAAACTGAAAAGTCATACCTGAAGCTCTAGACCTGTATTTCTATGATGGTAACTACAGCAGAGATTTATGTTACGCTACGCCTAGCTAAGTTATGCTACTTCTAAGGGAAAAGCACAAGTGTGCTGTAAAAGAAAACTTAAAGAAGTTTTGTAATGGGTGTATGTACTACTTTGGACTGACGTAGAGTCCTTTATTTATAAAAAAAAAACAAGAAATAATGGCTGCTCCATCTTTCCCTGCAACTCCACCCACATCTGGGCACTAAGCTTTCTTCTGGGCACGCAAATCTTGAATAAACGTGCCCTGAATTTAGTATTAGTGGGAAGCCCTTGGTGCCCACATCTGAATTCTTAACGGAAGTCCCTTCCAGATGCCCCATATTCTCTTGGTTAAGCTTAATGACCAAGTAACTGAAATTGCGCTCCAAGCAACTGCCTCGAGCCTGGGACCCCTGTCTTATAGCCTTACTGGTAGTCCCTCGAGCTCGTGCTCACATCACCCCTCAACCATCTCGAGCCTTGAGTGGCTAATCCCCTTGTCAAGGGTAATTACCTTCTTAAGATGTTGGGCTCAAGACACTGTGATCTTAGTACTTAAAGGCCTAACTCCCCTAGAGAAGACCTTCACAAGTTGACCACGTGGCATTTTATCCAAAATGATGTCGTCCCAACTCCCTCCTAATTAGGGTGTAAACAACAATAGCACAAAGGGAGCATAAAGCAGCAATAAGCAATGAGTAATAAAACATCAAGCAAAAGCAACATATCACAAAGCAACAAGCAACAAGTAGTAAGGTGCAAATAAGCCCAGGGGTGTTATGACTTGCCTAGTTATGCTCCTCGATTTTAAACTGCTATATCAGCTACACTTATGCTCGCTTTCCTCTCAGCTCTATATAAGGCCATCTCCTCGTTTAGGATTAGGTGGGCGAGGCCATGTCAAATCGTCTCCATTCAACTCTTCTTTGGCCTGCCTCTCCCTCTCCTCCTGCCCATAGTATGGAGTTAAAATCCACAGCGCGGGAAAGCTAATAGTAATGCAATAGTGCCCATACCTTCGAAAGATTTAGCAAAATCACCAAAGAAAATGATTGCAATGATATCACGAATATCATGTCACAGTCATCCTCATTCATCATATACCGAAAGGGGTAAGATTAAAAGAATTCCACCTCTATTCAAGATTACATTTATGAAAGAAGATTTGGGGGATGTCTACGTGCCACACGATGATCCGCTTGTTATTTCCTTTAACATTGAACAATGTTGCATTCACGGAGTATTGAGAGATCAAGGAAGTGCTCTAAATGTCATCTTTTACCAATGCTTCGAACAAATGGAGGTGTTGGGAGATAGAATTACTTCAGTGCACTACCTAGGTAGTTAGCTTTGTTGAACATATCTGCAATTTTTTTCCGTAGAACGGTTTGAGCGGGAGCAGCGGAACAACAATTTAAAATTCTTACTCGAAAAACATCAAATAAAACAAACATAAACATGGTATGTAAAATAAATGAGATAAAGAAAAAACATTTAATTGAAGATGAATCCACGATACCTCAAGGTCTTCTTCGCAATGGCCTCTTCTAGCATCGGAAGTGTAGGCTCCCAAAAATATTTAACTTAGAAAAATTTTCGAAACAAAATTTTTCTTTCAATCTTTACAAAAAAATAATTTTTCAAAAAAATATACTAAACAATAATTTAAAAACCCCTAAAATTTTGTAAGATTTCTATCATGAAGAAAACCAAGTTCAGAAACCTAATTCTTCTCTCACGATAAAAATCGTTAAAAATTCATCAAATCACCCCCGCCACATAACATGCTTATGTAGAAAAGACTTTGAGGTGGTGACATCATCAAATTGGGTTTCGCTTTTTCTTTTTTTATTTAATTTAAAATACGATATTCATTGTATTATATATTTATCTCACTAATATTTGTTTAGCATACAAATTTATTTATCTTATAAACAAATAGTTTATCTCATGAATTCATTTTTAAATATTTTCAAACAGTGCTTTAGTTGAGGCTAGCAAAGAGACCTCAGTGACAATCTAACTCTAGCTAAAAGTGAGTCAAATCTTATTATTATCTCATCTTGTTATGATCTTAGATCAAACTTGGATCATAAACTTGAGATATAAGAGTATGGGATGAGAAAGAAGTGAAAGAGATGAGAAATAGAGAGAAAATTAGGGTTGAGAGAGAGAATTAGATCAATTTCATTTGAATGAGTTCTCAATTACATGATTGAAGCTTATTTATACTCAAAAATCAAACGGCTAGCTAAAATATGATAAAACAAGCTAAGAACCAAAAACAAGCACTTTTCCCGCCAAAACACCCAACGGGCTAACTACTTTACCCGCTATTCCCGCCATAAACTGAATTTGAATTCAAATGAGAAATTTACATCAAGAATCAACTAAAAGTGCACAAAATCCTTCACGGTCATGACAATGCCCTCTCCTTAAAATCATTCATGCCCCAAGAATGAAGAAGAAGGGAATTGGCTGCGTAAAAACTTCAATTTCTCCCAGCTGGTTCGTGTTGGATCCAAATTAATCCACTGAACCAAGACTTCCTTCTCTGCTATGCCTTGCTGCTGTACCAAACGTGAATCCAAAATTGCTGCAGGAGCCTGTATCAGAGTTCCATTGTTTGCTGCTGCAAGAGGCTGTCTTTAACACTCCTTCCCTTCTGCCCTATGTTTCTTTAAAAGTGAGACATGAAAAACAGGATGCACAAAGGAATTCGGTGGTAGCTCTAATTGATAAGCTACATTGCCCACTTTCTCTAACACCTTGTAAGGACCAAAGAAACGAGCCCCTGACTTCACATTCTTGTGAATTGCAATAGAAGACTACCTGTAAGGTTAGAGCTTGGGATCCACCAAGTCTCCAACTGCAAATGATCTATCAGAATGTTTCTTACCAGCATAAAACTTCATTCTTGATTGAGCAAGTTGAAGATTGTCTATTAATTGCTAAATCAGTTTTCTTCTTTGTAAAAGAAGATCATTAACCTCTGCCACATGAGATGTTAAACCTTGTAGCACCATGGGGGAAGGAGGATCGTACCCATAGAAGGCCTTAAAAGGAGTGGTACCAATAGCTGAATGAAAGTGAGTGTTATACCAGAATTCTGTTATGATAACCAACGAGACCAGTGTTTAGGATAAGTGAAAGTCATGCTTTGAAGGTACTGCTCCACACATTGGTTCACCCTCTCTGTTTTCCCATCAGGTTAGGGATGATAGGATGAACTAAGAGCAAGAGTAGAGCCCATCAACAAGTATAACTCCCTCCAGAACTGGCAAGTGAACATTCTGTCCCGATCTGATACAATGGATTGAGGCAAACCATGCCATTTGTAGATGTGATCAAGGAATATCCTGGCCAACTTTTCAGCAGAGATGGGATGACTCAAGGCAATGAAGTGGCTGAATTTAGTAAATCGATCCACAATGACCCAAATTACCTCCATTCCTTCAGCTTTTGGCAAGCCCTCCACGAAGTCCATGCCTAGGTGTTGCCAGGACCTATCAAGAATTGGCAAGCGTTGTAGAAGACCTGGGTACTGGACGTGCTTAGACAGACATCACAACTTTGCACAAATTCTTCAACCCCTTTCTTAGCTCCAGCCCAGCAAAAGTACTGCTTTAGTCTCTTGTAAGTGCCCTCTATACCAGAATGACCACCCCAAGTAGAAGAATGAAAAGCCTGAACGATCTGTCTTCTCAATTCAGTGGAAGTTCCCACATATGTCTTCCCTCTAATTCTAACAATTCCATAAAAAATCGTGACTTCAGCTTCTGTATCGAATGAATTACTCATACTATAGGCTATAATGCAGTCTGTAGCAAATTTATCCCCTTCATATGACTTGTAAATCTCCTCCATCCAATCAGGAAGTACATAGGAAATAGCTGAACAAGAAGCAGATTCACCTTCTTCCGACCTTCGAGAGAGAGCATCAGCAACAATGTTCTTTTTCCCCTTACGATACTCAACTCAGTCCCAACATCCTCATGAGTCCTTTCCTCTTCGCTCTAGTGATAATCTTCTATTTTAGGAGGTATTTTAGGCTCTGGTGGTCAGTTCTAATAATAAAATGATGTCCTTCGATGTAATGCCTCCATTTTTGCACTGCTAACACGACAGCCAAATATTCCTTCTTATAAATTGAGAGTTGCTGAGTTCTTGGACTGAGACCCTAATTGACGAAAGCTACTGGCATGTCCTGCTGAGAAAGCACTGCTCCAATTCCCATGTTACTAGCATCAGTCTCTAGTACAAAGGGCTTCCCAAAATCTGGCATAACTAGAACTGGCATAGAACACATAGCTAACTTGAGACCTTCAAATGCCTCTTAAGCTAAATCAGACCATAAGAATGCTTTCTTCTTCAGAAGATCAGTCAAGGGCTTGGCCAACACTCCAGACTTGCCCAACACTCCATACCCCGCAATAAACTTTCTATAATACCCAGACAACCCCAAGAAACCCCTCAGCTGCTTGAGGTTTTTTGGAATAGGCCACTCCTTCATTGCCTATATCTTGTTAGGGTCTGTGGCTACCCCTTCTTTAGAGACTATGTGACCCAAGTATTCCTCTTGAGTTTGAGCAAAAGAACACTTGGCAAGCTTAGCATACAACTTATTCTTGCGCATAATCTGAAATACTTGCCTTAAATGCTTGACATGTTCTTCAATGGAAGGGCTATAAACCAATATATCATCGAAGAATACCAGCACAAATTTCCTGAAATGAGCTTTGAACACTGATTCATCAATGCCTGGAAGGTTGCAGGAGCATTAGTAAAACCAAAATGCCCGACCACAAACTCATAATGCCCATGGTGTGTCCTGAAAGCAGTCTTGTGAATATCTTCATCCAACACTCGAATAGGGTGATATCCTTGCCTCAAGTCCAATTTGGAGTAATACTGTGAACCATTCAATTCATTAAGTAGGTCATCAATAATAGGAATGGGGAACTTATCCTTAATCGTGAGGGAGTTAGGATGCCTGTAATCCACACACATTCGAGATGAGCCATTCTTCTTCTTGACAAGAATCACCGGAGAAGCAAATGAACTGTGACTATGAAGAATAAAATTTGTCTGCAATAGCTCTTCAACTTGTCTCTCAATCTCACTCTTCTTTGAGTGAGGGTATTTATAAGGTCTTAAGTTCACAGGATTGGACAGAGCCTTAAGGGGAATAGCATGATCCAGCTTCCTCTTAGGAGGCAAGGTGGATGGCTGTGCAAACACGTCTTCAAACTCAAGTAGCAATTGTCCAATGTAGGGATATGAAGTCTCAAGAGCTGCATCAGTACCAGCAGTGATAGAGAACAACTGACCAATCCACTGGCACTTTCTCTTCCTGACCAGCTTCTCCAGGTGTTTCCCTTTCATCATCTGTAACTACACTTTTTCCATGATACCTTGCAGAACCACCTGCTGCCCTTCTCTTTCAAAACATACTAATAACTGAGCGAAATCAAAGATCAAAGGGATGATGGTTTTCATCCAATCAACTCCAAGGACCATGTCACAACCACCTGGCTTAAGTACTCTGAAGTTGTACTCGAACTGGTGCCCCTGCATTTTCCAACAGAATCCCTTACACTGCATCTGTGTGATCATAGAATTCCCATCAGCCACTGTAAACACTAATGGACTGGTTTTTATCATTTCATGCCCAACTTGCTTCACAACCTTATTATCCATGAAGCTATGTGTGCTCCCGCTATCAATCAAGATCAACATATTTTTGTGTCCTATCTCTCATTTGATTCTTATCGTGTTATGAGAGCCATTACAAGTGAGAGCTCTAACAAAAATCTCAATTTCATCATTCTCATATTCTCCTATATCCTCCCCATCTGGCTCTTCAGAAACCTCCTCTATCTCCTGATCCTCAATGTCCTCACCGGCCTCAACTCCAACAATAGCCATTAACAACTTATGATTACATTTATGTCTAAAGAAATACATCTGATTGCACTTGAAGCACAACCTCTGATTCTTCTTCTCTTCCAAACTCAAACCAGAAGCTTTAGGACCACTAATAAAGGAAGCCTACTATTGAGAAGATGATTGTGGAGCCTTGATCTTAGGTCCATCAGAGCCATCCAAGACCGTGGCCTCCATCAATTTAGCCTTTGAAAAGGCTAGAGTTAAAGTCCCTGGATTCAATGCCTTAACCAAGTTCTTAATTCGTGTCTAAAGACCACTAATGAAACTGGATATATAATAGGATTCATCAGGTCCAGGAGTAACTGTCAACATCCTCGCTCTCAAATTCTCAAAACGAGTCATATAATCTCTCACGGATGAAGTTTGAGTCAGCTTGTTAAAATGATCAATCACTTCACTAGAATCCTCTTCTCCATATCTCTCACATAACTCATTCACAAATTCATACGATGACAAGCAAGGATTGCTACTAATCAAGCTATAATACCAAACTTCATGATCTCCTTGGAGATAAACCACCACTAATTCAACTTTCTCAGTTTCATCAATATGGTAGAATCAAAAATACCTTTCACATCTCCTGATCCATGATTGAGGCTGCTTTCCATTGAATGTATCAATCTCCACACATGGCTGCCTGTATCCTTGAGTCCTTCCTCCAGCAGAACCATTCTCACTGGATCTAGTAGACTGATATTTAATAGGATCAGGGGGACGATCGTGCTGACTAGCAGCAGATTACACTCTCTCTGGTGATCTGCTATTGCAATCCATGGAGTTTCGACTCAATTTGTTGAGAATGCTGATCTAACTTCTCAGCTAACTTCTGAACCTGCGATTGCTGCATCCTTACAAACATTTCCTCCATCTGGAGTCTCAATTGCTCGAATTGATTGACCTCCACACCAGCACTAGGATTGGTACCCACAGTAGCAACATAAATCGCATTTGCAGCAGCATTTGCTCCAGTAGTTACTCCACCAGCCATCGGTATTGTTTTCTTGCGTCTAGCTAGCTCCAATCAAACGATCAAGCAATCAATTGGCAATAAACACAAGCTCTGATACCAAATGTTATGATCCTAGACCAAACTTGGATCATAAACTTGAGATAAAAGAGTATGGGATGAGAAAGAAGTGAAAGAGATGAGAAATAGAGAGAAAATTAGGATTGAGAGAGAGAATTTGATCAATTTCATTTGAATGAGTCCTCAATTACATGATTGAAGCTTATTTATACTCAAAAATCAGACGGCTAGCCAAAACAAGGTAAAACAAGCTAAGAACAAAAACAAGCACCTTTCCCGCCAAAACACCCAACCGGCTAACTACTTTACCCGCTCTTCCCGCCATAAACTAAATTTGAATTCAAATGAGAAATTTACATCAAGAATCAACTAAAAGTGCATAAAATCCTTCACAGTCATGACACATCATAACAATTGATTACCATTTAGTAAAAATTAATCCCACTAAAATAGTTTTACTGCACTCTATAATTAAATATGTTCACTTAAGAATTTTCCACATAACGTTTATTACGATAATCAACCCCCTCTATTAAACATCCGAGAAAAAGAGTAACTTTAACTATTATCATTACTTTTCTCACAGCTCTCGTCATAGTTTCCGACTCGCCCTTCTTGAATAATTCAATAATACAGAAATAATTTCTGTATTAATTCCAAATGTCAAACATAGGAAATACTTCGGCGAAAGGTTCTAGAATCTATTTGTATATTTGTGAATCAACTAAGGGGACATCTTTATCTCGTTAGAGACTATAGCTTCCTTGTAAAACAACTGTTCCCGTTACGCTTCATATCGTTACCCAACACACATAAGATTCAAGTCAACGCACTTTGACTAATCCTTTTAGCATATCAAAGCAACAAACAATCCATGCACAAGTTCAGACTGTTTCCTAAATTTAGATTTAGCGGCTTACAGAATTAATTATTTCTTATAGTAGTTAGGAAACAAATAATTCAAGTGGTCCCGCTCAGTGTTCCTATCTTATAGACAACACCAACATAATACTTTTGGATTCCTATCCATATGACCAAGACCAACCATTTAAAGTATCATATTATAATCTTATTAGACAAGTTGTCCAAACTCATCACCGACTACGAACATAAACTTTGACAACATATCACTTAATTGATTTAAGTCTATTTGTGGCTCAATCTCATTGATCACTTAAACCAAACCTGATATGTCATCTTGGACTACGTCTGTCTCATGGAACGTTTTAGAAAACAATCACACTCATATTTGACTCGTAAACATAATCAAACAATAAATAAATAAAAAAATTTCATATATTTAATATTTAAAACTAACTAATTGAGTTTTTTAGGACACCAATTCCAATAATCTCCCACTTCTCCTAAACCCAATTATTCTTGCATTGCGTAACTAACCCCTAAGGATTTGTCAACTCTTTGACTATGAACTTTAAGCAAGACTAATCTGTCATTGACTCAATTTTTTTGCTAACATGCTTTCATCTTTTAAGAACCTTCTAAGTCAATTAGTCTACTCAATAACCCCATAGCTGTCAAGTACCCAACTTCCATTGCAAAATAAGCAATATAAGACTGCTTCATTCTTCACCATCTAATGACTCCCACGAAAAGGTAGACACGAATTTCAGACCTCTAACTTCTAAACTCCCTTTTAAAACAAACGGCCCATAACAAGCTCACATTCTTTCTTTTGAATCTCAAATAAGCTTGATCCTAAGAATATAGTGTGCTCATCTTAGGTCTTTCACATTTTAACTGACTAAACAATTAAATCTCAACAATTTATAATAATTCTATACCATTCTTAATGAGTAGAATGTTAACTATATACAACACTAAGAAAGTCTGTACTTTCTTGTTATGTCACTCGTACACTGATGGTTTATTAACCATTTATTCAAATCCCTAGGACTTGATTAACTGTCACCGAATCTACTATTCAATGAACAAGATGCTTATTTAAGTCTACAAATAGACTTCCTCAGTTTACGTACTATATGCTCCTCAGTCTTGGCAAACAAACTTGTCTTGTTGTATCATATACATAACTTTCCAAGATGACCATTCAGAAAATGCCGTCTTGATTTCCATTTCCATACTCATCACAATGAGATACAATGGATAAGAGCAGCTTCAACATATTTATGATTAGAATAAATCAACGATTTACCAATGTACCTTTTGTAATAAACACTTTATTTACTTAACCATCAGGCTATTTTTCAAAAAAAAATTAAAAAAATTGAACCACTAATTTAAAACAAATTGCAAATGAAAATTAAATTTATAAAGTACAGTCATTCAAATGCAAAACTACATTCCTTAACCTAAGCTACTATCTCTTGGTGCCCTTATTGAAAACCCATTCACCAAAGCGCTGGTAGACTACCAACTAGTCACAACTAAAGGCAACAGGATATCAAATACCCTGTCATGTTGGCTTTCGGTCTTGGCAACAATAGTATCTAAGTACCTAGGCAATTCCTTTTAAAGTCCAGCGCTATTCTAAAAGAGAAAATTATTTTGACTCATGTTTTATTTTACCGTCTTGGGGTTCCTAATTCCTAAGATGGATGCTTACACTAAGCAGACTCTTCCCTTACTCAAAGTATCCCGCCCAAACCGATTGAAAGACCTTGATAAGCAAGTAAAGATCATATCCTATTCAGATTGGCAATCAATATTTGCATCAAAAAGTCCAGTTCAATTAAATGAGCCATCATCATAAGACGCGCTTGAACTGAAATTTTCTTACATAATCTTGTGTCCATCATCTTTCATATTAACTGTTCTCGTGTTACTAGTTCTCTGATCAAACACTTCTTTTAAATATCTAATCATCTCCACTACAGTTGAATTTTCAAGTATCTAATACTTGAAAATGTTCGACATCTAATGTCCGAATCTTGTAATTGACTAAATCTTTAATCTAATCTAACGTTCTAGACGTTCTTTTCAACTTAGTAGATCTACTAGCAGCAAACTATAGAATTCAGAGCATCTTCTAATGCTCCACATGTACTAAGACATACCATATCATAGCGAGGCTGAATTGTAATCTTAGAAGAGTGACAACATTTGTCAATAAATATATTTTCTTGTAAACTCTTTACTAAACATATTTAATGCACCACTTTTTTCTCAGCCTCGAACTCCTTGGGAAGGCTAATTTAGACCTTAGTCATGTGCACACCACTCCTCGAAATCCATACATGTCCACGAAGTACTCCACGTTGGCATGGCCGTATCCTTTTTTCCTGCACTTCAATTTGTCCTAAGAGATCTAACTTTGTATTCTACAAATAAAAGCTCTCCTTGGGGACTCGTGCCCACCTACTATATACTGCTAGACCGGTAATGAAAGCCTGACGCATTCACTTAGAATCATTCTCCCAATTGATATTTTGAGTCTTGTGAAACTTTAATAATTTTAGCAAATGAACAAAGCATGGAACCCACCTAACCATTCTTTGTATGTGTGCAACGATGAGCTAACCAATCTACCCGTCACTCCATGAGAGAGGGACATAACAGGTTATTAGTTAAGTGAGAACTATTCTCAATTAATATGTTTTCTAAACATATTTTACTCACCATTTCTATCTTGGTCTCTCAGACAATATCACAGTGCTCCCTAGGAGACAATAATACAATCCTAGTCAAGTGTAAACCATTACCTAGATGTTAGTATAAGTCAACAAGATAAACCACGTAGACGCGGTCACATCTGTTTTCCCGTACCTCCATCTATCCTTGTATTCTGAGAACAAATGCCCTCCCCAGGAAGTAGCACCTATCCACTATACTTTTAGACTGGCAATTGAGACCGTGAGGAATCAACTCCTGGACCTCCATCCGACATGAAATTTTAAACCGTGGTTCTTTCTTTTAAGTTCGATGATCTCACAATCAATTATTAGAATCATATTTTAAATTTTATTCAACCATTAAATAAAAGCCTAATAATATTAGGTTCCTTTAACATCCAACCTATATAATCTAATCTCATTAGCCACACCATACGAATTTTCCTTACAAATATTTCAACTTTTGAATTACCTAATCATACTAGATCTATTTGAAAATATTCTCCCACTTTACGAAATCAAATATTTCACCAAGTTATATTGCCCTATAACTTTATTAACATCATACATAATATTTAACTCATTTAAATAAATCGAATATGTGAACAAAATTTAAATAAATCGTGGTTCTTTCTTTTAAGTTCAATGATTTCACAATCAATTATTAGAATCATATTCTAAATTTTATTCAACCATTAAATAAAAGCCTAATCATATTAGGTTCTTTTAATATCCAGCCTATGTAATCTAATCTCATTAGATACATTATACAAATTTTCCCAAAAAGTATTTCAACTTTTGAATTATCTAATGATACTAGATCTATTTGAAAATATTCTCCCACTCTACAAAATCAAGTGTTTCACCAAGTTATATTGCCCAATAACTTTATTAACATCGTACATAATATTTAACTTATTTAAATAAATCGAATATGTGAATAAAATTTAATAAGTATCATGTTATTAAAAAAATTAAATAACAACACTTAAGGCCTAAAGATTGGAGTAACAAAAGATTTTTTAATTATTTATTTATTTAAATTATTTAAAAAATAAAGTAAAAACAAAATAAATAAAAACTAAAAAGTTATCTCTGGTTGTGTGTACACACCAAGAGACTCAACCGTTTATTTTCCGTTTTTTATTTTAATTTAAATAAATAAATAATTAAATTAAATCTTAATCTCATTAGATCATAAACCGAACATCTAATTCTATTAGGCATTCTTTATTTTGGATTATAATAAACTATTCAACAATTGAATATTTCACGCCTTAGTTTCAAATCTAATCTCATTAGATTTAGTAATCTAAATCGTTCAACTTCTTGAATATCTAATCTCATTATATCCAATTTAGAATTATGCTCCTTGATTGAATCACGACTCATCTAAAATTTTAAATAATTTAAAACTTTAATGATCATTCAATCTTATTGTTAATCTTATTGACAACAATCTTTAGGTTTGCGTTTTTCCTTTATTGAAATTCCCAATTTCATATTTTCGTAAATCTACTTACTCCGATTTTATCAAACTTGATGTTTTTAATGTCAATCATGAACATATTAAGAGTTGGCTCTGATAACAATTGTTGGGAACATATTTCAAAAATTTTCCCTATATCAACATGAGTGGGCGCAGTGGAATACCATTTTAAAATTCTTTATTTTAAATCTAAAGTCCTGACCTAATTAAATTATTTAATTACATCTGATCTTACTCTAATGGGTTCATAATATGACAAACAAAGACTTTGAATAAAACAAGTATAAACATAGTATGTAGAATAAATAAAATAAAGAAAAGCAAATTGAATATCAAATTCTTAATTTAGACATACCTGAAGGGTGAATCCTAACTCCAACTTGAATATCTAAAATTATAAGAAAATTATCTTAACACATCAAACTCTCCTTCGTAATGACCTCTTCTAGCACAAGGAGTCTGGGCTCTTAAAATATTTAATTTAGAAAAAATTTCATAACAAAATTTTTTCTTTAATCTTTTTGAAAAATAAGTTTTTGAGAAATTTTTTTTTTTTTGGAGAAAATTATGCTAAATAATAATTGAAAAAACCCTAAAATGGGAGAAAACTAGGTTCCAAAACCCAAAAGTTAAGAATAATTTTCCACGCCCAGACGCACTTAAATAGCCAAATGCATGACACATGTCAATCTCTGGTTCGCCCCTGCACTTAGATTAGGATTGCCAACCCTTGCATGTTCCACCGGTCATAACACGACTTGTGTCATGTCGTGATTGGCTGAACGCGTTTAACGCAATTAATAGGGGTTGTTTGCATGAATTTCTCCTTTTTTGTTTAAATTTCCACATGTATAAATGCATCTCATGAATTTTACATTTGACAAAATAAACTTATTCATCCAATGAATAATTTATTCATCTCATGAATTATGTTTAGTAAAGTTAATTTATTCATCTCATGAATTTAATTTTTTAAATACTTTCAAATGATGCTTAATTTAAAGCTTGCGAAGGGATCTCAGTGACAATCTAACTCTAACTTCAAATGGGTCAAATCTGATTATCATCTCATGACAACAATTGATTATCAGTTAGTAAAACTTAATTGCACTAAATAAGTTTCACTACACTCCAGAATTAAATATATTCACTTAAGAATTTCTCAAACAACTTTTATTATGACAATTAATCTCTCTATTAGATATCCGTGAGCAAAAGACATTTTAACTACTATCATTACTTTTCTCACATCTTTCACCATTGTTCCCAACTTGCCTTTCTTGAACAATTCAATAATATAGAAAAAATTTATGTATTAATTCCAAATATCAAACATATGGAATACTTCAGTCAAAGATTCTATAATCTGTTCATATATTTGTGAATCAATTAAGAGAACATGTTTATCTTGTTAGAGAATATAGATTCCACGTAAAACAAATGTTCCCATCACAATGCATGTCGCTACCCAATGCACGTAAGATTCAAGTCAACGCTCTTTGACCAATCCTTTTGGCACATCAAAGAAATGAACAATCCATACATGAGTTCAAACTATTTCCTTGATTTAGAGTTATCATCTTACAGAATTAATTATTTCTGCTAGTAGTTAAGAAAATATAATTCAGGTGGTCCTACTCAGTGTTCCAATCTTATTGACAACACCAACATAATACTCCTAGATCCTATCAACATGACCAAGACAAGTCATCAAAAGTATAATATTATAGTCTTATCAGATAAGTTGTTCAAACTTATCACCGACAATGAACAAACTTTGACAACATACCACTAGTTTGAACTAAGTCTATCTATGGTTCAGTCTCATTGACCACTTAAACCAAACATGACATGCCATCTCATGGAAAGTTTTGGAAAACAATCATACGCTTGTTTGACTTGTAAAATATAATCAGACAATAAATAAATAAAATAATTTTATTTATTTAATAATTAAAACTAAGTAGCTGTGTTTTCTAAGACACCAATTCTAATAGTCTATCTCATGGAACGTTTTAGAAAATAATCACACGCATGTTTGACTCGTAAAATATAATCATACAATAACTAAATAAAATAATTTTATTTCTTTAATATTTAAAACAAACTAATTGGATTTTTCCGGGACACCAATTCCAGCAGGCTTCACAAGGGAAGCAGTTAAGCCTTTAGGAGCGATCGTTATGGATACAATAGTCCGTGGGCAAAAAGCCAAAAAGGAGGCTAAAGTAGAATTCTTGATCGTAGACAAGCCTTCTCCATATAGCATCATAATAGGATGGCCCACTTTGAGTCATACAATAGTTGGAATATCAACCTATCATCGATTGATGGAATTTGAACCTGACAATGGCAAAGCAATATCCATCTGAGGAGATCAAAAAATAGCTTGTGAATGTTGTTACGCTTCCCTAAAGAATAGTGAGTGCAGAATTTCTCCTGGAGACTGATAGAGCAAAGCTTAATCCCTCAAGTGAAAATGTACAGGAAAGCCAGAGTCATGACTTGGGGAAACTAGAAGGAGTAGAAATATAAGAAGGAAAGATTGTTAAACTGGGATGTTGGTTACTTAAAGACCTTAAGTCTGAACTAACACTACTGTTGAAGCAATTTCATGATATAATCGTAAACAGCGCCAAAGAAGTGTCAAGAATAAACCATAAAGTCAAGGTCCATAAGTTGAACATGTTGTCAGGAATTGTTCTCGTTAAATAGATGAAACGGAATTTTTGCATGGAGAGGAGTGAAGCAATTAAGATAGAAGTATCCAAATTATTCCGGTCGGGATTTACACAAGAGGTAAGGTACCCAGAATGGTTAGCCAACATAGTCCTTGCAAAAAAAAAAAAAAAAACAAAATGGAACTTCATGAATGTGCGTGGATTTCACAGATTTGATTAAATTTTGTTCAAAAGATTCTTTTCATCTTTCGAAGATCGTTCAGTTGGTAGAATCCACAGTGGGAAATGAATTGTTTAGGTTTACGGATGCCTTCTCAAGATGTCAACAAATAAAGATGGACCCACAGGATGAGGAAAAAAAACCTCATTTGTCACTAGTGAAGGTACGTATTACAACAAAGTGATGACCTTTAGTCTAAAAAATGCAAGCGCCACATATCAACGATTGTTTAACAAGATATCTGCAAAATAAATCAGGCGTAACATGGATGAAGCTAAATCCTCGCAAGTGCTACTTTGGCATACTAGAAGGAAACTTTCTAGGCTTTATTGTTAGTTCCCGTGGAATTGAAGCCAACCCAGCAAAAAAAGATAGTTTAGAAATGGGAACCCCGAATATGGTTAATGATGTACAACGACTCACTAGAAGAAAAGTTGCGCTCAAAAGATTTATTAGTAAGTCAGTAGAAAAAGCACTTCCATTTATTTGGGCATTGCGGAAGAAAAGAGATCAATATTGGGATGAAGAATGTTTGAACACATCAAAGGACATTTAGCACCTCTCCCTTTCCATGGAAAAGCTATCACATTTAGCACCTCTTCCTTTCCATGGAAAAACTAACTTTGGGAGAATTTTCGTCCTTTACATAATAACTACAGACAAAACCATCAATGTGGTATTAGTAGCCAGTCGCTCAAGAGAACAAGTCCTGGTTATTTCATTAGTTAGGTATTAAAGGATGCTAAATTGAGATACCCACCTGTTAAGATGTTAGCATCTGTGATTATCATGGCCTCTCGAAAGCTCCAACCTTATTTCCAAGCTCACATCGTAAGTGTCCTAATGGATCAACCTATCAAAAAGTGGTTGTAAAAATTAGAATGTTTAGGGTGAATGTTAGCCTGGGCAGTAGAATTGTCAAAACATGACCTCCACTATCTACCTGAACAACTCTAATACCTCAAGCCTTGGCAGATTTTATTGCTGAATACACTTTTGAAGCAGGACAAAATGAAAAGCACAAAAGTGCCATTGAAAAAGGAGGCAATTCAAGAAATTTGAATGATGATACGCAAATTAAACATGGAGAAGAAATCCCAGATACATGGAATGTATTCGTTGATGGTTCTTCTTGCCAGGAAGGTTTGGGGGCGGGTATCTTTTTGCAAGATCTAGGAGGGTCGACATATCATTACGCGTTACGATTTTAATTCCCTTAGACCAATAACGAAGCTTAATACGAAGCTTTGATACATGGAATTGGCTTGCCGCGCATGGCTGGAGCCAAATCCTTTGTAGCTTTAATGATTCAGAGGTTGTGATAAGTCAGATTAATGGAGAATATGAAGCTAAATATCCCAATATGATAAGATATTTGAGAACATTTCAAAATCTTATATGCGAACCTACTAAAATAGAAGTGAAGTACATCGATCGAATAAAAAAATCATGTGGTTGATGGGCTAAGTAAGCTCCCCAGTTCTCATCGAGCAGCAACGATAGATAAGGAGGTAATCCTTAGGCAGATATACCCATGTGACTTGACAATGAGACAGTAGAAAGAGTGCACTGCATCGATGAACCTCATGGTTGCATCAGACAAAGAACAGATTACATTCATCGTGGCATACAACCAGCAGATCCTCTAGAGTCAAAAAGTATAAAACACAAAGCTTTCCGATACATAATCATTAAGGACCATTTATACAAATGATCTTTCTCGCACCTATTGAAAAGTGCGTAGAAAAAGAAGATGGATATGATATTTTAAAAGAAATTCATGTAGGATAATGTGGAGGACATATAGGAGGTCATGCCTGTCCCGACCCCAAACTGATATAGGAAGAAGAAGTGGATCAGTAAACCGCAGCAAAAAATCGAATGAAGATTGCAATTTTAGAAGAAAAGAATCCAGATTTTGGCGGGAAAATCAGTTGACAGGTTGGTCACGTGAGCGGCACGTGGGCTGGTGGCGGGTGAGCATGTGCGAGACACGTGACTCGAGAAGCAATTTGACAGATTTATGCATTTATCTTTAATTAAGCTATTTAATTTGTTTTTCTTTTTTCCATGTTGCTTTTAGTTGCCATATATATAGTTAAGGATGTAATTCCAGGGGGATTATGCAATGAAAACCTAATTTCCTCTTCCTTTCTCCTTCTTCTCTCCCTTCTTTTCTCCCTTCTTAACCTAATTCTCATCTCCTCTATCTTGAACCTCTCAAATTGGGCTGAAATTATAAAAAATCAATTATAAATTTAGCTCACTGTATCTCAAACATAGTAAAGGCGAAATACTATGAGTATTTATTCAAAATATGCTTTATAATACAATGGATAATACACGATGCAATTCCTTGGAGTTCAAAACTCAAACCAAAAGGCTAAGACTTCCAAGAAGTATACATAGTCCTACATAACTGAACTTCTAACTCATAAAACGTAAAAGAAAGTCTTCTAAGATTATAACCACTTCAATCATGTAGAGAATAAGTCCCTTGAATTTCTCCCTTCTACTTAGTATTCTTTGTCTGAAATTGTTAAACAACAAGGCAAGCATAAAGTCCAGCAAGTAAGAAATCCGTTAACAAAACAGGGATCACGCATTATTCAAAAGACATAGAACACATCAAAAAGCAAAGTTTATCTAAAAACCTTAAGAACAAATCAACTGAACACTAAGGCTTTAAGCCTCTTGATTATGGCTGCAGATAATTCCTACAACTAGGCTCAGAATTGGCGATCATAACTGATGCCCCGGCCAATTTCGTGTTCTGAGGAATATTCCAAATAATGCACTATTAACAAAGATGGTATACTCCCCATCGAGGGCTCAAAGATGTCTTTTTACCGTCATCGTATGGGACAACCCACAAAACAGAGCATAAAAAAGGTATTTTCATATTTGCACATCATAGAATATGATTCAAATCATATTTTCCGAATACCACAAATCAAAGCAATATAACATAGCCAATGTTAGATTCCATACTCCAAAATCGTAGTCAAACATTTTTAATCCCATTTTAATTTTTAACACATAGAGGGGTAAACACGTAGTGTGTAAGGGGAAGTCTCTTAAAGAATTTTGAGAAAACCATAAAATTTTGATACAAACAAATGCATCAAAATCACGTAGAGATTTTAGCAAAAAAGCGAAAGAGTTGATGAATAAGTTACTTACTAGAAGAAACAAAACTTCCTTAAACCAAGCATAGACTTTAGCTTTTTTCCCCCTTCTCTTCTCACTGAACTCTTACTCTTATTTACTCAAAGTGAAGAACTTTGGATTTGTGTGATTAGGAAAGAGTTGAGGGGGTATTTATAGGGGAGGGTTTGGGTTTGGGTTTGGGGTGCGTAAAAAAGAAAAATAGATGATTTTCCTTGTTAAAGTTGGGGGCTTGATTTTCAAGTCAAAAGAAGAGCTTCCTTAGTGAAAGAAAGGCAATTTCCTTGGTCATACATGGTGGCTATGATTTTCAGAAAAGAAAGCCCACTTTTGCCAAAAACAAAGGCCTATTTTGTTCAAAGATGGGAAGGTTTGAAACTAATGAAATGGGTAAACAATTTAGATAAAAATTTCAACTAAAATATGAACAACCACTTTTAATTATTGGTAATTTCTATGGGAAATACTTATGTCCTAAAAATTTTAAATTCTCTACATCCGTCCTCCCATAAAAGAAGTTTCATCCTCAAAACTAATTACCAAAATCACCAATTAGAGAAAGATACTTTGTGCGCGTTTCATCCTCATGTTCGAAGTCTTTCTTGTTTGGAATATACACATTATGTACTCTAGATAAAGAAGGTGACAGTGCGACTTGATAAGCTCTTTCACCTACTTCCTCAAGGATTTCAAAAGGTCCAATGTACCTCGGGCTTAACTTCCTTCTTTTGTCAAATCTCATTACACCTTAATTGGGGACACTTTCAAGTTGACATAATTGCGTACTTCAAAATTTAACGGCCTTCCTCACACATCCGCATAACGTTTCTAATAGCTCTGAGCTGCTTGAAGTCTTTCTTGTTTGGAATATAGTTTAAAAATATTTCCCTAGAGCAGGCACAACGGAAAAAATTTTAAATTATTAACTTTAAATCTAAAGCCCTGACCAAATCAAACTATTTAATTAGATCTAAATCTTACTCAAATAGGTTCATAACATAACAAACAAAGACATCAAATAAAATAAGTATAAACATAGTATGTAAATTAAGCGAAATAAAAAAAATAAATTAAATATCCAGCACTTAATTTAGACATACCTGAAGCGCGAATCCAATTCCGACTTGAAGATCCAAAATTAGAAGAAGAATTCTTGACACCTCAAGGTCTTCTTTGCAATGACCTCTTCTAGCACGGAGGGGTGGGCTCCGAAAAATATTTAACTTAGAAAAAGTTACGGAATAAATTTCTTTCTTTCAATCTTCTCGAAAAATATTTTTTTATAAAAATTATGCTAAACAATAATTTAAAAAACCTCTAAAATAAATTTAGGGTTCTCGTCGTGGGAGAAAACCAAATTCAAAAACTTAATTATATAATTGTTCATGATAAATAATATATTTATAATCACAAAAAATACCTAACCGGAAAAACCACCTCGTGAATATTGAGTTGTGTTAATGGTTTGCATTTTCCATTTTTTTTAAATAGATGTGGTCCCCACATGGGGCCTACATGACTTAAGCTTAGGCCTCTTTTTCCCCTTTGAAAAACACAATAATTATCATAGTATATATTCATCTTATGAATATTTATTTACTAAAAAAATTTATTTATCTCATAAAAAATAACTCATCTCATAAATTCACTTTTAAATATTTTCAAATGATGCCTAAGTTAAAACTTGCGGAGGAACCTCAAGGACAATCTAACTCTAGCTCCAAATGGGTCAAATCTGATTACCATCTCATGATAACAATTGATTACTACTTAGTAAAACTTAATTCCACTAAATAAGTTTTACTGCACTCTAGAATTAAATATATTCACTCAAAATTTTCCAAATAACTTTTATTATGATAATTAACCCCACTCTTAGATATCTGTGAGCAAAAGTAACTTTAACTACTATCGTTATTTTTCTCACATCTCTCGCCATAGTTTCTGACTCGCACTTCTTGAATAATTCAATAATAAAAACAATTTTCATATTAATTCCAAACGTCAAGCATAGGGAATACTTTGGCCAAAGATTCTAGAATATGTTCATATATTTGCGAATCAACTAAGGGAACATGTTTATCTGTTCAGAGACTATAGACTCCACGTAAAATAATTGTTCCCACTACACTTCATGATGTTACCCAACACACGTAAGATTCAAGTAAATGCACTTTGACTAATCCTTTTGGCACATCAAAGTAACAAACAATCCTTACACGAGTTCAAACAATTTCCTGGATTTAGAGTCATCATTTTACAGAATTAATTATCTCTGATTATCGTTAAGAAATAACTAATTCTGGTGGTCCTGCTTAGTGTTCCAATCATATGGACAACACCAATATAATGCTTTTGGATCCCTGTCCACATGATCAAGACAAGCTATCTAAAGTATCATATTATAGTCTTATCAGACATTTGTCCAAACTCATCACAGACTACGAACATATACTTTGGCAACATATCACTTTTTTTATTTAAGTCTATATGCAACTCAATCTCATTCACCACTTTAACCAAACACGAAATGTCTCTTTAGACTACATCCATCTCATGAAACGTTTTCGTAAACAATCACATTCATGTTTGACTCGTAAAACATAATCAAACAATAAATAAATAAAATAATTTTATTTATTTAATATTTAAAGCTAACTAATTAGGTTTTCTAGGATACCAATTCTAACATTTTCGATGTCTTATCTTATCCAAACCTGACAGACCAAACATTAGTTCTAGAAGAAGGTATATATCCTAAGATGTTTGGAGGTAAACTTTAATAAGGATGCAATCTAAGTAAAGTTCCCAAACACCCTTGGCTAGAAACTTGCTTTGATACCATCTCTGTCACGATCCCAAACATAGCGAACAATAGGCCAATAACTTATAAGCCAAAAAGGGAACCAATGGTCATCGTAAGTGAATTACTAAGAATATTTATTCTAAATATGCTTTATAATACAATGGATAACACATGATACAATCCCTTAGAATTCAAAACTCAAAACAAATGACTAAGACTTCCAAGAAGTAAACATAATCCTATGTAACTGAACTACTAACACATAAAACATAAAAGGAAGTCTTCTAAGGTTGTAACCAATTCAACCATGTAGAAAGTAAGTCCCTAGAGTTTCTCCATTCAGCTTACTAACCCTTGTCTGAAATTGTTAAACATAAGGGTGAGCATAAACCTCAACAAGTAACAAATCCGTCAACAAAACAAGGACCAAGCATTATTCAAAGGACATGGAACACACTAAAAAGCATTGCTAAAGTTGTTTACTAAAAATTTATTCGGAAAAGCTTAAGAACGCATCAACTGTAGGCTCAGAATTAGCTATCATAATTGAGTCCCCGGCCAATTTTGGGTTCTGAGGAACGTTCTAAATAGTGCATTATTAACAAAGATGGTATAATCCCCATCGAGGGATCAAAGATGTCTTTTCCTGGTCATCGTATAGCACAATCCACAAAACCAAGCATAAGAAATGTATTTGCATATTTGCACATCATAGAACATGATTCAAATCATATTTCCCTAATACCATAAATGAAAGCAATATAACATAGCTAATGTTAAATTCCATACTCCACAATCTTAGTCAAACATATTTGATCCCATTTTAATTTCAAACAAATAGACGGGTAAACACGTAGTATGTAAGGGGAAGTCTCTTAAAGAGTTTTGAGAAAACCATGAAATTGATACAAAGAAATACATCAAAATCACTTAGAGATTTTAGCAAAAGAGCGGAAGAGTTAGCGAATAAGTTATTTACTAGAAGAAACAAAGCTTTCTTAAAATCCTAAGCACAAACTTTAGCTCTTTTCTCATTCTCTTCTCTCTCAACTCTTATTCCTACTTATTCAAAGTGAAGAACTTTGGATTTGTGAGATTAGGAAAGAGTTGAGGGGGTATTTATAAGGGACGGTTTAGATTTGGGGTGCTTAAAGAAGGAAAATAGCTAATTTTCCTAGTCAAAGTCGAGGGCTTGGTTTTCAAGTCAAACGAAGAGTTTCCTAAGTCAAAAAAAGGCAATTTCCTCCGTCATATATGGTGGCTATGATTTTTAGAGAAGAAAGCTCACTTTTGTCAAAAATAAAGGCTTATTTTATTCAAGTATGGGGAGTTTTGAAACTAATGAAATAAGTGAACAATTCGGATAGAAATTTCAACTAAAATTAGAACAACCACTTTCAATTTATTGGCAATTTGGGTGCGAAATACTTATATCTTAAAAATTTTAAATTCCTTATAGTGCACTTGCAAATAGAATCCTTTGGGCTTGATATTTTTGGCCCACCTTAAAAAAAGATGCCAAGGATCTATTACGTCACTGTAATGCTTGCCATCGATTCGCTCCTATCCTCCACACACCTCCCACCATTCTACGACCGCTAATGAGTTCACTACCCTTTGTACAATGGGGCACTGATACGTTGGGTGCCTTTTCTTATAGCTTTGGGGAAAAAATAAATCTCAATAGTAGCCATCGATTATTTTAGCAAATGAGTTGAGACAAAACCAACGGGTAGGATGATAGATCAGGTTACCCAACAATTCCTTTGGAAGAATGTTGTCAATTTATTCAGTACCTAAAGTATTGGTAGCAGACAATAGGTCCGCAATTTAGTTCAACATGATTTCAAATGCCGCGAGCATATTGGCATCAATCTTCACTTGACTTCGATGGCACATCCACAAAGTAATAGGCAAGTCGAAGTAGCAAATAAGGATATTTTGAAAGGTGTTAAGAAGAGGCTTAACAAATCAAAGAGTCTGTGGATGGAAGAATTGCCTAGTATACTCTAGTCCTATTGAACGACCGCAAAAACAACTACAGGCGAAACGCTATTTATGTTAGTATATGGTGCATAGGCCGTTTTACCTGTTGAAGATCAAAATCCAACATTTCGTATGAAATACTATCACCAAGACAAAAATTAAGCCATCATGAGAAATTCCTTGGACCTGATAGAAGAAATAAGATCTGATGCCCTACAAAACAAAAGCAAAAAATGATTAGGTATTTCAACAATGGAGTAGCACCCCGAAACTTCCAAGAAGGCGATTTTGTTCTCCGTCGCACAAGAGCCACATGAACGGACGCTAAGTTCAGAAAGCTTACACCAAATGGGGAAGGCCCTTATAAGGTGATTCGAGTTTTGAAAGAAGGAAGTTATCGACCAACAAGTTGGAGCGCTTACAACCTTAAAAAATACTACCCATAGTCGTGTAGTAGTTTTTTTATTGTTTTATACACCAGTTTTAAAAGTTTGAATAAATGCAACAATGGTTGATGTGAATGCATTACGTTGTTAAATGCGTCATATTTTAGCGTAAAAAATCAATGACAACCAACATATCCGTTCACCTGTTACTTAAGGTGCAACAAGCATATACGTTCACTTATTATTTAAGGTGTGACCAGCATATAAGTTGACCTATTACTTAAGGTTTAATCGTCACATATTCACCTATTATCAAGTACAACCCATATATGCATTCACCGGTTATTTAAGGTGCAATCAACACACATTCACCTCTTACGTAATCAAGTGTAGCCTATACATTCACTTGTTATTTAGTTGAATACAATTCATATGTACATTCATTTACTACCCAATCTACTACCACTCACATGTATTCGTTTCTTACATTCAAATAGGAGCGATGGATGCTCATTCATTTTGCAACTAATATATGCCTGTTAGAGAAACCAATCATAATAGCAGCGGTGGAGCTATGTTAGGGTAAGGGGAAGCTATTTTAAAATAAAATTTAGTATGAATAAGTAAAAATTGGATATGGGTCTTTGGTTTGATAGTCACCACCATTAAATGTGAATTGGAGCACAAGGGATCGAATCCCATTGAAGGCATTTAATTTTTATAGTCTTTTGTCCCCTTTTTTGGGTAAAAAGAAAGATTAAATTCAACATTAATAATATTAAAAAAAGAAAACCCTAACCTAATACACCCCCTCTTCTTTCCCGAGCCCCCTCTTCTCCCTCCCCCCCCCCCCCCCCCCCCCCCCAACACCCCACTCACGCCGCCTTTGCCGCCTACCCCATTGGTTCGCCGCCGCCAACTCCGTGCACCACTCGCCAAACACCAATGTAAGTTTTGTTAATTTTTTGTCCTATTTACATAATATACAATACTTTTAAGTTTTAATCTTATATTTCTCTAATTAAAATTCTGATTTTATAAATTTTTGTAAGTGATATCAATTTTTTTTAATTGAAAAACAATTACTTGTCTCCAAGTTCAAATCCTTTTTCAAGTTTGGAATAATATGGTCTTTGTTGCTTGATATTTGTTATTAGTATACAAATCAATTGACAATTGCTCTCATTTCACTACAGAGTTAACTATGTTCAAATACTTTAAAAGAAAATCGTCTTTGCAAGGAGATGATAATCCTTGTTCTACTAATACTAAGCAAAAAACAAGAAATCAATCTAGAGGATCGTCCTGCAGATCCGGAAAATCGAATTCGAATTACCGGCTATCGGTTGAAACAAAATAAAATATCGATTGTGAATTTTTTAATAATTTTTATTGTGTAATTTATTATTTTTTATTAAGCCTCCCTACGCCAAAATCCTGGATCCCTACTTCATAATAGTCATCCGACTAAAAACATTCACTACTTATTTGCTCACCAAATGATGTAACCTACACCTAGACTCACATTTACACCACGTAAATGATACGTATTCACAGGCATTCGGTTAACCGCAACCAACCTGTACATAATCATCACAGAATCAAGTATAATTACTTGTAAAAGAAAGTGCTTGATTCACAAGCGTAGTTTACAATCCCAAAAAATACAATATCTACATTGACATATTATTTTTTTTTTAAAAAGTACAAGACCTCACATCCACGCATATCGCTTCGATTCCAATCACCAAAGAGCAAACGATGTCACGCTTGAGACTGTGCGTAATCCCCTGCTGCCGAGGGATTGTTCCTTAATTCCAACTCCATAGAAATCTAATCACTAATTTGGGAAATCACATTTTCTAGAGAATTTACATCATAACTAAAACCACTCTCCTTAAGCCTTCTCATTAAATGTGTGAGAGCCGAATCCAAACCGACCCAGTACTCGTCACTCTTTATAACTTAAAATTCAGAACTCACTTTGAAATTGGCAACGGCCTTCTCACAAGCTCACCATAAATCCATGCAAAGCTTATCATTTTGTTCATCTCTACTTCGCATATTGGCCTTTATTTTTTCTGCCTGCCGAAGATGTTGCTCACGCAAGTCATTCGCCATCTTGTTAGACCGCTTAAGCTTTTGATGAAGCTCTTCTTGCTGATTCAAAGAAGTGTCCTTGAAGGACTGAAATTCCTATTTAAACTTTGAAAATAATGCATGACGTCTGCATCATTACATTGCCACTTGGTATAGAAAACCAAAAACACCAAAATGCTGTAAGATTACACATAATAGAATTAGAAATTCCACACATAAGATAAAGGAAAGGGGCAAAGGTTACCTCAGCAACAGTAAAAGAGCTCTGAGGATGAATACTACTAAAAGGGAAAAAGGTCTTAAAAACTCTAAATAAAACCTCATGATCAGTGATGAGGTGTGGGAGGCTGGTGGTGCTCGTATCCTCAACAGAAGGCTCCGCAATAGCTGGCTCTCCCCTTGGATGCGCAGGTAAACGTGGGGCTGGTTGAGGAGAAGGAGGAGGATCCAACATCGTCAAATCTTGAATGGATTCCACATAAGCACAAACTCTTTTTCCCTCCGAAGAAGGCGAATCTGTGCGGGAAGGGCAATCCCTAAAAGGCAATTGATGTAGGCGGCTAAGCTGATATTGATGACGCACAAGGCGCTCACTGTCTAAGGTATGACGCGAAGAAGAAGGTGAGGAATCAGTGGGAGAGCCTTGAGCTACCTGTTCAAAAGATTCACCCTTATCGCCGTATCTAGAATCACCTAGGACCGAACTTAGGGCAAGAAACTGAATAATTTCTATATTACCAACTTCCTCGACTGCACACAAGAACACCCAAGAAAGATATCAATGTGCCAGGTGCTAATCAATGTAAATACTCAAATAAAGACTTGAAAAATGGTATTAAGCAAAAATAACAATGAGTTACCATGGGAGTTGAAAATTGATCCGCACATACCCAGTATAGGCTTCCCGCTAAGCCCTGCCTTCACAATTAGTATCTCTTGCCTAAGGAGCCAAAAAACAATTCCCACTAAAATCCTTATCAAAATAATGTATAACCATCCAATTAGCCTCATCTAGTTCTTCGAGATGCTGTTTAGAAGGATAGGTTAGTGTGTGCCAGACCACAAGATATATGGGTAAAGTAGGTGGCCAAACCCATATGAATTTGTTCATCCAATTCTCAACATTGGATGGATTATCCCTAACAAAAATTGAACCACCACGACTTTAAAGAGAACTAATGCTACGAGGCTTTCTAACTTTGAATAGAAAGTCAAATGCTTTATCTGAAACCTCAAAACTATTAACAACGTACACAAGTAAGAACCTGTATATGCCACAAAGAGCATTAGGTGTCACTTGACACGGATATATTGTGTGTCGCCACAATAAATTAGAAACAAAGGATGGAAGTGGAAATCTAAGTCCCGCATCTAGGGCTTCCAATGTAATAGAAAAACAATCAAGGCGAGGAGGGAACAAAGAGGAATCACTTTCTTTGGGAATTCAAATCTCGTACTCCCGTGCGAGTAATATTTTTTTGCGAAGGAGAGCTACTCTTGTTTCCCTCGAGTAATTGTGAAGAAAGGTTCTAAAAGGCTTGATAGCAACAATATCTTTAAATTATTCTCATAACCTAACAGCACTAAAAGTCACATCCCATGGTAAAAGCTAGGGTGTAGGTTCAATAGAAGCACCCGCACCAAGAGAGGGTTTGTTTTCCTCTTGGGTTCATTGCCTCGAACCTCTAGTGCTACCCCTACATCGCGTACATGCATGAAGCCGCGTAGCACTTTGATTATGAACCGGAAGTGAAAGTGATGTAATATCAACATCCTAATTAATAGGCGAGAGTATATCCTCTAGCTTATCAAGCATTATTGGATTATCTAGGATATGTTGATAACGGGAAGTATTACGACTGATTGCCTCCGAACTCGCTATCCCAAACCGAAAACCATTCTAGAACACCACAAAAAACAAACTTTCCAGAATTAAAGGTAAAAAGTTTAGAACCAAAATAAAATAAGTAGAAATCAGATTGAAAGAAGGGCAAAAACAATTACTGAGCTAGTAAAACTTGTGATTTTGTAAAGACAAACAAAAATCACCAAACCCTAATCAACAACACCTTAAAGATGAGTCAACAACAACAACAACAACAAACTCAGTGCCTCCAATGGCTCCCGCATAAGCAGGGTCTGGGGGTAGATGTACTCAACCTTTCCCCTTCAGGGGGCCACCCTGAAAAGAGGCTGTTTCCGAGGACCCCCAACTTGAAAAGTTGGTCCGCAGCATAGAGCATGAGACCTGGCAGCAGGAGAGCATCAAAGCATGAGTAGGGCAAAACACACGGCGAGCAAAACAACAAACTCAAACCAAGCCACATCAGGCAGAAATCAAAAGATAAGATAAAGATAAGGATAGAGATAAAGATAAGTAGGCAAGTAGAAAGTAGCAGCTCATGAAGATAAGTATGCCTATGAAATCAGACTCGAAGTTAAAGCACTAAAAGCATGAATGAGCAAAAACCAACGACATACTGAAAATACATGCAACTTCCACTCAAAGATTTTCAAAAGAAAAACTACAACAACCTAGACCAAAGCAGAAATGGACAAGAAAAAAGAGAAAAACCATGCGCTGCACCTCTTAAAGGCTAACCATGGGTTAAATTAGCTTGAGAATAGTGTAAATAAAGCAAAGACAAGCAAAGAGGGAGAACAAGAAGACGACGAAGCAGGGACGGGTTTTGGAAGCAAAAGATAAAGAAAATGGTGAGGACAAATCAGTCTAAAATAAAATTAACGATGAAGATTCAAACAAAAGATTAAGTATGCTTTTATATCAAGTTAGAAAGTACCCACCGGTCAAGTAAATTAAAGTTGTAAAGCAATTTTATAAACTAGGGCTAGATAAAAAGTCCCCTAGTGCATGCTATAAGTGATTTCATATACTGAGGGCTAAATAAAATACCCATCGATATAAAAGTTGAAGTTGTAAGTAATTTTATACACTGGATACTGGGGGCTAGACAAAAACACTCACCGATGTAAAAGTTGGAATTATAAGTGATTTTATACATCAGGGGTTAGATAAAACGCCCACTAGTGTAAAAGTTGGAGGTGATTTTATATAACGGGGCCTAGATAAAACACCCACTAGTGTAAAAGTTGGAGTTATAAGTGATATTATACACCGGGAGCTAGATAAAATGCCTACCAGTGTTATGAGTAATTTTATACATTGGAGGCTATATAACATGCCCACCAATGTAAAAGTTGGGAGTTCTAAGTGATTTTATACCTTGTGGGCTAGATAAAATGCCCACCAGTGTAAAATTTGGTGTTATAAGTGATTTTATACATTGGGGGCTAGTTAAAACGCCCACTAGTATAAAAATTGAAGTTATAAGTGATTTTATAGACTAAAGGCTAGATAAAATGCCCACTAGGGAAAAATTAGAGTTATAAATGATTTTATAGACTGGGGGCTAGATAAAACGTCCACCAGTGAAAAAATTAGAGTTATAAGTGATTTTATACACTGGGGGCCAGATAAAATGCCCTTGAGTGTAAAAATTGAAGTTATTAGTGATTTTATACACTACTGACTAGATAAAATGTCCACCAGTGTAAAATTGAAATTGTAAGTGATTTTATACATTAGATGCTATGTTGGGCCGGCCCACCTAATGACTTTGATGGGTTTGTATCTTGTGACTTTGGGCCAAATGGGCCACAACGCTCTATTTGGGTTGGTGGTATGCTTGGGCCTACTTTTGGCCTACAATGGTTGAAGCTTTAGGGCCTCCTGATGTAGGGCCCTTGGGTCATGCCTTGGAAGATGTAAAAGGTAGCTTACTTATTGGGCTTGTTCTGGTTCGTGTCGTTGATGGGCTGCATGCTGGTGCTATGGGTCCGGTTGAGCTGATACAAATGGTTGGGTTTGGTGGTACGAGTGGGCCGGTTGAACCTGAGATGAACGGGATCCCGTGTCTACTAGGGATGGGCTTTCGGGCACGGGATTGGATGAACCAATTTATACAAGGAGTTTAGGCCTTTGAGGGCCCAAATGCGAATGGATCTTAAGATGGGTTGGTTATTGGGCTTAGCTAGGTACAGAGGAAGTTGAATTTGGATTGACGGCCCGAACTCCTCTCTATGGGCCAACATTTAGGCCTATCTCTTGGCCCCCCTTGGATCTCATGAACCCCCCACATGGGGGGGACGGCTTCAAGTACCGGGCCTCATGGCCTGACTCACTACAAGGCCTAGTGTTGTTGTTGCATTGGGCCCGTATGGGCCATGGAGGATTCTCCCTCCTAGCCCATTCGGGTCCCATGCGTTCCTCACCCTAGCTCAAGACACCTCTCGGGCTAGGGCACGTTTTCTGACTTTGACTTAGCTTTTCTGCGCTAAAGCCGATTCATCTTTGGATTTGAATAACTCTTCGTCCGCTGAAACTGTGAGGTTCTCGTTGGTTTGTTGGATCTGTTGGGGGTTCACATCTGTTGCCCATCCTACGTGGAGTTCGAAGCGGCTTGAACAGTTTCGAAGAAGCAGTTTCCAGCATCTCGTCCTTCTTTTAAGTTTGGTTATGAGTGGATTTTTTCATCTCCCGTGTTTTAGGAATTTTACTTTCTTGTTTTCTTTTTGATGTATACATTGTATTTCCCTTTGTTTGGTTGCGGCTAGAGGTGGCCACGGGCCGGGCCTGGGCCGAGGCCCATCCGGCTCGGCACTATAGCGGGCCAAGGCCCGGGCCCGCTACAGTGTGGGCCAGGCCGGGCGGGCCTAGGTTGGCCAGGGTTGGCCAGTTTTTTGTCAACTTAAAAAAAAATACAAAGTTATTTTGTACTAAAATTATTATAATTCATTGATAAATAATATAAGATACAAACACATTTTATCTCAAGCACTAATAATACTAAATATATGTAATAAAATAAAATATATGATAAGTAACAGTAAATAATGGTAAACAAATAACGTCATAAGTACAAATACAACGCAGTTGGAGCCTAATATTTAGAAGTACAAATTTGTTTATTAAAAAATACAAAGTAAAAGTAATATAATTTTTTTTTTTTTTTAAATTAGGAGGTCCCAGCGCCCATCAAAAATGGGCCCGTGGCCCGACCCGGTGTAGACCAGGCTCGGGCTGGTTTTCGGGCCGACTCGACCCGTTGGCCACCACTAGTTGTGGCCTTGTTGCTTTCTTGGCTTGTTTTGCATTCTTTTTGAATTGCCTTGCAAGCCTTTGGCTGTGTCATGGCGTATGCCCCTCGTACTCATGTATGATTTCTTTTGATAAATACAACTGAGTTATCAAAAAAAAGGTGCTAGATAAAACGTCTACCAATGTAAAAATTAGAGTTATAAGTGATTTTATACACTGGAAGCTAGATAAAATGCCCACCAATGTAAAAATTGAAGTTGTAAGTGATTTTATACACAGGGGCCAGATAAAATGCCCTCTAGTGTAAGAACTAGAGTGTTCAAAAAAGAGTTTTAAGTAGTTTTAGACATTGAGGGCTAGATAAAACACCCACCAACGTAAAAGTTTATAAGTGATTTTATACTCACGGAGCTAGATAAAACGCCCGCTAGTGTAAGAATTAGAGTTATAAGTATTTTATACACTAGGGGCAAGAAAAAATGCCCATCGGTGTAAGAATTGGAGTTATAAGTGACTTTATACACGGGCGACTAAATAAAATAACCATCAGTGTAATAATTGCAGTTATAAGTGATTTATATATTAGAGGCTAGATAAAACGCCCACCATTGTAAAAGTTGGAGTGAAAAGTGATTTTATACACTGTGGTCTAGGTAAAATGCCCACCGGTGTAAAAGCTAGAGTTATAAATGATTTTATACACTAGAGGCTAGATAAAATGCCTAGCGGTGTAAAAGTTGGAGTTGTGTGTGACTATATACACTAGGGACTAAATGAAGCACCCACCGGTGTAATAATTGGAGTTATAAGTGATTTTATACACTAGAGTCTAAATAAAACCCCCACCAGTATAAGAGTTGAAGTTATAAGTGATTCTAGACAATGGGGACTAGATAAAACCTTACCAGTGTAAATGTTAAACTTATGAACAATAGAAACTGCTATGCACAAAAAGATAGATTAATATTATCAAGGGGAAGATCAAAGGTACGAGGTAATTAACTCTCGTTAAGAAGCAAAAAACTTCAAATAAAAAACGCGGAGTAACACCTTTAACGCCTTGTCAATATAAAATTGTTATAAAAAATAACTACAAGTATCAAAAACTAGTCTCAAGCAAGCCAGGCTAAAAGGAAATCCCAAACAATTATATAAAAAGCAAAGTTAACACTCTCGTATGTAATGTGTATCCATTATTACAACAAATGTACATCTTGTTTCACAAATACCCACAACTCGTCTAAAATTTACAGAGTCTAAAGTACATTAAAAAGAATCCAACATAGACAACATTATCAAAAACACGAAGCCAGAAGCTATTATAGAGTTATTCAAAAAACTACACACCTAATATATAGTTTGGCATTCTTATTCGCACAAGTTTTTCCAACTTTAACAAAAAGTAATTTAACATACTCTACTTCTTCCTAAACCTAATCAAAAAGCAACTCTATAGATAGGATCAGAGACCTACAAGGATGCAATGAGCTCCAATATGTATGAAGGCGCACCCGCTCTCCATAACCATGAGAACATATTACTCGTAGCATTCCATGGTTGGGTCCTTTAAAGCAGTAGCAATAAACCCTAAACTCAATAGAAAAAACCAAGTAGAAACCTGTCACCAAATATCCGATTACATTATCATTTCTTTGTCCATTTAGATGACGGATAATGAAAAATATATTTCTGACCAGGGATCAAGAATTGGCATTCCTCCTATCCCCTAGGGTTCATAAGGAAAGAGCCAAACCATGTGAAGCAGCTAAACATAATCGCCCATTGAAGCAAAAGATACCTAAGAATTGGCAATGAACAGCCTCATCACGGGTACCTGGTGGTAAAAAGAGAAGGTGGATGAATTTTCTGTCACATCCCATGACATTATATATGGATAAAAATACAGAGAATCAAGGTAAAACGTTCGCTGCATTTTGATAACAAGTATAGTGCACTGTTACAAAACATGGGTCTAGTAAAATCTACTATACCACCACCCATATTAATGTTTGTCTTGTATCTCCAAGCCCCTCGATCAAAGTAAAAAATTGATTACCCATCCGCCTTAGACCAAAAGTCATCTCTAAAGCAGGCCTTAATGTTGAGAATGAAAACGAAATTATGATAATTAAATGGATAAGTAAAAGTATCTTCCGAACATACAAACACTATTCTTAAGGTACTCCCCATATAATGTAATTCGTCATGAAGGAACATAGGGAGATATGTTTGAATAGCTAGATTACACTCTACTAAATCAATAAACCTGTAAAAAGGGTTATTTCGACACAAGATGAACCCATTATTTATTCCTATAATCTCCTTATTTTCCGACAAAAATCCTAAAGATCCTAGAGAAATGCAGTTGTAAAGTACGGTGCAACCAACAAGTGTACTTCCACTATTGGAATGAATTTCAAAATTTTTTCCTAATTTAACAAAGTTAATGCATCGGAAGGGTTTAAAATTCTTAATTTTAAACCTAAGGTTGATTTAAAACTCCTAATTCTAAATCTACGTATTTAAATTTCTAACTTAAATCTACATGCCTCTACTCCAATGCATTCATAATAATTACATGAACTATATCATATAAAAAAAAATTACATGAATTATAACTAACAAAATAAGAAAATTATAAATAAATAGAAAAATAAAAACTTAAATCAGAAAGAAAGAAGAATACCTGGATTTGCTTTAATAATAAAGACTACCAGAGTGATAAAACTCCAAGAAAGTCAAAAAAACTGAGATCCAGCGGCCTTCTACATAATGACTTTTTAAAGCTCGGATAATGGGCTCCAAAAAATATAAACTTGAGGAAAGAAAATTTCCAAGAGAAATTTTTTCCTCCCACAAGGTCTCCGAAAGTTAATACTTTCTAAAACCTTTTAATTTTTGAACTTGTGCCAAACCTTTGAAATAGGTACCTCCATTTATAATAGTATATCGGAGTCAAAAAATCTCATTCTTTTCGATGTGGGACACAAAATTATAGAACAAAATGTAGCATATGGTGTGAAAACAAGATCAAAATGCATCATATTGAATAGCTCAAAAATCACGGGCTTTTAATATTCACTCCACGTGCCATGTGGCGAGCCGTGATTGGCCCGCTCACGTGCACGCGAATTACCCCCACGCACTGGTTGGTCCAACCACGAGCACACAGATTTCCAAACCTATGTGATATTTCTTTTTTTTTTTTTTTGTGTTTTGCTTTGTTTTTCACATGTAAAAATTTATCTTTGTGAGTTTTAATTTTCAAAAATTATTTTATTTTATAATTTTTAACTTTTATTCATCTCATGAACAATATTTGGCAAAATTAAATTTACTCATCTCATGAATTCTTTAATATTTTTTCGATGGCAATAAATACAGAGGCTTACGCAGGAACCTCAGAGACAATTTAAATCTAGCTCCAAATTGGTTAAATTAATTATCATCTCATGATAAAATTTAATTATCATTTAATGAGACTTAATTCCACTAAATAAATCTTACTGCATTCTAGATTTAAACCATTTATTCGATATCTTCCAAATAGACTGTATTGATGACAACAACTCTTCCACTAGATGTCCATGACAAAGAATAAATATAACCACTACCATTATTCTTCTCACAATTTCTCCATTAGTTACGGACTTGCCCTTCACTGAATAATTCATTTATACTTGAACATATCCATAGTATACATTCCAAATATCAAACACCTGGAATACTTTGGCCAAAGATTCCAAACTATACAAACACTTTCAAATCAACTAATGGAATATCTGTACCTTATAGGAGATTGTAGATTCCATATTGAATACCTGATCCTTGTCATACTTCACGCCACTACCCAGTGTACATGGAAATTCAGTCAATCATTTTGACCTTATATATAGTACACCCAAGCAACTAATGTTCGATGCATAAGTCCAGAATACTCTCAGGATTTAGAGTGGTTGTTCAAACAGTACAACATGGATAGTTATTTCCGATAGTAGTCTAGAAACAAGCAACTCACATGACCCAACTCAGTGTGTCAATCTTATTAAACACACCGACATAACACTTTTGGATCACCATTTACATGATCAAGAGAAGTGATCTAAAGTGTCACGTTATAGTCCACTTGTCTTTGACTACGACTTTTTCAAATAACAATTCATACCATTTGTTCCTAGTCTATATGTGTGTTAATCTCATAAACTACTTAGAACAAACATGTAAATTATAGTCTAAGGACTAAGCCCATCTCATGGATGTTACTAAGAAAATGACATACAGTATATGTGCTCATTTACACAAATTTAACAAGGAAATGACTGGAACTTCAATTTTTAATCTTTAATAAAATAACATTTACAGGGTAAAGTTTGGATTTCCAGGACACCATTCCTAACATCCACATATTCGCCATGTGGAGTCCAGTAGCCATTTTGTACAATCACACCATTAGTAGGACATCTAAAGCACTTCATAGTCTGTTCTTTTACGAAGTCTTCTTGTGAAAAGAGTCGATGGCAAAATTGAGAAATCGCACATCATCTACGTAAAATCTTGGCTAATAATCATGAAAGTATTACAAAGAGAATATCTTTAGGAAATATTTCCATGACTAAATGACAACGGTAGAGGGAAAAAAGTCAAGAAGAAAAGTTTATGTAATTCACACCTAATGTGTATCAACATATATTTATGGGAAAAAGTTAGTTAAAGAACAAGGGAAGAAAAGGAAAAGAAGGAAAAAGAGAGGAAAAAAAAAGGATAAAGATACACTTTCCAAACAAGTAAAATTCGTCTCAAAAGTGGGGGACTGATATGTTTGTAATTACACTGCTTAAGCGGCAACTTAACAACAATAAGCGTATACTTTCAACAACTAGGCATATGCATAAAACGCCTACCTACATAAAACGCCCACCTTACATAAAACGCCTACCTCATAAAACACCCACGTTACATAAAACGCCTACATAGAACACCCACCTTACATAAAGCGTCCACCTCATAAAACGTCCACCTTACATAAAACGTCTATCCACATAAAACGCCCAACTTACATAAAATGCCTACCTCATAAAAAGCCTACCTTGCCTAAAACGCCTACCTACAGAAAATGCCCACTTTACATAAAACGCCTACCTATATAGAATGGCCACCTTACATAAAACGCCTACCTACATAAAATGCCCACCTTGCATAATGCCAAGTATTGCATGGCATGGAACCAAGGGATACAGTCAAGCATACTTATCCCCCAAAAGAAAAAGTATGTCACACTTATCACCTTCTCCTTCCACTTAAGACACCTAAACCAATGTTTTCTAGAAAGAGGCAGGAAGAGAGGCAAGTCCAAAACCAGGAAGGGAAAAGGGGATCTTAATAATCTTTCCATAAAGCTTGAGTTAAGCTTATCCTAGCCTACCAAACCCATCACAAACATAATTGGTGTCATTTCTGGAAGGATCATAAACAAGATCGGATCATGGAGATCCTCGAATCCCTTAACACACGAAGAGGAAATGGGGCAAGTCCTAAGGAGCCAAATCCGAAATATACAAGCTTCAAATTACTTTGAGTTGAAATAGTAAGTAAAAAATATTCAAATTGATTAATTAAAAGGAGACTAATATTCACCCTTTCTTGATGTCAAATACTAGGTAAATTATTTATTAGTACCTTGAGATTTAGTTAAAAAAATATTTTTGGTCAACAAGTTTTGTGAAATAATATTTTAATCCACAAGTTTGGTGAAATAACATTTTAGTCCAACCGTCGTTAAATTTTTTATAGAAATTTCCAAAATGACCAAAATACAATTGCTAAAAATATTTTTACGCTACACAAAAAAGAAAATAAAAAAATTCCCTCTTCCTCTTTTCTCTCCTCCTCCCCTTTTCTCTCTCCTCCTCCTCTCAGCCACCAGCATGCCGCCACTGTCGGTGGAGGAGGGTTCGATCTAATTTAATAAAGTTACATAGCGAATCCCATTAGAACTTCGAAGTTAAGCGTGCTTAAGCGAAAGTAGTACCAAGATGGGTGGCCTCCTGGGAAGCCCTCATGTTGCCAACCCTATAAGGTTGGGGGTCCTCGAAATAGCCTCTCGGCAGGGTTACACTGTGAAGGGGTAAGGCTGAGTACATCCCCCCCCCCCCGCCGCGACCTCGCTTAGGCGAGAGCCCTTGAGACATTGGGTCTGTTATTTTTGTTGTTGTTGCTGCAACGGAAGGGTTTAAAATTTTCAAATTTAAACCTAAATTTGATTTAAAAGTCTTAATTTTAAATCAACAGATTTAAATTCCTAATGTAAATCTGCAGGCCTCTACTCAAAATACATTTATAATAATTATATTAAATGAAACTTGTGTAACAAGAAAACTATAAATAAATAGAAAAACTTAAAAGAGAAAGAAAGAAGAATACCTAAAATTGCTCCAATAATAAAGAATACCAGAATGATAATAAACTCCAACAAAGTCGAGAAAACCAAATTCAGCTGCCTTCTACGCAATGACCTCAAAACATTGGAGAGTGGGCTATAAAAAATATTAAACTCTAGAAAGAAAAATTTCAATGTAAACCTCCAAAAGTCAACACTTTTAGAAACCTTTAATTTTGATTGATTAAATTGAATGCCAAACCATAAAATCGATGCCACTATTTATAATAGGATACCAAAGAACAAAAATCCTAAATTTTTGATGTGGGACGCACAGGTCAAACAACAAAGTGCAGTGTATAAGTAAAACAATAGTTAAAACACAGCGTTACATATACAGTTCAAACCGTGTGCCATTTATGTAACAAACACGAGACACATGGCGAGCGATTATTCTCTTGCATAACTCTCTTTTATCAATCTATTCCTAGCTTATGAACCTAGATCAATCTAGATTCATAACATGTACCTGCTGGACATTTATCCCTCTAAAACATTATTGATATAGGCTTTCTGGGCAATCCCAACAACCCTTGTGACCTATCATGGAGTATCTCTATTCCTATCACGTTAGCTGCTTCTCCTATATCTTTCATTTCAAAATTAAAAGAGAAAAAAAAATCTTGGTTCTATATAATAACGGAAATCATTAATAAGCAGCAAATATCAACATACAGAATCAAAAGATAAACTAGCTCCCACTGACCTTCACATATATACACCAATGGTGTTTTCTTAAAGCCAAAAGAAGTTATGACATTATTAAATTTAAGATACCATTATCGGGAAGTTTGTTTAAGTCTGTATTTTGATTTTGTTAGTTTACACACCACGTGTTCCTCTCCTTAACCGAAAAGCCTTCGAGTTGGTCCATATAAATTTTCTCATCTAATTCCCTATTAAGAAAGACAATTTTTACATCCATTAGGTGTAACTCTAAGTCATGATGAGTCACAAGGTCATAGTAATTCTAAGTGATTCATTCTTAGAGACTAGTGACAAGGTCTCTTTATAATCAACCCCATCTTTATGAGTAAAACTTTGGTAACAAGTCTAACTTTATTTTCATTTAATGATCTTGTTTGAGTCGTACTTGGTCTTGATGACCCATGTACACCTGACACTTTTATGTTCTTTAGGTAATTCAACGAGATCCATGACTTGGTTTTTGATCCATAGATTTTATGCCATCTTTCATGGCATTAATCCACTTAGCGCATTCTATGGCTGGTGAAAGTGAAACTGGATCATCATCAATTGCTAAGTCAACTAGTTATTATTTATAGACACACCATATAGACATCATGAATAGCAGGTCTTATTTTTCTTTAAGACCTTCTTAATGTTATTCTTTGTGGTTCAACTATAATAGGTTCATTGATAACTTCATCATGGAGTGTTTCGCTTATCAATTTGTTGTTCTTGGTCATAATTAGGATGTGCAATAACTATAAGAACAACAATTCTAGAATTCACAGTTAAAAGGTCTTCCATCATACTTCTTGAATGTGAATAGTATGCATTTATGCACACATTGCCACTAACTTTACCATTTTAATGAACCTAGCATTTCCAGTTTCTACAATTAGTGTACTGTGATTAAAACAATAAAATCTATAGCCCTTGGACTTTTAAGGGTATTTAGTAAAGAAACCAATATTCTAAAGTCCAATTTGTTTTCAAGTGGATTGTATTCCTATTTCCACTAGGTAATTCCCAAACATGTAGGTGCCTCAAACTGGATTTCCTACCAGTTTAAATTTCAAAAGGAGTCTTTGAGATTGCTTTACTAGGAACCCAATTTAATAAATAGATAGCGGGTTTCAAAGCATGCATCCACAACACTATGGGTAAAATTAATGACTTGACAGACTTTTAAATATTGACAATAAGGTATAATTATGCCTTTCTACTACACCATTTTGTAGTTTTGTACCTAGCATAATGCATTGAACAAATATACCATGTTTTTCTAGGAATTTGGCAAATGGACCAGACATTGTCCAGATTCTTCATGCTTTTCATAGTATTCATCACTTCTATTTGACCTTATGATTTTCACCTTCTTATCTTATTGCCTCTCAACATAACTAATGAACACATTTAGAACATCCACAGATTGAGACTTTTCATGTAATAGATAAATATAACCATAACGTGAAAAACCATTGATAAAGGTGATAAAGTGCTTTCCCATTTGGGAACATTTAAAGGACCACAAATATCCAGATTCATCATGCTTTTCATAGTATTCATCACTTCTAGTTGACCTTGTAATTTTCACCTTCTTATTTAATTGCCTCTCATATGATAGAGTGCCAAGGGAGGTGTTATGGAGGGTTTTGGAAAGGAAAAGCATCCCCGTGCCTTATAGCCGGGCCATTAGAGACATGTATGAGGATGCATAAACTAGGATACGCACAGTGGAAGGTGAGACATACGCGTTCCCGATAACAATCGGGGTACACCAAGGATCTATCCTGAGCCCCTATTTGTCCATCCTGGTAATGGATGAGCTCACTAGAAACATCCAAGGAGATGTACCTTAGTGTATGCTTTTCGCAGATGACATAGTGTTGGTGGGGGAATCATGGAAGGAGGTTAATGAGAAGCTAGAACTGTGGAGAAGGGCATTGGAATTGAAGGGCTTACGACTCAGTAGATCCAAGACCGAGTACATGGAGCTTAACTTCGATCCCACCACCACATCTAGTAGAGAAGACGTCAAGCTTGGATTGGACACTATACGCAAAAAGGAGTGTTTCAAGTACTTAGGGTCCATGATATAGCACAACGGTGAAGTTGACGAGGATGTTAACAACCGGATTAAGGTAGGATGACATAAATAGAGAATGGCCTCAGCAATACTTTGCGATAGAAAGCTTATCTCAAAGCTAAAGGGAAGATACTATAAGACGGTAGTGAGGCCGGCCATGTCCTATGGGGCGGAATGTAGGGCGATGAAACAATATCATACACAGAAAATGAGGGTGGCGGAGATGAGGATGCTGCAGTGGATGTGCAGAACCTTCGGGAGGCGATGGCCTTAGAAAGAGCCCAATAGAGGGCTAGCATAGGAGTAGCAGAGGTAGCAAAGTAGAGTAGGGTAGTCCAGCTTTTTTGCTATCTCTAGTGTTCTAGGCATGTAGGGTAGTTCAGAGATGGCGCGCTTATGTGCGAGCCGAGCTCTTGATTGACTAGTTGTTCATTGGCATATTTGTGATCTGCTATGTCTTTGCCTTTATTTGATTATCTTTGCCCCGCTTTATGCTTATAGGCTTATTGGCTCTCGTGCTGCCAGGTTGCCAGGCTACATTACTGCGGATAAGCGGATAAGCTTTTTAGGTTGGGGGTCATCGGAAAAAGCCTCCCTTCTGAGCAACCCCCAGAAGGGGGAAAGCTGTGTACATCTACCATCCCCGGACCCTGCTTTTGCGGGAGCCCTTGAGGCATTGGGTTGTTGTTGTTGTTGTTTTTTGTTGTTGTCATTTAATTACCTCTCAACTTAACTAATGAACACCTTTAGAACATCCACAAATTGAGACTTTTCATGTAATAGATAAATATAACCATAATGCGAAAAACCATTGATAAAGGTGATAAAGTACTTTCCCCATTTGGGAACATTAAAGGGACCACAAATATCAGTGTGCATAATCTTAAAGAAGTTGTGTGTTTCTTGTGGCTCCTTTCTTATTATGTTTGGATTGTTTTAATTTCATACAACCCACACAAATTACGAGATTAGAGAAATCTAAATTTGGAAGATTATCATTCTTTACCAATCTCTTAATTTTTTATTTTTTTTGAACATGTGACCCAAACATTTATGCCACAAATAAGCAGAGCTTCCACCCACTAAATTTCCTTAATATCAACATTATGATGGGAGATTAACAAGGTCTCAACAAAAATATTATTAAGTTTAAACTTGTAGAGACCATCACATAATTAAAATTCCAGAACCAATAATATTATCATTTTAATATAAAAAGATCAACACCAAGCTTACTGTATAAAGTCTTGGTAAACCAAGTTACAAGAAAACATCGGTATATAAAGTGTTTGAAGCAAATTTAAATAATACCCAGAATCTGACACTAAGCATTAAGTTTCTATGCCTTCAACTGGAGATTTGAATCAATTTCCTATGAATACAAATTTTCATTTGGCTTTATAGTTCGAATCTTAAGAAATATTTCCATCGTATTGGAAAAGTGGGTTGTAAAGCCAGAATTAGTCCATTACATATCATAAGCAATTTTATTTAGGCTTGATTAAAAGCATTCAAAGGCAAAGCCATTACCTTTCTTTCCTAATCAAACCTTATATTTTGGGCAATCTTTTTGATAGTGTCCAACCTTATTGTAGAAATGACACTTATCTTTATTGCGCCCCTTCTTGTGGATTTGAAAAGCTTTAGGAGATTCATTCATGTCATTCGAACATTTCTTCTTACTTCTTTTAGCCTTTTTCTCTAAGGTTTCCAACTTCTTGATAGTTCATAATTAAAATGAATGGAACGAGTATTTTGATTTTTTGGCCTTGTCTCCTCTTAAATACAAACTGGCCAATTCATTAACATTCCACTTATTTTTAACAGTGTAATAGCACATCTAAAATGACCCATACTTTCAGGAGGCAAGAGATAATTAAGCATAAACTATACTAAAAAGTACTCATTCCCACTCATTCTAATACCTTTGGTTTTGCTGCTAAATTTATCATTTCAAGAATATGCTCATGCATGGTACTTGACCCATCATATTTAATGGTGGTCAAATTAATCATTAATGAACCAACAAGAGACTTGTCAGCAGTTTGAGAACACCCTTTCACAAATTTCAAAAATGCTTAACACTTTTAAGTTATGGTAAGAGTAGACTTAATATTGTTAACAATTCTTATTCGCATAAACATTAGGCTTAATTTGTTCTAATCATTAACTTTACGGAAAGTCTTTTCATCAAAACTGCTTGTATCATTAATAGCAGTAGGTTTTTTGACTTGGAGTGGTACATCAAGATCCAAAATATTCAGTAAAACTTGACTTGTTCACATCAGTATGGGAAGTTTAGTCCATTAAATAAAGGAATAGATAAAGTAAGCGAATTAACACATGACCAGATACTTGGTTCATATATAAAAAAATACTCATTCGTTAATGCATTGAGTCATAAATATCATCCCATAAATTCATATTCACATAATAAAAGTAAAACATCATATATATGTATCCTGGTTCTCCTTTGGGCTATATATAAACATAATAAGATGCTCAAAAACTTATTTAATTTGGTAATCATTTGTGTTCTAGTTGTTAGAAAAATTGACTAATATTCAAGCATAGCAATGAGAGAGAGAGCAATTAGAAAGATCTTACAAAACGATGATACCGTGCCTTGGTAAGAACCACTGTCCTAAAAGATGATTTCGCCTGTGCTCCAGTGCACACAGTATAATTGGCGGCCGTTCTTCACGATTAACGTGATCCGACTCTTAACTCAATCCGACTCTTAACATGCACTCGTTAATTGCCGGGTAGGAGTACCTTGAACTTTTTCTAAAAACATATGTACTGATTGATGATAAAGGAAGACAAAAAACACTGATTTTTGATGATAAAGCTTTAATTCAGTCCATGCTATATCTGGGTATCCTTATGGGGTTAAGCATTACTGTATGGGGGTTAAGCATTACTGTATGAGAGAATTGAGCTACTATAGTGACCATGAGATTGGAGAGAGAGAGAGAGAGGGGTCGAGAATAATAATACAGAAAGAAGGGGATACGTATATATAAATAGTATAGAATAGGTAACAAGCATTAACACCAAAGAGGGCACCAATACGCCGTCACCGGATCTCATTAGAACTCCAAAGTTAAGCATGCTTGGGCGAGAGTAATATCAGGATGGGCGACCTCCTGGGAAGTCCTTACCCTCAGGTTGGAGGCATTGAGAAATAGCCTCTTTTCAGGTTAACACCTTGAAGGGGGAAGGCTACATACATCCGCCCCTCTAGACCCTGCGTAGGCGGGAGCCCTTGAGGCACTGGGTATGTTCCTTTAGGTTTTTTTTTTTTTGACAAATATTGACAAAGTCGTATTACGAACAGGAAACTCAAAAAGACGAGGCCTAAGCCACCCCGTAAATGGAAGTGGGAATAAAAAGAGACCAGAACAACAATGAACAAATAGGCAACAAAAGCAAAACGCCCAAACGCGACACAAAAGACACCAAGCACAGGTCAGACAAGGCACACAAGAACAAGCTCATATAGGGATCCCAAAAGAAGAAGAACCAGAAGAATAGCACGGGACACATGATCAGGACTGATGCCTCAACCACAAACCCACCCACCTCATTTAGCAAGCAAGTCTGCTCTCATAGGTGGGTCGAAACCATCAAAGTTAAAACTTACTATTTTCCCCATCTCTATTGCCCGCTTCGCTCACAGGATCATCTCATCATACTCCGCTTTCGAGATCTTATCATACCAATTCCTTCTATTCCGTTTTTTCTTCTTCCCGGCTGTCTTTGACGAATTTCCCCATTTAGCCTCATTCCTCTTTTTTCGCTTACCTGAGGCCTTGGATGTTTTCGGCGTGCTGCTTGTAAACGACAGATCTTTTAGAAATTCCTGAAGCTCCCGCTTTTCATTCTCTTTTTCCTTGTGATTCAACGCTTTCCCCTCCCTTTTTGTCATCACTCTCTTTCCTTTTCTCATTCCAACTCCACTGAGTCTCTCCATACAAGGCTCTAACCAGTTCAAAGTAGAGGGCTCAAAACTTGGAGGAAACACAGGCCCCGAGGACCTAGAATCATCTTCACTGGCGGAGTCTTAAGTTACATTCTCAAGCTGCGATAACTAAGCATGAGGCTGAGCTGAACTAGCTATGTCACTCTCCACCCACTGAAGCAAAGGAGGCAGATGCTGGTTTCCACGCACTTCCTGACCTGGAATATGATCACCACGCTGAGGAGACGGATGGGGAAGAGAAACATGTGGCCAGTTGCATTCCATAGACCACCTACCGACATATTGACCTTCAATATGGAAAGCTAGCTGACCCTGCGACAGCTTGACCATGCTTACTCCCTCATACACTGGCTCCCATGCCAGCCATCCTATGAACAAGGGAATGTTGAGCCAGTGTGGTATGGTGTGCCAGGGTGGTGCACTGATGTTCCTGGTGCGGATTCATTAGTGAAGAGGTCAGTTCTCTTGCTAATTTGGCCGATGCTGCCAAAGCAACAACACTGGGAGAGTAATCTGGAATCAGCTCTATCCTATCCTCTTTGACCAGGACCAATCGGGTCACCCCATTAAAATGGACTTGTACCACTCGATGAATAAGTGAAGGGGAACATGTGTCAATGAGGATTCTGGCAGCATCAATGCATCTCATGGCAGACATCCTCGAGTCCACCTTGACTAACTTCCCCCATACTCTCGCAAGATCAGAAAAGTAGTTTGTAGTCCAGCATTGGACAGGCAGTCCAAAAACCTCGATCCATACTCTTCTGCTAAGTGATCTAAGGATCTCGCCAGAGTATTTAGAAATCCCGTTGAACTTCCTAAGAAGAATCTCACGACGAGGGCCAAGGCAGGACTCCAAAGTCTCAGCGGAATCACAAACCAGGACAAAAGTATTGGTGCTTAACCCTTTACGGGTTAAATCGTGGAGGTCGTTCTCAGTGATGAAGGTGAGAATATTATCTATACTCATCTCATCTGACGCACGTGCAATGATAAACAGCTATAACCACTCCTCCACATTCTTGTTGGTGTTGGAAACCACAATCCTCGAAATGTCAAAACCCGCATAGCTTTGGTCTGAGTAGGACTAGTCACATCCGGATCATGTATATCGACATTGGCTCTAGTCTGTTGGAAGACCTTTAAACGATGCTCGCTTCGGGCTGATGACTCAGTTGATCTTCTTGGTGGGTTAGCCCATTCAACCCTAAGCTTGGCACCCACCACCCATCCACCATTCATACATGAAATTGCTCTAGCGGCTTCCCTCGGATTATGAAACCGAACAAAACCATACGAGCATCTAGACCTCAACCTCCTCTTAGCAGGAACAAAAGCATCGTATATTGATCTGAAATCACGGAAGACATACTTGAGCCATGAGTTTTTCGTTCTCTTAGGTAAGCCATCAACGAATATGGACACCGTTTCCCTTGGCATTGGAGTGAATCGGTGTTTTGGGGTTGATTTAGGTGGATCTGGTGTTAGTCGGAGTGTGGTGGTAGAAAATCAGGAAATGGTGGTGAATGCTCCGGGTGGGACGAAGCAGGTATAGGATGGGATGGAGATTTGGTGTGGTGAAGGTTTTTGGTGGGGCGAAGCAGGTAGAGGACCGGTGGTGAAGGTTCTGGGTGGTCGGAATCTGGTGGTTATGGTTAGAATTGGTGGCGGTGGTGTGGGTTTTTCAGTGGGAAGGCGAAGGGTTTGGGGAGGTTGAATTAGTGCTCCGCAGTGGTGTTGGTCCCGCAAGTTGCACGACACGAATTGGGGGGTGGAGGCGAGTCCGTAGCTGCTACGTCGGAGCCGGTACGGATGGCGACGCACTGTAATGGGTTATTGCCGACATCTGGGACCATAAAGGGAGATGTGATTCAAAGGGACAAGGGACGAGAGAAATGAACTAAGGAAAGGGTAGAGGTCAGGGGTGGTTAGCGATGTTTGTGGTATTGAGCAAGGTGAAGGCTTTGGTGGTGTTTGGTGGTAGATTGCGGTGGATGGAAGGTTCGGTGTGGGTCAGAAGAGGTGAGCGAGGAGTTTGTAGGTGGTCAAGGAGGGTAAATGTGAGTGAGATGGTTTGAGGATTTAGTGGCAGAATGAGGAGGATGGAGATGGTGGTTCGGTGAGGTTGATGACGGCGGTGCCGGTGGAAGGGCGGTGGTCAAGGAGTATGTTCCTTTAGGTAACACGCATTAACCTGGGTGCAATGAATTCCAATGGCTATAAACAGTAAAATAACAGATGTAATAAATTGCAACAGCTATATTGTTAATTACTTATGAATCTCCAACAGTCATATATACTGACATTAAATGGCTAGTAATGGGCCTTAGAAAATTATTTTCCCATTGTACTTAAGATTAACTAATATCCTTTTTTCAACGCTAGTTAGATAGATTTGTTATCTTTTGGATATCAAAACATATCTAATAAAACACTACAATCACCATTGATCATGCTTATTAGTTATAAGAACAATTAATCAACATTTCAGCGATTACAGAATGTCCCATAATAATGAACTTCAATGTAGCCATAAATTGTCGTTTACAAGCATCAAAACTTAGGTAATGGAAAATTGATCATAATAATTCAATATTTATATACCCTTAAGATTTGGCCACATTTGTGACTAATGAATCATCTTAGTATATGAATATAAAATCACATAATAGAAATAACTTTAATGCAACAATTGGACATAAATTGCATTGAATTTGAGTATGTTAATATCCATAACATAATATTATTGAATCACAGCGATCCACGCATCATATGAGCAAGTTAAGTCAAGGATTTCTCAGGGAGAGGTTCAAGCGGGGAATCGAACTCTAAACCTTTTTGGCCTAAAGCAATCTCCTTACGTGCCTCCAATCACTAAGGCACGACCCCGGTGGGTTAATTGAATAATTTTATTTTAACTCAAAATTATTTTCTCCAAATTATCGTATGTGTATTTTTTTCGTAACCAAATGGAAAAACATAAAATTTGTGTAGTCGTGTATATGCTTTTGTTAACGGTAACATATGAAAACCCATTTACAAAGGCGGTTCAATGCTTATACCCCTTTATTTGATCAATATTTAAATGATCATTTTTTTTTCTTTGGGGCAAATAATAGATCATTTCGAATATACATAATACCTTTTAGGCTTCGTTTGTTTTGAGGGAAGTACTCTTCCTTTGGAAAACATTTTCCTTTGAAAAAGGTTTTCCATGGAAAATGCAATTCCTGTTGAGCTTTTTCGTTATTTGTTTCAAAGGAATAACATGTTCTCACATTACAATGTTCCTCGTTTGTTCTAGAGGAATTATCTCTTACCAATCATCTTATACTTAGTCATAGAATAATAAAAGTAACAATACAATATATTCAAAATTATATAGACTTAGTATGGTTGTGAAATTGTTACCAAGGTACTTTGAGATTTATTCATTTATCACTTATCCTGACATTTTAATATATATAATGGAGTACCTGAAGTTGAATATTTTATCACTCAGGTATCATATATCAAAATTTGATGAATTTTTGTAAGAATCTGATCAAATATGACAGTGCTAATATAATACATAATTACAATAATATTTACAAGTCATGTTAATGTTTTCAGCTAATTACAATAAAAAATTCATCGTATGTTGATATAAACTACCTAAATATGGCCAAAATTATTTTAGTCTGATTCATGTTTGGACCATTGCATACCTTCTAAATTCTTTGGATCATTCGAAATGATGACTCCCCCCCTTTTGAAAAGGAAGTTTTTTCCCCTATTTGAGGAAAACATCTTCCAACGAAGAACATTTTTTGTTAGAAAACCTATGCCAAACAATGAAAAAAGGGAAAACTAATTCCTAGAATGTAGTTTTTCCCCCTAAAAAAACAAAGCCTTAGTGCACACCATTTTCAAACTTTACACAATCGTTGCAATTTTTCATGCTTTTCTCAAATTATGCATACGGATCATGAAAGTTTAGCGTTACGGTAAGTGAACATGTTACTATAGAATATGCTTTCAATATCATCCAATTGTAGATGCAAGACTTCACAAAATGCAAGATCACAAGCAAGTATTTATGGTGCAACTAGGGGTGTAACGAGTCGATCTGAATCGAATATCTCAGTACTTGACTCGAACTCATCAATTAGCTACTGGGGTATTCGAACTCATACTCGAACTCAATTCGAGTAGTTAATTTTGCTCGAACTCTAACTCGATTAACTATTCGAGTATTCGACTCAACTCGAGTACTTGTTTATTGCACATATGAACATTCAACAAATTAGCTCCTTTATAATATTATTTCAAACACTCGAACATTAGTTATACTCGATTTGGATACTTAATTATTGTCCACACTATATTTTAATAAATACAACCATAAATCGCCGATATATTAATAGTAAATATGACCTAAGTTTTAAAAAATACAAGCAAACCAAATACAAGTTCTCTCACTCCACCACAAATGTAACATATAATTTCTTTTATAAGGAATTCAATTTTTCTTCTTTCATTCTATTATTAATGTCACACGTCATCCATTTCAAAAGAAAATAATACACAAGAACTACTTCATACGAGTCCAGTACCAATTCGAGTATTGAGTTGAGTATTTAATTGAGTATTGAGTCGAGTATTTAATCGAGTATTAAGTCGAGTATTTAATCGAGTACCAAGTCAAGTATTTAATTGAGTATTGAGCCGAGTAGCTCACTACTCGACTCGTACTCATTTATTAATCGAGTATCTTTTGATACTCGAACTCGATCAATTCGAGTTCGAGTTGAGTTTTACTCGTGCTACTCACGAGCGGCTCGGATCGTTTGCATCCCTACATGGAACAACTTGTTTTAATTATTTTATCATAATATAACATTGTTTCATTTCATCAACATTAATGCGTGATTCAAAATCATTGAATCAAAAACTTTATGATAAAAAACGATTAAAATAATACTTTAATGGAAAATCATGAGTTCCAAAATTACGCTTTGATACCATATGTAAACTTAAATTACATGCATAAACATTATTACATAAAAATATTAATTCCCATAAATTTTAAAACTTCATGATTTTCACACATTATTAGAATCAAAGAATACACCTTGATCCATAGCAATCTCTTAATAACTGTTGAGTATGTAGAAGAGAATGATTGAAGAAGAAATTTGATTTCTTCCTCTTAGCCACTGTCATCAATGTACGATATGATTAAGTATCATACTTTTAATTATCTTTCATTTTCATGTGTTGTGTATTGTGGTCAAGAGAGTACCAGACTCTTTTTCATAGAGAAGATCGAGGTGTTTTCTATCAAAATGCCAAGAGTCATGTCTTTTCGTTAATAGATATGGCTTTCATTTATAGACAAATTTCTTTATTAATAGACATTTCTTTTAATTAATAGACATATTACTGAATTAATTAAATGCCCCTTTACTAAATGCCATATGTTCTTTCATTAAGGCATGTTCTTTTATTAAGAGATATCTCTCCTTACTTAAAGTCACTTTTTTTTATGAAGACATATATCTTTTCCTTAAAAATATACCATTTTATTTGATAAAATAACCTTTATAATATTATGTGGGACATAATTATTCTTACAAACATAACTAAAAATATAAAATCAAGACTACGATTTTATATATGAGAAAAGTACAGTGACTATTCGCATAAAAAATCAAAAAAAAAAAAAGGAAAATTTGCTGTGGGAGTGCAGTGCTGCCGGCCCACGTGTAAGAAGTGTATGTGTAGGCTCCAAAAGTAGCTGGGGGCAGATTCACCTGCGCGTTGAATCCGAGGCTTTACTCCCCGGATAAACAGTTTTGTCCCTCTCTCCCGCTCACTCCAACACCCTTAAATACCTCCAACTCCCCACCTCTTTACTCATTAATTCCCTTCTCTCTCTCGCCTCTCTCTCTTTCGTAGACACATAGATGGCGCCGATCAAGCTAAAACAGTCACAGCCGCCATCGCCGGCGGATGCGCGGCTGCTGGTGAGGGAAACAATGCGAATCAGTGCGAATTTGGCATCTGCGCCGCCTCCATCTACGATTGCGCCCGCGATTGAGACGGTGGAGAGTCGGAATTTGAGGCTAGGGCTTGTGGAGGAAGAGTACATTGGGTCCAGCATGAGGTTGTTATGCTGTGAGGAGATTGACGGTAGGCGGTGGAGGTACTTGGCGGAGAATGAAGGTAAGAGTGGTTTCAAGAAGGGATCTATTCGGGCGGTTAGCTTGCAGACCCCTCAGGCTCCTATTGATGTACGATTTCTTCTTATGCTACAAATTGTTAACTTTCAGTTGTTTGATTTGCTTTCCTCGCCATATTTTGTAGTAACGGCAGATTTTAGGGTAACTGTACTTTTTTTTTTTTTTTTTTGTACATTGGGTAAATTGCATATTAGTATTATGTGGTGTGGGGTATTAATTTTTTAATTTACAAATTTGTAAAATAATATTTTAGTCCATACATTGCATGTATTTAATAAAATAGTATAAAAATGACGTTGTGAAAGAGGATAAAATTTGTTGCTATTTGTTGGTAAACCAACTATCCTCTTGCTATTCCCCTCATCCCACTCACGAATCGCATTGTTTTGACATTGCTAATGGACTAGAGTTGGATGAGAGATCTATTTTGCACTCTTGCACATCTCTGTTTGTAAGTATCTTGCTAATGGAAAACATGGGTGGGAAAAGTTGGAAAATAGCGTACAACTACTCTCAAACTTTTCTAATAGAATATGAAAAACTTAAAAACTGTTAAGGGCTAAATGAGCTTAGTGAGCCGAGTTCGAACAATGGGGTGCTCAACTCTTTTATGTTCGTAAATAGTTTGATAAAGGTGCATTAAGGGCTTGATAAGAGCTTGTTAAAAGCCCTTTAAGGGCTCATTAAAGGCTTGTTAAGGGCTCGTTGACAATTAGTATTAGCTCTAATTGTTCGATAATGGCTCAATAGTAATTCAAATGTCTAAGCTCGATAGCAAGCTTGACTCAATAATGAGTTCAGATTAGTGTAGTTTGGGTGGTGTTGCTCGAATAAAGAACAAACTCTCGATTGGCTCGATAACGAGATTGGCTAGACTCCATAACAAGTTTGAATCTACTCGATTAGGCTAGCGTACCGAGTTGATCCGAATATCAAACAATCTAAAATCTTGTCAAACCAAGTTTGAACAAAGGTTTGAAAGCTAGATAAGAGCACGTGTCGAACTCGAGCTTGATAAGGTTTCTTGAGTTCAGTTTGAACAACGGGGATGTTTGGCTTGACTCGACTTGTTTACAGCCCTACTTACATGTTGGGAAATGTGACCACTTATATAGAAACAATACCACGTTGCATCCCTGTTAAGCCAAGTAGAAAATCCAGGCTAATATCAGTCTAAGGTTTCCTAGGAATAGGTAATGACATGTAAAGTTCCGAGTTGGATGTGATTCCCTTCAAGAGTTGACAAGTCTGGCATTGGCTAACAAACTGGTTAACCTCCCTTCTAAGATTCGGCCTGTGATATAAACTCGCCACAAACTGATATGTCTTGTGTCGCCCCACATGTCAAATGATCTTAAGACAGAGTGGAGGCAGGTATGCACAATTGACTCCCCTTGGAGAGATACCCTTCATGTATTGAGTATCTAGGTGCCGCTCCCTGGTTGCTTCCTGCCAAATTTCTCTGAAAGTAGGAGTCTTGTGTCGCCTCACATGTTAGATGATCTTAAGACATAGAGTGGAGGCAGGTATGCACAATTGACTCCCCTTGGAGAGATACCCTTCATGTATTGAGTATCCAGGTGCCGCTTCTTGGTTGCTTCCTGCCAAATCTCTCTGAATGTAGGATTTTCTAAGTACTGCTCGCGAGCATGTCAAATTCGAGTATCGTGGTGTGGTTGCTAACTAGCCTCATCGTTCTCCGGTTCAAGGTATCAACTACCTTATTCTGAGCTCTTAACTTGTGCCTGAGGACAAAGAAAGATTTGGTTGAATCTCACCCACTTTGGATGCCTCTTGAAAGCTTGTCCTTGCTATTTGTGTATTCTAGGGTTGCATTGCTCGAACAAAGAACAAATTCTTGGTTGGTGAGGTATGGCTTCCAGTGTTGGAGCGCTCGGACTATGACATTGACCTCTACATCGTAAGTTAAGTACAACAACTTACTTCCACTCAACTTTTAACTCAAGTAAGCAATGGGTCGTCCTTCTTGACGGAGTACAATGCTAATTCTTGTCTTTGAAGCATCAACGTGTAGCTTGAAAGTCATTTGGAAATCTGGCAATGCTAAGACAGGTGTAGTGGTTAGCTTCTGTTTGGTTGAGTGAAAGGGAACTGATGTCTCTCTCGTCCACTTGGAACTTCTTCCCTTCACGCAATCAGTGATTGTCTGCTGGGTTGTGCTGTGGAATGAACCTCATGTAGAATGAAGAAGACCATGAAAGCTATGTACTTCTGTCAAAGTAGACGGTTGTGGCCAATCTCAAATTGTTGCAACCTTGCTCTCATATCAGCTGTGCTATCCTTGGACACCACAAAACCAAGAAATGAGACTTGGTTGATCATAAATGCATAGTACTTCCTGGTGGCAAATAGGTGCTCCTTCCTCTGTGCCAAGTACTGCCTTGTGTTGTTTCAGGTGTGCCGTTTTACTCGGGCTGTTGATCAGAATGTCATCAAAGTGTACTACCACAAATTTCCCAATGTATCACCTTATACTTGATTCATGAAATCCATGAACGTACTCAGAGCATTGGATAATCACAATGGCATAACCATCAACGTGTAAAGTCCTTCCTAGGTCTTGAATGCTGTCTTCCATTCATCCTCTAGCAAAATCTAGATTTGGTTGTAGTTGCTTTTCGAATCTAATCTCTTTGTAAATTAATTACTGTTCAATTGTTTAATTAGAGCAGTGGTCCAATAAGTCTTCTGGTCTTGATATTGGGAATCAATATTTTATTGTGCTCTCCATGGTGTAATCCGCAACAGACCGAGACCCTTAATGCAAATTTTGGATCTTTTGGAAAGTCAACTTGTTGTGATTCTGGGGTAAGGCGCTAAGCATGTGCTTCTTCATATTGTCCCGAGTCTTGATCTTACTCTTGCCCTACTTCAGATGTGGGTGCTTGAGTTGTTTCCACAAGGACATAGCCTTCCTCGACTATTTGCCACCATAGGAACCCACTTGAGCTTAAGAACCTCTTCGAATTCGAGTATCTCTTCAATACACATTAGCTAAGTCAGGAATCCTCATGTTGCCTAACTCGGGTCTCAATCCGGATTCTAGAATCTTAGTGTTTGTCTTCTAGATGCTTAAGACGGTTCATAAGAGAGCCTCTTTCTTCTGTGACTACGACTGTGAGCACAACCTAATTGAAGGGATTGTTCAAGCTTGCGTTTGTATCTTCCTCATAACCCAGCCTTTGGATTCTAAGGCTGAGTTGTGTGATGGAATGTCATGGTAAGCTGCCTTGCTAACTCTAATGGCTGGAATCGTGCCTCTATCTCTTTGAATTGCATGTTTGTTTGGCATCCAGTGTCCCTCTCATAGATCTCACTAATGGATGATACCTTTGCTTTTATTGTGCCATGATTGGAACATTCTGGGTCTATACCAAACCGATGCTAGAATGGAAGGAAGCACTCTTAAGGCCTTCCTTTGATGTGGTTGCTAAAACAAGGACGAATAATGGGAAGAATTCAACTTGAATCTCCTTAGGAGGGAATTCAAAAGAAATAAAATACCAAAAACTGATACAAGGGGAAAAATTGGCTGGCCTACTCTTCTATTTGAATACAAAATGTGGGTGGGATGTAGGGTTAGTGGATTTGGTCGCTTGTACCTCCCCTTGGAAATCACGCAGCTTTACCCCTCTTTCCTTCCCTACATTCGCCTCATGATTGAGTCAGGTGACCGTATCTAATTTTGGGAAGACATATGTGTAAGGGATGTTGTTTTCTCTCATCAGTTTTCACTTTTGTATAGATTGTCCATTGTATACGATGCCCTGGTTAATTTCTTTTTATCTCAATAAGGTGGTTCGCTGTATTAGTACCTGCACCTTCGCAGGAATCTTACTATAAGGGAAATGTATGAATTCACATAGTTGAGCCATATTCTAGACCAAGTATGCTTGTCTTCACTTCTTGACAAGAGGGGTTGGATGTTGGACGGGTCTGGCACTTTTATGTCTAGATCTTTTTTCCAATATCTTTCTTCACATAGTCCTCTTTTGGCTTTACCCTTTTGTTGTTATGTTTGGAAAGCTAAGGTACCCTTTAGAATCAAGCTTGTTACATGGACATTACTTCTTAAGAAGCTTAATACTCAAGATTGCCTACAAAAACGGAGACCTTTTAAAGCTTTGTCTCCAAGGATCTGTATTATGTGCTTCTAGAGTGGGGAGTCACATGACCATTTATTTTTGCATTGTGTTGTGGTTTGGGATTTATGGTGCAAGCTATTGTCCACTTTCGACCATGTGTGGGTTAGCCCAAAATCGGTTGAGGGTATCCTTCTAATGAATTTTCATGGCGTAGGAAAGATGGAAGATGTCTTAACGTTATTCTCCATAGCTAAGATTGAGATTTCCTGGTGTATTTGGCTTGAAAGAAATGCTCGAATCTTTAAACCTCAATACACCAGTCAATTTTTTATGGGAGAAGGTGGTTTTTTTAGCAAATCTATGACGAAGTGCGTTGGAGGCTTTGCTGATGTAGCCTTAGTTGATTTACAAAGAGATTGGAGGGCTTTATGTTATTGGTTTATGGTTTTTATTGTTGAATTTTGTAATTTTGAGGACATCTTGTCCTCAACCCTTTGTACATGCTTTCTCTCTTAATATTATTACTTTTTTCCTAAAAAAAGAAAAAAACCAACCTCTAAACTAAATATGAAAATAAAAAGGGGAGAAACCAACTCCTATAAGGAAATAGGAAAAAGCGTAAAATTACAAGCTAAGTTTTGGTGGGATGTTGACTCCAGTTTCTAAAAGGCACACTCATCCTAAGCTTTGCATCCATATTGTCAAATGCTCCTACTTGGCGAGTTCGCTCCTTAGCTGTATCTCGTTTTGCATGACACTAGATAAGTGAAGTGTTTTTCATGAGATCATTTCTATGTTCCGGTAAGTTGCAGTTAACATGATATTGGGTGTCATGATCATAAACTAAGCTATCAATAGGTCAATGACTCATAAACCAAACAAAGAAACTAATGGTCGTCATAGATGAAATGCTAGGAATACTTATCTTGAATATCCTTATAATATAACGGGAAAACAAAAAAAAAAGAAACCAAGTCAAAATGTCAAAACTTCCGAGAAACAATACATAATCTTATTTAAAGCACTACTAAAGTCACAGAAAGTAAAAGAAAGTCTTCAAAGCTTGTAGCAACTTCAACAATGTAGAAGATAAATTCCTTGAACTTCTCCATCCAACTTACTACGCCATGTCTGAAATTGGTAAATAACGAGGTGAGCGTAAAGCCCAACAAGTAACAAATCCGGCTACCAACAACAAGAATCAAGCATACTTTGGAGTACTAATATAAATATCTTCAAAATTGAAAGTAAAAACTTACTAGGAATGAGGTATAAAAACTTAGGAAGGACGTTAAATTTACACACGTCATATGCTCATAGGTTGTGGTTGCATATATTCCCTACAACTGGGCTTAGAATTGGCTACCTTAAAAGGGTCCTCGGCCAACTTCTGGTTCAAAGGAAAGTTCCATACAGTGCACTGTTGACAGAGATGGTATGATCCCCCATCGAGGGCTCAGAGATGTCTTACCTCGTCATCGTAGGGCACCACCCTCAAAATAAAACACAATATGTCCAAAATACAAAGTACATAACACAATTGCATATTATAAAGCATAAATGCGACCATATTTTCAGAGTATCATAAAATATGAAAGTATAATCAAAATCAATGTTAAATTCCATATTCCATGAACTTAGAAAATCAATGCTTGATTTCATTTTAGTTTTGAACATATAGAGGGGTAGGCATATGATATGTAAAAAGGAAGTCTTTTAAAGAATTATAAGAAAACCATGGAAGTTTTATACAAATAAATATATCAAAGTCACATAAAAGTTTTAGCCAAAGGGGCGGAAGAGTTAATGGATAGGTGTAAGGAACTTTTAAGACTTAAGTATTTCCCCAAACAAATTACCAATAAACTACAAGTAGTTGTTCGAATTTTAGTTGAAATTTCTAGCCAAAACGTCCACTTATTTCATTAGTTTCAAACTTCCCTGTACTTGAACAAAATAAGCATTAAATTTTAAGCAAATGGAGGTTTTTTGTTATATAAGGTAGCCACCAAGCAAGACCAAGGAAATTGCTTAGAAAACTTTTTTTTTTTTTAGTAAGTCAAGCTCCCAACCTTGAACATTGACTAGCACATCAGGATTTGACCAAGAAAACTCTTCCTTTGACTTGGAAAATCAAACTCCCCTTTTTTGACTAGAAATTCAGCCATACCTCTTCTTTGAACACCCACAAAGCTCACCCTCTTCTATAAATGCCCATCTTCATTTCCTCTTTTAATCATCCAAAGGTAGTAAGTTCTTAATTGTAAGTAAGAAAGAATAAGAGTTGAGGAAATAGAGAGGATGAAGAGAATCAAAGTTTGTGCTTGGGATTTTAGGAAAACTTTATTTCTTCTTGTAAGTAACTCATTCATTAACACTTCCACTCTTTCTATTGAAGTGTTTTGGTATGTTAATAGCTTCTTAAATTATCAAAATACTTGTTTTGTGCACCACATGTTTACCCTCTATGTGTTTGAAATTAAAAAGGGGATCAAACATCTTTGACGAAGTTTGTGAAATGTGGAATTTGGGCTCTGTTATAATGCTTTGATTTATGGAAGTTTGGAAATATGATTTGAATCCTGTTCTATGATACACAAATATGAAATATATTTCTTATACTTTGTTTTGTGGGTTGTGCCCTACGATGATGGGGAAAGACATCTTTGAGCTCTCGATGGGGGATTATACCATCTCTGTTATTAGTGCACTATTTGGAACGTTCCTCAGAACCTGTGGTTGGCACCCAATTATGATAGCCAATTCTGAGCCCAGTTGCAGGGATTATATGCAGCCACAACCAAGAGGCTTAAGGCCTACGAGTTTAGTTGATGTGTTCTTGAGTTTTTAGAATTAATCTTTAGTAAACAACTTCAACTATGTTTTAATGTGTTTCATGCCTTTTAAATAATGCTTGATCCTTGTTTTGTTGACGGATTTGTTACTTGCTGAGCTTTATGCTCACCCTGTTGTCTAACAATTTCAGACAAGGCATAGTAAGCTGACCGGAGAAATTCAAGGGACTCTCTGTCTCTACATGGTTGAAGTGCTTACAACCTTAGAAGACTTTCGTTTACATTTTATGAGTTAGTGGTTCAGTTATATAAAATATGTTTACCTTTAGAAGTCTTAGCTATTGTTTTGGGTTTTGAGCTCCAAGGGATTGTATCGTGTTATTCGTTGTATTATTAAGCATACTTGGAATAAAGGTTCTTAGTATTTCACCAACGTTGACCATTAGTTCCCTTGTTGGCTAAGTTTCAGGTCGTGAAAAGATATGGTATTAGAGCAAGGATTCTAGCCTAGTGGGTTTTGGGAATGTTACTTAGTTTGCGTCCTCGTTAGAGTTAACCTCAAAACATCTTTGAATATATATCTTCTTCAAGTACTAAAGTTTGGCCTGCTAGGTTTGTATAAGATAAGAAGTTGAATTGTCCATCAAACCCTTCAGACGATAATGGAATTTTACCCATCCTTTAATATGCTCAGAAAAAAAGGACTAATCAAATTTTTTGGCGAAATGGGTCAAATTTGAGGGCAACTTTTGAGATTTAGGGTTTGTGAGCTCTAGATTTGTCAGGATTGGAGGTTTCTAAGAGTATCTCACACGTGAGCCGTTTGCTTCCGAACAACTATCTTGATTGATATATGCTATTTGATTATCACAGTAGGTGTTGAGCAACCTTGATCAAACGATAGAAGTAGCAGTTTTGATCATTTGGGTCACTTACTCAAAATTGATCAATTGAATTTGAGTGACTTGATCGTGTGATGCTAGAAAAAGGCATTGCGGCCTATTTTTACGGCCTACACTGAAACGACATTACCATTGTGATTGCTTGGCCTCCAAGTCTTCTTTTATCCATTCCATGCGAATTGTTCTAAATGGCAGTTGAATTGGAATGTTTTATTGGTGCTTTGATATTTGTTAAGGCTGTCAAAAGTTTAAAGCGATATGAGATTTCAACTTCTGCTTAAAAGAGTGGACAATTGGAAAGCCCATCTCAATTAGACAATTGGCTTTGAGTTTACTATAACTTAGTAAGCTTTGTTTGAGGAGACCTATGGTTAGTAAGGGTAGCTATATCTTCTGATTTTACGGTTTTATCCTTTTAGGTGATCGCTTTCCTTCTCAAATTATGTCTTTGCCTGTTTGTGGAATTGTTCTCCGTTTTCAAAAGAGGCCTATAATTGAGGTATGACGATGGAGAAGGGCTAATATGGAAAGTACGCAATAGGGTTTCGAGCATCGGAGGCTCCATTGGTAATTGGAGGAACAATGCCCGTAAAACTTAGCCTGAGAAAAAGTCTATTGCATTGTTTGGGTTGTGCATAATTAGTTAAAAGAAAAGGTGAATAATTTGGCCTTGTGAGATTTGGTGAAGAAATTTTCTTTTTGGAGGATTGAATCTCATTTCTATTAGTTATGCAAAAGGAGAATATTCATTGTAGGAATTTTTGGTCGATTGCATTCTTTGTCATTGAATTTTGAAGTAGATTAAAAGTGTCTTCAACTATATAATGAGATTTGGCAAGAGAGGGAAGTTAAGCCCGAGGTACATTGGTCCCTTTGAAATCCTAAAAAAAGCAGGTGAAGTAGCTTATAGAGTGGCATTGCCACCTTCCTTACTTGGAATACATAATGTATTCCTTATATCCATGTTACAACATGAACCGTTGCAAATAAGGGATGATTTCTCCTATGAAGAGCATCCTGTAAAAAATTTATCAGACAAAAGGAGTAGGTCCTAAGCTCTTGAACCCTAAGCCTAGTAAAGGTTCTTTGGAGTAATCACAATGAAGCTGAAGCGACTTGGGAACGTGAGGATGAAATACGCACAAAATATCCTTCTCTATTTGATGATTTAGGTACATAAGTTTCAAGGACGAAACTTCTTTTATGCGAGGAAGAATGTAAGGAACTTTTAAGACTAAAGTATTTCCCCACACAAATTACCAATAAACTATTAGTAGTTGTTCAAATTTTAGTTGAAATTTCTAGCCAAAACGTCCACTTATTTCATAGTTTCAAACTTTCCTGTACTTGAACAAAATAAGCACTAAATTTTAAGCAAATGGAAGTTTTTTGTTATATAAGGCAACCACCAAGCAAGACCAAGGAAATTGCTTAGAAAACTCTTTTTTTTTTTTTTTAATAAGTCAAGCTCCCAACCTTGAACATTGACTAGCACATCTAGATTTGGCCAAGAAAACTCTTCCTTTGACTTGGAAAATCAAACCCCCTTTTTTTGACTAGAAATTCAGCCATACCTCTTCTTTGAACACCCACAAAGCTCACCCTCTTCTATAAATGCCCATCTTCATTTCCTCTTTTAATCATCCAAAGGTAGCGAGTTCTTAATTGTAAGTACGAAAGAATAAGAGTTGAGAAAATAGAGAGGGAGAAGAGAATCAAAGTTTGTGCTTGGAATTTTAGGAAAGCTTTATTGCTTCTTGTAAGTAACTCCTTCGTTAACACTTCCACTCTTTTTGTTGAAGTGTTTTGGTATGTTAATAGCTTCTTAAATTATCAAAATACTTGTTTTGTGCCCCACATGTTTACCCTATATGTGTTTAAAATTAAAAAGGGGATCAAACATCTTTGACTAAGTTTGTGAAATGTGGAATTTGGGCTCTGGTATAATGCTTTGATTTATGGAAGTTTGGAAATATGATTTGAATCATGTTCTATGATGCGCAAATATGAAATAATTTCTTATACGTTGTTTTGTGGGTTGTGCCCTATGATGATGGGGAAAGAAATCTTTGAGCCCTCGATGGGGGGATTATACCATCTCTGTTATTAGTGCACTATTTGGAACGTTCCTCAGAACCCGTAGTTGGCCAGGGACCCAATTATGATAGCCAATTCTGAGCCCAGTTGCAAGGATTATATGCAGCCACAACCAAGAGGCTTAATGCCTACGAGTTTAGTTGATGTGTTCTTGAGTTTTCGGAATTAATCTTTAGTGAACAACTTCAGCTATGTTTTAATGTGTTTCATGCCTGTTAAGTAATGCTTGATCCTTGTTTTATTGACGTATTTGTTATTTGCTGAGCTTTATGCTCACTCTGTTGTTTAACAATTTTAGACAAGGCATAGTAAGCTGACCGGAGAAATTCAAGGGACACTCTCTCTCTACATGGTTGAAGTGCTTACAACCTTAGAAGACTTTCGTTTATGTTTTATGAGTTAGTGGTTCAGTTATATAGAATATGTTCACCTTTAGAAGTCTTGGCTGTTGTTTTGGGTTTTGAGCTCCAAGGGATTGTATCGTGTTATCCGTTGTATTACTAAACATACTTGGAATAAAGGTTCTTAGTATTTCACCTATGATGACCATTGGTTCCCTTGTTGGCTTATAAGTCATTGGCCTTTGTTTCCTAAGTTTCGGGTCGTGATAATACGTCACTTACTTGAAGAAATAAAGATCCCTTGAAATCCCAACCCAAGCTATAGAGTAGTTTTCCTATACTTGGACTCTCCTTTCCCTCAACTCTCACTCTTACTTGCAAAATGTGTTTTGGATGATTAGAGCTTGGCTAGGAGGGTGCTATTTATAGAAGAGGAAGAGGGTAGGTGAAAGGCTAAATGCACTTAAAGAAGCGGCCTACGCCCGCGGGGTTTTTGTGGGGGGGGGGGGGGGAGTTGATGGCTGCTGAGGGTTGCATAAGTTATGAAAATAAAGATGTTATGGATTCATACAAATCAAGAGTCACAATATGAATGCAATTAACTAATATGACCAATAATTAAGTGGGTTACAAGAAACCAGAAGTTATTCTAATTAATAGGGAGCAATTTAATAATTCCAATTCCTAAAAGAAAAAATCGTAATCCTTATATTGGGCATGTCAATAATGATGTCGATATTTGTTTGTGGTTCTGATTTGCAATCAGGATTATAATTTAGATTTGCTTGGAGTAGTAAGGATGAATCTGTCACGACCCAACACCAAACAAACATAGGGTTTGTGACGTGTAAGTTTGACCATAATCAATTGGATACTATAAACAAAATAGTTGGAAATTTCATAAAGAGGCATTACAATCTAGGGAAAGACAATAGGGGAAAAAAAAAAAAAAGAAATTTACACTCTAGGGGAAGGAATGTAGCTAAACATCCAAAACCCCTAATGCTAATACTTTTGAATCTTAACAACTATGAAGATATATGCACTTTTTGAAAAGCACTGTGATTAAGAATAAGTATGGTGCCCAAGATAATGGGTGGGATGCGGGGTTGGTGGATGCGATCGGTCGTCCTTCCCTGGAAGTTTATCTCACAGCTTGACCCCTCTTTCCTTTCCCATATTCACCTCATGATTGAGTTGGGTGACTGTATTCGATTTTGGGAAGATACGTAGGTCGGGGATATGTTTTCTCTCATCAGTTTCCACTTTTATATAGATTGTCCAAGGTCTATGGTGCCCCTGTGAATTTCTTTTCATCTCAGCAGGGTGGTTCACTGTATTGGAAGCTACACCTTCACAGGAATCTTACTACAAGGGAAATACATGAATTCGCACATTTGAGTCATATACTAGGCCCATTACACTTGTCTTCACTTTGCGACAAGAGGTGATGGATGTTAGATGGGTTTGGCACTTTTACATCTAAATCCTTTTTCCAACATCTTTCTTCTTGTAATCCCTTTCCGGTTTTCCCCTTGTGCTCTTATGTTTCGAAAGCTAAGGTACTCTTTAGAATCAAGGTTTTTACGTTGACTTTACTTTTTAACAAGCTTAATACTCAAGATTGCCTGCAGAAATGGAGACCTTTTAAGGCTTTGTCTCCAGGAATTTGTGTTATGTGCTTCCTGAGTGAGGAGCCTCATGACTATTTATTTTTGCATTGTCTTGTGGCTTGGTATTTTTTTTATCTGGCAAAAAAGGCCCTACGGCCTTGTGGCTTGGGATTTATGATGCAAACTTTTGTCCATTTTCGATCAGATGTGGGTTAACTCAAGATCGGTTGAGGATGTCCTACTAATGAAGTTTCATGGCATAGGAAAGCAAGAAGACTGTGTTAACGTTATTCTCCACAGCTAAGATTGTGATTCTCTGGTGTATTTGGCTTGAAAGAAATCCTAGGATCTTTAAAGATCAGCATGCACTAGTTAATTTCTTATAAGAGAAGGTGATATTTTTAGTTTTTTGGACAAAGAGCTTTGGAGGCTATTGTCACGGGTCGCCTTTGGCTGACACTGTCCCCGGTGCTCAATAAGCAGACATATGTCATATGGGGTCTCCTTAGCCTGTCCGATACTAATGCGCATTGATTGTGTTCAGGTATGTCCGTGGTATGCCGTGTATTTTGTCTCTTGAAGGTGCTTATTGCTTGCTTGTTGACCATAGGGGGTAGGCTGGCCCGGCCCTAGCCTCAGGGGCCCGGGCGCCGCACGGGTGATCTGCGCTCATCCCGTGACAAGTGGTATCAGAGCGAGGCTTAGGATATGCGAGTAAGCAGCTGTGGTGGGACCGAGCTTTGTCCGTGGTGGTGGACACTCCTAGGGAATGGGAGTTGCTCGTGTCCTAGGTGCGTCGAGCGGGTTTGTCCGTGGGTATGGACATTCCTTGTGTGGGAGGGGCACTCTAACGAGGAACTTTCGGAGTGAAGTTGAGTGGCTCGCGGTTCCGGTTGTGGCGAAGGCGCACCATGTTGGGTGCCGGTCAGACGTGCTGACCGTATGGCTGGCTTACTGCGTGGAGATTGGGCCTATCCTTGGGGTGCAGTGCGAAGTTCACAAGGTGAAGAGTCAACAAGCATCGTGGAGCGAGACGTGTACGTGGTGCACTATGGTGCATGGAGTTCGCAGGTTGCTTTTTGGGCACGCTGCTTATCGTCAGGTGAGTGTCAATAGCATGTCAGGGGTGTCACGTTGGAGGGGATGATGATGTGGTCGTCCCGTGACCAATCAAGGCTGCTAGAGATGCAGGGATGCGATGATGGGCAGGCACCCGCAATGAGGACGTTTGTGGAATTGGTGGGGGAGAATGTCACGGGCCGCCTTTGGCTGACACTGTCCCCGGTGCTCAATAAGCAGACATATGCCATATGGGGTCTCCTTAGCCTGTCCGATACTAATGCGCATTGATTGTGTTCAGGTATGTCCATGGTATGCCATGTATTTCGTCTCTTGAAGGTGCATATTGCTGCTTATTGACCATAGGGGGTAGGCTGGCCCGGCCCTAGCCTCAAGGGCCCGGGCGCCGCACGGGTGATCTGCCCTCATCCCGTGACAATATGCTGACATGGCCTTAGTTGACTTGCAAAGGGATTGGAGGGCTTTATGTTATTAATTTATGGTTTTCATTGTTGCATTATGTATTTCTGAGGACATCTTGTCCTTGACCTTTTGTACATTCTTGCTTTTTAAATATTTTCTCTTTTTCAATAAAAAAAGTAACTTACTAAAAAATTATTCGGGAAACACTTAAGAACTTATCAATTGAACTCTTAGGCCTTAAGCCTCAGGATTGTAGCCGCATCCCTGCAAATGGGCTTGGAATTGGCTATCATAATTGGGTCCCTGGCCAACTTTGGCTTTAAAGAAACGTTCCAAACAGTGCACTGTTAATAGAGATGGTATAACCTCCATTGTAGGCTGAAATATGCCTTTTCCTATCGTTGTATTGTAGGGTACAACCTACGAAACAAAGCATGAGAATGGGAAAATACAAAATGCATTGCATATTTGCACATCAAAACACATAAATCATATCTTATCTTCAAAGTACCCTAAATCATAGTAATATCAAATAATAGATGTTAAGTTCCATATTCTATAAACTTAGTCAAACATGCTTGAATTCCGTTTTAGATTTTTCTTTTTTAACACAAAGGAATAAGTAAAAGCCAATAGGAAGGAGGATTTCGAGAAATTCATAAACATAGTGACAAATAAATATATTATAAAGTACTTAGAGGTTTTGCCGAAAGGTTTGAAGGGTTAAAGCATAAGACACTTATATGTAGAAATAGAGCTCCCTGAGCTTCCAAATTATAGATTTAGCATCCCTAGCCTTTTGCTCATTTTTCTGTTGACTCTCAATATCCACTTTCTTTAAGTGGAGAAAATGTGAAATGTGGATGATGGGAGTTGGATAGGGGTGCTATTCATAGAAGAGGGGCCTTGCACCTTCATTCATGTATGTTCTATTAGGAATCGCAACAACTAAACAACGAAAAATTAATGAGAAAAATAAATAACAGACACAGATTTACGTGGTTTGGCCAAAATTGCCTACGTCCAGGGAGTTGCAGGGAAAATTTTTATTGCTTTGGAATTGTTGCAGAGAGTTTTCCTTAATTTGCTCTACACTAGCAAAACCCTAGAACCGGGTATAAATAGGCGTACCACATGAAACCCTAGTTTTTCAGCTGAGATCTCCAAAACGGGCTTGGACAAATTTTTTTGGGGACTACGCCCCCGGACCCCATATTGAGTCAACGAGTACTGGCCAGTCCATTCTGTTCCGGATCGGGCCTATCCGTCGGATCCTCCACTCCATCGGACTTGGCCCATAACAGTATAAAACTAGGCTCCACACAAGTAACCCAACATGTTTTGCACCTCGCTCCACTCATGCATGCCTTGCTCCCTGCTTAATCACACGTATACATATACATATACGTTTACATATAGATGCATATGCATATTTACTATAATATGACAAATAATTAGAGGTCAAGGTGGGGGTCACAATATAATTCTAGAAACTTAAAGACTATAGGCAGAAACTAACTTTGGAAATTAAAAGTTCAGTTCCTCGCAGAATCAATCTTCCAAACATAAACAAAGAACATTGGTTTTGCCGTACATTGGAAATTCGATCTGCACACCTTATGTAGTAGGAAAACACATCTTCTCTCATTTCGTTGTGTACTTATTATGCTCGTTCTTTTTTATCATTTTCTGTTAGAATACTGATATAAAGCTGTCTATTGTGGTCTTTTGTACGTGCAGGAAATAGTATCTTTTGTCAGATCCTATGTGGTCCCTGAAGGTTTTCCAGACAGTGTAACCCCTTCATATGTGCCATACATGACGTGGAGAGCATTGAAGGTATTTCCAAAGCAGTTTGATGCTCTATATACTCACAGAAATTTTGACAACTCTGCGAAGATATCGCATGCATTCTGCATCTCAATATATCTCGCATGAGATGTTATATCTTGTTTGTCAGCAAAATTGTATATTTTTCTTTTTCTTTACATTTGACCTATTGTCATGCATCATATTTTGTGGAAGTACATGTGCTGTTTTTGCAGCGCTACTGACATTGGTAATGTTTCATACAGCACTTTTTTGGCGGTGCCATGGGCGTTTTCACAACACAAACTCTGTTGAGTTCTGTTGGGGTATCAAGAAGCAAATCTGCCCCCGGTGCTGTTGCAATTAACTGGATCCTCAAGGTATACATATATGCTCAAATTTGGAGTAACTCCAAGTTCTTATTACAATTCAACGTTGTGTGTCTCATTCAATTTTTAATCAATTTTATATGTATTACAGTTTTGGTAGTGTCAGCTTATCTCGATGTTTTCATATATAATGGAGAAATCGGTATTTGACTTCCTTTTCTGAACATAGTTTAATATAGTTCATTGTCACGTCCAGTGCTGTGACATGTTGCCGCGCGGGGTGCATCCCTGCGCCTGTGCGCAAGTCCTAGTGTCATGCGTTGTGCGCATGTCATCCGTGGTGCACATCTCAGTGCGATGGGCGCCTGTGAACGAGACCAGAGCCGTGTGCTATGCGCATGTAGTGTTGCGCCTGCTCGCTTTGTCCTTAGACACGTCCCGAGTTGAGGTAACCTGTGACTTTGGGATTTTGGTGCGGGACCTAGAGACGAAAGTTCCCCTGTGATGTGAGATGAAGGTTGGCAAAATCGGTTTGGGAATCTAATGTTCTGAACTCCGAGCATTGGTGCTTGCTTAAAGGATTTTCCTCGGTAGCGGGGGTGAGTTTTCGTGTAGCCATGCGGGCGGCATGAGGTCTCCACATGAGTAGGACACTTCGTGGACACTGTGTTGGAGTCGTGGGCCAAAAATGCACATTGATTGTCCAAGGAAGGTTATTACTCTCGTCTGATCTGTGGTACGGGCTGTTAAACATCCCTAACAAGCGCAAGTGCTCTCGCCCCTTTGTGAGTGGCGGTGCACACAAGCTCCTTTTACAGGATCTCGTGGGCATTATGGCACGAGTTGGGTGACACCGTGCAAGTGGATAATTGAGGGGCAGCTGGATGTGCAACAACGTGTGCCCATGTGTGAAGTGTTACAACGAGATGGTTGCCCGCTCGAGTGAGTGGCGCGCTACTTGTGTGGGACCATGTGGACTCCCAACAAGGATAGCGGTTATGAACACGAGGTGCGCTCGAGGGACTTGGTAGTCCTTGGGTTTACTCTAGAGTAGGGGTACTCTTGGTTGCTTCCAAGAGATAACCGTCAATATGGAGGACGAGTGACTTGATGATAAACCAGGGGTTCGAGACGCATAGTTGAGACTTGAAGGGTTTTAATGGTGTCCGACATGAGTGACGGTGTGCGGCAAGTATGCTAGCTCGATGTTGGCTGAGTGAGGAAGTAAGAGAAGAGCTTTAAGGACTGGTGCAGATGATGATGGGTCCTTAATGTGCATGGGTGCGCCTAAATGCTGTGTTGACTAGTGAACTTGTTGATGGGTCATGCTTTAGGACTTAAGGTCCTGGTGTAGGGGATCATCAATATGCCACTTAGTGGGTTTGTCTTGGGGTTTCAGATTGGGGGTCCTTGGACATGACCCCTTTTAGGGTAGCGCCCCGAAGGGGTAAGGCTGAGTATACACCCCCGCCCCCCCAAAAAAAAAGACCCTACATTGGCCGGAGCCCTTGAAGAACTGGGTTTGTTGTTGCTGTTGGGTTTGTCTTGGGGGTCAGTGGACTTAGGTGAACTTGGAACACGACGTGGGACTCTTGAGTTGAGAGGGGCTGCACTGCACTTGACAGGTCATGTGTGTCAACCAAAAATGTAAGGATGAAGTGTTAAGGAACCCTTCTTCGAGTTAGGCCGGCCACGACTCTGTGGAGTCTTGGCGCCGCACGGTTGTATATTTCGCTACACTATGTAGGACCGTGACACTAGGCCTGGTGTTAGAACAAACTCCCGTTCATGGGTGCCTTGTGGAGGGTTTTATTACCCATATGGTTTGTCCCTCTCCTGTCTTTCCTCATCCTCTAAGCCGGGACCTTACCACCATTTAAAAGAGGAAAAGTGAATAAGAATCGTTGATACTCTGTGACTCTATCATCCTTGTGGATAGCATGGAAATGGAGCAAAATTTTCAGCTAGGCACTTAGGCTTTACACTTCATGTTTAATCTTTAGTATCAGCCTGACTATTGATAAGAGAGGCTCAACATAAATTTGATCAATATCAAATAGCTCTGGACAGGCCATGTGGCAGGAACATGAATCAACCAATATCTTAGTTGGGGCATAAAGTTTGCTTGTTAATTAGCCTGTCTTACATCTCAACCAGACTATTGAGGAAATGAGTGAAAAGCTAAAATCTGGCGCAATTTCGAATCTCTCTTAGCAAGCCGCATGGCAGGATAATGAATTTGGTTGGGACTTGGTATGGCAATACTAGTAAGAGATACATTCATTACTTGCAAATTGCTCATGATTCTGTCATACCAACTTGGAGTACAGGGGTTCTGATATCCGTTTGATGCTCAGGTTGGAAAATATGCTATATCTCATTTATTAGAGTTGCTTTTTTAGATTTTCATGCAATAACGCATTGAATCTTTTATAGTGTTTCCTGGCATGTGGTACATACAATATGTGAAGCATGGTGGTCAACACCTTAAAGGCTAGAGTAAGCTTTGTGATGGCCTGTTTCAGTTGCATTGTTCAAGAAATAAATACCGAACATCTCTCCGGCTTCATTCTTCCTTGTCTAGAATATACTTTGGCGGGCCTGTTTTAGTAATCTGTCTCAGAAACCAAGTATCCTATTTTTAGTTGGTATAAAATCCAAGGAAAAATGTATTTCTCATATGTTTTTTCTCTAAATATCCTTATACCGTGCTGTTAAGTGTGGAAGAGGAATGTGTCTTTGTGCAGGATTGTGTAAGGCAGATAAAACTTATACATTAGAGGCTGCAGCAATTGTCATAGTTGCCAGAGATAAATGACATAAGTCATTTATGCAAGTTATGGACAAAAGATTTGCCCTCTTTGAGACACCGGGTTGTTGTTGTTGTTATTGTTGTATGGACAAAGATCAGCCATGTTTGAAGCCTTTAGCCTTTGAAGAGGATCAGTATTTTTGAAAATGGGGAAAATATTTGGAAATTATGTACGGTGTTATAAAGTAACTGTCAGGGAGTTCCGGAGCAGGATAATGTAAATGACTAGTAATCAGTTTCCCTTTTATCTGTTTACTGTTTGTGCATAATTGTATACACATAGCTTCTTGCAATGTTAGATACCTATTATAGTTCCAATAAAATTGCTGCTTTGGTTTTGAATTTGTGTGGTACCTTGTTTATTTAAGTTTCTCTGCATTCTTACTTCTTTATTGGTTATTGGAAAATTTTGTTTATGATACTATTATTTGCACAGGATGGTGCTGGGCGGATCGGAAAAATGCTGTTTGCTCGGCAAGGAAAGAAGTTTGACTATGATTTAAAACAAGTAATCCCTGGTCCCTTCTTCCCATCTCTCAGTTTCAGAAATTTGATTCTCTGCTTATAGTTACCTGGGAATTTTTGTTTTGTGCTCCAGCTTAGGTTTGCTGGTGATCTGTTGATGGAGTTGGGCGCAGGTGTAGAGCTGGCAACTGCAGCAGTGCCCCATCTTTTTCTGCCTTTGGCTTGTGCTGCGAATGTGGCCAAGGTGGGAATAGTAGCTTCTAAAGGTTCTAAATAACCGAACAAGAAGGACAGTGCCCCTAGGCTGCATGTCTGTTATTGTTGCTGCTTTATTATATTACTTGCATGTCTGGTATTGCTTTATTTGACTTGTATTTTATAAATATTTGTTCCTTCTTTTCTTTTAGGGTTGAGAGCCCTTCGAAAACAGCATATCTACAGGGTAGCACCCTGTAGGGGTAAGGCTGTTGTTGTATTGCTTCTGTCTATGTTTTGATTCCTGTTTTAATACGGGTTGACACAGGTCTCGTTTGTACGAGGTGCCTGTTTTGTATTGCGAATTTGTCGCTAGTTATCGAGAAAGGGGTAAGGCTGCTTACATTTTACCTTCACTGGATCCTATCTTGGCACGAGCCTCTTTGAGGCACTGGGTGATTGTTATTTGGTGAATTAGTCTTAAGTTCTGTCATATTGATGATGTTTTTTGGCCTGATTCTGTGTTCAGTGATGTCTTATTTTGTGAATATCTGTGATTTTGGTTTATTGACATCTACTTCTTCCATTTAGAATGTTGCTGCAGTCACATCAACATCTACTCGTACTCCAATTTATAAGGCGTTTGCTAAAGGTGAAAACATAGGAGATGTTACTGCAAAGGGGGAATGTGTGGGCAACATAGCTGATCTGGTAAGCATATGATTTCCGTGGTTCATTTTTCAACACTGTCTTCGTTTTCTTGCTCATATGTGTGAGCAACGTCCTCCACCTCCATGCATTCTGTTAACTCCATGTCCTCACTCATCTTGTACCCTGGTTTTAAGTCAGGGTCATTATCGTAGTCTTGTAGTTGCAAAAAGGTTGTTGTGAAGTGAGGGTTAATAATTATTGCTGGACAGTTTATTTTGATGGATAAGCCAAGTTTCATAAAGAAAGGGCTTTTATGCAGTGGCTATTATTTAATTTCACGCCTTGTCTATCTTGAGTTTTTCTATTGCTATTTTTTTATGACAATTATCAAATTCCTTTGTGTGTTCCTCTCTTAACTCGAAGAATGAATAGTTCTAAGTGTTTAAAAGAAAAAGGATAAATAGTTCTATAATACTTTGTTCTATATTGCTTTGATTGAGAATGCTACTTGTATTTCTTGTCACCTTTCTTTGCTTCTCTTCATCATCCAGTGGCGGAGCCACATAGACATGAGTTTGGCATGGGCACTTGCCCACACCGCTCTACCAAAATGCATCTAATTATGTTGTATTGTTACTAATAATGCACTAAATAGATGTCCTATTTCTCACTGGAACTATAATTCTTTTGATAAAATTTTCCAAAGGTAAAGAGGTGAATAGTAATTTTCATTTGGGAGGGGGAATAAGATGTGAAAACAAAACAGAAAGTAGGTTCTATTGGAAAAGCAATTACATTACACGTGCTATTAATGTACTTCAATTCTTTTCCTTATATTTGCAAAAATACAAGAGGAAACAACAATCCTTATTTCATTATGAAATATGAGTAACATTTTTTTTAAATGCAAGAAAGGACTTAGGAGAACTATGAGCAATTACTAAAGCTAGAGAAAGGAGGACTAGAGACTTGGATCGGGTAAAATGCATCAAGGGGGAGGATGGACAGGTGCTCGTCGATGAGCAACAAATTAAAGCAAGGTGCCCACCTACTTCTCTGATATGTTCAACAAGGGCGGGGGTACAAATATATCCCTAGGAGAACTCCGGTCATCTGAAGAGCATTGCAACTATTGTTACTATAGGCGCATTAGACCTAAGGAAGTCAGGGAAGCTTTGAAGAAAATGGGTAAGGGTAAAGCAGTCAGCTACCCATTGAGGCATGGAAATGCATTGGAGGTTAGGACATAAGTTGGTTGCCTAAACTATAATTCTTCAAGGTAAGAAGATGCTCGATGAGTGGAGGAAGAACACTTTGATAGCGATCTATAAGAACAAAGGTGAAATCCAGAGTTGTGCCAACTATAGGGGGTATCAAATTCATGAGCCAACGTATGAAGCTATGGGAGTGGGTCATAGAAAGAACGCTATGACAACAAGCAAGTGTATCAGAGAACCACTTTGGATTTATGCCAGGAAGATGTACGATAGAAGCCATCCACCTCTTAAGGCGTACTATAGAATACTACAGAGATAGACAAAAGGATCTACAAATGGTTTTCATCGACTTGGAGAAGGCATATAATAGAGCGCTGAGAGAGGTCTTATGGAGGATCTTGGAGAAGAAAGGCATCCCCATACCCCATATTCGCGCCATTAAAGGCATGTATGGGGATGCATTGACTAACGTGCATACAACAGAACGGGAGACAGATGCTTCCCTGATTACAAAATAGGGGGGGCGGCGTATTCCTTCTCCATCTTTTTGACATTGCTACAATTGTTATAAGCCATCCCATCTAGAATGTGAATTTTGCTGCCATCATTGTTCTTGTTGGATGCTTCCAAGGAGAACGAAACAAAACCTGGTTCCGGCTCTTCTATAAGCCACTACATTATAATCATCTACTCCCAGTTTATAATCTTGTCCCTAATGTGAAATTAGTGAAGCTCATGCAGCGTTTCTACATATGTTCTCCTTGATAAACGCCCACTTATGCATCCAATTTGAGTAGCAATTGCTCCAAACCTCTTTGGAAAATTTTAACTCTATAAAAAGATGATCAATAGTTTCTTGTTTCAAATGCGGCACATCAGTTGAATGTCCAAAGCACACAGACTTGCCATATTTCCCTCGTTGCAATTGTAACATTGAATACCTGCCAAAAGAAGACTTTAATTTTAGGAGAGATACTAATTTTCCAATTCTATTTATACCTTTGGCCTGAGCTTGCCTCCCATTTAAGGTTATGCATAATCCAAGTAGTAAATACATCAAAATCACTCATCGTTGAGAAAGCCGTGTAAATGGAATCCTGAGTGGTGTAGCTGGGGATCTGAGTCCTCAAGATGATGTCACATATTTCCTTCGGGAAGGAGGGCATCCTTATTCCACTCCTCATTGAAGATAGATTGTGCCACTTTAAGACAAGGATTTTTAAAATTCTGAATCTGAATTTTTTGATTGATAGACTTCCCAACCACCACCGATCGAACTAGAATGAAATGGACATACCATCCTCGACCTTCCATCTACTGCTCTTAGTGAGCAGATCCCTATGATCGAGGAGATTTTTTTCCAGGCTAGTTAGCCCTTTTGCTTTGAGGTGTGTAAGAAATATTTAGTCTTGCTAAGGTACTTAACATAAATCACCTTCACCCTAATGTTCTCTAGATTTCTGAAACTTTCTGTCTCGGTTTATAGATAAACGCTTTGTGGACTGCTTTTCCCTCTCCCGAGGCTATGGCAACCCTTGTCTTGAGGCTTATCAATTTCATTCCAAAAGAGGAAATTCATTCTACTTGAGTAAAGGATCAAGAACTTGTGAAAGTTGATGAGCTTGCCAGAATCTTCACAATATGCCTCCAGGACATATTTTAATTCACGTTAGATGTTGACTGTAAGTTGGCAAAAAAGAACGCTATCATATGCAAATAGAGGCATGGAATATTAGGAGACTTGGGTGCTAGCTTGATCGTAATTTGAGATTTGTGCTCATCGGCATTGCTGAAGATTCCTTGTCAAAATATCAATGCAAAAAATGAAAGGATATGGTGATAAGAGGCTCACCTTGTTGAAGTCCAGGTGAGAGCAATAGACCTTCTAGGGTATCTTCAATAAGGATTGATTAAGTGACTGAGGAAACACATTCCATGATTCATCCAAGCTATTTTTTTGAAATCCCATCTTTTTCATGACCTTTTTCAGAAAGTCGTATTCAATTCTATTATAGGCCATTTCCATATCCAATTTTAAAGCTACCAGTCCAGTCTTGTTGGATCTTTGGGGAATCCAATTTTAGAGTTGGGGCCCTTCGGAAACAACCTCCCTTTCTAAAGCAAGCTGTAGGCGGTTTGGTAGAAGCCGTGAACTTCCACAATAATCTTGTAGATTACATTACACACAGTTTTTGTTTTGTTTTTTTTGAGGGGGATTTTTTTTTCGGGGGGGGGGGGGGTGTTTGTTTAAAGTCTCTAGGCCTCATTTTTCCCTATCAAAGCAATGAAGCTGTGATTAATCTGCTCGAGTGACTCACCTGACTGAAAGAATGCATTAGCAGTCTTCACTAAATCATGTCCCAAATGTCCCTAGTAAGTTGGAAGAAGAACACATTGAATTCTTCTGGGATAGGAGCTCTTTGCAGATGCATCCGGGACACGTCAATTTTCACTTCCTTGGACAACATGTTCCTGGTAAGAGATTCATTTTCAGTATCTGATATCCAAGAATTAACAACATCCAAAGATCTCACCTTGGTAAAAGGCGAGTCTGATTTAAAATCTTAGGGCTAGTTGTGGGAAGCTATGTCTCCAATATCTTCATGCATCACCTATATCCCAATCTCATTTTTGAGCGCTGAAATAGATCTTTTTTCCCCCCCTCTTTGTAGCAACAGAGATTTGGAAGACGAGGCAAATTTCTATATCATCAAATAACTATTTTTCCTATTGTGCTATGAGTTGACTCAACTTGCAATTCAACAACTTATTTTGAGGATCCTGGCTAAGGTCCTCTTGGGCTCTTTGACTACTGGTCTGGTTGTTAGCAATTTTCTCGTGCGTGTGTACATTATTTTATTGTACTTAAGTTCTTGAACTCTTTTTTGTGCTATATGGATCATAAGCGGTCCTTTGATTTCGCATCTCCATTTTCTTACACTATCTGCAGAAATCATATGCACATACTTGTTGGAAACGAAATGGCTTACCTTTGGCCAAATTCTTCAGAGCTTTTTCTAGTGTATAATCTATGATATGGAACTCAAAGAAAACGTCCTAAATGTAGATGAAGGCTACAAGTCAATTCAATCTCAAAGAGCAAGAGCTATCCATTTCTTCTTGAGTGTTCATACCATTTATACTTCCTGTCCTGGTGAACGTGCATCCCATAAAGGGTTTTTTTATAAACTCACAATCAAGATATAAAGACTATCCCCTTCGGTCCTCGATTGTGAGGGGGTCACGACCTTTCTTCTTATGGCTTAGACCAAGCTCATTAAGGTCACCGACAATGCACCAAGGCTTATTCATGCAATGCTTATGGTTTACTGAATGTGTTCCAGAATTCATCTTTCTTCTTGTCCTTGGCAGGCACATAAATCGACATAAACTGTTCTTAGAAGTAATATTTAGAATATGAAGATTACAAATTCAGTTATTTTTATCACTAATCTATACGTTACAATTTTTATGAAGACAAGGGACATATATTAACTTGTAATTGGTTTAGAAATTGACAAAATCATGTATGATCAATTGTTTAAAAGCCCAATAGCAAATAAGTTATTCCAATGATTTTTTTTTTCAATAATTTTGTAATTATGAAATCATATGTTAAATAAATTTAATTCTATATTAGTTGTACGCAATTGTCAAATTATTTCTTAACTGATCATTAGGTAAGTTGCTCCTACTGATTCAAGGTCTTAGCTCCAACACTGGCATTTTCCGTGATAGGTTCTAATTCTGTTTCTAATGTGAGTCATTTTTTCTTTTCTATTTTAAAGCTGGGAACTGGGCTAAGCATAATGATGTCGAAAAGAAATCCATCTTTGTTGACCACATTTGCTCTCCTATCTTGCGGATATGTTCTCAGTTCTTATCAAGAGGTTTGGTTTCTACCCTTGTTTCAGTTTATCTTTTCTTCTGTGCCAGATTCATTACACTCTTGCTAATGTCAGTTGTCGTTTTTCCAGGTAAGGTCTGTTGTGTTGCATACATTGAACAATGCAAGATTCACAGTAGCAGTGGAGTCATTTCTTACAACAGGTTGCCAAATGCTGTACTTGGATGTTGAAACTTGCATCTGTTTGGCTTCAATACAGTGCTTTTGCTGCTTTTGTGTTATTTTATGAATATTGGTTGTGAATAATTGACAATAATTGATGTCACCGTGTCACAGGGCAAGTGCCTGCCCTTAAAGAAGGAAATGTGAAGGAAAACATATTCAGTTTTCCGTGGCTGAAGGAGAACCCTGTTTTACTGGGTAACTAATAGCCTTATTTTGGCCTAGATAACCATGTTTCCCGAATTGTCTGCTTCCATGGTTGAACTGGAAATTGTATTATTTTCCAGGACCCAGGTTTAAAGATGCGTTCAATGATCCAGGTCTATATTTTTCACTACAGCCCCTCTTTGAGGTATGTGTCATTAAATGAGCTAAAGATTGTGATTATTTTCTGGCATGTATATGCTGTTGGTTTGACATAATCCCTTTCCTATTTCATTTCTATTATTTGAATATGAATTATTAGCAATCATAACCTGAGAGAGTCTTTTCCTCTGTGAAGGAAAATGCACGTACTCTCGAGAAGAGGGCGAATCATTTTCCTCTGGAGGGAAGAAAACATTTTCCATTGTAACAATACATCCTCAATCACACCTCCACCTCAAGTGTACCAAATGTGAACTCTATGCAAATGTATATAATGAAAATGATTCTTTAAACCATAGTAAAAGATTTTAAAGAAAAAATATTTTTAGTTAAAATCATTTGAAGATAATATTTCCAAAGCAAAAGGTTTCCTCTGCAATCAAAGGCCTGCACGTGCGGATTTGTTTTTGTGGGCATGGTTGCCGTGTACAGATTTTCTGCTCTACTTTAGTACATTCACTTTTCAATATGACAGAAGGAGAGATACATGGTCACGTATAATCCTGCAAAGAACAAAGTTTACGCATTGCTGAAGGATCAGGCAAGCTCTGAAGACATCTTAAAAGCAGCATTTCATGTAAGTAGTTGTCAAGGGCTGTTTATTTGCATGAGGTGTAATCTTGTTGTGTGTGCTAAGTTCATGTTTGACAGGGTCATGTGCTGCTTCATTCTATTCGATCATACATCAAGAATCAGTCCACGTCCAGCAAGAATTATGAATCAGATAATTTGGAGTCTATAGCCAAGTCTGTAGATACTGAGACTTTAGTGGTGAAATCTTATGAGATGGTTTCAAATGCATATGGGCTGTTCAAGAATAAAGCAGCGGAGCAGGTAACTGTTGTGTGCAACTATAAGTTTAATATTGTTTTCTTTGTGATTTCTAAATGTGCCAGAGTTTTGTTGTGTGGTCTATTTGTCAACTTGTTAACGGGATACTTGCATCTTGAGACTTGTACAGGAACTACAAGCTTTAAGCATACCTTTATTTTAAATTGAAATGGCTTCCTGAGGGAGAATATCTAAGAAATTCCTGCTAAGCAACATATTAATTTTTCCGCTGATCCAAGAATGAATTAGGAGACTTTTGCTCAACTCGTTTTCCGGAAACTTCATTGCCCTTATCATTTCCATGGAAGAAACATTTGGCATACCTAGAGGGGCATTGGACGACTTTTGCTCAACTCGTTTTCCGGAAACTTCATTGCCCTTATCATTTCCATGGAAGAAACGCTTGGCATAACCTAGAGGGGCTCATGCAATGCCGTATGCTTAAACAGCACAAAATGTCATGAAAACGAAAATTCCTCTCTTTTGCTAATACATTTCGTCTCAATTCTGGTCTCAACATCTTCAATTCCGTGTACAAGTTGATCACATGCGCTGCTCCTTATGAATACCTTACCTTTTGTTCTATCCATCATTTCTACTAGAATCGTGAACTGGGCTCTGCTATTCTTTGCATTGGCTCTCAGCTTCCTAGAGTTCATTTCTGTTATTCCTTCTGAGATACCAGCTTCTGATCCATTCCGCCCCCAAAAACCAAAAACAACCTTCTTCGCTGTACTGACATTCAGAGAAAGGATGCTACTGACAGAAAGAAAAAGGAACCTAGGAGATTCAACTTTACCTTTTGGGATGAATAAAATATGGGAGAACTTCTACCTTTGACTTTGAGAACCCATCATCTGGGAGCCTGAACAAAGCACCTAAAACAGTTAAAAGAACATGGGATGGAAAAAAGAGGCTGTTCGCATGAAGTTAGTCTGAGATATATGTCTGTGCTATTCTGAGGAATACGGTATTAGGGCTTCATTTCTACTTTGTCTTGTCCATGAAACCAGCTACTATTTTGGAAATTCTGTGTCATTTTCTCACAATTTAAGCTATCCCCTTTACGTCATCCTATGTCTGCATTGTCCTAAGAAATAGCGTGCGTACCATATGGGCCCTATCCCATTGTGCTTTTCTATTACTTCTGCTTGTTTTGAAATGATAAAAGAGTTCATTATACTTTTGCAACAACAAGAACAACAAACCTAGTGTCTCAAGGGCTCCCGCATAAGTAGGGTCTGGGAGGGGTGGAATGTACGCAGCCTTACCCCTTCAGGGTGCTACCCTAAAGGGAGGCTGTATCCGAGGACCCCCAACCTGAGATGCATAAAAGCTTGAAGTATACAAGCATCTAAGTGTAAGAGCATAAAAACAACGGTACATAGCAAGCATGTAGCGAGTATAAAGCAGCAAATAGGCAATAAAACAACAAAGCGACAGAACAATAAGCTGCTAACACACATCAAAAGTGCATGTAATCAAACAGGCATACATAAAAGCCTCAGGGCACTAGTACTAGCTTAGAAGTGCTTCTCGATCCTAAGCTGCTATATCAGCTATACTTATGCGAACCCTCCACTTAGCAGTTCATTATACTTTTTCCCCTAGAAGATTTGTTGTAAGCATTTTCATTTAATAACAGTACAAGTCTCAAGGTAGCCTACAACAACACAACAACAACAATCCCAGCGCCTCAAGGGTTCCCATATAAGCAGGGTTCACAGCCTTCCCCCTTCACAACCTGAGAAGCAGGGTAGCATGGAAGCATGAGAGCATCAAAGCATAGGAGCAAAACATAGCACAAGGCAAGCATTATGAAGCAAAACACATTGGAAGGTAAATAATAGGCAAGTAGGCAAATAAGCAAATAAGTGTACCAAAGAGGAAGTCATATACGCCTAGAAACACTAGTGTTAGCAAGAATATGCTCCTCTATTCTAAGTCGCTATATCGGCTACCCCTATGCTAGCCCTCTACTGAGCTCTATCTAAGGCCATTTCCTCCCGTAGGTTTAGGTGGGTGAGGTCGTGTCGGATCGTCTCCAACCATCTCTGCTTTGGCTTGCCTCTCCCGCTCCTGCCTAGCGCAGTATGGAGCTGTTCGCATCTTGTGATTGGAGCAGTGGTCGATCTCCTCTTAACATGCCCAAACCACTTTAAACGTTGCTCCCTTAATTTATCCTGGATTGAGGCCACGCCCAATTTGCCTCTTATGATGTCGTTCTTGATCCTATCCTTCCTTGTGTGTCCACACATCCACTGCAGCATCGTCATTTCCGCCACCTTCATCTTCTGTGTGTGATGATTCATTGGCCAACACTCCGCACTATATGACATAGTCGGTCTCATACCGTCATATAGTATTTTGCCTTTAGTTTTAATGGGAACTTTCTATGGCAAAGTACCGCGGAGGCCATCCTCCATTTATGCCAACCTACTTTAATCTTGTTGTTGACATCCTTGTAAATTTTGCCGTTCTGTTGTACCATGGAACCCAAATATCTGAAACTCTCCTTTCTCAGTATGGTCTTCGATCCAATCTTGACGTCTTCTATGTTAGGCGTGGTGGAGGTACTGAACTTGAGTTCCATGTACTTGGTCTTGAATCTACTGAGTCGTAAGCCCTTCAATTCCAATACCCTTCTCCACAATTCCAGCTTCTCATTGACCTCTTCTCAAGACTCTCCCACCAAAACTATGTCATTTGCAAAAAGCATGTACCAGGGCACATCTCCTTAGATGTGCCGAGTAAGCTCATCCATAACTAGAATGACCAGATAGGGACTCAAAGTAGATCCTTGGTGTACCCCAACTGTTATGGGGAAAGCCTATTGATGCCTTTCTCTCTAAGGCATTTCCATGCCTCTATGGGTATTCCATCTGGGTCAACTGCTTTACCCCTTCCCATATGTTATAGGGCTTCCTTTACTTCCTTGGGGCTAATTCACCTACAATAACAATAGTTCTAGTGCTCCTCAGAGGTTTGGAGATTACCTAGGGATATCTTTGTATGCCCCTGTTCGTTGAACAGATCATGGAAGTAGATTTTCCACTTAGCTTTAATTTGTTGCTTGTTCACAAGCACCTGTCCATCTTCCCCTTTTATGCACTTTACTCGATCCAAGTCCCTTGTCTTCCTTTCTCATGCTTTGGCGATTTTATATATATCCCTAGCTCGCTCCTTAGTGTCCAGTTTTTTTGTAGAAATCCTCGTAGGCTCTAAATTGTGCTTCCCTAACTGCTCTCTTTGGTTCTTTCTTGGCTTGCTTGTACTGCTGTCTCTTGTCCTCATCTCCACTACGATTCTACTCCTTGAAACAGTCTCATTTGGCCTAATCTTCTCTTGGACCTCCTTGCATCACCACAAGGACTCTCTGTTGTTTGGTGCCCCGCCCTTTGACACACCCAGAACTTCGTGTGCCAGGCCTTTAATCTTTTGGGCCAGTTGGTTCTACATGTGGTTTGTATCTCCCTCCAAATCCTTCCCGAGCTTGGGCTCCGCTCTTTCCTTATAAACTTTATACTTGTCCCCCTTCAAATCCCTCCAACTCTTCTTGGCCTTTACATCAGCACACAACACCCTATGTTGTGTAGAGAGGTCTTCCCCTAGGATAACCTTACAATCCCTGTAGTTTCTTTGTGCCCTTTTCCTTAATAGTATGTAGTCAATCTGAGTCCTTGTTCCACCGCTTTGATACGTGATGATGTGCTTATCACGCTTTATAAAGAAGGTGTTGGCAACCGTTAGCTCGTAAGTGACCGTAAAGTCTAGGAGGGCTTTGCCCTCATCATTCCTAATTTCAAAACCAAACCCTTCATGGTATGATGCGTATCTATCCTCAGTCGTGCCAACATGCCCATTGAAATCCCCGCCAATCACCACTTGTTTGGTTTGGGGTATACCTTGCATCGTTAGGTCTAAGTCCTCCTAGAATGTTGCCTTCTCGTGCTCTGTTAGTCCAGTCTAAGGTGCATAGGCACTGATGACATTCAATACCTCCCCATATATGACCATCTTGATGCCTATGATCCTATCACCAGTTCTGGACACTCCGACTACTTTATCCTTAAGGCTGCTATCCACGATGATGCCAACTCCTTTCCTGCCTCTGACCTTGCCCGCGTACCACAACTTATGTCCCAACACGTCTCTGGCTTTCATGCCAACCTATTTTGTCTCTTGCGGGCACAAGATGTTAATCTTTCTCTTCATCATCATTTGGGCCACCTTGAAACTCTTCCTTGTTAACGTCTCGACATTTAATGTTCCTAGTCACAGGTTTACCTCCACATGTTGCTTTGCCCTCCCTCTACCCAACCCCTTTGAAGATGGCCTCAAGTTCTAAGTTCCATAACTAGTAGGATTCATCAACTAACTGTCACAACATAGGGAAGCAAGCACAGAAACACACAGCATATCACGAAACATAAGCACGCAGTAACCACCACAGAAGCACAACAATGAATCACAATCAATAGCAATCAAAATCAACGTAGTTCAAAAGGAGAAAGGAGCAATCAAAATAATACCCAACCGCGGAACCCAACACTGCAACACAGAGATGAGAGATCTGACCTGAGAGTGCAAAAATAAAGGAGAGATCTGACCTGGAGATAATGCCTAGTCGATAATCTGATTTGTGGCTATTACTTACCTGGTATCAGCTAGTAGCGATTTGTGGCTTGTGGTTGTGGACTGCGATGGTGGGTTAGGTTGAGTGTTTGGTTAGGTTTGTGGTTGATAAGGTCCGGGGTGGGTCGGGTTTGGGTCAGCCTTCGGTGGGTTAGGGTTAGGGTTAAGGTTAGTTGGGTGTAGGTTAGGGTTAAGGTCTGGTGGATAAGGGTGGTTCGCAGGGTAGTGGGGAACGCTAGTGAGGAGTGGTGGGGGGTGGTGAGAAGGGAGGTGGCGGGTGGTGAGAAGGTGGTGGTGGATGCTGGTGAGGGGTGGTGGGGGGGGGGGTCGGTCGAAGGTGGAGGTGGTGGTGGTGCTCTGGGAGGTGGAGGTGGTTCGATGGGTGGTGGGGGGTTTTGAAGGAGGGGGTGGAGAGAGTTAGTGGTGGTGCAGCGTCCGACTCTGGGGTGGCGCCGTCTTGTTCGCGTTGCAAGTGGGTGTCTCGGTGCCGATGGTGAGAGGGCAGAGAGAGATGTTAAGAGAGGGCAGAGAGAGAGAGAGAGTAGCCTATTTGCAAAATATTGCTGCAAATTTGTCAATTAAGTGAACAAGAATTCGATGATATTATTAAAAAAAAAAAAAAAAAAAAAAAAAAAACAGTGAACAGGAATTCTAGGAAATTGTTTTTGCAAAAGATTGTGCCTCAGCAGGTTGTATGCAACTGTGCGGATATTGTTGATGTTGAAAGTGATTCTGCTTTTCAAGCTGGTTATTGACTGACATTTTCATCTGTTGCAGGGCTGGGTTATGTCAGAATCGCTTCTTAATCCTGGACGGGCTCGGATATGCCCCAGCTATTAGGTTGTGGCTTTTGTATGTTATATGGTCATGATGATGATGTCTACAACATAAAAGGCCAAAATTCTGGTAGCCATGTGTTGTTTTGAGAGATGCAATTGCCGAGGTGCTGTTGCATGGAAAAATGAGGTTATGGGGGACTGTGGAGAACTAGAGAATGTCCCATGTCCCTTGTTTTTTGGTAAGTAAGCAGGAAAGGGGATTTAAACATCAGACAAATTCTACGGCTTCAACCTTGATTACATTTTATCATTAGAACCAGGTCTTCTTGGCTAAAAATGATTTCTTTTCTTTGGTTGCTAAGTGACTGAGGATGGGAAATTTGGATCTAAGACCTTATACTCTACAGCCCCTTGCTAGTATTATATTATTAGAGCAAGACTGTTAATCACAAATGTTGCAGCAAAGTTGTGGGCCGGTGAGTTCTTTCCCAATGGAGTTCTGCTTAATGTCGCAAATCAACGATGCTAAAATTATGTGCTGTTTGAGGTGTCAGAGTAACATCAGTGGTAAGTAGAGTTTATGGAAGGTTTTTCCCCCTAATTTCATCAAAAGTGGCTATGTTCTAGCTTCATGTCATATTTATGTAAATTTAAATTAAGCTGATTAATTCCGTCTTTTGAACAATTTTACCGCATTGAATGGTGAGGCTATATGAAATATTGAGGTACAATCTCTCTACTCCATTTGCTTCTTCACATGCTCTCTTATTACTATAATTTAGTTTCTTTCTTCATACTTTTCTTCTTGTAATTGAGTTTGCTTTTCATTCTCTCTCCCCCCCCCCCCCCCCCCCCCCCCCCCCCCCCCCCCCCTCCTCTCCTTTTTTTTTTTTTTTTTTTTTTTTTTTGGGCAAGCACCACGCCGTCACCGGATCCCATTAGAACTCCGAAGTTAAGCGTGCTTGGGCGAGAGTAGTACCAGGATGGGTGATCTCCTGAGAATTCCTCACCCTCAGGTTGGGGGCACTGGGAAACAGTCTCTCTTCAGGTTAACACCCTGAAGGGGGAAGGCTGGGTACATCCGCCCCCCCCCCCAGACCCTGCGTAGGCGGGAGCCCTTGAGGCACTGGGTATGTTCCTCCCTTTTTTTTGGGCAAGCAGGGATGGATTAAGGGGGTGTGAAGAATCGAAGGAGAAATTTTGATGGAGAAATTGGAAGTAATATTCAATAATTTGGCAAAAATTGCACTACAAATAGAAATGGGGCTGTTTTCTGTAAGAGAACCCGACCTTAACCACCAACAATGTACATTGACACCAGGGTGTTCATTACCTGGTAACCGTGCTGTTTAACTTATCAGTTCGGTAACCGTTTAAGAAATTTGTGAAAATTAAATAATCGTTACCATCCGTTTAAAATCGGTTAACTGGAATTTTGGTTTCGGTTAGTTCGGTCTAGTTAATCTGTTAACCACTTATTGAAAAAAAAATTCAAGTATTATTCTTACCATTTAAACCCTAAAATTTTGCGACTTCCATGCGCTCCAAAAAAAGGCAAATCTAGTAACCATTGTGGATTGGATTTCTAAGCGTACACAATTGTTATTGTAATTTAGATTGACTTTGGCTAGAAATATAAAAGGTTGGACCTAGATTGAATTGAACTCATAATCGTACAAAACTAAGCATGAGTGTTTATCCACTAGGCTACAACTTATAATGAACAAAAACAATGCTCTTGTAAAAATACTAATCAGTTTATTCGGTTAACCTATTAGTAGAGCTTGTGAATCGTAACCATTCAAACTAATCGAATTTTTTATCGGTTTGTTAACTGAACTTTTTTTCCAGCTCAATAATCGAGATTTTCAGTTCGGTTTTCTCAATTTTGGTTTGGTTTTTTCGGTTTTGGGGTCCTTGACATCTCTAATTGACACCTCTATACAATAACAATCCAATGTCTGAAAGAGGCTACAACCACAGCAAGATCTGGGGCAGAGGATGTTGGCAGCCTTACCTTGTAAGGCATTGAGACTTCTGTATTGACGAAATTAAAAAAAATTTCCATCGCGCTTTGGGATATTTATAGAAATGCCACTAAGTTTGTTAAAAGCCCTTTTTGATTGATTTTCTAGTTTTCCACTGAACTTTTGTGCCAACTCAATTTAGATCATCGCATTACCCTTGCTTTGAGTCTCATAATTTGAGCAAAGTACGAAGGGATGGAATATATTATTAATTTGATTGATTTGTATGCTATGTTGTCCAATCTTGCCGACCTGTTGTATGGTCTATAGTACTTTGTAGCAAGCTTCAAATCTTGCCTCGAGGCGAGGAATGCTTGCTTGTATGGCTGGAGCTTGAAGTAGACCAAGTCACCTACTACAGAAACTCAACATTTTGCTTCATTGACATGCATTTTAACATCTTCAAGGAGATGACAAAAAGGTGGATGATAGCCATAAAGAGCATGGAATGAGAAGGTTTGTAGTAAAGTATGGGAAGTGGTGTTGTACCACCACTATGCTAAATGCAACCATTCCATCCATTTAGTAGGTAGAGAGAAAATCACATGTATAAAATATTGTTAAAGACATTGGTTTAGCCTCTCAATGCCATTAGTTTCAAGGTGATAAGAAGGATGTTTTTAATATTTTGAAAAATGTTCAATGCCAAAACAAACTAATGAAACCTATACCCATTGGGGACACGTGCCTCCAGTAGATCTATGTTGACGGTATTGGAGTGTATGGCCCTGCAGGTTTTTTTATATATATATAATAATGCGTGCTCTAGTACTATATTGTGGCTAATGGTCTAGTGGTTTTTGGTAATTACGCTGTACACTTGTATTTTCTACTAGATTAGGGGTTTGATTTATCATCTCTCTTTTTTCATTGGTTTTTTTCTTAAGCTTTTTCTTTGGTCTACTCCACTTCATAAGAAAGTGCTATTCTACATCGAACAAATTTATTAACTCATAAAATAATAATTATTTTATATATTTTTTAGATGCTAGTATCTCTACTTTTTAATAAGCTCATTTCAATAATTATATATTTAATTTTACTTAATTAATTATGTAATAAATTTTTATTTTTTACCTTTACAATAATTATGGACCTCATATTATTAAAAATCATTCACTATCATGGTCTCTAATTGACAAATAAATTAATTTGCTATTTATGATCACTCATAAAATTTGAAGCAAAGTTACAAATATTTTACTCTATTAATTTCTAGTTCCACTTGCAATATTTTGTGAAATTAGTTAATTTTTAAGTTTTATATTCTTTAATTTTGATTAATTTTATAAATATGTGTAATTTAGCAGCTTATTATAATTTATTTATTATGTTTAGGGCATAATTTATAAATTGTTAGTTGCTCCAATTGATTGAATTTTTTGGGTCCGTCATTGCCCGTTATTATATTAGATTGTCGACACACACACATATATCTTCATTTGTATTGTGCCCCAAGTGGTCACAAACCCTAGATCCGCCACTAAGGTTATCCCTATCAGATACAATGATCCCAGGCATGCCATGAAGCTTATAAACATGAGATAAAAACTAACTTGTCATCGAGGAAGTGTTACATGGATGAGACCAATGTATGACGAGCAAACTTTGTGAATTTACCCACTACCACTAAATTCACATTTGTATCACTTGATTTAGGGAACCCTTCTACAGAATTTATGCTAATGTCAGTACATGGTCAAGGAGGAATAGGCAGTGGACAAAGCAGCACAGGGTAGGATAAATGGTCCCCTTGCTTCTTTGACAAATATCACATTCACCCCACAACTGACCAAACTTCCCTTTTGACCCCCTATAACATGGTTAGGGGTGTATTTGAGGTGAGGGAAGCCAAGCCTACCAGGCTCGAGGCTAGGCTCGAATCTCGTTGAGCTCAAAAAGTTCGAGCTCAAGCTCGGCTCGTCAAAGGCTCGAGCTTGTCTTGGCTCAATCTAAGCTCTACGAGCTTCAAATGAAGCTTGCAATGTTTCAACTCATTTAAGCTCAAGCTAGGCTCGTTTTGGCTAAAATTTCGCTTGATTGGGCATATTTAAGTAAATATCATATATTAAGAAAGACTCGCTTAGGCTCATTTAGGCTTGCAAGCCTACGAGTTCGAGCTTCACTTGGGTAAGGCTAGGCTCGATAAGCTAAACGAGCCTTTCGAGCTTTATAATGAGCTGGCTCGCGATCGGCTCATTTATACCCTGAAACATTTTCAAGGATTCTTTACCTCAACTCCTAATCAATTCATGCACAAATCGTGTTCTTATATCGCAAAACCCCTTGTGCAAAGCAAAATCTAGATGAGAATCAGCTTTGATAGTGTTAGGGAAATTCATCAAAATGGGTACAATAATCACAAAAGCTTCAAAGCATGTAGCGAACCACTTTCTTGAAGACTTAGATCGTCTTTAGCAAAGTAGTCTTGAGGATGCAATTAAACCAAAAACACAAAGTGATAATGAGTATAAAAAGGATGGATTCCTGAGATGAGAGAAGTAGAGAACAATATGATTTTCTCAAGTAATTTTCCAAGTATAATTCAAGTGTATTTAAACTGATTTGGTAGGGGCTTTATATAAATAAATAAGTGTCTTTTGGGAAGAGACACAACCCTTCCAAAAAGCCCAAAAAGTATTCACAAACATCCCAAAAAACTGCACAAAAAATCAGTCAAAACTGCCTTGTGTGTTGACATACCATGCCCGAGCAAAAACACTTCCAGAGCACTTTATTTTGAAAATACACAAACAGATAGTCCGTTAATTTTCTTAGCATTTGTAGATCATCTTCACAGCTTTCCACAACTTCTGCACCTAAGAAGGTATAGAACAAAGATAGCATTAGAAAGAACATCTGTGACCAAGTTTGAGCTGCCCTTCCTGTAATAAATAGAGTAGTGAAATCCCATGATTTTTGTTGCATCTCTGCATTGCATAGAAGTGGTGATCTTTTGGTCTAGATCGGACTCAAGACTTTCATAGTCGATTTGGATGATTAAATGATGGCCCTTAAGGTAACTCCTCCATTCGGAAATGACAATAAGGACTGTTAAGGGTAGGCTCTTTTTTATTTTTTATTTATTTTAAATAGATAAGCCTAGAAAATTAGTTGAAAATATTAGGATATTATTTATATTAAAATTAATATTGATATGATTTAGATTTGATTTGGACGATATTTGAAATAATTTAATTATCTAATTTAATTGAGATTTGTTTATGATTATAATTGGGTAACTTAATTATAAAAAAGACGTGAGGATTGGTGATTATTGTACAGTGGAAGAAGAAAAGAGAGGAAAAATGCAGAGAAAAATTCGGATTTGTAAAGGGGTGCCTCCGTAGGAAGAGAAAGATGTTTTGAGAGGTTTTGATTGAGTGGTTTCTTGATAAGAGTTTTTGTACCTTCCTCTTTCCAAAGCTACATTGTGAGGAGGGTTGGTGGCTCGCCGTGCAAAAGCTACATTGTGAGAGGGTTGGTGACTCACCATGCAATATTTACATTGTTTTTTGGGGGGGGGGGGGGGGGTGGTTGGTGATCGCCGTGCAGTAGTTACATTATGAAAGGGTTGATGACTCATTGTAGTAGTCACATTGATGATGATGTCGTGTAATGATTGTATATGGGGTTTGGGGGTTTCAATTATGGATTGTAATTCCTAGTTTCATATAGTTGACGAGACACCTGTTTGGGTCTTATGGTTTTTCCCTCTAACTGAGAGAAGGTTTCCACGTAAATCTTGGCATTATTGTTTTGACGTTTTTTACGATTTTCGCTTCCGTTTTGATTGATTGAATGATTATTCCCAACAGAAAACAATAAAATTAGTCAAAAACAACTTATTACAAGCTTCGTGGTATTTCGTAAATATTGCAAAATTTTGTTTTCTTTTTAATTCATAAATCGCATCGTAGCGCATTAGAAAACAGGTGCACGCGCAAACATGAGGCCCGTACCAGTTAGAAAGACCGGAAAAATACAAGAAAATAAGGGACAACATTACAATAAAATAAAATTACAATAAAAGAAGAAGCAGATAATGATAGGCATGCCATTGTCGCTTAACTAGACTAAGATGCAGCAGTGATCGGAGCACCCGACCAGGACCTAATGGAGCCAATATTCCTTGTAGTTTTGTCCGGGGAGTAGGGGAAGTATTGACACCAAGCTTTGACCCAAAAGCCAACCCTCATCTTAATACTCCACAACACCTCATTCTCGACCCAAAGCCCTTCCTTGAAGACAATTTTGTTCCTAGCATTCCAGACGACCCAAATCACCACAAAGAAGAGAGTGATCCAAATCGTTTTTTGGAATTTGCCCCCACATAGCACGTAAGCCATTGTTCATAGATGTCTCTAACATTTTCCTGGGACCACCCAAGAACACCCCACCAATCCAAACATTTCCCCCACAATGCCCAAGTGCATCTATATTCTAGGAACAAATGGTCGACATTTTCCTCCACACTTCCGCAAAGTGGGCACCATTTCTCCTCTTCCTTAATGATGCCTAGCCTCCATAGCCTCTCCTTAGTATTCATTTTCCCCAATAGCACATCCAAACAAGCAATTCAACTTTAGGAGGAGTTAAGCCTTTCCACATACCACAAATAAGATGATCTGTCGTACCTGCTAACGCTCTAGACCAAACTGCCTTGGATAGGGAACTAACCGAGAACCTCTTAGAGGGGTCCAGCATCCATTGTGCCGAATCTTGAGTATTTTTGATTGGTTGGACGGTGCTAACATTATGTAATTTGGCAACGGAGTCCTCCTTCCTTGTAAAGAACCGGTGGCACCAATTTAGTAGCCATCTCTATTCAGTATCATCCCACATACCCACTTGGCTAACCAGATGATCTTGTTGAAGCGACACCCAAAAGAGCCTCGGGAATGTCGATTCAAGACTTTTATTCCCGATCCAGGCATCCCTCCAAAATTGTAAACACTCCCCATCACCTATGTTTATTTAAAACCATCTTCAATTACCTCTTTGACATGGTTAGAAAAGCCCTGCACCTCAGAAATGTTCACCCGTATACTTGATGCGTCACATATTTACACATCTTTTAATTGTTATTTTAATTATTTTGCACCTATTTAATTATAGTTCTACACTCATTTTGACAATTTTTATATTTAACAGGTTTGAAATTAAAGTTCCGAAAATTGTCAAATTTTGGTGCAAATAAGACAAATTCGACGCGTAAACAATTACATCAAGTTAATCGAGATTTGGGACATGAACGTATAACTCAAGCCTGACCTGTATCGGGCCCAACACGCAGCACCGACCCACACCAGCCCAGCCCAACAGCCCCTGTACACCAGTGCCAAACGCACGCCCAAATGCAGGCCCAAACGCAGTCCCACGACACCGCCAAACCCAGGCCTACCCGTCATCTTCGATCTCCAGTTTCGGCCCACCACCCGCTCCCAATCCACACCGTCATCGTCAACTCCGGCCCGATTCGACCACGGCCCAATGCCCAGACCACGGCCCAGATCCGGTAGGTCGCTGAGAGGAGGAAGAAGAGTCGGTTTGGGGGGGGGGGGGGGGATTTAAATTCCCCAGGGGAGTCTCTGTTTTTTGGGGGGTTCTGATTTTGGGACCGCCTCTTTTTCTCTCAGTGTTCTCTCTTTTCTTAGCTCTATCTCTCTCTCAAAGTTTTTTTTTTTTTTTTTCCGTTAAATTGAAACGAGAGTAAAATTAGCATGAAAACCGACACGAGTTTGTTCAACTTCTTTTTCACTGGATCATCCTTGATGGAGAGCTAACTTGCTCTCTGGGGTTAGATGTAATCTTAGCCTTTACTTTTATTTACTTTTAATTCGGGTTAATTTGATTGTTTACATGAATTGCTTGGTTGAGATAAATATTTTGAAGTATTGTATTTTTATTGTTTATTCAATTGATATAATTATTGAGTTTGTAACCTTTAATTGTTGATATTGATATTTATAAATTAATTCTTTGTGCTTGTAGCCTTAGGATTAATTAATCAAGCAATAGTATTAACCGAATTGTTAATTAAAGCCTATCTTCCCTATGCTTTAGTTAGATATGGTCAATACGTAATAATTAATAATACGTTAGGTAGAGCCTGTCTTCCCTATGCTTTAGTTAGATACGGTCAATACGAAATACTAACAACATTACCTTAGTAGGTTGAAGCTTGTAGCCTCAACCACTACCCGTGTGACAATCAATAATCCCAATTTAAGAGTTAACGCAAAAATAATTGGCTAATGATGGATTCGAAACCCTAGGCTCCAATTTAATACAGATTCCCGATTAGTATTAGATTACTTTAATTTAAATGTCGTTTTCTAGATTAATTAACACAAAGATATCACTTCTCCTTAAATCAATTTAGGTCATAGGTTGAATTCACGCACCCTTAGTCCCTGTGGTTCAACACCCTCTTGCCCTACACTTCAATTTAGGTCTGTTTAATAGATAGGGTTTTGTATTAAATTTTGATAGACGTAGAAAAACACATCAAGATTTTGGCGCCGTTGCCGGGGACTAGGTACCGTTCGCGATTTTATTTATGTGATTTTCTTTGTTTTTTAACTTTCTATTTCTTCTTTAATTTTAAATTAATTTATTTTAGTTTTCAACCCAGGATTTGAAATTTTAATTTGATTCTTATTTTATAATTTATAATTTTTAATTCTCTTTAATTGTTATTGTCTCTTTTCTAAAAAAAATAAAATAAAAAAATTTATTTTCTATTTATTAGCATTATTTTTCTTGTGATTTTTGTGCATAAGTAGATTTTAGGGTATCTTGTTATTTGTTTTTTTTTTTAGTATTTGTCTTGTCTGTTTTATTATTTTTCTTATTTAATTTTTAATTTGCTTGCTTCGTATGTTTAATTGTTCATGCATGGTCCTCGCTTTTTGTCTCTTGACCTTTCAATATTCGACCCTGAAATTGAAAGAACTTTAAGAGACCTTAAAGCCCAACACCGAGCAAAATTCGCTAGTGCTAACTCTGATTTAGTAGTGGCTGACGAACAACAACCACGTGCGCTCATGGAGTATTTTACTCCCACTACATACGCCTCACCGTCTTGCATTAGGTTGCCACCCATAGCCCATCAGTTCGAGCTTAAACCACATACTACACAGATGCTTCATTCGTTCCACGGCTTAGGCAATGAGAACCCGTACACACACTTGGATAGTTTCATGGAGGTTTGGTCAACCTTAAGGATTCCTAACGTTAGTGATGATGCCATCTTACTTTGCCTCTCTCCTTTCTCTTTAAAGGAAAAGGCTAAGTATTGGTTAGACACCTTACCTAGAGGGACGATTAGTATTTGGACTCAAATGCAACAAGAATTTCTTAAGAAATTCTATCCCATTAGTAAGACTAACACTGCTAGGAGAGCCATTAACACTTTCGTCCAACTCCCTACTGAGGAGTCTCACGAGAGTTGGGACAGGTTTAGGGAACTCTTACGAGCTTGTCCACATCGTGCTATCCCTAAATGGCAACTAGTCCAAAATTTCTATTATGGGTTAAACGAGAAGGGTCAACAAACTGTTGACGCCTCATGCGGTGGTCAATTCCTCAGGAAGAATGAGGATGAGGCGTGGGAATTGTTCGAACTTTTGAATGAGATTTCACAACAATCTGCCGCACATGCACGTCTTAATGCTACTAGGTTAAATAGAGGAGTAAATGAGATTGCTCACACCTCCATCTTAGATAAGAAAGTAGACTCTCTTGCCTCTTCCGTAGAGCAGTTGACTTCCCTATTTAAGATGACACTGGCCCCCTCCACTGTACCTAATATGTTTCATGTTTCAAATGTGCATAGTGTTTGCTCTTCATGCTCTAGTGTCTCTCATTCTACACATGACTGCCCCTCTACTTCACCTTATGTGGAGTGGTCGGAGGAACAAGTTAATGCAGCCCAAGGATTCTCACGAAACGACCCATACTCTAACACATACAATCCGGGCTGGAGAAACCATCCTAACTTCTCCTGGAGGCAACGAGGAGAAGGACAGTTATGCTACAACAACAGAACCCACGACCTCAACAATTTGGTATGCCCCTACCTGTCGGTTTTCAACGGCAAGGGTATGCTTCTAACTACCCTCAACCTCCTAATTTAAGCTCTAATTCAAATTTTGAAGAGAAGGTTTTGAGTGCGTTGAAAGGTTTAGAAGTTAATTCCCAACTCCACCACTCCCATACACAATCGATTGCAAACCTAGAAACCCAAATAGGTCAACTAGCTAACACTCTGAGTAGGAGAGATGAGGGAAGACTCCCTAGCCAGGCTATAGAGAGCCCTAGGAACTGTGTAAGGCAAGACAACTATCCTTCCCAGCAAGAACAAGCAAAATCCATTCCAGTGTTGAGAAATGGGAAGGCGGTTGACAATGGGGTGTGTGCTGAAAGTGAAGCACCCATGAGTGGTGAGGAAGAAGAGAAGAGCAAGGAGAGAGAAAAGGAGACCAATGAGGTGACACACCCTTCTCCCACTCCTAAAGCCTCTGATCTTCCCTCGACATATATACCTAGAGTACCCTTCGCCCAGGCTTTAGTTGCACCACATCCAAATGGGAAGGACAAGAAGTGGGAAGACATTTTGGAGACGTTTAGGCAAGTAAAGATAAACATTCCCCTTCTTGATGCGATTAAACAAATCCCGGCCTACGCGAAGTTCATTAAGGATCTACTGAACCAAAAGAGGCGATCTAGAGTACATCTGCCTAAAAAAGTGTTTTTAGCCGAGCAAGTGAGCTCTATTCTAAAGTGTGACACTCCAATTAAGTACAAAGACTCTGGTGTCCCCACCATCTCTTGTTCACTTGGAGACTATCCGATTGATAAAGCTTTACTGGACTTAGGAGCGAGTGTCAACATTATCCCTTACTCAGTTTATGAGAAGTTAGGCTTGGGAGAGTTGCAACCCACCATGGTAACCTTGCAGTTAGCAGACAGATTAACTAGGATACCCCGTGGTGAGCTTACTAACGTACTGGTGAAGGTAGATAAAGCCATGTTTCCAGCTGATTTTCTTGTGCTTGACATGGAACCTTATAGTCATCCGAAAAACCATATCCCTGTCATTCTAGGTCGGCCTTTCTTAGCGACGGCCAATGCCATGATTAATTGTAGATCTGGGGTAATGAATGTTAGCTTTACAAACATGACTATCAGGTTAAATATTTTTAAGGCTTCAACTTCACCCACTAATGAGGATGAGTCAAAGTATTTTTGTGTAGATGTTGTTGATGATTTGGTGGATCAAACACTCTCCCCTACTTTAGTTAGTGACCCCCATGATGGGAATGCAAAACCTTCTAAAGAGATGCAATGAAGGTTAAACCCGGACATGAAAGAAGTCATGGGTTGGAAGAAGAATCACGATGTTATGGTTTAGGAGGAAATAGTACTAGGAGGGTTTAGGGGAGTTTTCATTTGCAACTTTTAGAGAGAGAAACTAAAGAGAGAGGATCTGAAACTGGAAATTTTCGGCGGTAGCGTGTGGAGTGGACTGGTGGTGGGTATGGCCGCTGCCTTGTTTCTGCAGGAGCTTTTCTCGGCGCGTGAGGGCGCGTGCGGCCACGTACGGCCACGCTCTTTACATTCCCGTGATCCCTGAAGCCTATAGAATCCAGTGGACTACTCCACTACTCCAATCACCATCCAATCAATTTTTTGAGGGCGTAAACACATGCAAGTGAGGGAGTTGAAGGTTGTAGATGATTCGCGCAGGACGCACGATCTTGCTACCAAGATCTCATCTATCCTCCTCCTTGCGCTACTGGTTTTGATCCTTAAAGTGGTGGTGGTGATGCTTGTGGCTAGTGGAGTCTTATTCTCTCTCCCGGTGCACATCTCGAAGTTCTTTGCAATAAACTCCTCCATGGATGCAATTTGGATAATCTTCCCTCATTACTCATTAATTTGCTCCTAGTTAGTGCCAATTTGCTGCTTTGGTGCTTGTTTCGTTATTTGTTTCGCGTTTGGTTTGGAGGCATTGTTCGCCCCTGTTTTTCGGTTGCACAGAGGGTGGTTTGGCTGCGGCTGTGCTTCTGGTTTGTGATTGTTTGCTCAAGATCCTGATTGTTCTTGGCTTATTTTTGCTATTTCGTATCGTTTGCTGAAGCATCTGATTGGGTTTGGCTTGTTTGGTTGTTCCCCTATTTTTGGCGTGGGGTTGATGTTGCATTTTAGACTTCATCTACTTGCGCATGATTTCTTGAATTTCCATTTTGAGTCGTGTTGCTAGGCCTTGACGTGGTGTTTGGGACTGATTTGGTGGGGTTTGTGATCGGTTTTGGGGGCGGTTGTGGTTCGTTTGGTGGTGGCTTGTGTTCTAGGTAGCTTTGGAGGGGGTTTTGGGCGAGGCGGGTCGACGCGTGGGATCTGGTGGTGGTGGGTGGCTTGATGGTGGACGGGTGGTGGTTGCTTGGTGGTTGGGGGTGATTGCTTGGTGGTTTGGTTTGTTAGGTTGTTAGGAGGTTGTTAAGGTGGTCAGTGTTGGGTGGTTAGAGATTCTTTTCTCACTCTTAGTTGCTGTGATGGCCTTGGGGGCTGTGTCTCGGGATGCTGAAATGCTACCGGATTGGTTAACGAATGATTTCTGGGACAAGAGTTCAGGGGAGTCGCTAGATGCTTGGCATGCTCGGATTAATACCCCTTCGACAAGCACCCTCACTTACGTTCCTCCTAAATCTGTCAATGACAAAATCGTTGCAACTATATCTCGTGATGATGTAGCCCCGGGTTTTACCAAATGGAGTCGTTGCCTCACAGGTCGTTTTATCGGAGGGCGAGTTGCACTCTCGTGTTGTATTGCTATTGCCTCATCCCTTTGGGGCTCTCAAGGACTTGAATGTGTAATCCCATCTAAAACGGGCTATTTCTTCTGTTTTTGTTCTTATGATGATGCCCATAAAGTTCTTCAAGGTGGCCCTTGGCACTTCAAAGCTCGTTATTTGGCACTTCATCATTGGTTTCTTGACGATGTCACACCTCGGGTTGAACTTTTAACCCTTCCAATTTGGGTCCAAATCCATGGGCTACATGCACCCCATTGGACAAGTACGGCCTTAAGCTCGATCGCTAGTGGGGTGGGTCGCCCTCTTCATGGACAAACCAACACTTGATGAGACTTCAACTCAATATGCTTGTGTATGCGTGGACATTGATGCTCGGAGTCTGCTCCCTAGTAATATGGAGGTTCACTTTGAGGATTTTCGAATCTCGATCACCTTCAAATATGAAGGTTTGCCCCCTATATGCTCTAAGTGTTCGAATTTTTGTCACTCTTGTCCGGACTCTTCTCCTCGTCCAGCGATAGAGATTGTTCATGGAGCTAACGCCCATCGTCGAGGGCGGCAACGCAAAACGAGAGTGAACCGTGGGCTCGGGAAAAATATGGAGGTTGATGGAATGGAAACACATGATTTTGGGCCTGAAATAATTGCTCAAGATGTTTTGGGCCTGAAAAACAACTTCTCTGGGCCGGTTGCTTCGGCTGGGGGTACTGGTCCCGCAGCGTGTGCTGGGCCTCCCAGGCCCGTTCGGGTAGCTGGGGGCTCGCTGCCCCCTGTTACCATGAGCCTGAGAGGCACCGGGCCTCTTAGGCCCATCTCAGCCCCAGCAGGGGGCGCGCGGCCCCCTGCTGGGCCTTCGGGCCCGGGAGGTGCAGGCCCACCTGGGCCTGCACGTGGGCTGGAAGCGGCGGTGCTTCCAGGCCACCAGGCCCTGTTTTCTCCCCCCCGCGGGTTGTTGCTACTGTTCCGGGTTCGTTTCGAGATGCTTTGGATGCTGTCTCTTTTCTCGGACTCTCGGATTCCCCGGACTCTTCGGGCTCTCGGGTTCTTATGACCTCCTCTGTGTCCCGTCCTGATGCCGCCTCTGATCGGTTCCCTGGTTGTCTAGTTCCTCGGGGCCTTTCTGATTTCTGCATCTCTTCGGATTCTCATGACTCGCCAATATTAGCTTCGCCTATTCAGTGTCCCCTGAACCACGAGGCTAGTGTTCCGAGCCTTGCTCCTCTTACCCGAGCTGCTAGTGTTGTGATGTATTCATCTACTGTTGACTCTTCTGACACTGGTTGGACCGATGCCTCCTCTCGCCGCTCGAGAAAAGCTGCGTGTCGGATGACTCGAGCAGCTGCTAAGGCTGCCGCTGCTGCTGCTTCTCTTGGGGATTGATCTCCCCTTCTTTTCTTTTCTTTTCTTTTTGTTTCTCTTTTTCCTTTGTATTTTTATTTGTAGGAGGCTTTTATCCTTTCTCTTTGGCCCTTTGGCCTTGTTTCTCCTTCTTGGTTTGATGTATGCGTTTTGCATTGTTGTTGTCCTGCCTGACATGTAGGTTGC